>OX457025.1:22947478-23547478 GCA_949752745.1 Protula sp. h YS-2021
ACCTGAAACTGAAAAACTGCGTAGATTTTGGTAAGGTTTCGTGACCAAATTATTTCAAGCCCTTGTCAAGTCATGGAAAATGTCTCGTTATTAAAGCTATTAACCTTGACACCTAACATACATAGAAATCTATTTGAGATCTTTCAAGATCGCCAAAAAGGTTATTCTTATTGAATTTGTGCTGTCTAATTTCTTTTCGCCAATAACTTGGCAGAAAGGCGCTGAGTTCCATAATGTTTAAAGTCTGTCACACGCGTTGATAAAATAAAATATTTGGCCAATTTTCAGATCCCTTTCTCAGATCTTCAAAACGCAAGACTTTATAACAGAAATTTCTTGTAAACATACAATTTTTAAAATCCGTACCTCAGGGACACTCCAGCGCATGCAATTTAATTGTCGAAGAACTTTTTCAAAAGAATGAAGGTGGAGAATATTCCAGCTCAGCGAAACGACGAAATCTTATGTTGCCCCCCAGAAGGACGGGAGGGGGAGGGGAAGGGGGCAGGGGCGGGGATGAGTGGGGAGTGACGTGGCAGTACCTTTATCGTCAAGAAGATTGTCAGCCTGATCCCAGATGTCGTGACACTGGTAGAGAAAGTGCATGTTCTTCAGATACTCGGAGGTGACGGAATGTATCCGCGTGGGAACACACACCGTCGTCGAGCTCACGTTGCCGTTCACCATCTTGGGCTGACTTTCGCTGCTGCTTCCCTGCAGTAGTGACATCTAGATCATTACACTTATTTGAAAAATGTTTCACACGAGGTACACGCTAATTAATTAATACTAATTGATTATCATCTGCTTAATTAAATTTAACAAATCTGATCGCTGACTGTCTGTGTTTGTATTTATCTTACATTATCTCACATTTTTTTACTCTGTTGTTTCTTTTTCTTTTGCCATAGAACTGGGGCTACTGTCTTCCGTAATTATACCGTAAAAGGTACTATTTAATACACCAAACTGATTTTAGCGCATACTGATTCTTTCTTAATTTTCTATTTAAAACTTCCCGTGTATATGTTCATTTACGTAGTTATCATACATTTTTAAACACATCAACAGGATGCAGCTTCCCGTAACCCTCCCCTCGTCTTACTACAACTACTGGAAACTTCTTGGTTAAACCCAAACGGTAGGGGACTGGCGCAGAGACGTCAGAAGACAAAGAACTGAGGCAGGGAAGGGAGTGGGTGGGTGGGGCAGTAGGGCTAGGCAGCGTCCAGTTACACGAAAACGTCACACTGCTGCAATGACAGACACCACATTACCACGATAGAGTAGCACATTATTTTTTGAGGTGTCCTGTGTTACGGGCGCGAAGACACGGCGTGTGCTGCCTCCGGACACACAAAGCGAAGGAGCACAGGGACTTACCGCCGACCCCACCGAGGCGACACTACCGGCCGGAGAGGGCTGCGGAGACATGGGGGAGGGCGTGCCGCTTGTGCCCTTCCACCCGCCCTGCGCACTCGTCGACGTGCCGTGGCTGTACGGGGAGGGGGCTTGCACATTGCCCTTTGCGGCTTGCTGCAAATGAATGATCACACTGTATTATTATTACGATTACTTGTATCAACAGTTAATCGCACAATCCAGTCAACTGCATTTGAAAATCGCGCTTCAAAATATACCGGAAAAATTGCATAAAGGCAGAGCTTTTATGGGAAAAAATGTGCTGTACAATCAGGGGTTCCGACTGCATTGCGTTTCATACAACACTACATAGTATGAGAGAGTGCCTGCAGACCTTTTACATACTTGAAAGTAATGATGGCATACAGTGTGTCTCAAACTGTCTCAAACTTTTCAGTCCTTCTCTGGCGTTAGCTAATGAAGTGTATCCAGTGCGAGTTTTTAAAACAAAATCTAAATTCAGGTGATGTATGTTACATCAACACTTGATTATAATCGTGCAATAAATGGCATTTAACCAAAAAAAAAAAAAAAAAAAATCGCTTCAAGGGAGCTTTTTCACAACTTTCTTCTTCAGAGTTTGAAAGAAAAAAAAAGTCGTGGTTGAACGCCTCCAAAGAAAGGTATAAAACTTTTTTCCAAAATATAAAATAAATAAATAAATAAATAAACAAATAGAAAAAAATAGGCCGTGTTCTCGATTCGTGTTCCTTGTATCTTGTGCCTACTTGTTATTTATTGTTATCATTAGTTTTTCAAAAACATAACTGCATCAATCAAAAAAAAAAAAATGGATATTTTTATCATGGGTGAAATAATGCACTGAAGACAAAGTACATCTATCCCAGAATCGACTAACAATGCTCAATATAACGGACATACAGAGCATTCTAGAGTATCACAGAACCCGAATTGTTGTCAAACAAAAAAAAAAAAAAAAAAAAAAAAAAAACATTGATCTATTGCCGAATACACTGACTGACTTTTATGGCTTATTTCGCATGCAACAACAAATATCTGAATTCGCATTTGCTTGATTTGTATTTATTTTAAGCAAAAGCCAATATTATTTTTTTTTTATTTTTTTTTTTTTTTTGGGGGGGGGGGGTTGACCCTCACTAATTTAATGTCACCAAGAACTGAAACTACAAATTTGCGACTCCAAGACACAACACACTAAAAAAACAAGTATGTCAGTAAAACTGACTAAGTCCCCCTCAGGCGTGTAATCACAGGATTTCAATACGACAAACATCCATTGAATAGGTCAATTGTGCTGTATTTTCAAAGTTTTTCCCATTTTCCCATTTTTTGCGAAAATCTCAAAATAACCCCTCGTTGCACAGGCTCACTATATAGTCTTCGCAGGTGAAAGAGAACAATTGAATCGCTTCAATGGTTACGGAGATATGGCACCAACAAACACCCACTGAATAGGTCAATTATGCTGAATTTTCAAAGTTTTCCCAATTTTTATGAAATTTTCAAAATAACCCCTCGTTGCATAGGTCCACTATATAGTCTTTGCATATGCAAGAGAACAACTGAATCACTTCAGTAGTTACAAAAAATGTGTCGACGGACGGACAGACGGACGGACCCGAATCCTACAGTCCCCGGTGGCGGGGGACTAAAAAACGTCGGAGAAAAAAACAATCAATACGCATTCATTTTCCTTGACGCATATACCCTACAACTTTTCAATTAACGAGCTTACTTACGACACTCTTCTGTCATGAAATTCTTGCAAATTTCCACACGCTTTAGTCAAACATACAACATCCAACCTCCCATATAACACGCACAAACACAAAACATTAAAATTTTAATGACAAGAAAAAGGTCCACTTCAAGGACGTTTTCAACAGATTAAATTATTGACGGGCCTAAACACATTTACCAGTCCCTTGGGTTTCGCGAAATGTGAATAGATAACAATCGTGACGACATTAAGAGACACGACTTTTTTAAGTATCAATATGTAAAATAAAACAAGCCACCATATAATTACTTTTATCAACAAGGTTTTACCAGATCAGTCATGCTTTCGCTTAGTAAAACCTTTTTCTTTTTTTTAAATTTTTTATATTTTTTTTTATAAACTGGCGAATTCACCTCAAATCTATATATTTATAATTTATATTAACTCTAAATGACTATTTTAAATTTTAACAATGGTGATCACATCCAAACGAAACTAGAGGCTCAGTGAGGCAGGATCCCCCGGTAACACATAATGTCATTGGATGGCAGTAAATTAAATGAAATTGAAAACCCTACACTGCCTAACTACTTTTGGTCGATTTGAAAAATAAGACGATGTTGCAAATCTACAATATATGTATTTTCACTGCATAAAATTTCTGAACGCTGGATCGAATAGTTTGCACAACTCGTCTGGACAAAACCTCTCTCCGTGCTAACGGATTTCTTGGATCGAATAGTTTTGAAGAACTCGTCTGGACAAAATCTATCTCAAACAGGTTTACATAAAGAAGTTTGTCCAAGGACAAAGTCCCAGCTTACGAAAAGCGATGACTTGCGTGCATTTCGGACCATTGCGCATGTTTATTTAACTTGCGCAGTTCGCATTTCCGACCAGCCCCCATGTTTGTTTGCCTTGCGTTGACGCGCGGTTTACATTTTGGACCAGTGCGCATGTTTATTTAATTTGCGTTGATGCGCGGTTCTTATTTTAGACCAGTGCGCATGTTTATTTAAATAGCGTCGATGCGCGGTTCGCATTTCGGACCAGTGCGCATGTTTGTTTGGCTTGCGTTGATGCGCGGTTCACATTTTGGACCACTGCACATGTTTATTTAACTTGCACTGATGCATGGTACTTACTTTAGACCAGTGTGCGTGTTTATTTAACTTGCTTTAATACGCGGATGGCATTTCGGACCAGAGCGCACGTTAACTTTCGTGGATGCGTGGTTCGCATTTCGCACTAGTGCGCATGATTGGTTAACGTGCGTTGATGCGCGGTGTGCATTTCGGGTCAGTGCGCATGTTTATTTAACTTGCGTCGAAGCGCGGTTCGCATTTCGCACCAGTGCGCATGTTTATTCAACTTCGGTTGATGAGTGGTTCGCATTTCGGACCAGAGCGCGTGTTTATGTAACTTCCGTCGATGCACGGTTCTTATTTCAGACCAATGCGCACGCTTATTTAACTTGCGTTGATGCATAGTTCTTATTTAGGAGCAGTGCGCACGTTTCTTTAGGTTGCGTTGATGCGCGGTTCGCATTTCGGACCAGTGTGCATGTTAACTTGCGTTGATGCGGGGTGCTTATTTTAGACCGGTGCGCATGGTCATTTAACTTGCGTTGATGCGCGGTCAGAATTTCGCACCAGTGCGCATGTCTATTCAACTTGCGTCGAAGCGTGGTTCTTTTTTCACACCAATGCGCATGTTTATTTAACTTGCGTTGATGTGCGGGGCTTATTTTGGACCAGTGACTAGGTACATTTAACTTCCGTCGATGCGCGGTTCTTATTTCGGACAAGTGGGCATGTTTATTCAAAAATGCCGAATAAAATTTTAAAAAAAATTAATTCAGTCAAAAACGCACAATCCGTACGCATGACCCCCTAGAGACTGCTCATACCAAAAATAAATGACATCTGATAACCAGAGCAGTGTGCGTAGCCCACATATTCCCCACAGCCCCCCCCCCCCCCCCATCAGTTCAACACGGCCATCAATATTCAATCAAGAGCTGAAATTTTCTAAGTCCAGCCGGTCCACTTTCCTTGGACGAACCTGGCCCATTTACAATACCGATCTGTGCTGGTTCCCATAGAAGCTCCACACCAAGTTTCATTAAAATCTCCGCAGTTGTTCTTGAGATATCGTGTTAACAACCTCATTCCGATGCTAAATAATTTCCAGGGTTTTGGTAAATTTCGAAGTCCATTTAGTTGATTTTCCTTAGGCCAGCCTAACTCATTTGCACTACCGATCCTTGTTAGTACCCAAAGAAGCTACATACCAAGTTTCATTAAAATCCCTACAGTTGCTCTTGAGATATCCTCTTAACAAACTCATTCCGATGCTGAATAATTCCAAGATTTGGTAAATTTCGAAGTCCATTTGGTTCATTATCCTTGGGCCAACGTAAACCCATTTACAATACCGATCCTTGTTAGTGCCCAAAGAAGCTACATACCAAGTTTCATTAAAATCCCTACAGTTGCTCTTGAGATATCCTCTTAACAAACTCATTCCGATGCTGAATAATTCCAAGATTTTGTAAATTTCGAAGTCCATTTGGTTCATTATCCTTGGGCCAACGTGACCCATTTACACTACCGATCCTTGTTAGTGCCCACAGAAACTACACACTAAGTTTCATTAAAATCCATGCAGTTGTTCTTCAGATATCGCGTCAACAATAGTCAATCAAGAGCTGAAAAAGTCCAGCTGGTCCATTTTCCTTAGACGAACCTAGCTCACGAACACTTTTTGTCTACTGTTTGACTTCTTCGTGCGGTCAAGCGGGTTATTGTTCCTTTTGTTTGAATAAAAATTCAAATTACCCCATCATGTACAGTATTGACCCGAACTATCCTATTGTCGATAATCACTTGTTAACATGCGGTTAAATGAAAACGAAGGAGCCTTTGGGGTGGGGCGTATCCAGGCTGGACAGCGAAAGGCCGATGTCGTAAACGACATGGGGGTTAGTGTTAGGACGATAGCACGATTAATGACTACGACATGTACGGAGTGTCGACAGAGCCGTGGTGGACAACCCACTATTAAATCATACAAAATGCCCATTAGAATAAGACGTAGTCAAGCGTGAGTAACATTTTCTTACGTTTACGTTTTACACAGCGTTTACAGTTAAACGAATAAATCATAGATCAATAATGAAATTGAAAAAGTGTACTTTTTTGAGCGAGGGTGTCCCTATTCCAAGACAGACTGTGCCAATACTGCTTCATTCAGAAAATCGATTTCTGCTCTAAAATGAAGGGAAATGGTCACTCTATGTTAGTTTTAAATTTTTAGTTACAAAACGTTTTCCCACTGCCACAGACTCCAATCCCCCCGCCTGGACAGAACTTTTGTTCTTATGTTTAATTGAAGCAAAACCTCGACAACTCCAAGTCGATGGGACGGCTCAAAACAATCAGGGTAGCTCAACCCTTTTTTTCCGGGATTTAAATAACGACTTCTGAAAATGAAACATGCGGCATAGAAAAACGCTTCACCCAACGTGTGAATGAGTTTGCGCTCAATGCATTTCCTAAGTGGCTGTTCTGCACTGAGGGAGAGCAAAATGCCTCCAGCATATGTACTGGATCTGCAAATTTATATACACTCATTTCGCACAAGTTAATCTTCGTTATGGCTCTGCTGCAATTAGCCTGGTGCCGACAGTGGTGATATCAGGGGACACCGGATCAGTTCCAAGTGCAAAAGGGTAAAACTACACCAATTTTTACTATTCTGCAGCGAATAAATTTCCTCCAGAGCTTGCATGTGCAACAGTTTAAGAACTTCGGCTGCATTGTACAATTTAATGACTATTTAACAATTTAATCCCCTTTACATTATTTCAAAGCTACAGCTTGTGTTGGATGGAAATTGGATACTATACAACAGTATTCGAGATCTGTGCAAATGCATCACGCTTAAAGCAGCGGCTCCGTGTGTCCGTATGCGTGTGCGTATGCGTATAAAAAATCGAATTACTATATTTTCATAGAGTTCGGCTCCATGTATGCGTATGCGTATGCGTATACGTATTGCGTATGCGTATAAACTGTACGCATACGCATCCGATCGCAATACGGATCCAAAACGCATCATAAATCATCCTGGATAAGGAAGGGAATTCCATGTCATGACGTAAATAAGCAAACTGTGCTCTTGTGACACGGAAGTATTCCTGAAATTTAACGCTATGTAATTCCAACTCGCGCACTAAATGATAGTGTGCTCCATATTTCTTTCTTTTAAGCAAAATATCATGAATCCAGAACTTGTGTTTTCTCCTTTTCCTACTCAGAATGTTTATATACGTTCTTGATAGCATAATTTGCATTTCTTCATCATCTTCGTCTTCTTCTATTTCTAAAAGTTGCAGTTGAGCTTCCATGTTCATTTTCCTTCTCCAATATGAAGTACAAGAGTATTTCCGTGTCATGTGATAATATTGGTCTATACGTACATGTTTACGCATACGGAGGCATTAAATACGGACATATGGAGCCACTCAATACGCATACGCAATACGTATACGCATACGCAATGCGCATACGCATACGCGTATACGGACACATGGAGCCGAAGCCTTAGAATCTAAAAGCTGTTGTTTATGTAGAAAATGCACTAAATACTCGCATATATCTGCTAAACGCTGATGCTCTTTGGCATATATCCATGTTATTACTCGGTTTTGTCTGGGCTCCCTTTCTGCAATATTGTTTTGTCTTGGGGTTTTTCTTTTAAGCAAAATATCATGAATACCATTTTTTGTTTCTTCAACACCACCGTTCAGGTAATGCTTACCGCAGAGCCAACATTTCAATATATCCATGAGCTGAGCTGTGTTCAGTCTCATAAAACGCGTTTATGCTGTAAACTTAAGTTCTCCAGGTGTAATGGCCGTGGAAAAATATTAACTCAATTTTCTGCACCATTTTTAGATTTTTTTTTTGCACCGCAGTAAAACATTAAGACGGGACAGAACTCGAAATAACGCAGCTGAACTGCTGAAACGTCACACTTCGCCCCGAGTCTCCCACTGGTAAGGGTAACTGTAAGGGTAACTGGTGAAGGTAACTGGCAAGGGTAACTGGAAACGAAACAAAACTTTCTATACCATCTGAACTCATGTCTTGCTTTTGTTTTTTGTTGTTGTGTTTTTTTTTAATCAGGATCCTATTTTCCGAAAAAAAAGTGTCTAAGGAGCATATCCAGGCAATGCTTAGTCCACAGGCAGGCGGGAGCAAAAAGACAGCGGCGAGTGTGTCGGGGGATAGGCCAGACTATTTACTTCCGCGTAAGTGCAGCAGCAGTATTTTGATTACTATTTATGCTACCAGACGCTAAAAAAAACTTAATGGGTCGAGGTACAAGTAAATGTGTTGTTGTTCACGACACTTCTTGCAAAATGTTTGCTACTATTTCTGAGAAATTAAATGCACAAAGAAAGGCAATGCAACTGCAGCCGGCAATATACCAAATTGCAGGTTGTAAACCAGAACCCCAAGACAGAACCACTGTTCACATGTCGGTCCGGGACACTTCGGACCAAGACAATAAGGGCCCAGATAACAGGGCCGAGACAAGTGGTCTCCAGATGTAATTCATGCCCAAATTTGACCTCACTGAAATTTGGAAAATACTACCGGTACCCGTGTTGGCCGTTTTTTTTTTCTGAATCACCTTTCGAAGAAACTAATTTGGATAATGTCGAAAACGTGACTGCTTTGGGTGCAGAACCCGTCAACAGCTATATACCACATGCTTGGCACTTCAATACAAAGAGGGTGGCGAAATTTCTATTTTCTATCGCTGAAATGCCAAAAATTAGAACAGTCTTTCCTGTCAGAAAAGCGAGTCTGGTATCACCAGTGAATGCATCGTACTTCCAAAAGTACGCGGTATAAGCTTTTCTCAAGATAAACAAGAACAAACAACAAATAAGACAAGTATATACATTGAAAAAAAATCGATCCAAATGTCGCTTGCTTCATTTTTTCGTACCAAATGTCGCCGGATCATACGCCGTCGGACAAAATGTGATGAACTGCAACCGCTGATGCTTTTCAACTGACAATATCGGCAGTGCTGACTTTGTTTACGCCACGAACAACTACTTTGATCAATGCCAAAAAAAAGTGCACATGCACTTGACACTCTGAAGGAACACACTTTGTTGTGAGAGCCCCAGCAAGACAACAATCGCAGTGAAAATACGACACCAAATCTATACTTGATTAACTGAAAATGGTCGATATTTTCAGTTAAAAACGTCAGCGTGGGGTCTTGCCGTACTGTTGTCGTGCCTTATAAGGCAATTTTTATGTTGTGTTTATGTGTACATACTTTTTTGGCAATATCTAGGTTATCACAATACAAGCGGTAATGTTCTGCTATAAACACAACAAAGAAAATCGCAAGTGTAGTAGCAAAAAAATGACTTGAGAATAATGCAACTTGGGCATCATCTGTTTGCTCTTTGCCTCATCAGGCATTGAAACCTTCAGAAGTCCCGCACCAACAATGAACACAAGCCATCGAAACATCACGCTTGACACCAAGAAATCCACCAGTTACCTCTTACAATTTCTGGACGAGGCAGCAACATGGCCGAGATGATCTCGGGGAGTTTCTTAAATCAGATCAATCACCACAACCTTGTTTTCTCAAGCCTGACGTCACAGCCTCCATGACGGGGACAAAGGGTTGTGACTCGGATGCTTCTCCGAAAAGAGGGGTTTATATATTAAATGAGAAAGAAACAGGTCTGGATCATGCCTCAGTATACTAAACAATTATGACATATTTTTTAACAGAATGGCGTACAGTACACGAGACACCTAAACAAATATGAGGGGGGGGGGGGGGGGGGGGGGGAGGTACCGCAC
Source organism: Protula sp. h YS-2021 (assembly GCA_949752745.1). Taxonomy (NCBI): domain Eukaryota; kingdom Metazoa; phylum Annelida; class Polychaeta; order Sabellida; family Serpulidae; genus Protula; species Protula sp. h YS-2021. The sequence goes on from OX457025.1 coordinate 22,957,511, forward strand.
AATGTTGCTGCGAGGGACTAACTGCCAAGAAACTAGTTCAGAAATGATGACGTCAGTGCTTACGTCAAAGTCGAACAGACAGACAGACGGAGAAGGCAAGCGTGGGAAACAATGATACATACTGGCTTGTTCTAACATTACAATGGGAATCTTTGATTGATACAATCCCCCCGAGGGAATAAAAGAGAGTGCGAAGTCAGCAATGCGAGCTATACATGTGACGGCTGGATCAATATGTATTGCTGACTCTTCTTTTTGCTGCGACATCAAAATCGAGGCGCGTCTTGTTTTATGGGTAATCATCACGCCACAATCAATGCCAATGGCTGTGCAGTGCTGCAAGTGAATTGCAGGGGCGGCTATCACTTGGTAACACCCCTCCCCCCCCCCCCCCTCCAACCAGAAGTAAAGCCTGTGCGCCTCACACGCGCCTTTCGCCTACCCCAGCTGCCTAACTGTCCCCGGGAGCAGTTTTGTGCCACTGGAATTCGATCTTAACGTCATCATTCTATGGGCATTATTACTAAAACGCTACCTTCAAAACTAAGAATTATCTCATGTACCCTTCACGGACCTTTCTCTCCACACCCCCTCCCCCCACCCCATCCTCCCCCGGACAAACTTAATATCCCCTGACTGAAACAAAGTAACAATACATTAAACCGCCAACCCTGCGTCGCCTCTGAACAAATAGAATGCCAATGCCAGAAAAGCTGATTTGTCAAGATAAATTAGGTCAACAGAAGTGTGGCCGTTGGCTCAGTGTTGACTTGATCTTCTTCAAGCAAGCCACACTGCCTCCCCTCCCCCCCCCCCCCCCTCCTTTCCTTGAAAGGATTCACTGATAACCTAAGACAAAACGTAATGCGAGAAAAAAACAACACGTGTGCCAACCGGATACTATATCCTGAAAACATTTTATTTGTGTATAGCATTATACAAGATTTTTTCAGTGCGAACCGGAAAAAATTGTAATACATATAAGGGGACGGAGTACACAATAATTTTTATCGAAATGGAGAAGTGAGATCTAGAGAAGAAGAGATAAGACTGCAAATTTAAGATCTGAAAGGCAGCAGCGGCCCAACCAGTTGTCCGGACGACAATGACCTACAAATTTTGGCCATGACAAAAAAAATCAGCTTCTAGATATTTCATTATTTTCTTCAATTATTATCCACAAATATATTCCATTTCTAAAACATTTTTATTGAAAACACGTTTGCGTTTTCGCACATCATAATTGGTGCAGAGTAAGGGATTATTTATTTTTTTTACACACGCACTGTTTCCTCATGAATAAAATGGCGGTTGTATGAGGGAAAAGTAAATAATCTCACCCGGAAAAGTAGGTCAGTGAAACTGACTGTGTCTCCCGCCGGCGTACAATCCCAGCATTTTATTTTTTTAAGTGGTACTACAACCCTTCAGCAATTCTTATCATATTCAGGAACATATGTTAACAAACTCACTTAAGTGCTCAAAGAGTGCGAATTTTAAAGTCCAGCTGGGCCAGAGTTCTCGGGGCGACGTGGCTCATTTACAATACTAACCCTTGTTAGGACCCATACTACCTATATGTAACATACTTCGCCAATCGATCAAGAAATGTAGGTTTGAGCGTGCTAACAAACTCATTTAAGTGCTCAAGGACTGTACAAATTTAGTCCAGCTCTGCCAATGACCTTGGGCCGACCTGGCTCATTTACAATACCAACTCTTGTCACTACCCACACTACCTATATGTAAAATATTTCGCCAACCGATCAAGAAATGTAGGCTTGAGTGTTTTATCAAAAAAGTGTCGACAGACAGACAGACAGACCCGAAAACTATAGTCCCCCCAAGCCGCGCTACCCAGCGTCGGGGGGCTGAAAAACGCACGTAGCCGCGGAAAAATACGATTTCTAGACTTCGAAAAAAATTAGTGTCACTTTATTAAGCACGTTAAAAAGCTGGAGAGAAGCGGCAGAAGAACAGAGGGCTTGAGAAGAGCAATCGAAATTAAGAATCAGCAAAGCGCCAATGCCAGCTCCAAGATGAGCGGGAAAGACAACATACTGTACTGGGAAATGTTCCGCAGTTTCTGCTTGGGATTCTTTGAAAAAAGTAAGCACTGTAACGTACAAAAATGCCTCTGCCGTGTCAAGTTGTATTTCGATTCCATGTGAGAGTGTTGCACGAAAACTACAACCTACACTAGGCCGAAACCAGTACAAGCGAAAAAAAAAAAACCGAAACAATGTACTGGGTTTAAACAAAGCTTACAGTTTTGTTTCGACATGCGAAATAACTTAAGGGATTCCATACTGAAGCAGTGGTACTCCTAACAGGTGGGGCTAACAGTCTATACTGGTGGAACAAAATGTCCTAGGAGATAGGACGAAGAGTCCAAATCAATCATGTAGCGTTGATATCATTGCGCGAAGGTTCTAAAAAGCGCGAAGAGCAACCGTTTCGATTTGATATGTAACCCAGGTTTGTTCGTATGACGACCAGTGGCCGTACTGACAAAAGTAAACTGTACAATTAATTGATTTCACTAACTCTCCCGTTAACAACCAGAACATCTGAAAGTGAATTACTACATTTAAGCAGTTCGACAAAGAATAATGCATCGAAAATTGTTTGCGCGATACATCAAGATCAAGCGATGTTCGTTTCCAGGAGTACAGTGAACGGCACAGAAAAATGACAGGCGGACGAGACAACTGCTGAATTCTGAATCACCGAAACTGGTTTCAAGTTTCAAACATTTATTTTTTAGATAAACAACCCCACCTTACCCAATATATTTGTGTTCTTTTTGGTTGCGTTCCAAAAGTGTTTGTTTATAGAATTCATTACACACGCTGACACCCCATCAGTTTCAGAAGGTGACAGCCTTCATTTTGACTCGAGAACGGCCAGTGAGAAAAGAAACTAGCAACGCAAAAGTCTATCGCATACAGCCCTGGTTTGGAACTGAAAGTAGGAAGGTCATAATATCACTTTCTTGCATGACTTGGGTAAATAGTGTAATCTGATCAGCCGATTCCTGTATCTTGTCTGGATACCTCGATTCCCAACAATTTTTTTTTAATGTTGACGAATACGCAAATGTTGACAACTGCAGTTATTTGTAATCAAACCGCCAAGTACGTCATGTAGCAAAGCATAACCTGAATTATTTCAATACAACATAAAGATAGTACTGAAAAGTTACGAAACTGCTGACATACAGATCAACACTTCTTTGTGGTCAAAAATATTTCATGCTGAATCCAACTAGGTCAATATCTGATTACTCTTGGTTAACACAGATCAAGGGATGGCCGAATTTTATATAAAACGACTCCAAGGTCCGGGACTACTGTAGACCATATATAACAACTTAGGGCACCTCGTTTATTTTAATAAACAAATTTCCAGGCCACTATTAATCAAAAACAATTTTAGGTGATGTCTCATCTACTGCCTGTCCTGTATACAAATTGTTGTTATCTTGACTGTATGTGACGTCTACAAAGTCAACTGACGCCGGATAAATTTATAATAGCGGAGCCTCACTCGAGTGTGTTAACCATGTTTGAAACTGTCTTCCCTTCGACGAAATATCGTGACAACAATCCCTGCTAAAAAAGGCACTTGTTTTACATACAATCAGGTCACGTCCAAGGTCTATTTTTTTAGGCTTCAATTTTTTTAGCAGCATAAAGATTTATCAGTCTCGCACAGCAAAACTTAAGGCGGCAACAGGCCATATTAACAAAAGACATATCCACTTTATCTATGATGTCGTGTGACATCACAGGCGTTGGCTTCTGTTCAATGCGTATACCAGCCCATTCAGACGTTGCGTGACGTTATCGAGAGGGCGCCACTCATCTGATGTTGACAGAATCGAAGAATCCACCCAGGGTGTGATCGTACCACTGCTGGAAAATGGCCTTACTAAACAGCAGACACACATCCGCATAAACACCGATTCAACAGCTATGTCTTCCCTCCTTCATCGGGCGCCACTGTTACAGCATCACGGTTTGTAAAAACCCACACACTTCAGCGAATCTAGGGGCACTGCTTTTAGCACAACCATACACCTAACCTGGACGAGCACTCTTTGAACTGTAAAATATTTAACCAACGGTAAAAAACCAACCTGCGACTCCTTTCACAACACTCACACTGCTACGTGACTCCATCTCGTAATTGAAGGGGTCCATGCATAAACCTGATAACTGCACTTATCAGCAGTGGAGAAAAACGCTTTTAAAGTTTGAAATTTTAGTAACAAACATAGGTTTTTTCCTACCGCATTTTCCTAAACAATGCCCACTTCTAATCGGTTTTGAGGTGTAAGACTTAAGTATGTGATGGAACAGAGGCCAAGAAATACCGTGGTGGTAATAGTGCATTTTCCTGATAATTGGAGTTATCAAGTTTATGCATGGACCCCTTCAATTGTATTTACGCCATCGGTCTGACTAAGATAGGCCAACGAAATTTGACTCAAGTGACGAGAACACCCAGTGAAAGGGCTTTCTGAAAATGTCTTGCAGTAACTCACTCCGTTATTTCTACAATCATGTCTTAACGCCTGGGCTATCGAGTACCCTGGAAAATTTTTCCGTTGCAACAACAAAAGCTGAACGGACCAGAGCAGCTGTTCTGCGCTTGACAACACTGTGTTGGATCTCCGTAAAAATCCCTCGACTACACGGAACGAGACAAGCCACTCCAAGTCGTTTTTAAGCTAATACAAACACCACCGTGTATTAGGACGGCAATCTTCAAAGACCCGTACGTCAACCCAAGTTTGAGATCTGTTGAAATATGAATCCTAAGATATATCTCGCTGGGTCCACGCATAATTTGATGTTTAACCCCCCCCCCCCCCCCATTCCCCTCCCCCGCGCGAGAAATCAAATAAAAAAAAAACAAACAAACAAACAAAATGGCCATACTTCATTCCAATCCAAGCTGAGACAATCGTAAAAGGTTTTTAATAACCATTTTTTTGTGACTAGTGACACATAGCTTCCACAATCCTCAGAGCCCTGTGGGAACGGTTGTAGGAAAAAATGGCAACGGAAAAAATGGCAACGGAAATAATGGCAACGGAAAAAATGGCAACGGAAATAATGGCAACGGAAAAAGAATGCAAAGTGTAAAAACGGAAAATATGGCAACGTCCTCCTAAATTTACTCGTGTTTAAATTGAACCCCGCTTACCTACTCACGATCAAAGAAAAGACCATTCAGTGCCACATTAACACACACTGTCAGGCGCAAGGTGTCTTTAGGGCTGCAAATTAATCTCTGCGCTACCTCACTTACCTACTCAGGATCAGAGAAAAGTCCATTCAGTGCCACAAACGACACACAATGTCAGCTTTTAGATGAAACTTAATCTGTGTGTATACACTGTGGTTGATCTGCGCGATGCTTTTGTGTCATGACAATAGTATATAAGAGCAGAGAAAAACAACAATTTTTAAGACGAAAGATGTAAATAAGTAAATAAATAAAGTAGAAAAAATGTTTTTTCTTTATGCCTTATTTTGCCATTTTTTCCTTTTTTCAACTTTGCCATTTTTTCCGCGTGCCATTATTTCCGTTGCCATTATTTCCGTTGCCATTATTTCCGTTGCCATTTTTTCCGTACCCCGTGGGAACACCTATGATATGAAAACACACCACTGTCCTTTTTTTCTGCGCCAGGGGTGTGTTACGTTCATGTTTTGATTAAAGTGCATACCGGTTAATCGCGTGAACTGGCTAAGTGCATACCGGTTAATCGCGTGAACTGGCTAACTGTATACTCTCTGAAAATCTGTCCCCGTTCTTTCATGTTTAAAATAATACCGGATAATCGCATTAAACAGTTCAATGCTTAACTTTCTTTTGATAGCTGGCTATGGAATTAACCCGTCTTGAAAGCAAGACAGCACTTTGAAAATTGCCGTAAGTCAGCAAAGAAATGCTTGAACCAATGCAAAACAAAATAGCCAATCTACCACCGTTAGCTGAATGATAGCCTTCAGTACAGAATTTTTCAGGATTTCTCCAGTATGCACTGCACCCACATAACAAATCTGACGAACGTGCTATACACATTACCAAACCTTTACCGAGAACAAATACAGTGAGGGACTCGCGTCCTTGAACCGCGTTACGGCAATGAAATTTAAATAATTAGTTTAATTATATATAATTTAGAAATTATAACAAAAACCAGTTGTTATTGTCCAATGGGCTTCCCCTCACCAGCATCTTTTTTTTTTAAGCTGACCCAAATAGTTTCCGAGAACCCACTTATTTCCATCTCGCTGCTCTATTTTTTACCCGTCATGTCGTCTGCTTTTCCTTAGTTTGGTAAGGACTTTTTACAAGTTACGGTACAGTGTTCGACTGCGTGCTGTAATCGTTTGTGTAATTGGTCCACAGTTTTTTTTTTTTTTACCTTTTTTTGCGCTGGTACGTTATAACAGTAGAACGGCGAGTGCATTTACGATCGACAACACTAGACATAAAAAACATTTTTATTTTGAAAAAAATATATATATATTTGGGAGAGGGGTCTTCCAGGGGTTTATACTATTTCTGCTTCAAATAAAAAATTTACTGTTCAACGCCATAAAATAAGCACTTCAAATATTTCGACATTCATTAGGCACATTATAAGCCGGAGAATGGAACTGGTCCTATTTTTTTCACTTCAGGACATATGCAGCGAGACACTGGCAGCAATGTACAGCAAAGCAGTCTTACCAGTTTATTGAGATATCGTGTTTGACCAGGCCCAAATTCTGAGATATTTATGTTGTCATAAAAAAGGGTTTGAACAATTTCTTAGAAGAGGACGAATGATGATATTCTCAACCTTTCCATACAGGCTGATGTTGAGAAAGGTGGGGTCGAGACAAACAAGTGCGACTTCACCATTTCGCCAATGTGTAGCTGATACGACAGTGGAATAAAGCAAGAGTGAGTGTGCATTAGCCTTTGGCCTTTCCGCCTCCCAGCCGATCCCACAGCGCACCAAATTTGTCAGGGAGTCTAAACTGATAACTGCATAGCCTTTTTCCCGAAATAAAATGCGCAAGTTCTGTTTGCCCGATTATCCGGGTTCACATTTAAATAGCATGCAATTAACTGGTTTATCCGATTCAGTTTGTACTAGGATTTGTCCCACAAACTGGAGTAAGATCCTGAAACGACTTGGCTCATGCTAAACCAGAACAACAGAATTGGATCACTGTTTAAAAAGCAATGTAATTTGCCCCCTCCCCCCTCCCCTCCCTTTACTCCAACACCTTCACAAGACATATTTCCTGTTCTCCAGAAGTAAGATTATATGAAATGCTAACAACTACATTATTCTTAAGTTACACACTCGACATACGAGCAAGTAAGAAACGGAACACTCCCCCCTCTCCCCGCTTAACCACCACCCATCCCGCGCACATACACACCACCCTTGCGCGCGAACCGCTACATACAGTAAGCCACGATTTCTTTACACACTACTACCACACACACATCTGTCTCCAAGCAAACCTCACTCCACTCTCGCCATCAATGTATCAAAACATGACATCTCAAGTGGCTACATTCACCTTGTTGTGTTCATCAATGATGCCCTTCAGCTTGGTTGTTTCTGGTTTCTTCAGACGGTATAAGCGTAAACACAGCAAGGCTTGAATGCGTAAGCTGAAACCAACACGAAAACGCGGTGACCCACACTGTCAGACAACACTTTCTATAGCATATAATGTACAGGGTAAGCGCCGCTTCTCCTTAGTGCGAAGAGACCTGACGTGATGCACGCCAATGAGGCATATTATAATATGCAAAAAAACTCTCAAATCATGACGTCAGCTCACTGCAAACAAAGAGCATGGCACTCAAAAGTACTCTGCAAAACCTAATCTACTTCAATTTCTTCTTTTTCTTCATTCTTATAATATTTTTTAGCAATGGGATAAAAGTACAGAAAAACAAACAGTGACGGTGATTATGTATCGAGAGCCGATTTCTAAAATCAGTGAGTGGAAAGGAAGGGTGAGGGGATCGATTAATTTATGATGGATTGGTGAGATGTCAGTGCATTATGTACTGCTGTTAATTATTTGATCTTTAGTCAGAACACATTAAAAACTTATTTACACTTTATTGATCACCATTCACGTAGCAATTATACTACTGACTGGGAGGGGATTGGGGCTGATGAAGGCAATAAGAATACACATTTTTCGGCACATTTTTCGGTGCCCCGCAAAACCCATACCCAGGGGCACAATTACAACCTATATTCTTTCCCTGTGCAAGGTTTAAATGGAATCCCTCAAGTAGTCTTTGAGATCTATCGCACATAAGACATCCTATCCGAAATGTTGACAGATGGACGGACCTGAAGCCGCGGGGGGAGAATAAAAATGACAAAATTATGGCCTTGGCCACTATGATTTAACGGCTGACCTCTACGGCCGCTTAGTCTGTTATGCACTAGAACTTTTTGCTCGCCGACCCACTGGAGATTACACCAAAAGAGTACTCTTAAAACAAGAGCCAAACTGCTTCTTAAATCCTGCCGGTTTGTGGGTATACATACCAGACAGCTCTCTCCAGAGGTCAGCTATTAGAATACAACGTGTCCTCGAACTGCTGCGATTCAAATATTGCATTAATCTGTACCATACACAGATGGGAATAGTCACACATGCTCAGAGCTGTTTGCTGAACATCATTCGTAAATTAACCAATTAATCAATTATCCGGTAGTTATGGCCACATTGGTTTCACCATAGGATAAGGCGATACATTTAGAAATCAAGGTTTTCGCGACATTTTAATTTAAAATTTAGAGAAAAATGAAAATAAGGGTTGTTCTTTCAAATTTCACATTCAGGAAAAGTTTCGATGGAACACCGTTGCAATTGTCGTTTTGAATGTCTTGCAGAACATTAATACTTTAGCTGAAAAGAACTGTTAAACTGTAAATCGCAGCACCCCCCCCCCCCCCCACCGCATTTATATAATTGGGTTTCAAAGCATAAAAAGTACTAATACGCTTGCAAACAAAACGCATACAGACACTAGTATTCATTTTGAACAAGAGTTTATCTTGATAGCAGAGATAAGGTCGATCCAAATAACGCACCGCAAAGCCCTTCGGCAACAACACCCGTCCATTTATTTATTTTTTTTTTTTCTAATTTTTTTTTTATTTCACATCGCACATCTTTTATGGCGCTGTTATGATAAAATACTGCAGTCACGTGATTCAAAAAAAAAAAATCTCGTCTTGTAAACGGATTCCTTTCCTTCTTTGGCCAAGTCTATTTATTTCATTAACATTACCAATAGCCTAAGACATAAGAAGGGCTTTTTTGACAGCCAGCTATGCTTCCCTAACAAGCAAGCCTTTAGTTAAAATTGTTAAGTATTGTACCTTACACCTGCGCCAATATCACAAGTAAAAGCAGTGGCCCAGAGATTAGGTTAATAGATTGTACTTTTGTTCGTTCCGCTGGAAAAATCTGAGGTCGGAGAAACTTACGACAATAAAATTGTTTATTTCAAAAGAAAAGCAAAGAGCCAATCCCTGTGGCTGCACTCCCACATGTAACATACTCCCTTTTAAAAATACATAACACGTATTGAGCCTTGTAACCAGAGCCTGCATTGCAAATGATTATAATAATGGCCCATACAGTGAACGGGCAGCTGGTGAAAGCGAGGAACCCGACACTAAGCCCGCATTGATATTCTTTCAAAAGTTGTAAAATATCGCGCTGTTGTTCCGTTTTAAAAATAGAAAAATCGATAATGGGATGGGATGACATGTTTTAATTTCTATTCGTTCGGTTCCGCGATGGGATGGTTGAGATCTCGCGAATGACAGACCAGCGCCTCCTTATCGATAAAACCCTTCACCAAACCGTCCGATACCGATCCAACCTTCCCAGTGGGCGTGGAAGGTGGGTGGTGGTGGTGGCGATGGGGAGGGGGGGGGGGGCTCAAGGCCATTCATTTACGATAATATGGCACGGGGCAGAACGTAAACCAAATGAACAACACAGCACAGCTTACCTGAATATATTTAGCTTTCGTATCCTGTCTGGATATTCCGTATTCTCGTTGCCACTGCCACTGCTTATGTGCCTGAAAACCACACGAGTTACATCAGTATAACAAGTTTTTTTCGGGGAGGATGGGGGGGAGGGGGGGAGGGGTTGGACGATGGATGAGAGTATGGGCTTAACTTAGGACCGCTTCTTTAGTAGCCTATTTATACAGTAAAATGGTGTTACACTTTCGTGTCAACTACTTTTAACACTGGCCTAGATTTTGCAATATTGAATAAACAAGACCCCAAGATCTTATTTTTCAACCAGCTTTTAAAATAACACAGCACGCGAGACCTTATATGGCAATGAACTTCAAGATAGATACATATCTGCCATTGTCCTCAACATGCACTAAGTGCACTCTTAAAGTCACCTCTTCCCTATTACGTTCCACACGCCATAAATATCCATGCATTATTTTGACAACATTTTAGAATAAAAGGCGACCAGTTTAGAAATCCAAATTTGCACTTGTGAAATAAAACATCTCAGAAATGAAGGCACTGTTAAAGAACATGCGCTCAGCCTCATGCGGCAACTGCGGTATTTCATCAATGACAACCAACCCACAGTATTCCTACTGACATGAGATATCACAAAACAACAGCGATTTACCTCAAGAGTTTGAGTGTGTCTTGATACATCTTGAAGATCTTGCTCGAGTCACTGATCTTACTCCGTTCCATGGAGTAGCCGCACATGATGAACGATAGTACCCCTTCTATGTACATGATGAGCTTGGTGACTTTCTCCGTCATGCGGTCCGCCTGGTGTTTCAAGCGCTTCGCTTCGCTTAGGTAAAAATCCGCACTCTCAATCCTACGTGTAATAAAAACAAAGCAAACACGCCCATAGCAGATTGTGTTATAACATACGAGCAGGGATGACACTTACCTGCTAAAAGAAAGTAACTTTACCCAAGTTATCATTCACTCAAAAATTCAGCTCGTGGTTTCTAGAACATGGTGACCTCATTACAATCGCTACTGCGGTGAATACTAATTCTTCCGTAGGTACAGTGCCGAGATTGCTATTAGCGAAAGTATGTATGCAACCAACAACTCGAAACGTACTTGTCAACTAGAGGCAAGACTCGGGGCCGCGACTCGCGCAGGTACCGCGAATACGACCGGTCATCGTCGTGACACCGATCGTAGCGATCCCGCACGTCCCGTGCAGGCGGTTCTGAGTGACCCGCAACAACAGCACTCCACTGAGAAGCCACCCTCTGCTTGGACTCCCCGTGGTACGGTGACAGCGAGGACGGCGGCTCGAAGTCGGCATCCGAGACACCAGGCAGTGCACATTCCTCCCGCGGAGCATCCCAGTCACGTGACTACACCATAAAACACAAACAGGTGCCTTCAATCACACAGCGATAACTATTTAGTGGAATTGCCCACAACACATTTGACAGCTTTACTGCAAGTCCACAAAGCAAATAACATTCAAAGGAAAAATGCACCAACGCGGGCCTTACTGCATGCCATTGTTGGAGAACAAGAATGTCACACATATCTACCTTAGGCATGTTTAACAGAAATCTTTGTACTAACTTGCACTCAAATTTCCGCTTATTCCACAAGCAAATTGTATTAACTGTAAAGAATAAAGTACACTTCTCGAATGCTTCTGTTCTTCCAGATCTATAATGTTAAAACATTTCTGAAGCAAACTCACGTTATTTCTGGGCCGCTTCCTTTCGTGGCTTCCATGATCATAATCTCGCCCGCGAATATGATCCCTCTCCCAGCCTCTGTCCCTCTCCCGGTCGAAGCTTTCCCGATCCCCGCTTTCCCGACGCCGCTCCCTATCTCGGTCGCGATTGCGATCTCGACTGTCTCTATCGTAGGCACTGAGGCGCTCGCGCGACCTGTCCCTGGCCCGCTCCCTTCCCCGGTCACGATAGCGTGGCTCCCGCGTCGACCACTTGTCGCGGTCGTGCAGGTCATATTTGTGTCCCCGCGCGTCGTGGCTGTGGACATCCGTCACACGCACGCGCTCGTTGCGTGCGTCATGGCGTCTTTCTTCCCAGTGTTCTTCGGCCCGTGGGGTCACACTCCTAAACAAGTAGAAACAAAGTGTCACGCTCTAAACATAATTTAATTTTTATCCAACAATTTCATAGTAATTTACCGACGTCTTTACGTTTTGAAGCGACAGAAAAAAAAAAACCCACAACTTACTCTCTATCGGAAAATTCATCATTCTGTGGCGTTCTGTAATCTGATGTATTCCAATAGGGTGAATGTGTAGTTGGTGATGGCGCCGGTTCCCGCCCATAATCTGAACCTTTCGGCCACCTGTGAGACTCACTCGGCTCATAATCCGAGCCACGCCTGCTGTAGGGCGAGCTGTGGGGACTCGACTCGTCGACCCGGTAACGCTTGCGTCCCATGCGATCCCTACTACGGCGCTCATCACTCGCCTGACGACGTTTCAGCGGACCGTGGTCGGAGCTGTCCCGTCGGTGCCGAGTATCCAGCGGCAGGCGATCGGGGCGCTTCTTCGGAATTTTCATCGACGGTAAATGACATTTCTCTACACCTACTATATTTGAAAACTCCACGGGCTCGGGTCTACGGGAACCCTCACTGTCTTTCATACACTCCGCAGTCTTCAAACCACTCAATTCTTTAGTATTATTAGCACTTGGGTTTTTTGGAACACAATTCATATCGGATTCCTCGGTATGCTGAGGTGAGAACTGGTTTTCGTGTGCCGGAAACAGCGCACTGTGTTGTGAATCGAATTCACGCTGGAAGTCTTGAAAGATGTTTTTATCACTAGCTTTGTCATAGCGTTTTACTGAGGTCTGAGGCACAAGCGTCCGTATCATATCCGGGGTAATATCCAACAGCGTCAAATTAATACTCACAGGGATAGAAGGCACACCACGCACAAACTCCAAACCATCCAAATTTCTTTTGTTATTAAGCACCGCTTTTTTTCCACCTTTCAGTTCAGGCCGCGAAGTTGTCGCAACCCTGTCGACCGGAACACTTTCTGTGTCATTAAAAATGCCTGGCGAATCGCTATGCGCGTTTACTTTGACCTCTAAGCCAATATCCTCCACACTCGGGAGCTTGCTGAAGGACGGGGGGCGGCGCTTGGGGTCTGACGTATTGAGTAAGGACAGGTTACTAACACTAGGCACTGGCGAGAGAAGCTTCCCCGGGGCTGTGACATCCTCTAATATGTGGCTGAGATCTAAAGAACTGGACAAAATAGACAAGTCTTCTGCAGTATTCTCATGGTTTGTACTTGGTTTTGAATCTATTTTAAGGTTTTTAATCTTCTGGCCAGTATCAACAACGGGTTTGTCAGGCGTGCTCGGCTCGACTTTTGGAAGTTTTGGCGGTGGCACCACAGTGGTTTCATTATCCGAACTATCGCCTATACTGTCACTATCAGAGATGAACTCCTTTGAGAGGCCCGTGTTGTTTTTGTGTTTCCGTGAGACACATCTCGAGCTTGCTCCAGTTTTTGATTTGCTTACGTCTCTGCTTGAAGAAGTGTGAGCAGAAGGCTTAGAACTGTTCGCAGTTTTACCGCTTTCAGCTTTACCTACCGACTTCTTTGAACTGCCACAAATAGACTGGGGCCGTTTTGATTTGACTTTCATATTCTGCAATTTTTCTTTCGTATCTGGAATGCCTTCGCCAGCCTTGGCCGAAGAGCGCCTCTTGGTGGTCACGTGAGAAGACTTGCGCTTCGGCGAAAGAACCGGGGGCTCATCGTTCAACTTCGCCTTCATATCTGAATCGCTCTCATCGCCCTTCTCTTGTTCGCAAGCGCCGGTGACGTCACGGGCAATGCCAAAGATTCTCGAGCCCTGAACGCCGCCCAGGACACAACTGGGAGCCATTTTTAATTCGGGCGGTTTCGATGGCGCCGGCATTTCGTCCACAACCTCTCCGCCGCTGTGGTTTAAGGGCGACAACATACTCTCCATGCTCTCTTTGAGAAAATACTCCCCTGTCACGATATCGCCCACGCACTTGTCTAGACCGTCGTCGTTCACGCTCTCGTTCGATTTCGGCTGCGATGTCGCGATGTCACCAGTGAGCAAGGGAGCCGATTCTTTCGAAGGCGAAATGTCCGAGCTGCCTGCACTGCTGTCTTTCTTGAAGAAAGTCTTTCTGTACTCCTCCAGATTGAAAGAAACATTTCTTTTCCCCTAAAAACAAAAGAATTACCTCAGTTAACAGCCTCTACCTATCTTGAAATGATAAAACTGGCACGGTTTCTGATGTTCAAGTTCTAGAAAACGGGGTGACGGTTAGCTCAGTCGTTAGAGCGTAAGTCTTGTAATCCTAAGGTCCCTGGTTCGAAACCAGCCAGGGGTGGAAAGAGGAGGACTGGCTTTCGCTCAAATTGCCTTAGCTAAACGACTGCACAACAAAATTCACCACCACGGAATTCCAAATTAGCACAAATAAGTCTTCCGGCCATCCCCTTAAAAAAAATTTCCAAAAAACCCTGTTCGTTTTAGTTTTTTTTTTTCCCTTCCTTGAGGAATTTGTAAATTAAAATAAAAAAAACTAGCGCAGGAGAACAAAGAATTTGTCAAACCCAGTGCACTGTATCACAACTATTTCACTTCCCTTCACCTCCTTTTCTGGGTTTGTTGTGGGTCATAAAATGGATCCCCTGCTACGTTTATTATTTTGGCATAAGTTCTTTGCAGGGCGGGGGGGGGGGGGGGGGGGGGGGTGGCGGCGGGTTTGTATGTAGCTGTTATTTAACGCCGCACCTCCTTTTCCGGGGTGGTTGGGGTGGCGGCGGGCTGAATAACGGGCGTGCTGTGACGCGCCTCTCCGGGCCTCCCCGCATCGTCGTCATCACTGCTGTCAGTGTCGGAACTGTGTGAGTCAGAATCGCTCGCCTCACTCTCAGAGCCCGAGCTCTCCGACAACTTAGGCGACGACACTTTCTTCATTCTGTTGAAAGTTGAGAAACTCGAAACAATTTTTTTTATGTAATCTCTCTCGGCATCATCACTTTCAACCATTTTCTGTTTCATTGTTTTCACCATTGTCATTCATGTTCCACCAAGCAGGATGTGAAGAAACTTGCCACTAACAACAATAGCATATTTTGATATATATAAAATAAAGAAAAGCTCAAAACAAGCACACATAATCCCTGAAAGGAACTGTTACATGAGATAACCTATTCCAACAACCGATCAGTTTCGTTTTAGTTTAATGTCGTTTTGTTTTATGTGTGTGCTATATTTGGAAAAGGAGATTTTCGTTTTGAACTGAATATCCATGCTGTGCGAACTATAACTAAAATTCATACCTTTTCGAAGACACTTTCTTTACAACAGGTTTTGGTGGTTGATTTATCGTTGTTGAAGACTGCAAAAGTGAACAGCAATAAATGTACATACACGAGAGAAAAAATATTAAATGACGAGTTCCCTTTTTCATTCCCTGACCTTCATCTGTTCTTTGAGAACATCGAGTCACCTACAAATTGCACGTACCAGACTAAAATACAAAGTTATCCCAAATAAAACCGGTAGTCATACAATACAGCGGCCACCCCTTTACTGATTGAGTACCAGGAATACGTGAATAGAGCGGCTGCCAGGATCTGTCTTGCTTCGTTAACCTATCTCCCCTCCACCCACTTCATTCTACAGCATGTCTTGGTCTACAAAAATTGCATCACTCTGTCGACCCCGCGCCGCAGCACTCTTACACCTGCCAGAACCCTCCGCAGCGAGACAGACCTTGGTATTGCTGAAATTAAATCCGTCTTCCTTTCGCGGAGTCTGAATGGCAGTAAGCGGCGGCTGCAGCATCGTTTCCTACAAGAGAAAACGACACTTTAAATCTCTTTAATCTACTCCTGTCCTCAATCTACTGCCATTAGCCTTGTCCAATCATAAATATCCCACTTACAATGCTACCGATTTAAAAAAAAATGAATACGATCCAATATGGAAATTGGCCCAGCTTAAACTTGATTTGAAACAAAGAAATGTTTTCAAAAACTGAAAGACTTAAAGCGGTAATATCTTGCACAAAGGGCTGGTTTCTTAGTGTTTATTAATTTCTCACATTCACCTTCAAAATTTCTTCCATGCTGTCTTCTTTTTTCAGCTTCTACAAAATGTTATGAAGACATTTAATGGTCCACCATTACGAAAGATTCTACTTTCACAATATGCATAATGAAATCAATACAGAATTACTGCCCCTCCCCCCTCCCCGGCTTCACTCCAGTAGGTTAAAATTATATATATATAAATAATATATATATTAACAAATGTTTAATCAAAAGCAATAGCGTCTGACTTCCCTCCCCTGCCCACCGCCCAATATATATATATACCTTGTTCGGCAGCGTTAGTGGCGGACATTTACTGGTCGACTGGGCACCGCTTGAGCTCGAAGGTCCGCCTGCGCGTCCCGTATTTGGCGAGGCCCTTTCCGTACTCCCATGGCTAGTCGAACCCCCCTTTTCTCTCCTACCGGAAGAGGAAGCAGACGAGCTGCGATGCTTCGAAGAATCAGTAGATTTGCTCTTTTCATGTTTTTCTCGCCTTTCGCGAGACTTATCGGAGACAAGCTCATGACTAGATTTATCAACATGCGACGGGTCTGCACGACTTTTAGGCGAGCTTGCTTTGTTATTATATCGGTTATCGAGTTCCTTCTCTTTGCTATAGCTACTGCTGCTGGTTCGTTTCCTCTCTGTAGAAGACCTCTGGTCATGGGACTTCGTACTCTCCCTTCGCGCACCATGTTTTATCGCACCGTGAGAGCCATCTGCGGGTGGCCTTGACTTTTCCCTTGACCCAGCCGAACTATCTCTTGCACCAGACGCCGACTCTCTGAACAGTTCTTTATTGCTAGTTGTCACTTCACGGCGGATACCGTCAGTACGGGACCTCTGCCCAGTCGGGTCTTTGGGCTCCGGCTTTGGGAAAAGTTGTTGAACGGATTTAGAATTGACCCCAGGCGTAGAGGGATTACGGTCTACGCCGATCAAACTGGAACCTATGTGGCGCTGGACTTCTTTATGGTCGCCTAGAATGTTCCGAATGTGTATGGCTCGACTGTCTGGCTTGACCTATAAATAAATTCTTAAGTTAAAGACACTCACATCGCAGAACTTAAATAAGCTTTTCCATGGCATTTCACCAGCACTAGGTTACAGCTCTTAAATTTTCATTGCTATATATTTGTACCAAAAGCGAGAAATGGGCTTTTACAACCTGATTTAATTCATGCGGTTAGCTCCCAAAAACAAAAGCTGGTTTTAACACGGGGCCCTAAAAATAGGAGTTTATTTTTTTTTTTTAAACTTTGCTTTCTTCTTCGATCAGATTTAGTACCTGAATGAATACAGTTGATTCCACCTATTAATGTATACTTTAGCATAACACTTCAAAAAAAAAGCGACACTCACGAATCAGAAATATTCACAATATCACATCACGAGAAGCGTTTCTTCTTAGAAACCTTCCATTTTGAAAAGCTGAAATCTATGCGTTCAGACTAGTCAACTATTTTATAACAGATTTTCATTCCTTGAGTATCCTTAAGAGTAAATGACAAAGTTTGTGAAGAAATAGGGGAAAAGTGAGAGATACAGCAAGATGCACATCATTATAATCTTTTCCAATGACTCAATCAAACAGGGAAACCATCTTTGGAGTTTTTTTTTTTTTGGTCACTGTCAAAATTTAATAAAAACATCGACAGCACAATAAACATTTTTTCGCTGAAAGCCCGGAACTTCATGACAACTGGCAGTAAATTTGAATTCCATAATAGGAAGAGCTAACCAACTGCCTTCTAGAAGTCGGTGTAGCACTGCACACAAAATGCTTCACCATCACAGTGGGCCAGATCCGAAACCACGAGCTTTGGAAAACAGTCATTGAGCTCTACCATCAGCTCTGAATTCCCCAAAATAACCATGCCTTGAGAATTTATTTCATCGGTTAACCACATTTATACCAAGTGAGACACGTCGCATTTCAGGAACTTTGTATAAGACAAACGTATTTATTTGATGGCATTGCAACTACACTGAGTTGAATAAATGAAAAAATGCTTTCACCAGACTGGCCCGATGATTACCCGAGGCAACAAATATCACCATCACGTGCTTTTCAACCTGCAACAACCCCCCTGAACCGTATTTCCGAAAAAAGTCGAAATCGGTTACCATACATGGGAACGGGGTTAAAAAAAAGTAGGAAAATTTTACCATACATGAGAACGGGGTCAAAAAAAGTATCCATTTGGCGAAAAAAAAAAAAAAAAAAAAAAGCCGGAAGACTCCCATGTATGAAAATTGCCAGGATAGTTTTAGACAATTATACGTTTACCTGGTAAACTGCACAAAAGAACATTTGAAAATACCACCCAATTGACTGATTTTATCTTCATTCTCCAGATTTCTTAAGAAAATATTTTCGCGCAATCTTTTCCCAGGTCCAATTCTCCAAGGAGCTCTCTGCCGTCAAATATAATGCTCAGATGCTCGATACAATGTATACAAGTAAGTATTTGTGAAACAGAAGCAGGCCCCAACCGCCCCCCAAATTCACAGGTGTATAAAGCAATGACGGATGGACGGACAGCCCAAACCTATAGGTCCCAATCCGAAGGGTTAGGGCCTAATTAGTAAGCATCACGACGAAGCGATACATCCAGTTGGTGAGACGTTGTTTTTTTTTCTAACGGCAAAGCATTGCAAGTACATTGACGTAATACTTTCGACATTTAGTTTCGTAGTTTAACGGAAAACGAGGCGAATGAACAGGAGTTGTATTCTGCTCTGTCCTTTAAGAACGTCCTTATTCTTGAGATTAGATGGTTCATCCTTAATTTTTATCCTTATTTCTAAAAGACGCTGTTAAGTTTGAGGCTAGAGCAGAATAGCTTTTTATCCTTATTTTTAAAAATAAGGACAGAGCAGAATACCACTCCAGAATAGCAGTACTGTTCTTCCACAACTTGCCTTGATTGGAGGACCAAAAAGGGACGAGGAAGGCAGTGAACAGGGCTCGTCTTTTTTCTCCTGCCAAGTTTTACTCTCTGCTTCCCGTCTCTTGGCAGCTTCTCTTCTCATCCATTCCATATTTGAGCTGCAATTTCCATAATAAATATCTTTGCTGGCTGGAACATCGGTTCACACGCCAAACATCGTGAATATGTGGCTTAGCCTGGTTCGTTATCAAATGTGTACTTGTACTCGTAGCGACAAAAAAAGAGTAGTCATCACTAGTTCGAGCGGACCCTTCCTATCATCCTCGGACAGGAGACCGCAAGAGTCAACTACGATCAGGTCAACATGGATTTTAAGTCCAAAGATATATCATTTATTGAAGATGATGCCTATTGAAACTGGCATCGTTTTATTATTGTCATATTTTTAACACGATTCATCTTATTTTAAAAATAAGTTTAGTCTTAACCAATTGCTAAACATGCAAGCTGTCATGGCATGGCTGACTGGTGGGCCAGAAAGAACACGACAAAAATAGAAATACAACAAAGGGAAGAGCAATAAATTATTAAAACACTATACCTGATATCTTCCATTTTTATCACAGATTTTTATTCCAATACATGGAATTTGGTAGATATGGATGCATTTGAAATCAATGTAAAATATGTTTCAACAAAAAATAATCAGCCACCAAATATGGGCTCCTTTCGGCCCGATTTGTGTACTGTTGTTGATGTTTATCACATGATTGCGAGCAAACCATTTGGAATGAAAATTTTCGAATGTAACCAATAATTGCACTTATGATAAATGTCTTCCCCTGTCATATTTTTTATTCCAAGGATTGTTTATTCCAATAGCACTCCTGTAAAAACAAGCCTTGGTCTGGTTCATATCTGGTCCGACATTTTCCAAATTGCTAAATTCATGCGCACACAAACCATGTAATTTAAACTCTTTTGTATATCGAAAATAATTGTATAGGAGAACTTCAGCAAAAAACGCTAATCTTTTCAGAGGTGTTCCATATCCACACCGGGGTTATTAAAGAGTTTTACGTTTGAATCCAGTAACTTCCAATGGACTATATTTTTCAGAAATTCCCCGATTACGTCAAAAACCACGTGACGTCAGTGTTGTGGGATTCCCACTAAAACAACCCCATTCAAGGAATCACTTTGAATTACAGGCCTTTGCTGGAGGTCTGCGTTCAACGGGAGTAAAAATGCATACCTCCAGCGAAGCCGTGTACATTCCTTGATGAGAGGGTGGGGTGGGGAACAAGGTGTGGTTAGTCTCATTCAAACCAAAATGATTTTATACGTTTAAATAATACAACTTAATTTGATCGGCAGATGGTCCGTTTAAGCCCCGGAACTATGTGTTTAATCACAAAAACACACTTGGAATATTTTCATGAGGCGCTACTTTTTCGAATTGTTTTAGAGCTTTCAACAAAGAATTAGAACACGCAATAAGTGACATTGACCTCGTATAAAGAAATGATAGGTAATGGGCGGAATGCCCAAATCTCTAACAAAATGAACTTGAAAGCACAATGGAAATTCACACAAACGCCATAAAAACTAGACAGAATTCCTTTACATAGTCAGCTTTCTTTGTTTCGAACGTGACCCAGAAGGTGAAGGTCACCAAGGTTCAAAATATTGAAGAGTGAACATGTTCCAAGTGAGTGAACAACAACTACCATCTACGGCAATGCCTACAGAAAAATCTGAAATAATACCTACAGAAAAGCCTATGGCAAAACCTGAGACAATACCTACGGCAAAATTTAAGACAATGGCAAAGTCTGAGTTGAAGTCACTTCCAATACAACAGCTTTAAAGGCGATCACAGTTTAGAAAGATAGAAAAAGATGAGTTACCAGCTACCATGCCTCCGTGTAAAAAGCGAAAAATTCAGCTTAAGGCAGAGCCTAAAGTCAACGACAACCTAACCGTAAAGCTGCCACCACTACAAAGCCCATGAAGAAAAAGATGGGTGTAAACGATTTACCGATTATGATACCCATTAAAAATGATACCCATATGGAAAAACATATATCAAATTGGTAAAATATCAACAGCAAGTGATGGTTAACATTGGTGAATATATTACGGATCATTCATCTGGGAGGTTATATCCTACCAAGAAGGGAATTTTGTTGTCTTGAAAGATTGGCAAATGCTGAAGAAGCAAATGACGTCAGTGAATCTCGTGCTTCAGGAGATAGATGTGTATAAATGCAGTGACAGTCAGAAGATGGTTCAAAAGAACTCATTTATCATCATGAATTCAAACATAAACTCTCTCTGAATCACATGGTTGCACCGACGATCTCTTATTGTGGAACTTTCATTGTCTTATCTCCCGAAGATCAAGCCTTGGTAAGGGGTTACTTTGAATCCGTACATATACAAGGAATTCTTCTACAAGTGTCAGATCATCTAAATGTGAGAATTTTTTGAACGTGACGGTGAACGTTTTATACAGTTTATAAAGTATGACGATATAGTGTTGCTTTTGATGCTTGGCAAGAACATGAAAGCTAGCTTTGAACCAAATGAACATGTACAATTGATACGTGGTTCATTCAAATAAAGTTGACTTTGCGCCTAGTACGTGGACTTTGATAATAACTATGACAGGTTTAAATGAATTTACATTATCAAACCATGTTGATGTGAAAGTGATTGGATTGGATCAATGCTATGTCAGTTTTCACCACATTTACAAACGGGGTGATAACATTTATAATACTTATATCAATTTAAGTTCTTGTGAGTGGGCTAATATGTTACATGTATTTGAAACATTTTTGTTTTTATTCTCAATAAATGCAATATTTTAAATTGGTGTTTATGATAATTGTAGTTCTCAACATGTGTGAATATTTGTGATATTCAACAAGTGTGAATATTTGTGATATTCAATAAAATAAAAAATATTATGCTTTTCACATTCTTATTTTTTTCAAACAATGCTTGACTATGCTTAAGTAATGCATAATAATAATACAATACTTAATTCAAATACATAATATATGATATGATATATGGTTTACGGTGATACGGGTGAATTAAAATCTCGCCAAGGACCGTCCATAACAATGGAAAAAACGAAAATGAAAGGCTTACAGGTGAATTAACATCGCACAAGGGATTTTTTTAAGAATAAAAAATATGAAAATGAAAAGTTTACGGGTGAATTAACACCTTAGCTTCTTGCGATTTCATATGTGAAGAACGTTAAAACTGCGTTTAAATATCAAACAGCACGACATATGCTTAATACTTTTATTGATACACTTTGAAGACATCGCTTACATTAATAACAATATTACAAAGTTTAGTCAAATAAGTCTAGTGTTCTTCATCCATTTCACTCTGCCCCAACTCATTGTCCCTATAAATTTTTTCGTCGCTCCTGTCATCATCCTCCTCCTTATCTAGAAGCTCTTTAAAGAAAGCAGTGTTTTCCTTATAGCCGCCTTCAGTGCCTATGAATACGCATAATGTTTTTCATCAACAAAGTAATTAAAATCTTCTAAAATGTTTCGATAATGTTCGTTTTGTTCTAGGCGTTGGGTATATTTGAATAGCCTCATAAACGGTTGTTTTAGTCGACGCTTATAAACGGGTCGAAGGTCATCACTTGCTCTTTCACGCGCATGCCCTTGTTCTTCATATTCTAAAACCTTTTCTTGAAATTTGCCATCATGATCATCATGAACTTCTTGAACCATACATGAAAAAAAGTCTATTTCTGACTCACCTTCAGAACTGCTGTCATCGTCACCCTCTGCTTCATGTGCTTGGATAAAGCTTCTTCGCTGTTGTATAAAGCACCACATTCTATACAAGCATGTGCATTATTTCAGCCACATTAACTCTTTGACGTTTAATAGGAGACTCATCTAAAGTTTCCGTGAAAGGCGTTTTTATGGGGCTTTTCATTGTGTGTGCTTGCTTTAAATGCCTTTTAAGACTCTGTGATTAATCGTAAGATTTCGAACAAATGTTGGATTCATACATCCTTTTGATTCCATATCAACTTTTCAAATGATAAAAAAAGTCTTTGAATGTAAATATATGATGACAACAGCAACAACGGCAACAACAACACTGACAACAACAACAATGGCAACAACGACAATGACAACAACAACAACATTGGCAACAACAATGACAACAGCAACAACAATGGCAACAACAACAACGGCAATGGCAACAACAACAAAAATGGCAAAACCAATGGCAACAACAGCAACAACAACAATGGCAGCAATGACAGCAACAATAACAATGATAACAGCAGCAACAACTGTAACAACAACAGCAATTGCAACAAAAACCACACAAATGGCAACAACAACAATGACAACAGCAACAATTTCAGCAACAATGCTAGCAATAACAATGGCAACAACAGTGACAACAACTACAACAATGGCAACAATAACCACCATCACAACAACAACAATGGCAACAACAAAAACAGCAATGGCATACCATAACATATCCTACCCGATGAATATATCCTACAAGCTGATGAGGTCTCAACTAAGGACGTTTCAGAGAGTTTTTTTCAGACTCAGCCAAAGTCGGAAGCCATACAACAACCTGAACACCGCAGGAGAAACTGGCACATATGAACGTATGTGCAGCGGCAATGGAACTTTTTTGCTCCTGTGGCAAAAGTTTCCAAACAACCAGGCTGTCGGTAAATTTCTATTACCGGAAACAAGCAGACAAGAAAAATCAAAGTTGTTCATATACATATTTCATATTACGGCTACACTCGGGTGATTCAGGCCCAGTTAATCTATCATGAGATGGAAAATGATATGTCTAAATATCATATGCCTACGCATGAATCAACAAATTTTCCCACGAAGGAAGGGTGGGGGGGGGGGGGGGGGAGTCAGTCAGCGGAAAAACCCATGACATATTGCGGCTGCACTTATGTGAGCCTGATTCAGATCCATCGGTAGAAAACATCACACAGTACGGTTACATTCATATGAAACTGATTCTGGTCTAGTTGTTCTAGGAAATGATTGATATGTCTAAACATCATATGTCGGCAGTTAGCAATATCGGCACTTGTCTCATATTAACACCCGCCTATACTGTTTACGCATGTCTAGAGTTATTTTTTCAGTGCTGCATTTCTATGAGACAATTTCTGTGCTAAACATGGCCTCTCTCCCAAGGGTAAGGTCTTCTTATGCCTTATCCTTATGGCGTGAGAAATATTTAAAGCTAAAATGGCTATGGATATAAGCAAAAGGTTTTTTACAAGATAGTAAAGATTTATCTGGTTCGGAAGTTGCTCAGAATTCTCTGAAACGGATAAATATGGAAAAATCATGTTGCACAAGGATGGCGGTTGGAGGTAATCATTGAACAAGGGCATTTTGAGCGAGCTACACGTTCCAGTCTATGCCTGTTGCGTGGTCAGCCTTCAAGGTAAGAAGAAGATCATATTCGTTTTGGGTCATATACTACGCAAATACCTACCACTCCACATATGGGCAATGTGGGTGCTGGCTAAAAGAAGACAGGACACACAATGCCCGCACATGTTGTGTATATGACTGGTGTACGAATATTGTTGAATGTTTTTTAATCCATATTACATATTATGGCTGCACCCATGTGAGCCTGATACAGGTTTACTTATTCTATCATGGCATGAGAAATAATCGATATAACTAAATGTCATATGCCTACACATAAATGATAGGGAGGGGAGGTAAAAAAAGTTGCTCAGAATGGTCTGAAACGTGTAAATGTGCAAAAATCGCAAAATTTTCTCACGGTGGGCGAGGGAGAGGGGTAAAAAAATCAAAGTTGCCTGGAATCGTCTGAAACGAATAAATACGCAAAAATCACAAAATTTTCCCACGGTGGGGTGGGAGTGAGGGGGTAAAAATTCAAAGTTGCTCAAAATCGTCTGAAACGGATAAATTTGCAAAATCACAAAATTTTTCGTCACGGTCGGGTGGGGTTGGGAGGAAGGATTGAGGGCTGGTGCCTGTTATGCTGTATAAGTTGTGTAATGTCCACGAGCTAACGTGGTGTTACCATCATGCAATACGTAGCGCTTATCACCAAATTGTGATAAACAAGGGTCAAAAACCAAAGTTGCTCAGAATCGTCTGAAACGGATAAATATGCAAAAATCACAAAATTCTCCCACGGTGGGGTGGGAGTAATCTGGGGTTAAAAAGAACCAAAGTTGCTTAGAATAATCTGAAATGGAAAAAAAATATGCAAAAATCACAAATTTTCCCACGGGAAAAGAAGGGGTAGTTGACTCAGTTCTCTCGTCCTGTCTTTTATGCTTGGCTCAGTTCTTTCGTGCTATGAATTTTCCCACGATAAGAGTGAGGGAAAGGAATGTAGGTGGCCCAGTTCTCTCGTTTATTCCTTACTTATCTCTTATATAACGTTGTTTAGGCCCAAAGGTTAAAAAGAATCAGCTCAAAATTGCTCTGTCTCTAACAGTTTTCGAGATAGTAGTCAATTTCCGGTTTTTGATCTTTACTGTGACTCAGAAGATCAAGGTCACCGAAGTACCTCTAGTGTAACGTTGCTTAGGCCTCTGAGATTCCTCTTATGTAATGGTGTTTGTCAAAAATGAGCTCAAAATCGCTCTATCTCTAACCGTTTTCAAGATAATAGTCAACTTCCGGTTTTTTTACCTTTTTCGTGACTCAGAAGGTCAAGGTCACCGAGGTACATCTTATGTAACGCTTAGGCCCAATATGACATGTCGGTCTATCTTTAACGGCACATGAGGTCACGTGAACTTTGACCTCCGCCCTCAAGATCTAGATTCGTGATGAAAGTTTTCCCCGTACTGAGTACGTTTTATATGTTCAAACTTGGATTTGAGTACCTTTTTGGCTACTTTTCGTGATTAATAGGCGTTTCAAAAAACATTTTGACCTCAAAAATATTTGCGGTTTCACCGAGACCTGATGATTGTCTATAAGTGTACTAAATAAAAAGCTCCGCTGACTCAAGCGCTAGGAGTTTTCTAGAAACCGCTTTATGAAAAAAAATTGACCTTGACCTCTGAGCTAAAAAAATGAACATTCACCGAGACCTCGTCAATCCTACACGTGTGCCAAATTACATCTCTGTCTGTCAAAACTGTAGGCGCTTTCTAGAAACCATCCAAACGGGAAAAAGAAAAAAGGAAAAAATGAGCAAAGCTTCGAGAAAAACTACAAACTTATACCCAGTTGCAAACGAAGTTTGCAAGTGAGAATAAGCCGACGCAGCTCTCATGAAGGTTCCTAGCAAAACCCGTTTGCTTTGCGTAACTAAGATTACTATGTGACACACAAACACGGACTCAGTAATGGGGAGAATCTAAGCCGATAAAAGAGTTTATTTCTGCTCTGTTCAGCTTTGATTATTAACACTTGACAAGCCTTTGGCTTGGAAGGGGTTTTTGAATTTGTGCGAGCAGCCGTTGGTATCTTTTTTTTTGACAGTGATTGGGTTTCTTGTGTCATCTCTTCCACTGGCACTACGGGCCCTAGGGCCACGAAACTTGGGACTTTGGTAGAATATGATATGAACGTGTGCATGACACTTTTTAATTTCGCTTTCGATTTCATTTTCTTGTTTAAAACGCCATGTGAAAAGAGTGCAGTTTTTGCAAGTGAATGCGGAGCTTTTCACGCACAGCACAGAACACACAGTTGCTCAGCTTTGTGCGAGCTCTCACTGCGTAAATAGATAACACGGTGTATGCCTGATCAGTCAATAAAACCTTTAGTCAACAATAACCAAACACTACTCGGCTCATAAGACGTATTCAAGCTGTGTTGTTTGCAATATATTATTCAAGAAATAACCCATTGAAAGAAGTATTTTTGCATTTTAATTTTTGTCAAGTGTTTAACATTTGGCTAGCGAAATGAAGTTCTAGTATATATCTGCATTACAATACCGACAGGCCATGAAGATAATGTGCTTTCTGGTGGGATTGGCTACTTTTAACAGGCCAGTGGACTCACCGCTGTCCATTTCGTTCATTGGCCTTTTGCTTGTGCCCAAACATAAAACGCTATGAACGCTCACCGGATTTGTTTAGCCTAGCTTAAAATTCTCCATAACGCCAAGAGTAACCTCATGCTCTGCTACACAATGCGTAGGCCAACCCTAAGCAAATCCGCAAAATAAAAAGTCGCGGATTTGGGCAGATCAGGATTTGTTAAGCCTGATTTAAAGCCTCGGTTTGAAAAGAACGACTCAAGATAAGCTTTACTTAATTGAGCGCGGTCCTAAACTAATCCGCACTAAAGCATCCCGGTGATCCATCCCTATATGAATTTGTTTGAATTTATCGAGCTCTTTCCGTCTTTATGCTTTTATTCTGCGGCGTCTAGTGTCCTACATTACTTCATGAACGCAAGCACTTTTGCTCCCTAACCTTACGGGCTTTTTCTTAAGGCTTTAAAGTGTTTTCCTCATGCCTTAAGGGCTTAATTTCTAAGTAAAAAAAAAAAAAAAAAAAAAAAAAAAAGCAAACAAACAAACACAAAATTGAGCTTAATGAAGTGATTCTGTTGGTCTTGTAAGAGTGACGTGTAGATGCAAAATGTTACCTGGTCATATTAAGTACACTGAATGTTCATGTAAATTGCCAGCTTTCGTTACGTGCTATTCTCGGACAGGGCTGGAAGGAGGAAAGGAAAGAATACCGTTTCATACGGTAAGTAATTTTTAGGGAGGTTTCGACCTGGCAAAAACGTTTCTTAGAAAGGTTTCAGGATCTGAAAAATAGCCCGTCTCAAAAGTTAAAACAAACTAAGATCAGACTGAAAAGCATCTCTCAAGTCTACTTTTAGGGAGAAAATGAGTTTAAAATATCATTTTTTTGGCCAAGTGTTAAATATTTCGCCTTTCAGAAATAGGTTCTCGCTCAGATTAGTAAAATACTAGTGAAATTCAATGGGACTTTTGTCGAAGCGTTTAACTATATTAAATTGGGATACTCAAGCGTTTAGTAAGTCCTGTTTCAGTTGGACTCCTGTATTGTAAGAATATTGAAACTCCATACAAATATTTTAACTGCAAACGTGCGAATGCCGGTTCATTTTTCTCTGATAATAAACTTTGAAATTGAAACGAGCTGATCATTTCTTTTTCAATTTACAATGACACGAGCTTTGGAACAGATTACATTTCTTATTTTGACTGTTTCCACTGTTTGCAATCATTTCCTCAGAAATTCAATATTAGCAAACTAGAAAGATATAAAAAGGAAGAGAAGACACATCCTAGTAAATCTTCTACCAGGAGTTATGGTAATATCATGCATCGAATATCCTTACAGAGCATCAGAAAGTAGACAAAAAGGGCACACTAAAAGCATCAACCCTTGACAGCTCGTCCAAAAGTTGTCATACTTTTTACCCATCAACGCCTCTGGCTATAACTAGACTATAATATGTAATCCTCAATTGTTAGTTTACAGTTTTTTTTTGTATAATTCAAAACTTCGATATTGCAACAACATGAATATTATACAGATTTTCAATGTTCCTTTAAAGCTTTTCCTTTTGATTTTTTTTGGGCAAAATAACACTATTTTTTCACGACACATTACCAATCCGTGTTTAGACAACAATTTTGAACGTGAATACCGTTGGGTACACGCTTGAAATAGCAAAATTCAGAAGGTCTCAAAATACTTGTCTGCTTCTACATAAGAAGAAAGCTATGGCCCAATAGTAAGGAAAACTTGCATCAGCAATTTTGGGTTGGAAAGTTTCTGACGAGTTTATTTGAAAATGAAGAGTTTCTGACAGCAGAAAGGTCATCGGTTTGGGCATCGTAAACCTGACGACTCAAAACTTCCCAGTTTGACTAAGTTTGGAAGAATTTTGAATGAGTAAAATTTCCAATGCACCTAACAATCTGTTCTTTCAAACAACCGGTCCTTCATGAAAACCCGCAAGAAAAAGGAACAGAAAATGCGTGTGGTATTTTTATGATAAAGTCAACAAATCTGAGGACAGACTATTCCTGTAAATAAAGCAAGAACCAATATGCTTTTTCAAAGTAAGATGAGCAAGAATTATTGTATTAATTTATCCCATAAAAAAATTTATAACAGACAAGTAAGCCAATCGAATGCAATACAACCTTCTTAGCAAATTGCAATTTGGCTTCGGCCTCCGGGGTGTGAAGGTGGATCACTTTATGAAATGAATTGAAATTATATACATACTCCGGCGTGTAAGGGATTATTTTTGCCGAAGGGATCATACTATATGCTAAGTGCAATTAAGACATGATGTTTGATGTGTAATCAAAACAATTCAAGCAAGATGATTTTCTTTAAAAAAATGAACATTTAGTTTGAAATTTCGATCTAAAATTTTTTTGACCAATTGTCGCGATTTGCACTTTCGACCAACTGTCGCTCGACCAATTGTCGCTCGACCAAATGTCGCGGATTCTACACAAACATATGTGTTGAAATAATGCTAGCTCTGATTTCATAGGATTTCATTTTTTCCTTTAATTTTTGCAAATATATATATAATACTAATGTTCCAAAACGCAAAACTAACTAAAAGTACGTTTTAGAAATTGTGTTATGCTATGTCATTTGCACAAATACATCAAGATTATCGATGATATATTTGTATAATTTTTCTCAACCGATTAAGGAAAAAAATCTTATTTTGCTGTGAATTGTTTTTTGAGATAGACTGAGATAAGAGCAAACATTGCAGATGCCGATCTGGTTATTTAAATTGCTTAGTCGATAATTTTTAAAGTGAAAATGAATAGTATTTCTAATTGCCCGGTTTGAAAGAAAATAACAGCTTGAGAATTTGCAGATTTTCAACATGTGCAAAGGTTTAACAGTTTACGTAATTAAATACAACGATTTTCTGTTCTTTTCGTGTTCTTGCAACTTTAAACATATAACCTCTTAAAATTCCGATTCACCTTATCCAAAAATTTAATTTTTCAGCCGTTCCACTTAAAAGTCATGCATTTAAAACATTAAAAATTATAGGGCTGGAAAAAAGTAGAGGTGAAGTGGGTTGAAGCCACGTGAACGACCGTATTAGTAGAATTGACATCCTTGATTCAGATCTCATTTCATTCTAACGCCATCTGAATTATATTTACATATTTATCTTTACTGTGACCGCAGAGCATCAAGAATGTTTTAACATTCTCTGACGTCTTTTTATTTACTTTGTAAAACCGTGTAAAATATGAGTAAAGTATAATTAAAACCTAAAAACACATGCAACATAAGAGGGCCTTTTTAAATTATTAACACTTGACAAGCCTTTGGCTTGCAAGAGTTATATGAATTTGTGCGAGCAAAATTCGTCCTTTTTTTTCTTCTTGACAGTTTTTCCGACTTTTTGTGTCTTCTTCTTCTCTGACAATATGGGCCCTACGACCATCAAACTTGGGACTTATGAAGAGCCTGATCTGAACATGTGCATGTCACTTTTTATTTTCATCTTTGATTTCGTTTTCTTTGTTAAAACGCCATGTGGAAAGAGTGCATTTTGTGCAAGTAAATGCGTAGCATTTAATGCACACCTTTTTTACTTGCACAACACAGAAGACAGTTGCTGAGGTTTTTGCGAGCTCTCACTTCGCAAATAGATAACACTGCCTGGTCAGTCAATAAAACTTTAAGTCAACAAAAGCCAAACACTGCTCGGCTTATAAGACGTATTCAAGATGTGTTGTTTGCAATATATTATTCAAGAAATAACCCACTGAAGGAAGTATTTTTGCGTTTTAATTTTTGTCAAATGTTTAACATTTCGCTAGCGGAATGAGCTTCTAGTTAGGGATGGGTTCTAGTGTTTTGGTGTTGTGCTTAGCGTAACCTATGTTTCTCTCTTCTTGATTGCATAAGTGACATCAAATGAAACTTGTTCACTTCACTGTAAAGGTAAAGGTCGCGAATATTTTCTGTGTTAAATAAAGTAATTTTTAACAGTATATACAATTTGAAGATGGTTATTTTGTCATTTGTCATATGGATTCTTTGGGGGGGAAAGAAACATAATAAATTAATCAAAATTGAATTAGCCATTTCAATTCTCTAATTTCCTAAAATATTCATGCAATTGGAAGTACCTAAATACAATTAATAAATCCAATGAATATCTAAAAATTTATCACAAAAATATAAAATGGTGGAGTGAACGTTTTCAGCTTCTTTTATCAATCCATCAGATACATAATCTAGGCAAATTTTAATCGTTAGCTAATTTGTAATATTTGAGACAGGAGAACTTCCTAAGCTTAAGCTTTTCACCTGTCTGCAATTGTAGATAGGGGTGGTTGTGTTTCTGTATGCTAATATAGAACTTGATCTGTAACAAGGCAAATCAAGACATCTTAAGCGTAATATCAATGGAACTGTCTCGATGTAATCACACTGTGGATACCCATTGGTGTTACTTGGAGTGTTGACATGATTTTCCTTTTTTTTGATAACTGGTTATACATGAATGAAATTGAGAACAAAAAACAATGTGTTATTCGTATTTCTAACATAACTGATTAAAGCTAGCTGAATGAAATCATTAGATTGGCTAATCGCTAGTACGTGGAGTGTTCAGAGAAAGAATTTTCCAAGGCGGCTTATTGTGGTGGGTTTGAAGGGGTGGACGATCCCAAGTTGAATTTTTCAGCGTACATTTTTCCTTTACCCCAATGTGGACTCAGCACCAAGAAAGAATTCAAGGATATCTATATATGTGCAAGAACACGTCTTATTTCTTCTTAAATTAAAGTACGTTGGCAGACCTTTAAAGGATCTTCAGAGAACAGGGGACTGATAACTGTTTATCTTCTTACACAGCCAAGAATTTGCACTTTGTTTTAATTCTAGGTACAGTTTAAATGGGTATGAGGTAAACAAGGACACTACGACAGTTTATCTACGGTATATCACACAAGCACGGGGATAAAGCTCTCTCTCTCCCATCCATCCCCCCCCCCCCCACCGACCCTGTCGTGCAATTTTTTAACCTAAAACCTGTTGATAATTCCACGTGCACATCGTAATTTATTGAATATATATCATTTAGCATTTAGTTCAGCCATAAAAGCAGTAGGAGAAATGAAAGGAGAAAGCTACCATTTTTGACAGAACATAATTTAGTAGATGTGTCGGGAGGCCAATTTCTGTCAATTTTCACAGCCATAGTACTGGATTTGCACTAAAAGAAGTATTTCTATTTTTTTAAATAAAACTTTGATGTTGTGGCTAATGAGGGGGAGCATTTTATATTTCTACTGAAATTTGGCTGTTTTCTTGCCAACGTTAGTGAAAACACAAGCCTGATGGAAGATCGAGTTATGGGAGACATTTCTGTAAGTTTC
Organism: Protula sp. h YS-2021; assembly: GCA_949752745.1. Classification (NCBI taxonomy): domain Eukaryota; kingdom Metazoa; phylum Annelida; class Polychaeta; order Sabellida; family Serpulidae; genus Protula; species Protula sp. h YS-2021. The sequence continues at coordinate 22,990,017 of OX457025.1, forward strand.
AAAGGGAACTGGCAGGATTTGCAAAACGACAACATTGTGTTTTCTTAATGTTGGTCATTTTTCATCAGTATTTTAGTAATTCTTCGCAAAATCGCTAAAAAAATTACCTCAAAGACTATTTAACATGATATGTGTCACCATACTTGCCCCCCCCCCCCCCAAAAAAAAAAAAAAAAAACAGGCAGAAAGGCGTAACGTTGAGGCCATTGTGGCCAGCGAGGATTACCAATTACGTTAACAAGAGGGGAGAGAGGGAGAGAGGAGGTATTTTCATTTACTTCTCGGTGTTTCCCACAGAAAGGGGCCTATTTGAGACCTGCACTGCTTGTTTGGTTTAAAAGGTGGTATTATTTCAAACTTAGCACTCCACGTTTAGGGTTCTGTTCAGATCGTCATGGACAGGCTTTGCAACCAGTTCATGTATGTTTAATTTTCGTAATTTTTTTAATGAAAGGCCTAAAAAAAGTGTCAACAATTATTGCATACTCAACAAAAATAGAAACTCTCCATGTTTTTTGTGGCGTGCTTTTTGATTTTCGGATGTTTAGGATACTTCGTATGATTTTCGTTGACACCAATAGACTTCTTTTCTTACCTTTTATCTGCTTCATGAAAGTCACGTTTCTGATCTAACACCTGTTCGAACCAAGTGGTCATTTATGAAGGCGATATGAAGAACACCTAGGGCACAAGTTAAATACATAGTAAAAAATTAAAACACTGAAATTCGGGAATGATTCCCATTAATTTTGCGAGGGTCGTTTGGTATCAACGACAAATCAACGACTACGAACCTGGCTGAGAGAGAATGGATCCATGGGCGACCGATCGCGTTCAGGTACACCTCGGGTAACGTCTCTGCAGGAAGACCGGTATGCACGCTTCCGGAGTGTTTCGATAACTGAGTAAGTGCACAAACTGTAAGAAGGCGCTTTCACAGATCAGACGCCTCGGGAGGGTACGATGGACTGTCAATCACGTTCGTTGGAGACAAAAGGAAATAGAGTTCTTTTTATTGACAAATCACGTTTTTGCCTGATTTCTCTGCCGGCGCTTACGTAACGTTTGAACGATGCCTGCGTACACGAGCGCGATTGATGTGGAGGCCAAAGCGCCATGGCCTCGGACGAAATTGCTTTCGGATTAAGGTCTGAACTCCGTTTCAGAAGTTTGACAGTCCTACAACATCTAAAGCAAATCCTGAAACCCTGTGTTGTTCCCACAGTTCCCCAAAACAATCTCATTTTTTTTCAGCAGGATAACGCACGTCCTCATGCGACCAGAATATGTATGTATTACATTCAAGAAACTGGAGTTGATATTTCCCACTTGGCATTGAAAATGCCAAATGGGGATGGATTGCCTCGAATTCTTCACCTATTTTTTTTCATCCCCCTTTTTTTTTCTTTTTCCGCCGAATCGGTTTCCAGACATCTCCGACGAGACCGCTGAAGCTAGACCAACCAAACTTGGCACATATATGGAGGGTCATCTGAAGTGGTGCACCTGATAAAAATTTTTGACCTTGACCTTACTGGTCAAGGTCAAATCGCGAAAAAGATCAATCGGTTTCCAGACATCTACAGCAAGGCCATTGAAGCTAGAAAAGCCAAACTTGGCACATATATAAAGAGCGATGTGATCTGAAGTAACCGGTAAAAATTTTTGACCTTGACCTTGAAATCGCGAAAAACGTTTTTAAGAAAAACAAGGATTTACCTCGAAAACGGCAAGAGATAGAGCAATTCTGACCTCATTTTCGACCTCCATCCCCTATACGACAATACGTAAGGTATAACTTCCGGTGTCCTTGACCTCCAGATCATTTTCGAGCCCCAAACCGGAAGTTGGCCTTCATCTCGAAAACGGAAAGAGATAGAGCAATTCTGACCTCATTTTCGACCTCCACCCCCTATACCACGATACGTAAGGTATAACTTCCGGTGTCCTTGACCTCCATGTCACTTTCGAGCCCCAAACCGGAAGTTGACCTTTATCTCGAAAACGGTAAGAGAAAGAGCAAATTTTTGGCCTTGACCTTACCGGTATAGTTAGTAGTATTTAGGAGGATATTCTACATTCAGACATGTGAAAATTGTTAACAAACTGCATATCATATACCTTCCGTTTTAAGTTATCATTCAAGTGGGGTTAATTCGCTGTGCGAATTTCGGTCTAGTTTTTCATGGACTGCATTTCGCCCTATCTGTAACCCATAGAACAGATACGTCAAGTCTTTGTGGACGAGTGGCGCCGCCTGCCCAGAGTCTACATTTGGTTACGCCAATGAAGCGCAGATATACAGCAGTTATCAACGCCAACGGGCAGACACAAGCGTTATTGAGAGATGTAACTTGACATTTTGTTGGGCACTTTTGCCGTGTAAAGTGAACCGTGACGTGGTGAATCGTTCTTACTTATCATGTGTGGAGGTATCCCAGTTAAGCTGTTTTTTAAGTGTATGTAACCAATACTCTGAAAAGCTATAAAAAATATTGAGATTTTTATAACCAGGCGTTTCTTTTGTGTTGAGTATATAATTTTATATGCCGAGCCGGCCTTGCGTAAAGAAAACATAGAGAAAAAAAAAACGAACGGTGCAGTATTTTCGAACACGTTTTGCACCCCGCCTCCTTTTAAGCATATTTTCAGACCTCAGTTATTCCTCTGTTTTCACCCCGTTTTCGCATTGAAAAAAGAAGCGAAAACTGGGTCACAAGTTAAGTGTTCACATTTACAAACTTGTTCATGAATACAGGTAATTCTGAAACTTACTGACAATAACAGAGCCAATGGAAACCTATCACCAATAGCTTAAGTCATACCGCGTCGCCCCAACTAAGACTCCAACACCAAAAAAAATCGCTGACCTGAGGCATAAAATAAAAATAACCCATCATTCTATATGTGGAGTAAGTTATCTTTTTGCCTTCAGCCTAAGGGCATGTACGGACCTCCTGCTTCAGGTAAAAAATAACATTTTGCACACATAAAATGAAGTACTGTTGTAGATCAAGCCCTATGGAAAGCATGCAGGGAGTCTTTCCGTCTAAAAATGTCACTGAGACGTTTGATTCCAGTAATTCGCATGAATGTCCAGGGACATTGTGACCAGCCGAGATCTAGTAAATCACCTAACAATGGGCTTGTATGGTCGCCAAAAAGTGGCTGTCATAGTGTAAAACCCGGTTGATGAAAATTCGTACCAATTTATAAAGGAATCCGGTCACATTATGGGAAGCCGGCGCTTACGTAACGTTTGAACGATGCCTGCGTACACGAGCGCGATTGATGTGGAGGCCAAAGCGCCATGGCCTCGGACGAAATTGCTTTCGGATTAAGGTCTGAACTCCGTTTCAGAAGTTTGACAGTCCTACAACATCTAAAGCAAATCCTGAAACCCTGTGTTGTTCCCACAGTTCCCCAAAACAATCTCATTTTTTTTCAGCAGGATAACGCACGTCCTCATGCGACCAGAATATGTATGTATTACATTCAAGAAACTGGAGTTGATATTTCCCACTTGGCATTGAAAATGCCAAATGGGGATGGATTGCCTCGAATTCTTCACCTATTTTTTTTCATCCCCCTTTTTTTTTCTTTTTCCGCCGAATCGGTTTCCAGACATCTCCGACGAGACCGCTGAAGCTAGACCAACCAAACTTGGCACATATATGGAGGGTCATCTGAAGTGGTGCACCTGATAAAAATTTTTGACCTTGACCTTACTGGTCAAGGTCAAATCGCGAAAAAGATCAATCGGTTTCCAGACATCTACAGCAAGGCCATTGAAGCTAGAAAAGCCAAACTTGGCACATATATAAAGAGCGATGTGATCTGAAGTAACCGGTAAAAATTTTTGACCTTGACCTTGAAATCGCGAAAAACGTTTTTAAGAAAAACAAGGATTTACCTCGAAAACGGCAAGAGATAGAGCAATTCTGACCTCATTTTCGACCTCCATCCCCTATACGACAATACGTAAGGTATAACTTCCGGTGTCCTTGACCTCCAGATCATTTTCGAGCCCCAAACCGGAAGTTGGCCTTCATCTCGAAAACGGAAAGAGATAGAGCAATTCTGACCTCATTTTCGACCTCCACCCCCTATACCACGATACGTAAGGTATAACTTCCGGTGTCCTTGACCTCCATGTCACTTTCGAGCCCCAAACCGGAAGTTGACCTTTATCTCGAAAACGGTAAGAGAAAGAGCAAATTTTTGGCCTTGACCTTACCGGTATAGTTAGTAGTATTTAGGAGGATATTCTACATTCAGACATGTGAAAATTGTTAACAAACTGCATATCATATACCTTCCGTTTTAAGTTATCATTCAAGTGGGGTTAATTCGCTGTGCGAATTTCGGTCTAGTTTTTCATGGACTGCATTTCGCCCTATCTGTAACCCATAGAACAGATACGTCAAGTCTTTGTGGACGAGTGGCGCCGCCTGCCCAGAGTCTACATTTGGTTACGCCAATGAAGCGCAGATATACAGCAGTTATCAACGCCAACGGGCAGACACAAGCGTTATTGAGAGATGTAACTTGACATTTTGTTGGGCACTTTTGCCGTGTAAAGTGAACCGTGACGTGGTGAATCGTTCTTACTTATCATGTGTGGAGGTATCCCAGTTAAGCTGTTTTTTAAGTGTATGTAACCAATACTCTGAAAAGCTATAAAAAATATTGAGATTTTTATAACCAGGCGTTTCTTTTGTGTTGAGTATATAATTTTATATGCCGAGCCGGCCTTGCGTAAAGAAAACATAGAGAAAAAAAAAAACGAACGGTGCAGTATTTTCGAACACGTTTTGCACCCCGCCTCCTTTTAAGCATATTTTCAGACCTCAGTTATTCCTCTGTTTTCACCCCGTTTTCGCATTGAAAAAAGAAGCGAAAACTGGGTCACAAGTTAAGTGTTCACATTTACAAACTTGTTCATGAATACAGGTAATTCTGAAACTTACTGACAATAACAGAGCCAATGGAAACCTATCACCAATAGCTTAAGTCATACCGCGTCGCCCCAACTAAGACTCCAACACCAAAAAAAATCGCTGACCTGAGGCATAAAATAAAAATAACCCATCATTCTATATGTGGAGTAAGTTATCTTTTTGCCTTCAGCCTAAGGGCATGTACGGACCTCCTGCTTCAGGTAAAAAATAACATTTTGCACACATAAAATGAAGTACTGTTGTAGATCAAGCCCTATGGAAAGCATGCAGGGAGTCTTTCCGTCTAAAAATGTCACTGAGACGTTTGATTCCAGTAATTCGCATGAATGTCCAGGGACATTGTGACCAGCCGAGATCTAGTAAATCACCTAACAATGGGCTTGTATGGTCGCCAAAAAGTGGCTGTCATAGTGTAAAACCCGGTTGATGAAAATTCGTACCAATTTATAAAGGAATCCGGTCACATTATGGGAAGCGTTTTGAAAATTGGCTACTAAATATTTTTCAATGGCCCCCATTTAGCCAATTTTTGGCGGATCGCCAGAAAAGTAACTGATGAACATTTATGAAAAACTTGAAGATAATCCGATCAAAATAAGGGTGCAGTGCTGTCAGCCGTAATTTACGTTAAAAACTATGAAAAGAGGCTGAAAAAAATCTCAGAGGCCCAAAAACGTCTACTAATATATACGATATCAAAACTTGAAATACCGCTGTAATAAATATACAAGACATAACAATCACCGAGTGAAACAAACAGATGAAGATTACTGTCATCACTCAATGTGGCTGTCAAGAAATTTAGTATCCATAAAAATAGTTATCTTCTCAAAACATGTGCATAAATTAAAAAAAACTTAAGTAAAAGGCTTCATTGTTTTCCTCTGGTAATGAACAATAAAGTTTTCCCGCCTTTCTATTAGCCTTTTATGTCTGTGGAAAGTCATGAGGGCCTCATGGGCCGCCAGATTGCATTAAAACAGTGCAACCGGAAACACGTGTTTGACACATGGCGTCAGCGATTGATAGATGTGACAGAATTGCACAATCGATAGATAAAAGTGGTAAAACCATAAGGGTAACGAATAAAGTAAGAGTCACGCAGGCGAAAGCTAACATTGATAGAAACGCCCAGTCGACAGAAAAATATGCTAGAATCACAGGATCGACGGGTGGAAGGGTTTTAATCATGCGATCAACGAATAAAAGCTATAAAGTCATGCAAACTGACCAGTTTATTATTCATTATATGCCTCTTCGACCATTCCAAATGATAACGTTGTCTAGATGTCCCACCTGTTAGGTCGAACATGCATTCAATGTCTGGTGAAATATTTAACGCTTGGCAGCTAGCCGCTTACGATATATCCGTTCACATTCTCCATTTACCATGCGCCCATTCTCAAAGCAGCTACCCTTACATTGATAACAGACTAATAGTTTTTTATTCACTTTGAGCGCCTGAGAACAGAGGCGTACAAGCCCTTTCATACACTTTATTGACGATCAACACTTTCACATTCAAACTAGCCATCGTTCGATCAGCCATGCATACCCCTCTGCTAGGCGCCAAAATTTAAAAGAAAAGAAAAGATTATTGAAATATTTTAAACATAGGTAGTATCAGAACTGAAATAGATCGCTATTATAAATGAGTGAAGTCGGCTGGAGGGCAGTGGTGCAGCTGAACTTAAAAATTTGCCCCACGGGCCCAGAAAGCGTTGAGAAAAGGGGGGAGGGCAAATTTGAGGTCACACACCTTCCACGCCAATTTCGTTTAAAAGGGGGGTAATTTTCATGCAGTACTCCGCGTTACCCACAAAAAGAAGGGAAGGGGGGGGGGGGGGGTTGGGCTCTTTCGGAACTTCACTCCCTGTTTGGTTACAATAGGGGGTATTATCTTAAAATTAGCACTCCATGGGCGTTTGGGGGTCCTTTGAAAAAGTCATGGACACGCATGGTAACGCGTTGGTACGTGAGTGGAGCCCTGGGAAACAATCGTTGAGCACCTGCATGAGTTTTAAGACATTCAAGCCTAAATTTCTTGATCTATTGTTGAAATATTTGAAAAATATAGGTAGTATGGGAACTTATAACGGTCGTCTTGTAAATGAGCCAGGTCGGCCCAAGCGCAGTGGCTCAGCTGGTTCTTACTTTGAGTATATGACATTAATTGAGCTCATGCGATTTTACAATATGAATTGTTTAAATAAAATATGTCGATGTTGATTCTTAAATCAATTTCCGGTTTTATTAGTGTCCGGTATTATCACCCTATTATCAGTGCCCGGTATTATCACGTTATTATCAGTGTCCGGTATTATCACGCTCTTATCAGAGTCCGGTATTTTCACGCAATTATCAGTGTCCGGTATCATCACGCTATTATCACTGTCCGGTATTATCACCTTATTATCACTGTCCAGTATCTTCACGCTATTATCACTGTCCGGTGTTATCACGCTGTTATCACTGTCCGATATTATCACGCTGTTATTAGTGTCCGGAATTGTCACGTTATTATCACTGTCCGATATTATCACGCTGTTATCACTGTCCGGTATTATCACGCTATTATCAGTGTTCGATATTATCACGCTATTATCAGTGTTCGATATTATCACGCTATTATCAGTGTCCGGTATTATCACACTATTATCACTCTCTGGTATTATCACGCAACGGTGTATGATCAGCATATTTGGCGGAATGTATAAATGCTTTTCTTCAGTAAGTTGTGCTTATCACGATATTATATGGGTTTGCATGGAACGTGTTATGAACGAAATGAAAAAAAAAATGTCTATTGAAATTCTAATTACATTTGGGGATATGCCAAAATCCCCTAGTGTATTGAATTTGTATGAATTTTAGCCGCATTTGTGGTATGTTTTTCCGTTTTCTTTTTTGTCAGAGGCCGTTAGGACCAGAAAGATGAAATTTGGATGTGATCAACTTCAGTATGTCTAGTTGATCCTCCTGTATTTTTTTAAATTCGCTTAATTTTTCCATTAAAAAACGACAAAACAAATTTGCGAAACAGGCGGCAAGAAGCTGAGAGCAGTACTTTAAACTGGCATGATATCAGCCTCGGTGTATTGATCACTCAGCTCTGAATGAAAGCCATCACAACATGCCTGTGCAATTAAAAGTTGTCTGCAGCGTTTGGGTTTTTCCCAATTTGCTAAAGAGTGATGAAATTTGGTTTTATTAGATTTTATTAGTGATTAGACGCCGTAAAATCCGCATTTTTTTAAACCATGACCTTAGAGAACGATTGATATCTTCGGCCATGGTCAATATCAAAACCGGAAGTGGGCCATTATCTCGAAAACGGTTAGAGATAGAGCGATTTTGAGCTTGTATTTTGATCCTTTGGCCTAGACGACGATAGGTCAGAGGTACCTCGGTGACCTTGACCTCCTCGGACATGGTCAAAGTCAAAAACGGAAATTGACCATTATCTCGAAAACGGTTAGAGATAGAGCGATTCTGAGCTTATTTTCGACTCTCTGGGCCTAAAAGATGATATGAAAGAGATACCTCGGTGACCTTGACCTCCTCGGACATGGTCAAAGTTGACCATTATCTTGAAAACGGTTAGATAGAACGATTTTGAGCTTATTTTCAACCCTTTGGGCTTGAAAGACTATATGTAACAGGTTAAGGCAGAATCATATTTTTTGTGACCCCAAGGGTAATTTTCTCTACTCGGTAGCGAAAGCGGTCTAGTTCAACTTGTAATTCACGACTTTGAACGACAAACAATTTATAACCAATCCGTCTTATTCCACGGTTAAATTTTTGTGTTTTGTCACTTCTAAAACGTAAGAAGTAGGATTTTAAATAAGAAATAACTGAAAAAAGACCGTTGTTCAATTCATGCTCTCATATTGCATCTTTGTTTATGTTTCAATACGGGTAGCAGAAATAATACCTGAAAGAAAGGTAAAATACCCTCGGTGATTTTTTTATTTATTGTAAGCATTTATATTTTTGTGCCATTCTGAGTTTTATGACTGTGAAGATATATTCGTCGATTCCTCACAGGTTTTAAAGAGGCGTCGCGATCACGAGAAAAAAACATAAGTTTAAATAGTCTTGTTTGCACACGAAACTCAAGAGCTGAGCATTTTTGACAGATCGTTGTTACTTTTTTCTGTGGTGGGGAGGCCAAAAATAGATAACCTTCATGGTTAAAAACAAGAATGTCCGTGGACATTGCGTCCAGCCGTAAAAAGGAAGACATTGCAAAGGTTGGGAGGCCAAAAATAGAAGACCGTCTTGGTTAAAACAAGAATGTCGGTGCACATTGCGTCCAGCCATAAAAGTGAAGACATTACAAAGGTTGGGAGGCCAAAAGATGAAAATCTTCATGGCTCAAAACAAGAATGCCCGTGGACATTGTATCCAGTAGTTAAAGCGAAGATATTACTAAGGTGAAAGGAGAAACCGGCCAATTTCAACAAAATTTAAATTTTGTAGAAAGCTTCATGGACAACACTACTACCAAAAGTAATCGAACTGGATCTGTGAGATGAACAGCATTGTTTGTGTTTCTGTTAAAGCCATCTGTTTATTTGGCCAGTTTTCGCTGAACCGATAACAAAAATGCAACCAATCCACTCAAGTTCTACTTGGGATGGAGACAGGCAGGGGAGGACGGAAAGAAAGACTGAGTTTTATGTACTGGTGCTTTCGTATAATTTTACATCTATATGTATCATTACATAGCCGATGGTCTCACCACTAAGCCACAAATCCTCAACACCTTTCAACTGGCGAAGCAGCCGGTTTACGATATATATATATATATATATATATATATATATATATATATATATATATATATATATATATATATGTGTGTGTGTGTGTGTGTGTATGTGTGTGTGTGTGTCTGAATTAGACCTCGTGATTATCAGTCCAAATCGCTGTCGACTCGCCGCCTGCCCCGACAACACCTTTCGGCTGGTGAAGAAACCTCAAGACGGAGCACAGTATGATTTTTTGTTGCAATTTGGCTCTTTTTGGCCAATATTTTGGTCAAATTGCCAGACAAAATATAAGCCTAACGTGGGAGCTCGAGGGGAACATCCCTCACAAATTTCAACGCAATCGGGCTTGATGTGTAGGAAGAGTGCGATTTCTTGTGTTTTTAATTGCCCTAAGTCGCTAAAAAATACAAGCTGTGTGGAGGATTACTCAAAACAATCGGACCTGAAATGTAGAAAGATTAGCATTTTGCAATTTTTTACACACACGTACACACATAACGGACGACGGATGCCCCACATGTGACAGTCGACTGGGCTACAAAGAAACTTGTAAATAAAATCAAATCCCCCCTCCCCTTCCTCTGACAGCATTTTCACAATGTTGCACTTGAACTACTTTTGCTAATTTTAGAATAATAAGACTTTTTTACCTTCTATAAATGTATCTGAATAAACTTGACTAGGTCTCGAGGAGTACGTCTGTCCCGCGTGGGCGATATGGTGTGTGTAAGGCTGTTGCGTGTTGACTACGCAAAATTTAAAAGTGGAAGGATAGGTAGACGTAGTGTCCAACATTTAAACGAATCAATCCATTAACCAGTAGGTCCAGTAACGATTTTCAAAAGTTCGTCATTTTGTCAAATTTTTTCCGATCCGGAAAATTCTTGGTCACTGCACTGCGGAAGGGTCCAGAGACGCCGTGTACAAAATTTGAAACGAATCTATTAATGCGGCCTGTAGGCGCGTGAGACTGAAGCGTGACAGACGGACAGACCGAGAAGTTCAAAACTATATCCCTCCGTTCGACGGGGGATAATATATCTCATGTGGCCCAGGGTCAGTTTGCGTACATATTTAAAAGGGGGGTGGGGGGCCGGGCGGCATACGTCACTTGACTTGTGGGAATCTCAGTCCTCTTTTTCTGTAGAAGTCCAGGTTCAGGTGTTTTGTTTGGTCTGGAAAGTGGTCACTACAGACAGGTTTACGGTGCGCTTTTTATGTGGGTTTCGAAGGTGTTCGATAAAAGAGGTTTTACAGTACATCTTTTGGGCCTTGTCCAGATGGTGGTCACTACAAACAGGTTTCACTCCACGTATTTTTCCGGGCCTAAAAGTTGGTCACTGAAATAGGTTTCATTGTATGTCTTCTTGTCCAAGTCTGGAAGGTGGTCACTAAAACAGGTTTTACTGTGTCTCCTTTTTTATCCAGGTTTCAAAGTTGGTCACTACAACAGTTCTACTGTGCGTACTTTTTTATCCGGATCTGGAAGGTCGTCAAGTCAGACAGGTTTTACCGCTGCTTCCTCAATCATCTCCCTGAATAAAATGCGTCATATTTCTTGTCATAAAAATACAACTCAGACGATAAAGATTTGACATTGCACCACAACTGACAGTGGATTCTGATTGAGTGACATGTAACGAAATAGCTGTAGGTGAGTAACACACAAACAGGTCAACAAGAGATGATGTAACAAATAGACAGGAATCGATTGCTGTGTTGTCTATGTTTTCAAGTACGTTATAAGAATGCACGGACATTCTAGAATCTTCTGGAAAACACTGCAATCCCAAATATAACTATGCTTGATTAACAGAACAACCGGTGTGTGTGTGTGTGGGGGGGGGGGGGGGGGGGGGGGGGTTACATTAAATGAGTGCAAATATGTCACGTAATGTTTTTTTACGCAATTTCTTAATTTTCTATATTAGTTTAATGTTTAACAAAAATTGTGTGACTTATCCAAGAAACAATTACACTAAGTCTGAAGTCTATTCGACTTTCCGCTATCGAGATATTTTTTAACTTGTGCAGCTAATGACGTCATATGCCGTTTTCATCCGTTCTCCTCGCGCCACCAAGTCTGTACTTTCTCCAATGTTCAGCGGCTCAGAAATCTTACATACAAAATTTATCGTGATGACGTCATAGGCCTTTCTTAATTTCGCGATATACAAAATGTGAAGCCGATACTTCTTTCCGTTATCGAGATATTTTGCATACAATATAATTATATGACGACGCCATATGCCGTTTCGTTCGTTCTACTGGCGACAAAATTTGACAGAATCTTTCAGACCTACCAAGTAACATTCCCACCAAGTTCGAGCTTTCTGCGATGTTCAGCGTCTGAGAAATTTTGCACACATTTTTACGTAATGTCATACGCCTTCCTTAATGAAGTTACACATGTCAAAAGTTGTAAGAATCGTCTGACTTACCAAAGCAATAGACACTCAAGTTTGAAGTCAATCCGAAATTTCGTTCTCGAGATATTTTGTTCACATTTTGTTCACAACAGAGTGACAGCTCCACCACAGTCTTTGCATGTGCAAGAGAACAAGTGAATCGGTTCAATGGTTACGGAGATATTGTGCCTACAAACATCCACTGAACAGGTCAACTGTGCTGAATTTTCAAAGATTTCCCATTTTCCCAATTTTTGCGAAATTTTTCAAATAACCCCTTGTTGCACAGGTCCACTATATAGTCTTTGCAGGTGCAACAGAACAATTGAATCGCTTCAATGGTTACGGAAATATGGCGCCGACAAACACCCACTGAAAAGGTCAATTGTGTCGAATTTTTAAAGTTTTCCCATTTTCTGAATTTTTGTGAAATTTTCCAAATAACCCCTCATTGCACAGATCCACTATATAGTATTTGCAGGTGCAACAGAACAATTGAATCGCTTCAATGGTTACGGAGATATGGCGCCGACAAACACCCATTGAATAGGTCAATTGTGTCGAATTTTCAAAGTTTTCCCATTTTCCCAATTTTTACGAAATTTTCAAAATAATCCCTCATTGCACAGATCCACTATATAGTCTTTGCAGGTTTACACAAAACAATTGATTCGCTCCACTGGTTACGGTAATATGGCGCCGACAAACGTCCATTGAATAGGTCAATTGTGTTGAATTTTCAAAGTTTTTCCATTTTCCCAATTTTTGCGAAAATCTCAAAATAACCCTTCACTGCACAGGTCCACTATATAGTTTTTGCATGTGCAAGAGAACAACTGAATCGGTTCAGTGGTTACAGAGAAGTAGCGCCGACATAACAAGAATGTCCAGGGACATTGTGACCAGCCGAGATCTAGTGAATCTATGAATAAGCTAGCCAAATAATTAATTTAGCAACGGACCCGAACATAGACCGATAAATACACACAAAGCTTTGTTTCCCAGAAAAGTACATTCGAACAACGTATCGTAATTGTATCCACGCACGTGTGCTATTGGCATGTAATGTTGGACATACACAAATAATTCAAGCAGCAGCCGCGTCTTAAAACATCATTACTTAAGTTTGAATGTTTTGGTATGTATTATTTTGCGGGGTTTGCTTTTCCGACCAGTGCGCATGCTTTTTAGCTTGCGTTGATGTGCGGTTCGCAAACCGAACCAGTGCGCATGTTTATTTAATATGTATTGCTGCGCATGTTCACTTAACTTGCGTTGATGCGCGGCTTGCATTTCAGACCAGTGAACATGTTTATTCAACTTATGTTGATATGCCGTTCGCATTTCGGACCAGTCGCATGTTTGTTTAGCTTGTGCTGATGCGCGTTTGACTTTTCGGACCAGTACACGTGTTTAATTAATTTGCATTGATGCGTAGTTCTTATTTTAGACCAGTGCGCTTGTCTATTTAACTTACGTCGATGCGCTGTTCACATTTCGGACCACTGCAAATGTTTATTTAACTTGTGTTGATGCGCGGTTCGCATTTCGGACCAGTGCGCATGTTTCTTTAATTTGCGTTGATGCGCGATTATTATTTCGCACCACTGCGCATATTTATTTAACTTGCGTCGATGCGCGGTTCGATTTCGAACCAGTGCGTATGTTTACCAAACTTCCGTCGATGCGCGGTCCGCATTTCGGACCAATGCGCATATTTATTCAACTTTTCAAGAGGGGCCTAACTGGAGAAAAATCGTACAAAATTGGAAATTATTTCAATCAAAATTGTGGGAGAAAAAGCATTTTCAAAATTAAACGCCAATAAATTTTTAAAAATGCCATTATTTAGCCAATTTTTGGCGGATCGCCAGAAACAGTAAGATTTCAAGAGAGCCCTACCTGCAGAACATTCTTTAAAAGTTAAAGAAAATCTCATCAAAATTGTTCGAGAAGCATTTTGAAAATTAGGCACCAAAAATTTTTTAAAAATCCTCCATTTGGACATTTTTTTTTAAAAATCCTCCATTTGGCGGATCGCCAAAAAAACGAGAAGAATCATTTTGAAAATTGGCAACAAAAAATTTTAAATGCGACCCACTTGGCCAATTTTTGGCAGATCCGCAAAAAAGTACTTTTTCACGAGAGGCCTACCTAGATAACACCTGTCCAAAATTGGAAAAAGAATCCGATCAAGATTGTGGGAGAAGAAGCATTTTGAAAATTAAACACCAAAAAATTAAAAATGCTCCCCATTTGACCAATTTTGAATGTCCAGAGACATTGTGACCAGCCGAGATCTAGTGAATCTATGAATAAGCTTGTCTGGTTGCCAAAAGTGGTAGTCACATTGTAAAAGTATGTCCAAGGACAAAGCCCCAGCTTACGAAAAGGGATGACCAAATCCAGCGTGCATGAACAAGGGAACTTCCCTGAAAAATTGGGCTTCAAAAGACGAGATTGCAATGAGCTAGCTAAATAAATAATTTAGCAACGGGCCCGAACATAGACCGATAAATACAATCAAAGATTTGTTTCCCAGAAAAACACAACTAGTCAGACATACACAATAAGTTCAAGCAGCAGAAACGACCAGAAACGACCATACACATGTGCCTTTTGAAAAGAAGAAAACGCCGTGTCAAATACATCATTACTTAAGTTTTAATGTTTTGGTATGTATTATTTGCGGGGTTTGCATTTCCGACCAGTGTGCATGTTTATTTAATTTGCGTTGATGTGCGGTTCGCATTTCGGAAAAATACGCATGTTTATTTAGCTTGCCGTTATGCTCTGTTTGCGTTTCGGACCACTGCGCATGTTTATTTAATTTGCATTGATGCGCGATTCTTATTTTAGACCAGTGCGCATGTTTATTTAACTTACGTCGATGCGCAAATCGCATTTCGGACCAATGCCCATGTATATTCAACTTCCGTTGATGACTGGTTCGCAATTCGGACAAGTAAGCATATTTCGTTTGCGTTGATAAGTTGTTCACATTTCGGACCACTGCTCATGTTTATTTAACTTGCGTTGATCAGCGTTTCTTATTTTAGAGCAGCGCACATGTTTATTTAACTTGCGTCGATGCGCGGTTCGATTTCGAACCAGTGCGCATGTTTACCAAACTTGCGTCGATGCGCGGTTCGCATTTCGGAGCAATGCGTATGTTTACTCAACTTAGAAGTTTTGGCGGATAGCCCAAAAAAATAACTTTTCAAGAGGGGCCTAACTGGAGAAGACTCGTACAAAAGTGGAAAGGAATTCAATAAAAATTGTGGGAGAAGAAGCATTTTCAAAAACAAACGCCAATAAATAATAAATTAATCTCATATGGCCAATTTTTCGCGGATCGCCAAAATGAGTAATTTTTTAAAAAAGAACTACTTAAAGAATAATCGTACAAAATTTGAAGAAAATCTGATCAAAATTGTTCGAGAAGAAGCAGTTTGAAAATTGGCAATCACGAAATTACAAATGTCCCTTATTTAGTCAATTTTTGGCGGATCGCCTAAAAGAGTAATTTTTCAAGAGAGGTCTACCTAGTGAACAACTATCTAAAATTGGAAAGGAATCCGATCAAAATTGTGGGAGATGAAGCAATTTGAAAATTAGACACCAAAAAAATTAAAAATGTCCCCCTATTTGGTCAATTTTTGGCAGATTGTCAAAATGAGTACTTTTTCAAAAGAGGCCTACCTAGGGAATATTCGTGCAAAATTTGAAGAAAATCTGAACAAAAGTGTAGGAGAAGCATTTTGAAGATTGGCAACCGAGAAATTTCAAATGTCCCCCATTTAGCCAATTTTTGGCGGATCGGCAAAAAAAATTTTGTTTAAAGAGAGGCCTACGTAGAGAGCATTCGTGTAAAATTTGAGAGCAATTCGATAAAAACTGAAAGAGAAGAAGCATTTTAAGTAAAAGTTTACACACGTGCATACAGACGGATGCCACTCTATTGACAGGATAAGACCAGCCCGACATAGTCGGCTGGTCTAAAAACTGTTTACATATACACGCATAACGGACGAGGGATACCCTACAAGTGATGCGTATAACCCAGCGACGAGACAGACTGGGCTTAACACGAGGTTACTATAGCTATTGTTCTTCTGTTTCGTTTTGTCTTATTTTATTTATTTTTGTTGAGGCGGTCTCATACAATACAATGCATGCTTTCACAGATTGTTTTGAAAAGGGCATCAGCAGACTGCAATTTTTTTCCAACCTATCCAATATACCAGCGTATTCCAGACGGAGAGCGAAAATAGCTATGTGGTACCAGAGAAAGCTAATACAATTAGAACCTGTACTTCGGTAAATCTTTTTACATTTCATCAACAGGGTTCAACATACGCTTTTTGTGTTGCTAATATACGTACAGCGTTGCATTCTTCGTTTTCGTTAGTACAAATTTTTAAAAGCTGTCTTTTTTTTCGTTTTTCTTTTTCATTGTTTAGTTCTGGGTAGATCGAAGGGTTTTAATTCCAGACTTTGCATGATCATTGGCAAATGTTCTCTCGGGAACGCAAAACGAGGCCACAACCGTTGCAAATTCCAAAAATATGAGGAAAAGTCGCTGCGTAAAATAGCTTATACTTGACAATCAAAATCTACCGACATATTCCTCCCCCACCCCTCATCCCCAGGCCGCATTACATTTGTGTACTTACTATTAATTTTAGAACGGCTAAATAAGTACTGTAAATCCCCGTCCTGCCAGCCCTTAAATCAAGTTAAAATATGTATTTATCTTTGATAACAGTAAAAAGAAGAATTGTGTCACATGCACAGAAGAAGTGAGATAAACAAAACATACGCCGATTCGCAGGACAGACGGAAGAACGGAATTCCACCCCATCCGATTACGCGAGCCGAAGTCAATGCTGATTTTTTCTTGTCTTCTTTGTATTACGGTATAAAAAAAAATGTAAAAAGTTCGTATTTTGAAGGTTGTTTTAATACATTGCAATGAGCTTACATAACAAACATAAGCTCTCATACAACTATATGAAAGTGAATCCAAACAAGATTTTGACAATTTAAAAAAATATTGTCTGTTTTTTTTTCTGATTGAAGTACACGAGACACAGTACATAAAACAAAGGTCGCATTAAAACAGCTTCGCTTCCGAAACAAGAGAAACATAAAATTATGCAGTTAGCTAGGACTAAAAGAAACAACGTCTAGTCATTCAGATTCACTCACAATTCATTTACAATATAAAAACGTTAAGACTATGAGAAATTAAAACATGGCTATCAGTGAAAACAAACAAATATTTACATATAATTAATGCAATGCTAGTCCTCTAAAATCAAACCTTTTATAGGTCTTTAATGCATAATAATTTTCATTGAATTCCCAAAAGAGGCTTCCGTATTAAGACCTGATGACTTCTGGACAAGAAGAGATTGGAAGGGAAGCGGGGAGGGGAGGGGAGGGTGGGTGGGTGTGACGGCTGTTAAAATGGGTTCTCAGCCATAAAAGGTGAAGACAAACGAAATTCCCATGGTGACGTCACTGCACAAAGACAAGCCTCAGGCGACTAGTTTAATTTCAGTTACTTGTCAGGCGAGGAAAAAATATAGCCATATTTCCCATCCTCTGCCGCTCGTATTTTTGAAAACATTTTATTGATCTAATACGTCACTTTCGACTCAGTTTGCAATAAAGAAATACGGGACGCCAGACCATGCAACAGTTTTCAGAAAGGGTTTTTTAATTTACAAATGCAACATTTTAATTTTGTTAAATATTTCAGTCAGAAAGAACATAATATTCAGAAATGCAACAAAAATTCTTGCCATACTGACTTTTTTTTACAACACCACCTAACCATATTTTGAAAAAAGGGGGGAGGGAAGAATTTTGTGACGAGAAACAAGACTATTTTCTTCCTGGCCTAATCTTGAAACCCCCTCCTTTGGGACCATCCAACCGCGATCCCCGAACCCCCCCCCCCCCCCCCCACCAGCGTCTCCTGGAACTGTCGCCTGGTAAGCAACTAAATATTCAACTCAGTTTGAACTTTAAGTTAAAACAACAAGTTTGACAGTGGGCAAAAACTGCCCCAAATACCGTGTACATCACTTTTTGAGTCCCCGCAGCACGATACGGTGACGACACGGCTGCCATGAAAAAGCCGAACCTCTCATAGTCTGCATCACCCCTCCCCCCTCCCCCCCCCCCCCCCCCCCCCCCCCCGCCAACGTATCATTTCATAAGACTACTGCTGCGGTTTCACAGCGATAAGAACACAACAGTTGTATGAATTTGGACCGGTTATCTGCACGCAAACAACAAGAATCTACAAACACACACGATCAGCGGTGTCAAACATTCTGGAGTCTTTGTGCCTTAACAGCCGTAATCATACAAACTGATTCGATTTCATTATCTCTCTTTAGAAACTCGACGTTTTAATATATGTTCCTTTACTTTAGGGACAAAATATATTACATATTAATTACATTATTCAATTGCGGCGGGAATATCTAAAGCGGTGAAATAAAAATAACACTTAGAAGTTCAAGCAATTCCCTGAATTATCCAATCCATATTCCGTGACCTATTTACTAATTAATATATTCATGTACAGTGTTGCATTCTATTTTTTGTTATGACGTAATACACATACTCCCCCCCCCCAATCATCCCCCACCCCCTCCTCTAACACTCGCCCAAAATCATTCTTTGCCCAACCCATTATATCTTAACAACGGGTTCACAATTTTCAATGAAGCCCCGATAAGTGTTTTCAAATGGCAACATAAACCATCCCCTATTTCAATGACGTTACGGAACAGGCGGAACGACCAAGGTGTGTTCCTCTAATATCCCCTATAAATACAGCAAAACCACTGCGGAAAGTCATTCTGCAGCCGACAGAAATGCGTGAAGATGCTGTCGGTGAGAAACAAACTGTAACAACAGAATGAAGCATGAAGGGATGGCTGGTGTATGGTCTGTGAACGAAAACGAGTCCTTTCATTGGGGTGTCCGTTACGGTGATGTATCCGTCAATACGGGGTGTCCGTTATGGCGATGTATCCACCAATACGGGGTGTCCGTTATGGCGATGTATCCATCAATATGGGGTGTCCGTTATGGTGATGTGTCCGTTAATATAGGGTGTCCGTTATGGCGATGTATCCACCAATACGGGGTGTCCGTTATGGCGATGTATCCATCAATATGGGGTGTCCGTTATGGTGATGTGTCCGTTAATATAGGGTGTCCGTTATGGCGATGTATCCACCAATACGGGGTGTCCGTTATGGTGATGTATCCGTCAATATGGGGTGTCCGTCATGGCGATGCATCCGGCCATATCAAGTATCTAATATGACGAGATGTTTACTTTATACAAGCTATCCTTTGCTAAGTTGGGGTATGCCATTATGTTACACCAGTTTCTTCATAAAGCACCACCAACTGCTCTAGTTGTCGTTATAATGGGGTTCGCCGGGACAATGTTCAATACCGACTCCGAGACAAAGGTGGACCATCGAAAAATGAACCCGATAGCTGAAAGGCTTTGCCAACCAGATGTCCATGACAAAAGTACCATTGCTCATTGATCGCTGCAAACATAACACCGCGTTTTCTACTTTGTTTCTATCAACGGCTACTCAATCACGAGTAGTTGTCACGTTCCGTAGTCTACATTTACCCTCAAGTTATTTCGACTTGCACATAACCCGAACCATATGTCGTCATATGTCGTCTTGCCAAAGTATTCATTTTCGCAAAGCTTCGCGTTCTCTTGGTGAACATTCTTCTGTGTATTACGATACTCTCAGTTTAGTTCTAAAAATAGAACTTCTATGTTTACGCAGCTGGCTATCTTTATTTTCACTTTTTTTGCGGCTGCACTCGTGATCGGCAGCGTCACAAACGTGCGTCTTTTTCTGTAGTGCGTACATGACCTGACTACATGGGCAACCGCCATATTTACCCTTCCCTGCCTTACGTGTTACATTATTCAATTAGCGATACACCCAATTCGTTACTTCATTTTTTTTAAATACGACACTGTATTATCAACATCCGCTGCCCAGTCGGTTTATGTGACGTCCGCCTACGGTAACGGTGTTCACTGGTGACCCATCGGTCATTCACTGGTGACCAACTGATCTTTTACTGTTGACCCACTGGTCGGTTTCACTCCTTCGCTGCCATTCTTCAACAAAACAGCATTAAAAACTTAGAAAATAAATGCGATGATTGGCATTTTTTAAAACAAATAGCCATCCACAGTGAAAAAGGATCTTCCAGTTCTAAAAATAAACCTATCGGCGTACGGACCCGACAGGTATTCTCACACGGCTTCACTCAGTCACGTGCACAGTTCGCAATACCGTCAATCATTGAGATGTTTTCTAAGATGTAGTGTGGTGACTGGCGGGGTATGATAAGTCCGCCGCTCGACAGATGGTGTGTTCGATCCGCCACTTGCCACGTGGCGTTATAGGTCAGCCGCCCGGTAGATGGCGGCCTGGTCGTGCTCACCGTAACCCTTCGCCTTGGCTTTCTTAAAGAACTGCAAACACAGGATGGAGGACAACAATGTGAAACTTATTTTACGTTTAGAGAGGTCAATAACAGACCATCCCAGTTCGGGTCACGGCAGACTAGGGAATGACCTCTCAGTATCAAACTAGCTGATTTCCTGCTTTATTCCCCTTACGTGATTTCTCGCTAAGTTACTGCCTTTATATGTGATATCTTATTACGATCTAAGCATGTTTGACATTTCTCGACCCAGTAATTGACCTTCAGCTAAAACAGTAAACAAACAGCACACACTATACAAGAAAACAAAACACGAACTTGGACAGTTATTTCTGCTTTATAACTTTCACGCACTCATGCACATGCCCCCAGTAACTTACATTCTCAGTGCTGCTCACAACATTCTAAAACGTTCAGGTTTCTGTTGTTCGTTTCCACCTCAAATGTCCCTACCTTGCACACACCCCCCTCCCCTCATCCCCCCTCCCCTCACCCCCCCCTACCAACTCCCTCCGCCGGGCCCGATACCTCATTGACGGCGGCACCGACGTGCAGCGGCTGGTCCACGGAGTCGGACATATTGACGACGAGGCGCAGGTCTTTCTGCATGACCTGCAGCTTACAGTGCGGCTCCTGGTAGTTACTCTGCACCATATCTGTCACCACAACAACATCAACACGTGACCATGCCCATCCTAGTGCTTCATTCAAGTAATTATCCGTTTAAAGGTCTAAAAATAATCTAGGACAAAAGACACGGCCTGGCTATAAAAAAAGAACAACTCCACAGAACCGTTATTAAATTTCCAAACTTATACGCTTAAATATATTTATGCGAATTCGTAACGAAAATAGCGGATATAAAGTTAAAATGTTATGCATCTAATTTTTCAAATTATCACTTGCACTCCTCAGATCATCAATCTTACATATTACAACAAACAATCCCAGATCACCGTAACATCGCGTACGCCACCAACGGATTGTAATTCACACCCCTCCCCTCCCCTTCCGTCTTCCACAGTTTCAACAGCCATCGTGTGCTAATTCCTTCAGAATGGTAATATCCACGTGCGTAGTTACTACCTTAATAAAAAAATTAAATATTCCCTCCTCCCTCATGACGTGCTTAATTACTACCTTCCTCCCAACCGTAAACACTGCCTCCCCTCTTCCTCCGTACCCACCATCCGCCATGGGTAAATTTCTTAACAAGCAGCAGTGGATAGTCGATATCTGGATAGTCGATATCTAGATCGTGCAGCCTCTTCACTCCTCACCCTCAAATCCACCCTCGTCAGTCCTTCCTCCCTCCCTCTCCCCGGGCCTCATCACTCACCGTGCGCTAGCTTCTTGACGAGTGGGCAGTGGATGGGCGACATCTCGAGCACCTGCATGACCTCGTCCGTGTCAAGGCCGACTTTCTCCGACAGCGCCAGGCTCTCCGCCAGACCCGCGATAATGGTGCCACTCAGTAAGTTCATCACCGCCTTCATTTTTGTTGCTGCACCTGTTTCACCTGCAAACAATGTTTTATTTTATGCCTGTGTAATTTTTCTCACATTTAGAATTTTATTTGTGTCATATAACATATAAAATATAACTGTTGCCGTGACGTATCAGTATCACTATAACATATAACTGCTGCCGTGACGTATCACTATAACATATATCTGTTGCCGTGACGTATCACTATAACATATAACTGCTGTCATGGTTTATCACTATAACTGCTGCTGCCGTGACGTAGCACTGTGCGCTATATATCACAATCAGCAAGGAGTAATACCTGGCTGCATGTACCGTTTTTTGGCGACTTCTCAAGATCCCAGCTCTTTGTAAATCTGTACTCTACTTGCGTTAAATGACAAGAATTTTTTCGCACTTTTACAACCAACGTTCACTATCATAATTCGTCAAAGACTTTTTTATTATTGTTATTATTATTCTTAGCTTTTTTTTTTGTAAACCCATGATTCTCCGATAACCATTTTTCTTTTTACTGAAATTAAGATTCATTTCTGGAAATGTAGTGATAATTCACTGTCAATTCATTGATAGAATCGTCCGTCTTACCAAAAGAATTAACGCACAGAGTTTGAAGTGGATTCGTCGTTTCGTTCTCGAGAGATATCTTGTTCACAACAGACTCGCACGCACACACATACCTACGATACACACACAGAACGAAAAAACACTTTATGTCTCCCCTCGGTCGGCGAGACCATACGTTGCCTCTTAAATCTCCATTTCATTCAGCGTGGGACAGACATTCTAAATTACTCCAATAACGCGGTGACATGTTCAATCACTCACTCAGACAATAACATACACCCGTTCCAAGAGCCAATCTTCATGCACATTTGGAGTCAATTATCACAATTGGCACTAAACGGCGTAGCGACTGAGAAAGGTCCAAAATACATATTTTTATTGGTCCCAAGAAACAGTTCAGTCTAGCCGCAGAGCTAGCTTCACGGCTCGAAAACGTCCTGAGAACATAGTTGCATACAACACTTTTATTTGAACTCTTCGTGAAAGGGGGGATGTCAGCAGTCCAGTGTTACAACTGCGCGTGAATGGGGCCTGATGTAAAACAAATGTGACGTTTTTTTGTTTTTAGCTTGACTGTAAGAACTAACCGAACAAACGTCGGTATGAATTCAGAGCATTGAATCAGCAAGCGCGAGTCCAGACCAGCATTCGCCCGATTATCAGCAACATTCAGAAGAAAGCAAGTGTCTCTCTTCTTTTTTTTGTTGTTGAAATTCCATTCAGTGCGTTTGAGTGACCTTGCAACTGGAGGCAGGCCAATGAGAAAATTCCGATTTCCTGTTCAGTTTTGGTACTGCCGTAACAGACAGAAAAAGACAACGACTTACCTAAGAAATAACTTTTCTTGCCCATGGCTGAGAAACAGGAATAGCAGTCGCTATACAGCGGCTTATCGCCCGCCGCGAGGATGACCAGACTACCGTCCCGCGCTGGGTCCCTGCTCCAATAACGGGCGCTTCCAGAAACCGCCCGCCGTGCGCTGTGATAGCCTGGAATTGAATAGATAAAGGTTGTTCGCAGGTTTCGTCTTTCACGACAGATTCATGCGTTTTTTTTTCTTTTTGGCAATACTGATATACAGAGAAGAAAATAAAGCCCGCTGGTACGGATATAAGGCAAACTCGACGGACTTTTTGTTCTGAATTCTTCATTCAATATTCACTGTTGTTTTATCTTACGTGTATGGAAAACAATTGGCCACGGGTATTACTGGATGTTGTGCTTCCACTAGTTATCTCAAAGCCTTACTCACTGGCCCATTTACTAGGCATGAAAAAGTTACTAAACCGAAAATTACTGAAGTCATCACAACGTCTGCTTCGTGTTAGCGTCATATGACCTGCAAATATACCTTAAAAATTGTTCTAAGTGGGCCTTTCTGTAACCAGCAGCTCTTTAAGAAGTCATGCTCAGAAATGCACAAACACGAGCCCCGGAATGAGTCTGTCTGAGTGGGCGTCCACAGACACGACCCCCCTCCCCCCCCCTCCCCCCCCCCCCCCCCCCCCCCAGTGAGTTTGTCTGAGTGCCCGCCACAAACACGATCCCTGCAGTGACGTTATCTGAATGGGTGTCCACAAACAAGAGTCCCACAATGAGTTTGTCATGACAAGTGCCAAGCAATAGAGGAGTGACAAACAGGTGTACAAAGAGCTGGAGAGCTGTTTTATCATCCTTACTCCGAATATACTGTTGACTTCGCACTTTCACTGGTTTTTTTTTTTTTTTTTTTTGTTCGCGTTAAAAAAATTTACATCCTTATTTGCTTATATATTTTTTATTCGATATTTCAGCCATTTTTTACGATCAAGTGCAGTCCATCATAACATGATGTTGATGTAAAATACCGTGCAGTTAACACTTTCATGAACGACGTGGTAAAAATGAACAGTAAAACTTCTGAACGATGAACGTTCCCCGGACCGGAAAATGTTCATTAAAGATCGTGTTCGCTAACCGAAGGTTTAAAGATTTCAATACATACAGAGGTGAAAGGCAGAAGTTTACAGCCTTGATACAAAATACTTTAAATGTTACTGCAGATTCGGTTTCGAATAAATCACACATTTTTGATATATTTTAAGTGTGTGGAATTCAAGCAGGTGGATGTAAAACCAGGTGGACGCAACATGCCAAATGTTAAAATCATGCATTGATGTTTAATCGGTGCGTGATTTTTCGACTCCAGTGCGTGAGTTTTATGCATTCGTAGTGGAACGATCCACGGGCGTCAGTGACTGATTAGGCAAAAATCGCAATCTGGATCCAACATTGTACCAAACTCTGCTTCCAGGTAAATATAAACAAAGCAAGATACAGCATGGCTTGTTCAACAACAAACTTTTTATGTTTTCAAAACGAAAC
The DNA here is from genome assembly GCA_949752745.1 of Protula sp. h YS-2021. Taxonomy (NCBI): domain Eukaryota; kingdom Metazoa; phylum Annelida; class Polychaeta; order Sabellida; family Serpulidae; genus Protula; species Protula sp. h YS-2021. The sequence goes on from OX457025.1 coordinate 23,015,103, forward strand.
GAAATATCTAGAATTCTGCACTCTGTGATATAGAGACGGATGTGCAGGGGGGGGGGGGGGGGGTTGAGGGGGTGCTTTTTCAATTGTGAGATATCCTTTCACAGCCTGATAACCAGCAGATATTTTTTGCACTTATTTATCACGAGCATTTGGACTTATCGAGGTCTCTATAACACTCAGAAATTTAATCAGACGATCCCCGTCTTTCATACAATCATCTGCCCACGCCAGTCTTAGGGCTTGCTGTAATGTGTGGGCGTGACAAAACAGGAAACAAAGTAAACAAAGCAGCACTACGCTATCAGTAGTCCTGAGCAAAGCTGGCAGTCAGACACTGTCGACTCCTTCCTCAAGAAATACACAAGCGTTTTTGCGCTGATTGGCTGTTCAAGCTTGTAAAGAATGTTACAGGAAAGAATGTTACAGGAGACTGGTTACAGAACGAAACACTCAGTAAGTCCATGTGTTCCTTCTCAACAGTTTCCGTGCGATAACTTGGACAATATTAAAATCTGAGCGATTTTCCCTCAGGGTTCGCGTTGGAGGGGTTTTTGTCCACTTTTTGGGAATTTTTTACGAAATGACTCACTTTTTCGGAACCCACCGAGTTTTTCTGGACGCAACTGAGTCATACTTTCCTTTTTTGACTCACTTTCCTGAGAACCCAGCGCGAACACTGTCCCTGTTACTATCCGTCTCGATTACCTTAACAAGCACGATGACATCACATGTACCATTTTAGCACAGGAATATGAACATCACCTTTTGAGGTTCGGCTGATTTTTATGCCCTTTGCTTTTTCTTTTTTTTTTTCGAGTGACAGCGCATGCGCGTGACATAGCCACTATTTCCTGCTCTTTATCTTTATGCACATTTATTTCACTCATTTTAGGCCGTGATTAGTCGAGAACAGAAAGATAACTAGAGTCTCAGTGAAGCAGGATCCCCCGTGTAGCACATATTGTCATTGGACGGTAGTAAATTAAATGAAATTGAAAACCCTACTTTGCCTAACAATTTTTGGTCGATTTAAAAAATAAGATATTTATTTTCACTGCATAAAATTTCAGAACGCTGGATCGAATACTTTTGCAGAACTCGTCTGGACAAAACCTTCTCCGTGCTAACAAATTTTCTGAAAAACAGCCATGTTTTGACAAGTCGTATTTTTCAGAATTTTTGGCCGATTTCAAAAATAATACGACGTTGCACACCTTGAATATACGTTCTAACCGCATGCCAAAGCAAAAAGCTATACGACAAATAAATTCGGAGATATAGCCCCGACACGAGGGGGCACGAAAGCAGAGCATACAGATGGACAAGCTGAAACCTATATCCCCTCGTTACACGGGGGATAAATACGTGTGTGTGTGTGGCGGGGGAGGGGATAGGAGGGGGAGAAGTGGGAGGAGAGAGGAGGTGGAGAAATGAAAGACAAGCTCTGTGTTGGGGAGGGGGGACAGGAAGAGGGGGTGAAGTGAAAGACAAATGTGTGTGTGTGGGGGGGGGGGGGTTGGAGAGGAGGAGGGGGAGAAGTGAAAGTCAAATGTGTGTGTGGGGGGGGGGGGAGAGGGGAAAGGTTATTTATACCTCTGCAATATCGCTAACTGTGTCTGGATCGACCGTGGACATGTCTACATAGCCTTTGTCGTTCTCTATGCCATCCAGAACGCCGCAATTACCAAAAACTAACTGAAAAATAAATACATACATGAATAACACAAACACCGCCTTCGCTTTAGTCTACAAAGAACGATCACATTAATGCATCTGTATTTAACTCGCTAACCTCAATCAGCAGTGTTATGGGGCCTAATGACATCAAAGAAAACTCTTTTCTGAATGGATCGTTCAGTTCAGTAGATAGGAATATCTACCATTAGCGATCTACAGCGTTGCGAAAATGTTGTATTTGTGAAGAGAATAGTTTATACGCAAATACGGAGAGAACATATCACTATGAACTAAATGAACAACGCCGCACGTGTGCAGCACTCTTCAAGAAGTCCTCACTCTCTCGTCTTAATCTTTAAATTCTTTGATCAACAAGCCATCGCAGAGAACATAGCTTCCAACCGGAGGGGATTCTGAGTGCGGAGGGCCACCAGTGCTTGTAAACGAAAGTTGAGCAATGGCATTGTCTTGGGTATTATCTGCTGTTTCTATAGATACACTGACATCTTTGGATCCAAACTGCCGCGTAGTTTTTTGTGAAATCATGTGCACAAGAGAATGCGGACGAAAGCGGATGCAAGATGGTGTGTCATTTTAATTGAAACACGAGGAAAATTGAATCCAAGATGGCAGCCATTTTGATTTCTATTTCTCATTCAACCGAAAACCAAGTTCCAAGCGTGTGATTTTCTGATTGTCAACTTATGTCTAAAATTTGAAGACGTTCCATAGAGTAGTTTACGTGTTCTCGTGTTTCAAAGAAATTGTGAGAAAAATTCAAAAACAACCCGAGCGTTTTTTGTAATGGTTAAATCCTGTTTGATTTGTAAAGTGGTTTTTATTTTATATCCTGTTAAAAATAATTTCAGAATGAAAATCCAAGATGGCAGTAAGTATACATTTTAAATTTTCTGATTGATCAAAAATCAACCCCGATCGTTCTTTCAGTGTTGCCACTCACTTTGCCATGAGAAAAAGTATAAAAAAAAGTATTTTTAAAAGTATTTCAAAAAAAAAAAGTATAAAAAAAAGTATTTTTTAGGGCAAAATTTTTCGGCTCGCGCCTTCGGCGCTCGCATTTATTTCTACCATCATTACTTATGTAGTGGTGATTGTTGGTATGTCATAAACAATACCTACATGGTCATCCCTAAAAAAAATATAATACTTAATAAAGGAGCTTAAAAAATTGGAAAGCGATGTTCAAAGGGCAATTTTTAGAGGTATTTCTCTGGAAATCTATAGATATAACTTAAAATGTCTTGAAATAAAATGCAAATTAGCCTACCTTAAAATTTCCGACAAGCTTGTATTTTACCAGTGAGCATCTGCTCGTGATCTAAAGGTCACCTTTTGATATTACTTTTAATAACCAATACCAATACATAAGTAAAAAAGTATATACTTTTATAAGGAAACAAAAATGGAAACAAGGAAAATGGTAAAACGTAGTTAGTGTCGGAGAGGGAAATATTTTCCTGAATGGATGCAGAAATTGAAAAAAAGTACAGTAAAGTATAAAAAAAGAATAAAGGCAAAAAAGTATAAAAATACATAAGCAAACAGCAAATACTTTTATAAGCAAAAAAAAAATTAAACAAGGAAAATAGTAAAACGTATTTATTTTCGGAGAGAGAAACATTTTTTTCTGAAAGGAATTAAGAAATAAAAAAAACTTTTTTTTTCGTGATTCCAAAAAAAAAAGTATAAAAAAGTATGAAGGCAAAAAAAAGTATAAAAAAAAGTATAAAAGTATAAAAAAAAGTATTTAAGGCCATTTTTCAAAAAAAAGTATATACTTTTAAAAAAAGTATAGTGTGGCAACACTGTCCTTTTGAACTCGTTGAGCTGTGTTTAAAATTTAGTATTAATTAGTGAAATGGTTTTCGTTTGGTCGTGCTGACAATAGACTGAAAATCCAAGATGGCGGTCACTGTGACCTTGAAATTAGGTCGAGGTCAAAATAAAATGAATGTGCACCGAACCACTATGAAAGATCATCTTTATACCAAATATCATAGGAAATGGCTTATCAGGGTGGGGTAACAGCCTGCGAAGGACAGACGGACGGATGGACAATATAGTACCCCTGAGGGTCTACAGCCCCAGTTGGGGGCTAATTATACATAGCGAACTTCTCTCTCTCTCTCTCTCTCTCTCTCATTCGGTTTTTCTTTACATAGACAAGACGTAAACATAAACGTACTTCCTTGAGTGCTGCCGGGTCGGATACACAAGAAAAGGTGATGTCACACTGCTCGACCACTTCTTTTGGACTGTTGCCACGCAACGCTCCTTCCTTTATGAAGTCACGACACTGAAACACACAGAACAGGGCGCGTCGTTAGGAAGAGCGGATACACGGAGGCCGATTGGCTCGCGTTGTTGTCCAACAGCCAACCTCTACGGCGGTTCGGTCTGTTGTGTGTAACACCTTTTTACTCCGCAGACCCACTGGGGATTCCACGCAGAATAGTGCGCATAAAGGAGAGATTTTTTCAAGTCACTAAAATATAGATATGCACCTTTTTCACCACTGTGCAAGAATATTTAACACTGAGGGATGCACAGTATGGCTAGGTAGATAAAAATATCTATCCGCTCTGCGTTTATACATAACAGATTCATCTCCTCAGAGATCAGCTGTTTAATATCAACTTATTGGCTCAGTGATAACGTTCTCGTGATGACGTTCTATGAAACCACGCTGTTCATCCAGTCACTAAAGTGAAAAGCCATTTAAACTGACTTTTATTGTAACAGCTGAAATTTGTACAATTAAAACAATTAGTTCCTATCTTGTTCACGAATACCAACGCAGACTATTCTCATTTTTGACAAAGTTTGAAGTTTCAGTTTCGTCAATTTTTGGTCAAATTCAAAAATAAACCGAGGTCGCACAACTCCAACATATGTTGTTACTTCCCATAAAAAAAACAAAAGCCTGCGGTGAAACGTGAGTGAGTAATCGCGCGTACAAAAGTGGGGGCACTGGTGGGGGATAGACGGACGACAGACAGACGGACAACGAGCGTGCTCCGGCGGCGGGGGACTAAAAAGTTGAGATATCAGTAGACACTGAACTACATTAAAATCAACTGATGAAGACTAAAGACTTCACTTGGACTACCCTGCCCATAAAAGCTTTGAGGACACCACTGTAAATTTAGTATAAAGATAAAAGAAGAGGGGGGGGGGGGGGTGATCACCATTAAACTACCAAGTTAATTTTGCTCAACTGATCTGCATACACCCCATCGCACATCGAGCAGAGAGCCGGTGAAGGGTGGGTGTGGAGAGGAGGGGGCAATCGACTCGCTTACTGCAGCTTTGGCGACCCGCTTAGCTCCCCAGCCACGGCTGCGCGCTGCCACGCAGATGTAACGATCAGATTGTTTTGTCTCTTCAATAAGCCAAGTCTAACTTAGCATTCCATTGACAGCACTCTGTCCTCCCACTACTCCCATAAAACAGGTTAAAAAAAAAACAAAACAAAACAAAAAAACCCTTTTTTGCAGTGATCGCGCGTGAGACAAGGCATGTAACAGGTCCGAGGTAATGGAAACACATCCCACAGAACGAAATCCTCCAGCCGGTAGCCAGCAGTTAGCACTTTAATCCTGCCCCCCTCCTCCCCCCTCCCCCACACCGCTTAGGACATTGGGAACACGTCAGCTACCGTATTCTCTTATTTTTGAGAAAGCTCAAATTATGAACAAACTGACAAGCAATCTTACAAATGAAAGAGTCTTTTCTCGTCTTTAAAAGAAACCTAGATTAGGAAAACAAAATGAAATTAGCGCCATACAGGCAGCCATATATGACGTCATCACCAGACTTTTTGACGTTTAAATGACAAATCGAAAACCAAGTCTCGAGTCAGCCAATTTGACATTCAACGAAACAGAAAAACTGCGAAAGCGTTTTTTTCTTTCCATCTTAATGCTGAATACGATGGCCTCGTCAATTTTCTTGTGCCACGCAGTTGGGGAGGTATAACAGTATCCCGCCATTACATCAAACACTGACGTCTAGAACTGTGCGTTCGGCAAACTACTATGGATTTGGGACGATTCGTATCTTCCATTTCGTACGTTCTTGAAACACATGTCATAATTTCTTGAAAAGCACTTTGGACTTCTTTAAAAATAAAATAGTAATACTTCATGACGGGTTGGCAATATGGCTTTTTTTTTGCCTGAAGGGTCCGGGTCGAATTGACCGAACCCGAAGGGTGAGGTCAATTCGATCCCGGGCCTGGGGGCAAAAAAAAGCCATATTGCCCTCCTGTCATGATGTATTACTTTTATTGTACACCTATTATCCGATTTTTTGCTTTTCTTACAAATTTTACGGGGCACTATTTTTTGCTTTCTTTATGCTCAGTTGGGGCGACGCGCTATCAGAACTGCGGCCAGCTGATATTGATATTGGACCTGATTTCCTTATATTTACAATTAAGAAAATAAAAGGTGGATACTTATTTGCAATGTACCATGATTATTTGCGTATAAGTCCCCCCCCCCCCCCCCCCATCTTGTCCCCATTTCCATGGAATAAATCACCCGAAGAAAGTATAAATTTACAAACAACAATTAATTTTAAAAACAAAACTTACCTTTCTTTTTGCCATCACGGAAATTACAAACACACTAATTTATATGCCTTCAGACTCTTGTAATTTAAGAACTAACCTCACGAGCACGCGCACTAAACAAGTTTTTTTTTTCCTTTCGAATGTTTCTTGTTATTTTGACAGTTTAACGGAAGAACCCACTTCAACTCAAATCGCGAAATAACAACGCAACAAAACACAAAATGACGTTTGTACTTATATGACGTTTGCAACTGTACAATGTTTATAAAAATTCACACATGTTAGTTACAAGGTATTCATTCCTGTAAGTTTGAGCCAGTGTATTTCACTCTTGAAAAAAAAAAAAAAACTTATCTGGGGACGGGAGCGGGCAATACGGAAAAATACAGACCTAAGTTTTTTTCTATGATTCTTTTGTACGTGCCCGGTCAGGTGTATAATAAAGTTTTTATTTTTAATTATTTGCAGCTGTGACCAGATGTTTAGTCATTCCTGCTGTAGAGAAACGGTTCGGACTCATAATTATTGCTTATTTCCTTTACAAGCAGAGTGTAACAGCATGACGTCGGTTTTACAAATCATGCCAATAAACCGAACAGACAAAACTTCAAGACTTTATTGTCAGTCACGGTTTTCAAAACAGGCGTGTGCTATTCGGAAGGAGAACAAGAAACCACGACAAAACGAGCGTTTTCATAAATATCATGTCCAAATTGCTTTTGCTTGCGGGTCGAACGAAAATGTAAACACATCGCGACGGTCTCAGACCGGTGCGACACACGTGTGGCAACGCGCGAGACGCGGGACGACCTGTGCGAGGAGATACTAGAAATGACTTCCGTGAGGAGACAGGACAAAGGCAACTTCTTCGCGCAGGCAGTACGTACCGTTCTGTCTCCGCGCATTCTGCCTGGAGACAATCCGCAACGATTCCTGCGCGGAGACAGGATGATACGCATTCTGCTTGGAGACAATACGCAACAATTTCTGTGCGAAGACAGGGCGGAACAACTGAAAATGCAATGACCGCAACTTCAAATACAAACTTAGGCTCCGAACGACGTAACCAAGCATCCCGTCATCCCCGTTGTCCTAAATGAATGAATCACGGACCAGATAATCAAAACTAAATGGTGTATTTCCAGAAATGTAGAGACACCTTGATCCTAATGAAATCAGTGAACGGCACATAAAGACCGCTGTGAGTTCACATGAGCTGCATTATTGCGTTCAATGAAGCAATAAGTTCCAATTAAGAACAAAGCGACAGAGGAAAACTGCGTCTCATCTCTACCCAGGTTACCAGAACAAACAGTACTTCGACAGAATTTTTTTTTTTCAATGCGTTAATTCAGCAACACAATTCACAACTGCTCCCATAGGATAAGCCATGCTCGTAAAACAAGCTTTTTAACACCAAAATGTAAGTTGATGTCTACAGCTTGGTGGCGAGTTGCCATAAGGGTTTGCCTGAGCTGGTAGAACACACTTCACCAAAGCGCCACGGACTGGCAATTCACTTGACGGGATCAATAAAGAAACAGCAGAAAGCTGGAGGTCGTATTTACGCACATCGCTGCGAACAGACGATTATAATTTTTGCTGTAAAAAAAAAAGGCTAACACTCTATTATTTAAAATAAGAATACATCAAGAAAATAAGCATTCGTATGTTTTGCCCTGCGCGAAATAAGGCTCTTTCCACTCCGTGAGTCTATTCCGGAATAGACTCACGATACTCAATCTCATTCGCGTACATACCATATACATATATTATACAGAAGTTTTACGGGTTTTGGTTGAAGTTAGTCTGTTCCGGTATGGACTCACTGAGTCAGAAGTGCCTTATTTTGCTCATTTTTTGTTGAAGGCGAAATCAGGCACTATCGATCAAATGAATCTATTGCGGAATAGACTATCCCGGGTTAGACTAACTGAAGTATCTACAATATAACAGAATCAGTTCCAGAATAGACTAACTCTGCCTTGGTTCGCACATGACGAAAATACATGTGAATTCTTACTTGCTTGATATATTCTTATTTTAAATAATAAGGTGTTGATTGTTCAATAATGTTTCTTATCCAATGTTCAACATTTGTATTATTCCATAAAATAACAATTTAAATCTGAGTTGCATCTGTACGCGACTTACTGCTGTTGACGGCTAGATCCATTTTAAAATCGATTTATGCAAGTATTACCAATTGCTTCCAACACCGGACACAACAGAGCTGTACAGAACAAATATATACACAATATAACTGGCGGGAAAACCTGACGCTGGACTTACCTGCCCACGAGATACTAACCAGCTGGAAGTATCTGACAGTTTTGGAGGGCGGATACAAATGCTAGCGTGTATGTTTTTTTTTTTTCGCATAAAAAATCACAAGCATGATCTCCCCTTCCTCGAAAAAAACGTCTGTTGTAAAGTCCATATACCAACACAGCTGTCGACCAACTACGCCTCATAAAAAATATTTATTACCACAAACCGATGCGGTGGCTAAAATATGAAACCAGGAACGCAGTCACACATAATATACATAAACGCGCGAAACAACACGCTTAAACACGCCACATCCCTGTTATACGGTTCTCTTACATCGCACAACTGAGGTGTGACGTCAGTGTGACGGTCTTTGCAGCGTTACGGGAGAAAACCGTGTGCTTAGCCCAGACTGATGCTGAACAGTCACATGACGGCTGATGTCACATATCTAACACACGGATAGCTCCAGGTAGAAGATTACCGCATCTACTCTTTTTTGCAGTTTGGTAGGCCCGCTCGCTATTAGATATGAAGTTAAATCGCCACGTACAAATTTTATCACTTAAAATATTCATCGGTCAGTCAAGTCTCAACAACTTATAGATTTCTTCGTGTATTTAATTTCAGTTTACATGTCAAATTATGTCAAGTTATGTCAAATTATGTCAAGTTATGTCAAATTACCGTTCTCTGTTTTCCGATTTGATTTCGGCGCATGACTATTATATAATTCCTTGACACTGTATTAGCCGACAGAACAGTTTGCTGCTACCTCAGAACTGCTAAATGTCAATTTCAAACGTAAGTTAGAGTGCTGCAAGACCTGACGAGACAGTGACTCGCATGAATACAAGCCCAAGCCAGTGCTGAGCTCGCTCGCTAGAGGTCTCTCTCCAAAAGGCGGCAGCTATTGCTCATCAGTTGTGTTCATTGAGTGAGTTTAATACGGGTGCCACAGCAAAACAGCTGTGATGTGAGCAACAGCGAATGCACTCAGAAACAACACACATGTCTACAGAACAAAAACAAACCTTTGCGTAATGCTATTGTAGTTACTACAACTGGGGCAATGCTTTGAAAAAATTACAGCAATTCCACACCAGCAAAATGGATAGATTATTTGTAAAACCAAGGGTCATTCAGGTAGGCACTTCTTAATAACAATTTTATGCACTGAGTATTTTTTATAATAGTCATATCATTGTCAACAAAGTTTTTTTCATAAAAAAATTGTGCGAGTTTGAACCATTTTGACGCGAGTTTTTGACGCATTGATATATTGAACCGGTTCCATTTTTAAATTCCGGCATTCAAAAGCACTTCTTTTCATACAACAGCCCGTGATGTCATCTGTCCTTACGCAAGCAACCACTAGGGCTAGCCAGAGGCTTTGACACACTTATAGCCCAGCAGTACGACCATTTATTTTTATTGGTAAAGAATAAACAACCACTTTTTTTTAAAAGTGACCTGTTAAGGTTCATTTTACAAACTACATTTTTTGTCAAAGCTGTCACCCACTCCGACGCTCGCAATGACCGGAAGCTTATTTTAAAAGCGGGTTGTTGGGTTCAGCCTCAGCTGTACAAAGGCGCAAATCCACTGTTTTATTGTTAAACTTACACCATGCATCGTATGACACGCAGGCCTTGTTTTCAGAAGAATCTGTTTCTCACGAATTCGGCTACGTCCAGTCTCACATACTACGCTTTTTAACTTGCATATAAATCCCCCAGGTTTAGTGAATTGGCAATATTAATCGGTGATGGTATAAGGACTCACCTATTTCTCTTGTCATATTCTCCACACTGTAAAATGACCCTAATATCAAAATTAAAGTTTGTGATCATTACCCAGTTTTAGATAAAAACAGAAAATTTGAATACACCCTATTATTTAAAATACAAATATATCAAGCAAATAAGAAAATTCATATATTTTTGTACTGAGCGAAATAAAGCACTTTCGACTCGGTGCGTTGAGTCTAACGTAAACCAACAGGCAATCTGTATGCTAATGAGACTGAGAATCGTGAGTCTATTCCGGAATAGACTCACGGAGTCGAAAGGCCCTTATTTCGCATAGGATAAAAATATATGAATTCTTGGTTTGCTTGATACATTATTATTTGAAATAATAGGGTAGAAAACGTAAAGCCGACGCCAGTATATTGTTCAACACGCAGGCGCAGCCGGAAGTAGAAATTCCTGCCTCTAGTCCTTTCAAAAACAATAACGTCACATAAACAGAGAATAATGCCACAATGTGGACGCAAAGAGCGCAGCGTTGATTTGTACAGTGTTAAGAAATACAGCTGTCACTAGATGGCCAAGCTGCCCTACATCACCGGCCACACTCACTATACAAAACAATCATCCACACTGGCACACACTACGCTCTACCACAGGAAAATATGAGTTATTGCCTGCTCTTGTGGCTATAATGATGGAACACCATATGCCAATCAGTAAACATACTTCTGACCTATACTTACGCAGCTAAATCAAGGCGACTTTCAAAACAGGGTCAATGAACATTGAGTTTGTGATATACCTGCGCACAGGCATCCATTTGTTGCAGCAGAGAATATTCTCACAGCAGTAAACAACATACTTTCAGGCTAAACAGTGTACGAGATTATCCCCCGTTATCGCCCAATTCAAGTCCCACCAAAAAAATTCCGGTGGGTAGGCGGGAGGTCGCAAACAGCAAAACTGGGTGTCGTCACTCAGCATTGAGAAAAATAAGGGATTATCTATAAAGTATGCACGCACTGCGGAGAAGAGGATTGGTTTTGTTGTGGGGAGGGGGGTGGGGGGGGGGGGGTTATACGGCTCCTACCGTGTCTTTTCGTTACTGGGTGATGTCAAAAATCTACTTGATGTATGGTCCCTAACGTGAAAAAAAATAGGATATATGATTTGGACAGGAATTAATCACGAACAAATTACTCAGTCTATCCCTGTGATATTGCAAAACGCAGGATCAAAGTGACGGCAACATCCAGTAAATTCCGACTCCTCCATGGTTTCCTAGTGACGGCTACCCCCCCCCCCCCTCCCCCTAAGCACCACATCAGGTGCTACAAGAAGAAGACAGCAACACTCATTGGCAGAACGACTAACTCGTAAGCGCGTGCCAACAGCTGGCCGAGCATTACGTAACCTCCACTCTACACGCAATCTCAAGCAGACCTTTTCACTTAAATGTCAGACTGAAGAACACATATTCCAGTGTAGGATCTCAAATTCAGTCCATGATATTCTGGTACATGAAATCTCCTGCAACATTCCTCTCCAGTCCTTGCTGTGATTTTTTATTTTAGATTAATACACCTATCGCGTGCGGGAAAAAAAAACAAAACATCGGCGCGAGGTGTGTTGCTAGCTCCGAGGTTAAATTATATCTTTTTGAGTTTCCAGAAATGTTTCCTCGACACCAGATAAGTACGCCAAATAGATAACAAGCTTCTGGCGTTGCACGATGACGTAAGCTCATAGAAAACTTAAATGTCTCACTCTTAAAAGTTCGTTTAAAATCAGACAAGAAACAAACATCGCATCTTCTAAGTCCTGTACAAGCTTAGTTAAACAACGACTGCAATGAGAAATCGGGAAGCATTAATTATGACGTCATGACCTCCTCTTCCCCTACCCTCATTCCTACCCTTAGTTTTATTTCACCAGAATGATGAAGGGTGTGGTTGGCGTGATATCGGTAAGGGGGAGCTATTTATTATGGCCCTGAATGGCACTTGTATAACGTCATGTTAAAAGAAGGCTCGGGGCACTAATTTCACGCCCTATTGCATCTGATGGAAGCAAAGCGATATCGTGTTAGTAGTCCAACTGATTATTTGTGTGTCGTGGCACTGTCTAAAGTGATCACACTAAATAAGAGGGTTGAAAATAAGCGAAAAAAGTTCTATTGATATTTGACTGGGAGCTGGCGGGGGGGGGGGGGGGGGGGAGGGAGGGGTGTAATGCGAAACTTGCCAGGACAGCCAGAACACGACTCGCCTCATTTGTATTTGACAAATACTTGTTTTTCTTATTTGAAAAATTATAAAGCGCGTGCAACCTTCTTGTTGCATTCCAGCTCTTACAACTTTAGGACTTGCGTTAGATCAGCGGATCTGCTCATGCAGAGCACTTCAGCAGCGCCTTGTCGTGACACTTGAGGTAGGCGCTAACACTCCAAATTGACAGCGGATATTACGCCTTTTTCAAAAAATGCTTTCACGCAACCGGAAGTTATTGCTAATTCATGAGCACAAGAAAAGAAAAGAAAAAAAAACAAAAAAACACGGGACCGGAACAAATAACAATGGTCGCAAATTAAGGACAAATGCGAATGGTTCAGGATTTGGGATAGCTGCAAACCGGTTAAAAAATTCATAAAGAAAAATCGAAGAATAACTGTAGCTACAACTACCCTTAACGACTACCATAATGAATAGTGCCTCTACAATTAACATGTATGCCTCAGCTAGTCTATGTCCCCAGGAGATGGTGCTTTCTACAGAACAATTCGATCTCTCCAATGATCTAATTAGAGAGCATTCCTGTAACAAGCTCATTTTTCTCGAACGTAGGGTAGCTTAATTAACTCAGTTAGTTTTGGGCGAAATGATTCTCGATTCATCATAGGACTTCAAACTGTGCGTTACAACTGACAACGCAGCTGTAATATGACGTCACATTCTACGCACATTCCGCATGTTAAACAATAAGCCCTGATATTTCATGGCAGTAAGTGCACAGTTATTAAAACACATGCTTATTAGTCAAACAAAGTGGTTGCAAGTCCTTCGCTATCATTTGACATCACAACAGACGCTTCTTTTTTTTCTTCTTCATTTCAGGTAACCATGGCAATGTGATGGGGTTGACAAGATGAGGAAGATTTTTCCCGAGAGGGAACGCCTCTCTGGTCCAGCAATAACACAACTTCAAGTGTTGTCAACACGTCGGAGGTACATTGCTGGAAAGCCATGGCCGCGCGCTCTGGCCCCCTTACCGTCCAAATATGGCGCTGCATAAGCATCATAGCGGCGGACTCAGGCCGGGGTGACACGAGTGTGGCAAAGCGCGTCACCGATGTGCAGCGAGAGGACCACATCGTGGGGACAGTGCGAGGCGACGTGTGCGCGGAGACAGGACGAGGCGACTCGTTCGCGGGAACAGTACGAGGCGACTTGGGCGCGGGGACAGTACGAGGCGACTTGTGCGCGGGGACAGTACGAGGCGACTTGTGCGCGGAGACAGGACGAGGCGACTCGTGCGCGGGGACTGAACGTGGCGACTTGTGCGCGGGGACTGGACGAGGCGACTTGTGCGCGGGGACTATACGAGGCGATTTGTGCGCGGGGACAGTGCGAGGCGATTTGTGCGCGGGGACAGTACGAGGCTATTTGTGCGCGGGGACAGAACGAGACGACTTGTGTGCGGGGACAGTACGAGGCGATTTGTGCGCGGGGACAGTGCGAGGCGACTTGTGCGCGGGGACAGTACGAGGCGACTTTAGCGAGACAGGACAAAACGATTCCTGCGCCGACACCGTACGAAGCGATTTCCGCACGGAGAATGAGAGGCGGTCTGAGACAGCGCGAAGCGAGGCACGGTGCAGCGACAGGTGGGTAAGCACAAAACGGGTCGCCTTCAGGCGCCATCGTGACACAGGCATTACTCACATGGATGCACACATCTTGGTGCTGCTATGCTTACTACCTGCGACGCTGGCGATCGGCGCCAGGCCGGGATATCAGGCTCAAACTGAAACAATGCCTGACGCAAACGACAATGTGAGCGCTGTGGCTAACATAATAACTGCATACGGAAGCCCGTCAAATGCGCACTCTCCACCGACACTAGCCAAATCTGAGGAGACGATGACGTCGCCGGCTGGCTGGTCCAGCTGCCCACCTTTTTGTATCTGTGACGTCACTACTCAGACAGTGTCCTGTTATGATAAAGAGATCAATCTTGCTAGCATGCCACGCGATGTGAGGCACTTGAATTTGTCCAAATGTGCCAAAAATCCGCCAAACCAGAACGAACCGGATGCCAACACCAGTTCCTCGAAAATAAACACTCCAGATTCTAAGACACTTCAACCTGGCACAAATCAGGCGACCACGCTTTTCACTGGTCTTGTCAACTTCACCAACCTGCAGACTTTAGATCTTAGCTGTAACAACCTGGTGGACGTAAACTTTGCCAGCTTACCTGCAAACATAACCCGCTTATACTTGAACGGCAATGCTATTTCTTCACTTAATTTAAGATCTCTACAATCAGTATTACCAAAACTGGAGCTTCTAGACTTGAGTGGAAACCACTTAGAGGTGCTTAGTGCAACGCGACGCTCTGAGAGCAATGCGTTGTTCTACAACCGAGATTATTTGCAAGACAACGCGGCGAAGACGGAGAAGACCTATGGTTCAATAACAACCTTAGCTCTTTCAGGTAATGAAATCAATGGAATAGATTCCGACTTCCTTGCTTCGTTTCCATCTCTCAGCTATTTAGACTTGATGGCAAATAAAATTGACATCCTGCAGAGACATTTATTTGCCAATTGCTCAAAGCTTACGTATCTCAATTTAGCAGAGAACACAATTTCTAATTTGCCAAGCTATAGTTTTAAGGATTTGTTGAATCTGCGAGATCTTATCTTGGCTGGTCTCCAAGTGACATCT
The DNA here is from genome assembly GCA_949752745.1 of Protula sp. h YS-2021. NCBI lineage: Eukaryota > Metazoa > Annelida > Polychaeta > Sabellida > Serpulidae > Protula > Protula sp. h YS-2021. Next base: position 23,030,351 of record OX457025.1, read on the forward strand.
CTCCATGGCAACACATTTGTTGGACTTGAAAACTTGCGCCTTCTCAATTTATCAAACAATCACATGTTAAGGACAATACACGCCGACACCTTCAAAAGTTTAGGGAATTTACATACACTCGATTTAACAAACGGAAACTTGGAAACAATTCATAAGCCTACACTTGACAACATACGGTGTGAAGTTAAATTAGCTGGAAATCATTGGAGATGTGACTGTAATCTTCAACATCTTTTGTCAGACTGGAATACGACACTGCTTACAGATAACCCCACTTGCATCGAGCCACCCCACTGGAGCGGATATCCTGTTTTAGCTATTTTAAACAATGACACCTGTACAGGAGCGTCTATTATTAATGCCGAACGTGCTGTGGTCTACAGGCTTGGGTCTACGGCAGTGCTGGACTGCATAGCCAGGGGTGATCCCACGCCCACCGTAACCTGGGTAACGCCTAGTAACCATGTCTTTCAGTACAAGCCTGGATATGCCAACTATGAACAGCTGCACCCCAGTGAGACTGAGCATCGCAGCGACCACGCCTGGCATGACGGCTCTCAGAACACGAAGAGTGCTAATTCTAAACGATTGCATTTACTACCAAATGGAAGTCTGTATATAGTTCATGTAGCGCGAAGTGATACAGGGTCCTACAGGTGCATTGTGGGTAATCAATATGGCAACGACACTGCCGCTGTTGAATTAACTCTGGATTACACGAGTCTATTTGACACTGTTTTATGGACACAGGTCGTGGGCTTATGTGCAGCCGCCTCCTTCTTGGTATTTGGCATCCTGCTCGGAATCATCCGGAATATCACAAGCTGGTTCAAAATAAAGCACCAAGAAGACGCGAATAGGAAATTTAGAGGCATGCTTCACAGCATAAGTGACTACAAGGCAGCGCAGATCGATCGCCTCAGCGCTTACAAGGCGGCCAAAATCGGCAAACTCTCCGCATTCAAGAACAGCAAAATGGACAAGTTCCACTCGTTGTCGAGGCCCAGCCTCGGGTCAGCCCTGCACCACATGCAAAGCATGCGCGAGCACTACTCGGCACAGATTGACGTCATCAAGGAGAATTGTGCGCAAAAAGCGGAACACCTCCGTGAAAATTACACACTCCGTTTGCAGCGATTCCGTGACTACAAATCGGACAAAGTGGGCAAATTACGTGGTTACAAAGCAGAGAAAATTGAGACATTACGCGAAAATTACACACATCAAGCTCAGAAAATTCGTGAATATGGCTCCCAGCAAATGGCCAAATTACGAAGCAGTTACAAACTCCAACAGCATTATCTGCTCAAATTGTATGAATTACTTGACATAGCGAATTGTATGACTGTCATTGAAGCTGAGTGCATTCGGACAGAATCCATGCTGTTTGATGAGGACTTTATGAACTTGGATTTAGAGACCCACCCGGTACACATCCATATCAATCTCAGCGACTCAGACAATGATTCCTATTACGTCACGGCCAGTAGCCAATCAGATGTGTCGCTGAGTGTTTTTCCACAAGAAGGTGCCACAAGAGACGAGAGTTTGGGCGAGAGTGTGAGCGACGACTTGGGACAAGAAGAGATCAATTTCAATGATTTGAAAATACAGCCTTACCCATCCTACCTCAATTTTCTTGAGTCAATAGAGTTAGAAACTCAGAAAAATGCTAAAACTGCGAATGAACAGAAGCCCCGAAAGCTAAAGAAATCGAAGAAATTGCCAAAAGAACAGAAAGAAGTGAAGAACGTGAATCCGAGGGAATCTTCTCGGAAAACAAATCCGAAGTCAGCTCACCGTAGGGCGAAGACAAAAGCGCAAGCTTCTCAGGGTACGGATACGGACTCCGAAGATAATTCAGCAATTACTAGACTGGAAACTGAAAGAACACTGAGAAAAATCAAATCCCGTGCCAAACAAGCTCAAAAACCTGTCCAGATAGATCTTCAAAAGCGAAAATCAAAAACAGAATGCGCTGGAGATGGTTTACTTAGCCCAGTCACTCGGGTTGACTTCCTTCGCGCTGATGACGATGCTCAGAGTAGTATTTACGAGAGTGCGCATGCGTCCAGAGAACAAAGTCCAAATCTGCCAATGAAAACCGTGCAATTTGTCACTCCGCACAATCAAGATAAGAAAGATGGCGGCAGAATTATCTCAAATTCACGCTCTGTTGCAACGACAGAACAATGCGGCGGCTCGAACGAACAAAATCAAGATCCTGCATATGATATAAACTGTGATTACCGTCCACCACCCAGTGACAATGGACTTGGGAGTGGGGGCTTATACAAGCGTGTGGGGAGTCCCTCCTCAAAAAACGGTCTCCAAAGTACAACAATGAATAGAGGAACTTATGAATCCAAGCCAACACACGATCTGCGTCATGAAACAACTGTTTAAATATATAAATATACTTGTACTAACGACCGCACTGTTACGGAAAGAAACTGAAGATTTCAAAAGCACTACAAGTAATCGATGGTAACCCATTTAATTAACACAGCGCATTGGAATAATGGCTTGAAGGTAAACTCCGGGCAGAAAAGATAGAAAACAGACTGTAAACAATAATACAAATCTATGAAAAAATACACTAATATCGTGCAGTCAGAAATCCATTTAAAAGCTGACAGATGATAGTAGTAATCGGAGTTTGTTAACATTACTTCGTGTCTTGTTTCTGATCTGTTCAGGAAAAAAATGAATACTAATACGATTCTATGAGTATAGAGGAGCCAGGCCTGTTGTGCTCAGCCTCGTCTACTCATGGTACTAATCAAGGGTTTACCGGTATTATGATGTTAGTTTGTTACAATATCAGTTGAAGATTTAGTGGTTCAATATGGTTACTAATGCACCCTCCTCCACTAGCCTTCATCCCTCGGCTCCCTCCCTAGGTAACTCCCCCCCCCCCCACCCTTCCCAAAATTTTCATGACTCTCCTAGTTTCAAACCCATTGTAAGGAAAACTCCCTTCGTTGATCTCCGATATTGGCACAATCTGTTGTAAAATTATTCACTGTAAAATGACGTTTAACGGTTTCATCAAATGAATTTACAATATACAAAATACGTTCTAGTGTTTTGTATTCCCTCTGTTTTTTATTTAGTTTGGTAGATTTTTTTAACCCATTTGCTATTCCGAGTCATACTAACGTGAAAACAACTTCATGAGCAAAAACTAATTTCAAAACATCTACAGATTCAAATTAAAACCTAAAATAACTCTTTGCTTATTCGTTTTGTGTTCTGATGATTACGGAGGGGTTTTTCTTGCAAGAGGAGTTTGTTCGCCCGAGACATGGACAGCGAAGCATCTAATTCCACCGTGTCAACTAAATGTTTTGTTTACATGTTACTAATGGAGGCTTAGAGAGAACGCGGCCGAGATGGCCAGTTGCTTCTTTGAAACTAGAACGGGTACAAAATTAAAACGCTGGAACCACTCATCTTGAAACCGTCCTGGAATTCTGTCAGTGATATGTATTAGCCAACACTGGACCTCAAAGTTTATTTGAAGATAGGAACATTTATTTATAATTCGTGTCAGACTAGGTCATACTATAGTAAAATGTTCACCCACGTTTTAGTTCATACAAGTGCACATTAGACACAATCATCAGTTAAGGCTGGACATCTGTTTGTGAGAGTAAAACTTCTCATATATACGTTAATTTTAGTTGCTTTCAACACAATTGTTGACTCGTAATAATCTATTAACATAAATAGTTTCTTGCTCACTGGAACAGCTGATCGCTGCTAAAATTGGCGCGTTGAACAAGAGTACAACTAAAGTAGCACATTGTTTATCAATCTTTTCAATATTCAATGTACGCACATCCCAAAATAAATCCACAATATTATCTCCAAATTGTTTTTGTTTCTTTTCGTCTGTTGTTTCTGTCTACCATAATGTAAAAAAATCCCGTTATTCAGAAGAGAGTGGTCGATTTCTCAGACCGCATAGAATGAAAAAAAAAAAAAGAAAGGTGGTTGCCACACCCGCAAAAGCTACGCTTTATATATTAAGAACTACTTGTAATATTTTTCAACGAACTGTTAGTAACCTGACTACTATGTTGCTATTGCAGCGCTCCGTGATCCCTGCCAGGCACGTTAGAAATGACTTGTATTTCATGACTGCCAGTGAGCTCAAAGGGAACAGCACGTTTCGTTGTGGAACAGGAAACGAGTAGATACCCACTATCGCCATTCCCCGCTCTTCCAGTATCAAACACGTCATTATTAGCACCGCTGGAAGTGTGTACTTTGCGCTATCACGGCAAACGTCACTGAAGCGATGGGACATATCAAAGGAGTGTCAAAAATTGTATAAATCATAAGAGTTTACTTGCACAAGAAATCACTAAAATAAAACTTGACACTAGCAGTCGCATCTGGACTGATGCGAAATCCTTGAGCCTTGCGCGCTGTTCGCACTCAGCATTCAGGCTCGTTCTTCCAGTGCACCGGGAAGTGGGAGGAATTTGTATGGTCTCGCCCCCCCCCCCACCCTGTCGATGGCTGATACTGAACCCTCGCGAGACTGAAAACTGTTAGTCAATTCGAAACTACACTGGAGTCATGGCATTGCTCCATGCCCCAGAACGAATGACACGGACATGTTACAAGGAATCAATGTTCAGGAATTTCATGATGGCTTTCATTACATCAATCACGCAATCCCCAAAATTTACGGTATTTTTCTGGAATTGTTGATTACACAGATTCCCCGTAACAGTTATTTGGAATTAAGGAAAACCTTGTAAATCTGACTTTACTTTTGATGATCAAATTAGTAAATAAAAACAAATAATAAAATAAAAACTTGTTAATACTGCAGTTCAACTAAAGTTCTTTTATGTATTCCAAAAACTTGAGAAGGGTGCGTCATGATTTCAGAGTTACCATTCTACAGTTAATAACTGAAAGATAGCTGTGAAAGTTGCTGCAAGATGTCACCTTCTATCACAAATAGTCTGACAGCGGAACTGATTGACCTATGTATCACGGAAATCGCGCGTATATACGGCTGAAGAAGCACATGTTTGCTTGACTAGCTCACCCCTAAAAATATCCCGACGTAAACACTGTGGGCCGATTTCACAACTTAAGTCTAAACCTAGTCTGAAACCAGGTTTCAAACCAAGTCTAGACAGGGTTTTGTCAGTTTATACAGACATAGAATATCACATGTGAATGTGGTCTGAACCGAGGCTGTGAAATTCACTATGGTCTGAAACCCAGTCTAACCGCGGTGTAGACTGAGTTTGTTCCAAATAAGGTCTAGACTTAAGTTGTGAAATCGGCCCACATGTGAGTCCACCGCCTAAGTTTGGTCACACAGGCTGGTTAGTTCTTTGAGCAGTGCCAAACTCAAGAACGCACAGAGCATTAAGTTCATCTAATTTTATGAATATTTCGCGTAGTCTCATTTTGTCAAGTTTTAATGGAGTAAAAGATTATACAACAGTGCACACCCACAATATATATTTTCACTGTATAAAATTTCAGAAGTCTACGCTCCGCGGTTTCTCAGGACTTGAGGGGACTCTCGGGACAGCACTCCGCGCACTCCCTAAGTTGAAAAAAGAAATCGTCTGATTTTTATCCACATGGGCAAAAGCCATATTTGATCAATTTTTGGTAAATTTGTCGAATTTTGGAAAATAATACAACGTTGCCGGCTAAAATATGTATTTTTACTATTTAAAATTTAGTACTTTAGGTCTAACAGTTTCACTGAACCTGTCGCGGACGGAACTCCCAAGCTGGAAAGCATTCCATTTTTATTCATTTTTGGCGCCGTCTCGTTTGGCCAGTTTGTCGCATATTCTAACAACAATAGCGTTGCACATCCACAATATCGAGACTTTCACTTTATAAAATAGTTTCGAGAACTTGCACAGACAAAGCACTGTATACTTCAATGTTTTTACTATATCCCATTCCCGTAAATGCCCCATCAATTTCAAATATAATATGACTGAGCATTTCAATACCAGAGGTGTCTGTGACAACCTCATTCCCTCGGTAAAATTTTAGGCCTGCCATACTGCTGTCTTGCTATGGCCAACTTCCGGTGTGGTGTGCTGACCTTGACAAAAAAAGGTCAAGGTAATTGATGACCCAATTACGTAACGGCTGTGACTGCGGTACATCTTGTGTAATGTTATCTGGACCCAATGGTTAGAAAATGAACTTAAAATTGCTCCATCCCTAACAGTTTTCCAGACAATGGTCAATTTCAGGTTTTGTGCCTTGACTTTGACACATAAAAAGTCAAAGTGACGTAAATTTCGTCATCCAGCACCCACCGATCGAAAAATGAGCTCAAAATGGCTCCACCACATCCGGTTTTTGACATATTGCTCTTCTAATTTTGACCAACAACGGCATGGCCAGCTAAATACAGTAAATTGCCATATTTTTACGTAATGTCTTTTAGCTCCAACTGAAAGGAATTAAGATGACCATTTCTCATGGTTTTCAATATAGCGCTCACCTCGTTTTGTGTGCCAAAAAAAAAAATAAAGAAATAAATAAATAAAAATAAACAACTAAAAAAATAAAAAAAGTCGAGTTCATCGAGGTCATCTTATGTAACCTCTCTGAGCTGCAATGGATCGAAACTGACTTCAAATCTCTTCCCAGGTAATGGCTGTTTTTCGGTTTTGTGCCTTGACGTCGACGGAAAAGTTCAGGGTACTTGTTATGTAACGTCTTTTATTTCAAACACGAGCTCTAGATCGCCGTAACCCTAATGGTTCCCCAGGTAATGGTGAACTTCCGGCTTCAATCTTGGTAACGAAAGACAAGGTCAATGTTATCACGGTACGTTTTATGTGCAGTGTTTTAGTCCTAATACTCAGTGTTTTTTTTTCAGCCCCATGAGCTCAAATTCACCCTATCCATAAAAATACCATGATCTTCCTTTGACCCTCGAGGACAGGCCCTTGCCAACAGTTTAGCCCTGTATGAACTGGAACACGGATTTGAACCCTCTCCCTGGCCGATTTCGCGATAAATCGTCTTTTGAGAAAATAATTAACCACCCTTCGACCATGACACCGTGCGGTTCCAGTGACACCTTTTCACTTTTTATGTGTGTACCGAATTTGGCATTCCTGCAATATAGAGTCTAGGACAATTTTTCTGGAAACCACTTTAAAACAAAAGTATTCCCACGTAAACCCGTACTTAGATGCAGGTATAAAAATTCCTGAACACCTGTTTGAATCCGACATGACACATTTGGGTATACCACAAGGCGTAGTGTTTACCGTGAATTCACCGGATCATCTATAAGAAATCAACTTACAATTTCTTGCAATCCACCAGCGTGCGGATGTTTACTTATATTTCCTTTACAGCTCACCATCATTCTCCAGTGTATTTTTTTCAATATCCCAAGGTATGAAAAGCAGGTACTGCCTACATCCGTATATAAAGCAAACAGCCACGATTGTATCAGTCTGATGTCATCCTGGCACAAAACCCCATTCCACCCCCACCCCCCCCCCCCCCCCCCACCCCCTCCGGACATTTATCCTATCTTTACTTCGGGTTTTAGCCTTCTTTTGCCCATGCAATAACAGAAATAAAAAAACGACTCCATACTTCCACACTTTTAATCAGGTCAACTTAATCGGATCATGCTTGTGGTGTTTGCTGACCTTAGAAGGCGTCCGATTCCACACCGTGACTTCGTGTCCACTCCGTAATAAGTTGCGTACCATCCCGCTGCCCATAATACCCAGGCCCAGGAAGCCAATCTTTGCCGGAGTCGGAATGATATTGTCCTTGGGTAATAACTCGTCACTGGAGAATGTGTAGTCTTGACCGTCATGTGATTTGGTATCCTGCCAATCATCCAATCAATCAATCACTGGTTTAAAATAATTTTAAGCTGGTGAATTATACAAATATAGAAAACAGCTTCCAACAATTACTCGGTCGCCATGGTAAGCGCAGACTGGCAACCGATTACCTAGCACCCACGACAGTCAAATGGTGACTGTCAACCGACCACCCACTAGACAAAAATCCATAAAACCATCAACAGCAAAACTGATGGCAGAAATTGTTTTGTTTATTTTACGAAGACGAAAAAAAAGTTTTACGTTAAGCGTTATATCGGGTTTGGTCACCACGGCCTCCAACCAACTCCACCCGTTTCGGTCAAGTCGGCCTTTCTCTTTTTACACACCGGGCCCTTCGAAAATCATCTCCGGCCTTGTTATCAACTCGGCCCCAGGTTTATGTTAAAACGTTTTCACGGTATTTTTAGCTTCAGTAGTCGAACTCGACATCTATTTGTGAATCAAATAGAGCATTTTATGAATTTGACCACTATTTTCATCCACTTAACATCTTTTTAAAATACGTTTTTCACAAATTATCTACATAGGCGTGTTCATTTAGTGCGGAACAGGTTCATAAATGGGGATTATCCACCTCAGTCTGACACATTTCTTCTATGTATTTAAAGATCAGTAGAAACATATGTTCATTTATAAGAAGCATATCACTTTGCCCGTTCGTTTTCAATTGATTTCAAGTTTATTTATGCGCCTCAATAGACACCCAAATATATTCTGCGTACATACAAACGTAACCGAAGCGGAACGAAGGGGGAAAACAAAGCAAATAAAAAAAAAAAGAATATACATGTTTTTTCTGTTCCTTAAATACATGTAAGAAATGTTCTAAACTCATTGCGTATGCTCTGAGACTAGGTTTTAATCACATTCTGTCCAGCAAAAGCCAAAAAAAAAAAAAAAAAAAGAAAAGAAAAAACTAATATAGATATTTTTGTTGAAAATATAATTTTAAAGAGATTTTAAGTGGGTGAAAAAGGTGGTCAAATTCAGAGTTGCACCTTTTTCATCCATAAATAATCTGGAATTCTATTCTGGAAACACGTGGAGTAACTACAATTTATTCGCCGCGACCGGAAACGACTTTAACAGTATAGCTTATTGCTGTTGGTTTAACCGCAACTTGTAAGTCACGCCAACAGGTGGGCGGGGGGGGGGGGGGGGGGGGGGGAATTTTAGGAGTACAGTTATAGAGTCACGGGTAATTGCGATTAGTTGAGATTACTTGCACCATAGTTATCCAGTAAATTGGTTCTGATTCACTACTACCGGTGCACATTACACGCTGTCACTCAAAACTAAGTGGTTTTCTTTGGTTTCTATGTTCGCAATTTAATCTTTGTTTCTTTCAAAATATATTTAGTGATGAAGACACCAGCATATATACTACTCCATATATACATTGGGGGCCCCGAGTTGGTAACCACGGGCCGAGAAGACTTTCACGAAGCGCCGAGTTGGTAGAAAATTGGCCGAGTTGATTTTCAGTGACTCAGCAATCTAATACTATGACTATTTACGTCCAGCACGTCTGCATGTTTTTTTTTTCATTTCATTATGTTAAAACGTCTATTACCACAAAGCAGGACGACTTTTAAGTAATTCAATTAAATCTTAATTATGTTGTTCAAAGCATAGCTGAAATGAAAGCGATATTTCAAACACACACACTGTAAAATATAAACTCACTTTTTTTGGCCTCTCTGCAAATTCTGATAAAAACTGTCGATAATCTAATTTCTTTACAGAATTCGTTTCTGGTGACAAAATATCGTCTCCCTTTCAAAACAACAAACAAGCACAGGTTGCTTAGTGTTAGCGCCAGGGAACTGAGATTGATTTGGAAGGGTACACCTATATAAGGCATGAAAATGAAACCCCTGCCTCCCTCCCCTTGCCTGGAGTTAATCCCACGGAATTGTCACAGACAAGTCACTTCATGGTTCCCCGTATCTCGCAACCAGCAATCATATCAAATACTGCGGTTTCAACCTTCCAAATCACTCACTTGTCATGTCATGAAATGAATAATTAACAAAACTGTAACGACAGACAACACACATGGAGATTCTACGCGACTGAAGGTCGCCGCTTGTCTAAGATGGTACGAAATAACAGACATGGTGCACGGTGTTTTATGCACGGTGTGACTCGCGGAGTGTAACACATCATGTATGTTATTCTTACACAAGGCTTAAATAATCCAGAATAATTTCTTTTTATTTTTTTTATTTTTACTACCTGAGGATAGCTGGCCAGTTAATGTCTTGACTCACACCTGCTTTCCAGCATAAGATTTTTTTATTATAAATACAAAAAAGATCCACAACAATACAAATCTCTAGCTTTCTCTTATCCTCCTTGAAATTCTTAAACATTCACATAAAAAGTGTATATCTGCAAAGGGTTGAATCATTTCGTTTTGAGGCAGTTTGTCAAATTCTTGTTTATTCTGGTTTTTGAAAGGTCATTCGAAATCCGGCTTGAATCGTGACTTAATAACCCCACCCTCCCTAAAATAGACCGCAAGAGTTGCAATTCAAAAACCCCTGGTGTTATCACTTCGGATTGCAATCAGCCACTGTTTTATCAACAGGACTGTCTTGCAGAGGAGAAATGTAATGTATCTAGCCTTCGGCGACCCCGCGATCGCATTTCCAACAAGGAACAGTTCAAACATTGAAAGGCAGTCACATAAAGTTGGTAGTATAAGTATTCTATAATCCAAACGCTTTATTTTGCCATTACATGCCTTAAATGTGGTCATAAAAGACGAATTTTCTGACGTCTTTTTACTCGGACATTGAGGTCTTGGGTCAACTCGGCCCCTTGCAAAGTCGGCCCCTCGTGAAAGTCAAGTCGGCCCTTACTCGGTCCTTTTACAGGTCAACTCGGCCCCTCTTTGACTTAACAAGCAAATTGTGGTGTGTAAAATACTTAATGTAAAAGCTAGTTGCATTTTGTCTGATAATTTATTTGTGACCCCTGCGATTAAACACCGACAGAAGTCCTGTAATTAACGCATGGAACTTCGTTCCAAGAAGTTATTGTTTTTCCTCGAATTGTGGAGGTGAAAGTACCTCTTTTTTTCCTTTTTAACACTTGGAACTTCGTTCCAAGAAGTTATTGTTTTTCCTCGAATTGTGGGCGTAAAGTACCTCTTTTTTTTCCTTTTTTTTGTTAGTTAACGCTTGGAACTTCGTTCCAAGAAGTTATTGTTTTTCCTCGAATTGTGGAGGTGAAAGTACCTCTTTTTTTTCCTTTTTTTGTTAGTTTTTTGTTTTTTTTTTTGTTTTTTTTCTTCATTTTTTTTTTTCACGCAAAAAAGTCCGCGTCGGTTTCCAGACATCTCCTCCGAAACGGCTGAAGCTAGAAGAATGAAATTTGGCACACTTAAAGTCGATTATGCGAAGTGGTGCTAAATGAATTTTTTATTGACCTATGACGTCATCATCTGCGTCTTGTGACGTCACGCAGATTTCATAGCTTAATATCTCCAAAACCGCTGGATCTAGAGGTTTGGAGCTACATACGTCATCAGACTACTTTTTGACAAAAAACACCGTGATAGCACTATTTTTTACGTATTGCGTAATTCTGACGTCATTTCTACGTTTTCTGTTCCTGGTCGGTTTTAAAGCGGGATTTTTGCGCACAGTATACAGAAAGCTTAGTTGTATACGAATTGACGGTTAAAAGTAACTTTTAACTGCCAAACGCCCTGTAAAACGCCCCACCCCACCCCCAAAATACGTAAACAAAATACTGCCATCACAAGGTCAGCAAGTAAACAGATACTGTAGTACTCGCAGTAGCTATTTGCGTTATGTGTGCCAAATAAGGATAAGCATAAATAAGCAATGTTGCTGTAACTGGCTGATACAGAAAGGCTCCCATCACTGTGCGCATGCAATGCTGCCTTCATGGCACTCATACTGGAGTGTACTTAAGTGTTTTTTTTTTCATAAAGCAGCCGACTGCGTTTTTGATTACAAAGAGAACAAGTTGCTTCTTAAATTTCATAGTCTTTTGCAAGTTATTTATTTGACAAAGCTGATTATAAAAGCTGTTTGTCCTTGTGTTTTACAAAGTTCTGTGCAGGATAAGGAAGAGCCACTCGAAAAGTAGGTATTCGTTGACTTAATAAAAAGTTTAAAATGCCATTGAAACAGGAATCTGTTTACAGTGTGTGTGTGTGGGGGGGGGGGGGGCAGGGAGTAGTTAGTGTTCAATTAAAGGGTTGAATGTTCTACGGGGTTATTCAAAATATGACTTTCTGGGTCACGGTCAAGGTCAAAAACGGGAGTTGACTATTATCTCGAAAACGGTTAGAGATAGAGCGATTTGAGCTCATTTTCGACCCTTTGGGCCTAAACAACGCTACATAAGAGGTACCGCGGTTTCCCTACCTTCTGGGTCACGGTCAAGGTCAAAAACTGGAAGTTGACTGTTATTTCGAAAACGGTTAGAGATAGAGCGATTTTGGACTCATTTTCGACCCTTTGGGCCTAAGCAACGTTACATAAGATGTATCTCGGTGACCTTGACCTTCTGGGTGACGGTCAAGGTAAAAAAAAGGAAGTTGATTATTATCTGGAAAACGGTTAGAGATAGAACGATTTTAAGCTCATTTTCGACCCTTTGGGCCTAACCAACGTCACATAAGAGGTACCTCGGTGAACATGACCTTCTGGGTCACGGTCAAGGTCAAAAACCGGAAGTTGACTATTATCTCGAAAACGGTTAGAGATAGAACGATTTAAGCTCATTTTCGACCCTTTGGGCCTAACCAACGTCACATAAGAGGTAACTCGGTGAACACGACCTTCTGGGTCACGCTCAAGGTCAAAAACCGGAAGTTGACTATTATCTCGAAAACGGTTAGAGATAGAACGATTTTAAGCTCATTTTCGATCTTTTGGACCTAACCAACGATACATAAGAGGTACATCGGTTTCCTTGACCTTCTGGGTCACGGTAAAGGTTAAAAACCGGAAATTGACTATTATCTGGAAAACGGTTAAAGATAGAACGATTTTAAGCTCATTTACTAGCCTTTGGGCTTAAACAACGTCCCATAAGAGGTACCTCGGTGACCTTGACCTTCTGGGTCACGGTCAAGGTAAAAAACCGGAAGTTGACTATTATCTCGAAAACGGTTAGAGATAGAACGATTTTAAGCTCATTTTCGATCCTTTGGACCTAAACAACGATACATAAGAGGTACTTCGGTTTCCTTGACCTTTGTCATGGTCAAGGTCAAAAAAAGGAGATTGGATCAAAGCAGCGATAACGAAGGGGTATTGTGTGACTTCGAGGTTTGTCACAGCTGAGCGAGTGTGGACATAAAACAAAAGGGACGCAGTAATTAGTGAACAGGTTATGCCTAACCATGGGAATGAAGTTCAATAAATCGCACAATATTGAAAACTCTCCATACAAAAGTGTATTAACGATAAATTATATGTTTAACATTCTAAATGACTGCTTCCAAGCGTTAATTTCGTCACTAGGTGGCGAAATCGGTCTAGTTAACGCTTGGAACTTCGTTCCAAGAAGTTATTGTTTTTCCTCGAATTGTGGAGGTGAAAGTACCTCTTTCTTTTTTTTCCTTTTTTTGTTAGTTTTTTGTTTTTTTTTTGTTTTTTTTCTTCATTTTTTTTTCACGCAAAAAAGTCCGAGTCGGTTTCCAGACATCTCCGACGAAACGGCCGAAGCTAGAAGAATGAAATTTGGCACACTTAAAGTCGAGTATGCGAAGTGGTGCTAAATGAATTTTTTATTGACCTATGACGTCATCATCTGCGTCTTGTGACGTCACGCAGATTTCATAGCTTAATATCTCCAAAACCGCTGGATCTAGAGGTTTGGAGCTACATACGTCATCAGACTACTTTTTGACAAAGAACACCGTGATAGCACTATTTTTTTCGTATTGCGTAATTCTGACGTCATTTCTACGTTTTCTGTTCCTGGTCGGTTTTAAAACGGGATTTTTGCGCACAGCATACAGAAAGCTTAGTTGTATACGAATTGACGGTTAAAAGTAACTTTTAACTGCCAAACGCCCTGTAAAACGCCCCACCCCACCCCCAAAATACGTAAACAAAATACTGCCATCACAAGGTCAGCAAGTAAACAGATACTGTAGTACTCGCAGTAGCTATTTGCCGTATGTGTGCCAAATAAGGATAAGCATAAATAAGCAATGTTGCTGTAACTGGCTGATACAGAAAGGCTCCCATCACTGTGCGCATGCAATGCTGCCTTCATGGCACTCATACTGGAGTGTACTTAAGTGTTTTTTTTTTCATAAAGCAGCCGACTGCGTTTTTGATTACAAAGAGAACAAGTTGCTTCTTAAATTTCATAGTCTTTTGCAAGTTATTTATTTGACAAAGCTGAATTTAAAAGCTGTTTGTCCTTGTGTTTTACAAAGTTCTGTGCAGGATAAGGAAGAGCCACTCGAAAAGGAGGTATTCGTTGACTTAATAAAAAGTTTAAAATGCCATTGAAACAGGAATCTGTTTACAGTGAGTGTGTGTGTGTGTGGGGGGGGGGGGGGGCAGGGAGTAGTTAGTGTTCAATTAAAGGGTTGAATGTTCTACGGGGTTATTCAAAATATGACTTTCTGGGTCACGGTCAAGGTCAAAAACGGGAGTTGACTATTATCTCGAAAACGGTTAGAGATTGAGCGATTTGAGCTCATTTTCGACCCTTTTGGCCTAAACAACATTACATAAGAGGTACCGCGGTTTCCTTACCTTCTGGGTCACGGTCAAGGTCAAAAACTGGAAGTTGACTGTTATTTCGAAAACGGTTAGAGATAGAGCGATTTTGGACTCATTTTCGACCCTTTGAGTCTAAGCAACGTTACATAAGGTGTATCTCGGTGACCTTGACCTTCTGGGTCACGGTCAAGGTAAAAAAAAGGAAGTTGACTATTATCTGGGAAACGGTTCGAGAGAGAACGATTTTAAGCTCATTTTCGACCCTTTGGGCCTAACCAACGTCACATAAGAGGTACCTCGGTGAACATGACCTTCTGGGTCACGGTCAAGGTCAAAAACCGGAAGTTGACTATTATCTCGAAAACGGTTAGAGATAGAACGATTTTGAGCTCATTTTCGACCCTTTGGGCCTAACCAACGTCACATAAGAGGTAACTCGGTGAACACGACCTTCTGGGTCACGCTCAAGGTCAAAAACCGGAAGTTGACTATTATCTCGAAAACGGTTAGAGATAGAACGATTTTAAGCTCACTTTCGATCCTTTGAACCTAACCAACGATACATAAGAGGTACCTCGGTTTCCTTGACCTTCTGGGTCACGGTAAAGGTTAAAAACCGGAAGTTGACTATTATCTGGAAAACGGTTAAAGATAGAACGATTTTAAGCTCATTTTCTAGCCTTTGGGCTTAAACAACGTCACATAAGAGGTACCTCGGTGACCTTGACCTTCTGGGTCACGGTCAAGGTAAAAAACCGGAAGTTGACTATTATCTCGAAAACGGTTAGAGATAGAACGATTTTAAGCTCATTTTCGATCCTTTGGACCTAAACAAGGATACATAAGAGGTACCTCGGTTTCCTTGACCTTTGTCATGGTCAAGGTCAAAAAAAGGAGATTGGATCAAAGCAGCGATAACGAAGGGGTATTGTGTGACTTCGAGGTTTGTCACAGCTGAGCGAGTGTGGACATAAAACAAAAGGGACGCAGTAATTAGTGAACAGGTTATGCCTAACCATGGGAATGAAGCTCAATAAATCGCACAATATTGAAAACTCTCCATACAAAAGTGTATTAACGATAAATTATATGTTTAACATTCTAACTGACTGCTTCCAAGCGTTAATTTCGTCACTAGGTGGCGAAATCGGTCTAGTTACTAATGCATTTTGTCTGGGTTGTGTACCTGAGATGAGACACTAAAAAACCGTGCAATTTTCAATTACATTTCGTCAGTGATCATTGCCTTTTGTATTTTAAGTTTTCAAAGTAAGTGTGATAGGGCCGACTTAAAAAAGGACTGAAGGACCGAATAGACTTTCACGAGGGGCCGACTTGACTTTGACGAGGGGTCGAGTTTGCTTGGCCGACTTGACCAAAAAGGGCCGAGTTGGCAAGGGGCCAACTTGGATCATAAACAGGTGTACCTGTTGTCTATATATCCGGGTCCGAAAGATGGCCACTATAAACAACTTTTATGAACGTATCTTTTATTCGAGTCCGAAATTAACTCACTAAAAAACGGTTTTACTGCACGCCTTTTTATCCGGGTCTTAAAATTTAGCGAATTTCTTTTATTGCAAATGAAGATTTTTCTGTCTCTTTTTCTCAACAGTGTATATGCGCGGTCTTACGCGGTTCTGCCAGGCTTCGGCAGGAGATTTCGTCACCATCTGCATCCGCAATTCGTAAAAAGTTGCCACGTTATTAAAAATATGCATAGCTTAACAACCACTAGCATAGACATACCACGTGATTGGCACTCGCGACCTTGTCCTTGATTTTCTTTGCTTTCTTGGGTTCCCCTGTGTGTGGTGTACTGGAGGCCCTTTTTTTGGGTGCCTTGGCAACCGGTGTGACGTCATCGGCCTAGCAACAACCATTTCAACGAACATTCAACAGGAATCGCAAGAGGTATTTCACAGATTCAACGAAAGGAGCAAGCAATTAGAAATTAAAACACTTCCATGAGACTTCACAACATTTTTCGACACAAATGTGGCAAGTTCTTTCTTAACTGCCAAACTGTATTAACTCACCAAATACAATTAAATTTACGTGATCGCTCTTTATTTTCGTAGCACACATTTTCTCTTACTCCGTAGCTCCTGTGTTCTTTTATCTCCGACGATAATTACCTTTATTTCCGTCTGTTCTACGGGAGGTGGAGGCTGTAAAATATACAACATATGCCCTTCTAGTATATAAAGTTTTGTAAAAAAAAAAAAAAAAAACGCTTTCTTTACTTGGGTGGTTCAAGGCCCTAAGCATTAAATAAATGAGAAATTTAATGCCATTATTTTTCGGGGCTTTTTTTTCGCGTATGCTACAGCCACACTCTAAAATGCCATCATATCGTAAACTTGAGTTTGAGTTAAATTTAAGCATACAAGTTTCATTCATGATTATGCTTGATGTCATGCGTTTTTAAAAGCAACAGGATTTTTAACGCTTCGATTTCAATGACCAAAAAAAAAAAAAAAAAACCACAGCCGCTAAAATTTTAACGCCGGTAAAAGGAGAGGTGGGGGGCTGAAGATAATCCAGTTATGCAGAAAGAAATAAATTGAGAAGGGGGGGAGGGGTGACTATTTAGTTTAAGTTACACCATTATACCAATTTTAAGGAATCACTGCCAACATGCCTACCAGGACCCATGTTTTCAAAATACTTCAGCATACGTCCAGGTGTGGCCTCCGAATCACCCCCCCCCCCCCCACCCCACATCCACAAGTACACTAAACTACATATACGGAGGCAGTGATATGTTGCTCAAGTCACAGTTATTAAAAGGAAAACATTGTCCTTGATAGAATATCGTGCAGGGTTACCACGCCTCAGCGGAAATAGATATCAGGGGTTTTCCAGGACGTAATAACGTGAGTTCCAGCAGGTTCCTTTTAAATTATAACACCTCAATTCACTCGAGAAATAGAACAGCTTCTAGTCCGATAATGGTCTCCCACACACATCCCTTAACAGGCTTTTTGGGTCAGGAGGTACCACGGAATAATGACAGTTTTATCTTCTAGTTTTTTTTTTTAAATTCTACAAGTTTTGAATCGCGCGGGTAACCGTGGTCTGGTCTGGGTCTCATTGCAGCAAAGTGCAAAGGTTTAGTAGGTTGTTCGCATGGACATGTTTATAAAGCTTCTGTTCGACAGTTTACAGTTTTTAAAAAGGAATACTAGACTACTTCTTGAATATAATATCGAAAACAGGAGTATATGTTACTAAGCAGGGTTCATAGCGAAAACCAGACGTCAAATTCCAGGATTTTCAACGATATTTTTAGGTAAAATTCAAGGATTTTCAAAGACATTTGCAGGTGAAATTCCAGGCTTTTCAAGGATATTTTAAAGTGAAATTCCAGGATTTTAAAGGATTTTCCCAAGAACTTAAAAAATTTTTAAATTCAAGAATGTCCTTTATTTGTACTTCTAAACCAAAAACAATTCGATTATCTATGTGTACATTATATTTTTAAATCATACACACAGGAAAATAGGTATATTTCATAAATCAGAAAAAAATAATTACGAACTCCGAATTCCAGGATTTTCAAGGATTTTTTGTCAGATTCCAGGCTTTTCCAGGATCCTTGAAGGATTTTGCCGAATTCCAGGATTTTCCAGGATTTCAAGGATCGCTATGAACCGTGGTTACTAAAAAAAGCTGCGGTAGCCGGACAGTGTCTAGCGACAAATGATCGATTTCCTTAATTTTTTTTTCTTTTTATAATTATTTCGTGAGTTGGTAAAAATAACTGAACAATATAAATTCTCACTTTACTGTTCTTTAAAACCTGACCACTCCTACTGTAACGCAAGAGCTTTGTTTTTTAAGGTTTTCAAAGCAGAACACTTGGGATTTCAACGTATCTTTTGAAGGAGTGTAAAGGTCAGCTACTCCAAAGTTCATTCAACACCAGTCCACATATACCCAGCTCACAGACTCTAATGTTCTGCCCAAACGATAATTCCCTAGTGCCTGGAAATGCCACTGTCTGCCTAAGTTGTCGAGGTTACAGGGGTAGTAACCCCTGGTCTTATCTTCTACTTCTGTGTTATTTAAGATTCCCCTATACAGGGCTATGTAAAATGTAAATCATAAATAATTTATTTTAATGCCAAGGGCTGTCTCACGGGTCGCGGTTACTGGTTGAGTTGCCCTTAGGTTTATAAAAAATATGGTTTTAATAATTTAGATCAGATGTTGTACCCTGCCCATTTAGATCAACTGTCGTTAGAGCACCTGTCGCTGCATCAATGGTCGTGGAATCCATTAAATGGCTTCAAGTTACATGGCCTAATGTATGCGGTGACTTAATCAAACACGATTTGATTGCAAAACTAGAAGCTCATTCCGCTAGCGAAATGTTAAACACTTGACAAAAATTAAAACGCAAAAATACTGGCTTCAATGGGTTATTTCTTGAATAATATATTGCAAACAACACAGCTTGAATACGTCTTATAAGCCGAGTAGTGTTTAGTTTCTGTTGACTTAAGGTTTTATTGACTGATCTAGCATACACAGTGAGAGCTCGCACAAAGCTCACTGAGCAACTGTGTGTGATGTGGCTTAAATGCTACGCATTAACTTGCAAAAAATACACTCTTTTCACATGGCGTTTTAACAAAGGAAACGAAATCAAAGACGAAAATAAAAAGTGACATGCACATGTTCAGATCAAGCTCTTCATAAGTCCCAAGTTTCATGGTCGTAGGGCCCATAGTGTCAGAGAAGAAGAAGACACAAAAAATCGGAAAAAGTGTCAAGAAGAAAAAAACAAGACTGTCAAGTGACAGTGGCCCAGTTGAGGATTCAGTCTTGTGCCTCTTGGAAAATGGTAAGACAGTCTGATCTGGTTGAATGTTTTTTTATATTAAATTATGCTGAAATTATGAAAATTTCTGAATATTTGTAATAAATGGGAAAAATACTGACACAGGAATTTTACTGCAATTTGTTATTAAATTCAAACAGAAGTCAGATGTAAAAATTAAAATAAAGTCCTTTCTTTTATTACTTATCTTGGGCCTTGTTTCAAGTGAGTATAAAAATGTGCATACAGTTTTGGAACATCCTACCCAGAACACGGTACGATATTTGTCAAATAAAAATACATATGTAAAAACAGGAATTTTTCTCCAATTTGTTTTTGATATCAAAGAGAAGTAGAACTCCAAAATTTAAATAACGTCCTTTCTTATATGCACTTATCTCGAGCCGTTTGTTGCATACGATTACTTAAACGTGGATTCCTAACCAGGGTGGTACTGGGCCAGCGTTTAATTAAAAATCGATAAATGATCGGATGAGGTATATCCAGACCCTGGATAGTCTACCCTGACAGGCGTACTTCAAATGCCCTGGTAAACTTCAAAGCGGGGGGTTCGTCAAAAATATGTGGACCCTAATTAATTCTAATTTGCGTGGGAAAAATGAAAAAGAGGCTAACGACCACCCGAAAAATATCACATTTATCATATTGTCGGGTCATATAATTGCTTCCTGCACCTTTAAAAATAAAAATTACAACTTTCTTGCATTATGCTCAATATTACCTATTACCGCCCACCCGAAATATATCATATTTATCATATTTTCGGGTAATACAAATGATTCCTGCACTTTTAAAGCGAAAATTACAACTTTCTTACATTATCGCCCAATGTTCCCTATTATCTCCCACCCGAAAAATATTATATCTATTATATTTTCGGGTCCTAGAATTGTTTCCTGCACTTTTAAAGCGAAAATTACAACTTTCTTGCTTTATCGCCCAATATTCCCTGATATCGCCCACCCGAAAAATATCACATTGATGATATTTTCGGGTCATAGAATTGATCCCTGCACTTTTAAAGCGAAAATTACAACTTTCTTGCATTATCGCCCAATGTTCCCTATTATCGCCCACCCGAAAAATATCATATTTATCATATTTTCGGGTCATAGAATTGATTCCTGCACTTTTAAAGCGAAAATTACAACTTTCTTACATTATCGCCCAATGTTCCCTATTATCGCCTACCCGAAAAATATCACATTGATGATATTTTCGGGTCATAGAATTGATCCCTGCACTTTTAAAGCGAAAATTACAACTTTCTTGCATTATCGCCCAATGTTCCCTATTATCGCCCACACGAAAAATATATTTATCATATTTTCGGGTCATAGAATTGATTCCTGCACTTTTAAAGCGAAAATTACAACTTTCTTACATTATCGCCCAATGTTCCCTATTATCGCCTACCCGAAAAATATCACATTTATCATATTTTCGGGTCAGAGAATTGATCCTTGCACTTTTAAAGCGAAAATTACAACTTTCTTGCATTATCGCCCAATGTTCCCTATTATCGCCCATCCGAAAAATATCATATTTATCATATTTTCGGGACATAGAATTAATCCCTGCACTTTTAAAGCGAAAATTACAACTTTCTTGCATTTCGCCCAATATTCCCTATCATCGCCCATTCGAAAAATATTATATTTATCATATTTTCGGGTCATAGAATTGATTCCTGCACTTTTAAAGCGAAAATTACAACTTTCTTACATTATCGCCCAATATTCCCTATTATCGCCCATCCGAAAAATATCATATTCATCATATTTTCGGGTCACCAAATTGATTCCTGCACTTTTAAAGCGAAAATTACAATTTTCTTGCATTATCGCCCAATATTCCCTATTATCGCCCATTCGAAAAATATCATATTCATCATATTTTCGGGTCACCAAATTGATTCCTGCACTTTTAAAGCGAAAATTACAACTTTCTTACATTATCGCCCAATGTTCCCTATTATCGCCTACCCGAAAAATATCACATTTATCATATTTTCGGGTCAGAGAATTGATCCTTGCACTTTTAAAGCGAAAATTACAACTTTCTTGCATTATCGCCTAATGTTCCCTATTATCGCCCATCCGAAAAATATCATATTTATCATATTTTCGGGTCACCAAATTGATTCCTGCACTTTTAAAGCGAAAATTACAACTTTCTTACATTATCGCCCAATATTCCCTATTATCGCCCATCCGAAAAATATCATATTCATCATATTTTCGGGTCACCAAATTGATTCCTGCACTTTTAAAGCGAAAATTACAATTTTCTTGCATTATCGCCCAATATCCCCTATTATCGCCCATTCGAAAAATATCATATTCATCATATTTTCGGGTCACCAAATTGATTCCTGCACTTTTAAAGCGAAAATTACAATTTTCTTGCATTATCGCCCAATATTCCCTATTATCGCCCATTCGAAAAATATCACATTTATCATATTTTCGGGTCATAGAATTGATTCCTGCACTTTTAAAGCGAAAATTACAACTTTCTTGCATTATCGCCCAATGTTCCCTATTATCGCCCATCCAAAAAATATCATATTTATCATATTTTCGAGACATAGAATTGATCCCTGCACTTTTAAAGCGAAAATTACAACTTTCTTACATTATCGCCCAATGTTACCTATTATCGTCCACACGAAAAATATCACATTTATCATATTTTCGGGTCATAGAATTGATTCCTGCACTTTTAAAACGAAAATTACAACTTTCTTGCATTATCGCCCAATGTTCCCTATTATCGCCCACACGAAAAATATCATATTTATCATATTTTCGGGCCATAGAATTGATTCCTGCACTTTTAAAGCGAAAATTACAACTTTCTTGCATTTTCGCCCAATATTCCCTATTATCGCCCATTCGAAAAATATCATATTTATCATATTTTCGGGTCATAGAATTGATTCCTGCACTTTTAAAGCGAAAATTACAATTTTCTTGCTTTATCGCCCAATATTCCGTGTTATCGCCCACCCGAAACATATCACATTGATCATATTTTCGGGTCATAGAATTGATTCCTGCACTTTTAAAGCGAAAATTACAATTTTCTTGCAGTATCGCCCAATATTCCCTATTATCGCCCATCCGAAAAATATTATATTTATCATATTTTCGGGTCACAGAATTGATTCCTGCACTTTTAAAGCGAAAATTACAATTTTCTTGCAGTATCGCCCAATATTCCCTATTATCGCCCATCCGAAAAATATTATATTTATCATATTTTCGGGTCACAGAATTGATTCCTGCACTTTTAAAGCGAAAATTACAATTTTCTTACATTATCGCCAAATGTTCCCTATTATCGCCCACCCGAAAATATTATATTTATCATATTTTCGGGTCCTAGATTTGTTTCCTGCACTTTTAAAGCGAAAATTACAACTTTCTTGCTTTATCGCCCAATATTCCCTGTTATCGCCCACCCGAAAAATATCATATTTATCATATTTTCGGGTCACAGAATTGATTCCTGCACTTTTAAAGCGAAAATTACAACTTTCTTGCTTAATCGCCCAATGTTCCCCATTATCGCCCACTTGAAAATATCACAGAAATGACCCACTGACAACAAAATTACTGAAAAGTCCAACTAGAAGTACTTGCATGTAACATTTTGTGCCCCTGTGCAAATTGAAACTTTGCTTTTTTAAGAAGAAAAATGGAAATTTCCAATTTTTTAAAAGCTGCAAACTTCGAAGCTCAGTAGATTCGAAAATAAGGCGAAATTCAAAAATCCAAAAAAGTACTTTTTTCACCCCTTAGTTCTAGTTTCTTCATAACAAATTTCGGAATCTTCCGATGACAAATGAGGGACTAGATAGATTTTTTCGTATTTTGCCCAAATTGGCAATAAAATCGCCAAAAATGGTTTAAACCCAAAAATAAGAGAAATTCCTAATGCAGTAGAAGGTTAAAAACTCGCGTTTAAAATTTGGTACCAATCGGATCAAAAATAAAACAGATATTCCACTTTAACTACTTTGTTAAGAAAAAAAATTGGAAATTTGCCAATTTTTAGAAGTTGCAAACTTTGAAGCTCAGTAAATTCAAAAATCGAAAAAAGTACTTTTTTTACCCCTTAGTCCTAGTTTCTTCATAAAAAATTTCGGAATCTTCCGATGACAAATGAGGGACTAGATAGGTTTTTTCGTATTTTGCCCAAATTGGCAATAAAATCGCCAAAAATGGTTTAAACCAAAAAATAAAAAAATTTCCTAATGCAGTAAAGGGTTAGGAACTCGTGTTTAAAATTTGGTAAGAATCGGATAAAAAATAAAAAAGTTATTCCATTTTTAACGGTCGCGGGACGGACAGACGGACGGACGGACGGACAGACGGACGACACTTGCCCCCATCTGTATAGCCCTGTTGGCTGAAAAGCCAACTTGGCTAAAAAAGGACGAATTTTGCTCGCACAAATTCATATAACTCTTGCAAGCCAAAGGCTTGTCAAGTGTTAATTAATATAACTTGTCAAATCCGTTGTGTGCGTGTCCCAGAAGTATTCCCTAAAACGAGTTATGTAACTGCTTCTGTGACACCCACTCTCGGGTTGCCTCAAAGGCAAAATTCAGCCAGCTATTTAACTTATTTAAAGTAAAAAAGCCATCGCATAGAGCACAGCCCCCAGCCGAAATTGACAGGGTTGGCAAAAAAGCGGCAAAATCTAGATTTTGCCTTGCCAGTGGCAAAATCTGGCAATTGCCGGGAAAATCTGGCCAAATCTGGTCAAATCTGGCAAAATTTAAAATCATCAATTATCGCCAGGTTTTTTATAATTGGGGAAACGGAGTTTCTAACTTTCATATGTATAATAAAAAGGTATTCAGTTAAACTTCTGATTACTAAACATCAAAACACTGTATTCAACCAGATATTAAGAATGCTGGAGGGGATTAATTGGTCGTGAAACCACATACAAAGGGATTATCGCCGGGTTTTTATAATTAGGGAAACGAGGTTTCTAACTTTTATCGGTATAATAAAATGGTGTTTAGTTAATCTTATGATTATTAAACGTCAAAACACTGTTTGAAACGGGAGATTAAGAATGCTCGAGGGGATTAATTTGTCGTGAAGCCACATACAAAGAGATGTAATTACCAGAGATGCAACTATTCTAAATTACTACTCAAATTTATTACCCCGAACTACTACTCCAAAGCACTCATGAGTAAATCGACAGGGAAGTATATAGCGTGCATCATCTGCAGAGACATTCATTGTAGAATTGCGGATTAGACTTTTTAACCAAAAATTCCCCTTTTTATGTACTTAAATTCTCTACTATGTGCTATTGCATTTATAGGAAAGTGCATTATTTATGTAAATAAACGCGTGCTTGGGTGAATAAAACTTTTACTTCATTTCAAGAAAAATAAATATTAAAATTAAATGAACAAAAAAAATTGTAAAAAAAAATTGGGCGAAAATACCAGATTCTGCCAGATTGGGCCACTTTAGGAGATTTTGCCTTGCCGGCAATTGCCGGGCAAATCTGGCCGGCCAAATCTTGCCAACCCTGGAAATTGAGCATCCATCAGCGAAACAACTGTTAGTTTTTGTGTTATCACGCTGAAAACAAATTGCCAGTGAAAATCCAAGATGGCGACCACTGAGACCTTGAAATAGGGTCACGGTCAGAATAAAAATCACGTGCACCTATCCAACCATGATATGTACCAAGTTTCACAGTAAACGGATTATCAGGATGGGAGTAACAGCCAGCGAAGACCGTACAGACAACACCTAAACCCACAGCCCCCTCCCGTCCCGCGGCCTAATACCTCAGTTAGGAACCTAACCACAGTAGCCCCTCAACAAGTCCACAAACTCGGCGGCGCAGTACCACAACAGGCCACAAATGAAGTGTGGGCTACGGTGGGCCGTGGGCAGAGTTCCCGCGGTATTCGCTCAAAAAATTTCCAGGACATTTCCGGACGAATTTCCAGGACTTGTCATTACTTTTTCAGACAAATTTCAAGGACTCTCGTTGTTTTATACCTGAGGTTCAAGTCACGAGAGCGCGCGAAATTTCGCAGGTTAGGAGGTAAAATTTACTTATCATTCTTTTATACGTGAGTGCATTATCACTCGGTGCGTGTTATAATTTTACCTAATTACCCATTTTCAATTTAGAGGACTTCCAAGACTCTTTCACAAAATTCCAGGACTTTCAAAGACCGTAGGAACACTGCGTGTTTTTTTGGCGTACCTAATGTTGAAATATAAACGACCTGCCAAACTTCGACTTGTCGAGAACCTAGTACATATGGACAAACCTGGCGTTACGCTAAGTTAGGCAAGAAGGAAATGCACACTGTTCCTGAAATGGTTAGTAATTCGGACAGATTTTCAAGAAATGCTGTTAGCCTACATAGTCCAAATCAAAAGGCGATGCCAAAAAGCCCGTATATACGGGATTATCCAGGACCATCTAAAATAGGCAGGGGTTATGTCTCCCAATGGAGTGTTAATGACTTGAAGGTGAAATATCTACCATGCATCTATGCAATGCAAACGCATTAAATCTGCTACCTTTACTTTTTGCTTTCCTCCTTTCGTTATTAAAGCCAACTCTTCGTCGATGCTTGGGAGGTCAACAGGTGGCTACAAACACGTAAATAATCACTGGAGCACTTAAAAAGACAATACAAGAACCAGAAAGGAAACAGGAGTAATCGTTGCAAAGCAGGAGATCTTTGGAGACATGCAGCAAGCTATCCAAACAGGCTACAGTTTAGCGAAAACTTGGATATAGTTGCAACCCTCCCTGTCATCCAAGAATCGGGGATTTCTACAGCAAACTATCGTATTTCACGGTCTCGAGCACCCTCAGCCAAATGGCCTAAAATAAATGATTTACTACTTTTGGATAGCATAAGGCTACTCTTACCGGCTCGTTTTTTATTGCCTCTTCAATAGCCTCTACAGCTTCTTTGAAACCTTTTGGAATCCTCTTGGCTAGCACGAATTCATCCTTCTTGTCGCCGTATGGGAATAACTGTTCATCGGTCATCCACGCACTATAGCACGTTGCAAAGAAGAAACAATGAAAAGTGGCAGCCACAAGCCCCACATAACACGCTTTTTCACACACTCGGCAGAAGGCTAAGCAATGCATATGCTAAAAACTTTTATATTTTTCTGTCTAAAATATCCATCCTGCAGTTGAATAAGTCCAAGAATATTTTCAACCCTTAAGGCATAACCCCATTTAACACAACACTTCATCGTAAACATGACGTTGCGAGGACTGCTCTCTGATCACTCTGCCTTCCATGCTAAGTGGAAACGTACTGTTTGTAAAGGCTTTTTAAAAAAATAAAGCATTATTAACTTACAAGTTCTCAGAGTGGAAGAAGAAAACAAACTTCTTTCTTTTGTCCGCGGGAATTTTTACATCTGCATGCGGCTCTTTTATCTGAAAGAAAACACCACAATGCATTCTCTCATAATGTAAAACAGAAAGCCGCCATAATTCACTGATAATTTTGCGAAACAAACCATGACCTGAAATTCAAAATGCATCATAACACAGAAAATTTTCTCCTCATGCTTTGGCATGTACAACGCTACTTGAACACGATTTTTCTACCAAAAGCCTAGCCAACATGCACTATAAATAACTTTGTTGTAGAGCTCCGGCATGTTTCGCGGTATACCAAATACCCAATGCCGATACAAAAATTCGATAATCCTTTTGGTCCAACATAGCCAACTTTAGGCCAACCGCAAACCACAGCACGAAAGATAAACATAAAACAAAACTCTTGATTAAGAGATTTTAAAAGCCCAATTGGTGTCACACATAGCATATATCGAACGAACTGAGGAATTCCCACGAAAACATATGAAAAGGCACTTACAATTCACAAATAGCGGTGTTTCCATACAACTCAACCAATTAGTTGCATATGAAATCAATATAAACAACCAGCAAATAATTTTTATTTCAAAATGTCTTAATGATGAATTTGTTTTGGAATCAGGTGATATATAAATGATATATACCTGACAAAACTAAAAGTAAGCGATTTTAAAATAATCTTGGCCCAGGTGGGTGATTGCAAGTCAAATATCACACATTTAATTATGTGCAGGTACGAAAGATGCCGTATACAAACCAAATCACAACTTGGGCGTTCTGCGTTTCGTATACAAACAAACCGGGTAAAAAATAAAAGAAATGATAGAGATTTCGCTTAAATGTCAAATTTTTCTGGCACCAGCAATCGTATTTTTAACAACCCGTCTGTTATTTTATAAATTTATTTAAGATTTTACAAATAGTTTTCGGTTTCATTTTCTGTTCCGAGAACAACCTGTTTTTTTTTCTTTTATGCTATATTTCTTATATATTTCGTCTATCATTTCTTTCATTTTCTACACGGTTCCCTTGCAGTCGAAATTCAAAGTTCTTGCGCACTTTATTCGAAACACACGAAGTGTGATTGGGCTTTGAGGGATTACATGTTTAACAAGCCCTATCATCCGTCTGCGATCCAATCAAGATGCAGCCCCAGTGGATTCTTTCTTATCTTTCTAGGACAGAAAGGTTCACAGTCCCGCCAATTAAAATGGATTTCAACTTTCCCGGCTACGAGTATTTCGGCACACAATTCAGTTCACCGAAGTTCAAACTGCTAGACAGAAAAATAATGGACGGAAATTCCAAACCTAGTTATTTGCTATTTGACCCAAAAAATTGCCCGCCATAAATTGTAACGGAGTCATTTATTTGATGCGGCTTTGCTCACATAACGCCATCGGCTCAAGCTTAAGAAAACTGACGTTAAATGCAAGTTCTATTGTTATAACTATGACTCTTACTGTCATATGAAGAAAGCACTAGGATTTAATTCGAAATATAGTCGTGATAAGGCTTGAAATCTCGGATACGCAGTACATTTTAGTGTTGGCTTAGCTCCAAGATGCGGCACGCCACAAGGTTTCCACGCACCGTTTCAAATCCTCGCTATATATCAATATTCAAGTCAACTGCGCCACCTCTGTGGCTACTGCGCCACCTCTGTGCGAAATTCACGACCCAGAAGTCTTTATTGGCATTTGATAAAGGCCCTCAAAGTACAACGGTAATGACATACAACTTCTGTGGTACACTTTTTTTAAAAGGGGTTCCGGACAGAATCCCCCGGGACCGAACCCCCCTCCCCACCCCAACAATTATACTTGAACTTTTAAGCAGCCTCCGATATTCTGTAATCGTTACTTTATGATAACTGATTATAAAGTATAAAAGGTACATAATTGCAGTCATATTATCTGACCGGGGGGGGGGGGGGTTGGCACGGGGGGTTTTGCGCGCGGGGATTTGGTTCCGGGGGGTTTAGTCCCGGGGGGGATTCTGTCCTAGACCCCTTTAAAAGAGAATAATACGGACTTAACCACAAATCTCCCGCAATAACTGACACTTTTTGCATACAGGGAGCATAGTTTATTACGTAAAAAAGTAACAGTAATTACCCACCAAAAAAAAAAAACTTTTGAGTTGATATTTCAAAAGAATGGAAGAAAATAAAAGTTGAATAATGTGGTTGTACAAAATAAATGTATACCTAATTCCTAATTCTGCATATATAAACTATTTTAGTATATATTGTATAAATAATCTGTAACCCTTTATTTAAATTTTTGGTTACTTGACTTTGGTCACATGACATTTAAAGGCCGGAACGGAACATTTGACAGGTGACTGCGGAGGCTAACTTTCCTGACTTTAATAAAGAAATAAAAGATATACAGCCGATTAAAAATTGTGCATGTTTTTCTAAAAAGGGCATACTTATCACGAACTTTTTGTAAATATTTGAATAATAGCGATTGATATGAAGGGTTCGTGGCCCCTATCAGCGGACAATGGAAGGCCTTGTAGCTCTGAGATAAAACGATGTCCTATCAGTCAGAGCTAACTCGGAGCTGTATTGGCTACTGCGTTATAAAAATTACCATGATCACAACGATCACAACCTTTATCCTAAACGAACCGATCATTTAAGCGGGCGATAATAGGCAACAAAACGTAGAAAGCATTTTTAAGTACTTCTTTTAAATATCACATGGCACTGTACTTAATTGGTCGTTATTTCTCAATTTCCAATGACATACCACAGAACGCTTTTGATTCACACACATACATGTTGTATAATCTTGTATAAACTTCTTGTTGAAAATCCAACGTTTCTTCTTGTTGTGAAGGGGTTGTAAAAAGATCGAACAAGGATTTTTCAGATATATGGGGTTATTTTGTGTGTAACTTTTACATTTTCTCTTTAATTTCCTACAGAACGGGTTTCTTTTTCGCGCCACTCAAAGAAGTGAAACGTGCAGCCGGTAACTCACCCGTCCTGGCCAGGCTGGAAACCCCTTCATCTTTGCCCTGCAACAAATAAGAAATAAATTTAAAATCATATGTGTCCACTTTGTCCAATTTATAATAAATCATGTACTGCTACATTTATAAATTCATGAAATATCGTATTATTACCAAACAAAATCGCCGATTTTAAATTTCGATGCCATGTTTAACAGGTGCTTGTTGACAAATGGGGATTGTGGGTAAAATCCTAACGAACGTGTTTTTACATTTTCCCTGTGGTAACAGGTCATGCCACTATATAAAGTCAAATCACCATCAAAATATTGCTTCTCAACAAACTTATCATGACTGGCAAAGCATGAAAACTGGCATATTCTGCGCACCTGAATTGCTATGATAATGAAACGGGCAAGAAAAAAAAATAATACTTTTTACACGGAATGAGAAACAGGATAATTTATGATTCGATAGCTTAAACATCTAATGATGAAAATATTTCTGGTGCTTTTATAATGGCCTTCAATTGTAGCGTAAATTTGAAAAAATGTTAAACCTTGATTACAGTAATCATTTTTAATGAATACAACTATTGATTGCAATATTGCATTAAAAAAGAAAAAAAAACAACAAAATTGCAATAACAGGTGCTTCAAACATTTAAATTTAGTTCCAAGATCACAATGGTTGACAATGCATTTGCGTCATTGTCGGAGTTGATCCAACAAGTACTATGTAAGTTTTATTAGTCATACATTTTAAATTTTAGTCATTTAGAATAGCTTTAATGTAAAGATGCTGCTAATTCAGCCTCCATCCTCACCCCAATAAATAGAATGCAGCATCTTTGCGTTATTGATTCCCTTTAATCAATAATCAATAGCTGGTTATGTGTACCTCTTTTATGGAAAAAGACGGGGAGAATCAGCTCGTATCACATTGTATGTATGTGTGTTCGAGCTTGATAGTATTTGTTAATAATGAGCAATTCGTGGTGAAACCCCACTTATTTTGTTATTTGTTATGGAATGGGTAGTTTTTGGTGAGATCCCGCTGAATTAAAGGTTAATTGAATTCAATTTCTTTTATTTCTGCCTTCCCGACACAATGTCTTGTACACGACGCATCAGCCCGTTCGTTTACATTAGATGTTCAATTCCCACCACCAGTTCGAGTCTCCCATAGTGATGGCTTCGTAGTCAATATTTTCGAAATCAGAACTGAAGTATTTAATTTCTTAATACTCATTCGTGTGAGTAAAATATCTTGTAGACGTAGGAGCCATCATTCAAATTATACCTGCCCACCCCCCACCCCCATCAAATCGGACCGTGTGGTACGACAAGTTGCTTATGGTTAGGTCGCATGACAGAAACTGCACCGACGCCGATTGGTCGGTCGATTGACAATGCATTGTAAACATAGTAAGAGGTAGTGCCTGTTCTTCGTAATTTACCCCGCAAATTTTCTATTATGAATCGCGATAACCAATGTTAGACACATTGAAAAATCCATAGCTTCTACGTCTACAAGAGATTTTAGTCATAAAATGAGCATTAAGAAAATAAATACTTCAGTTTTGTTATGGCACCTTAGGCTGAAACGAATAAGTACAATACATTTGCTCCAAAATTTTAAAGCAATGAATAATTTCCTATTTGCTGTAATTTAGACACTTCGCAGCATGAATAAGTGTATGGTGATGGTGACTATTGCCTTTTATAATGAGAATAAAATTTTGTAAAATTTTTCATAAACAGATCTTGAATTGGCTTCTGAGTATTTGATCTCAAAATATACAAAATTGCTTTGAACCCTTCCACCCCCAAAATAAAAATGTAAATGAGTTGTCGCCTCTTGCGGATTCGATTAATTGTTGCTAGATCTGTTGCCATCGCAGGTAAAATTGGTGTCTCAAAAGGAACATATGCCCATTGTAAGCTCTTATAGACGATAGAATTTGAAAAAGATCAAAGGCGTTGTACCAGCAACGGTTTACGTAATAAACTGGTCTATGATCGTCAAACCAGAATTGCGGCCAAAACTGTGATGCTGTTACTTTACAGAGTTTTAATCTATGTCCGAGTCCAACAATATGGCGTTAACGTATATAAATAGGCAAAATCGCTTCTCTTTAACGGGTTTACATGTTTTACATTACCATGTCTACCAAAACAAAACACAAAACCTGTTTTCGTTTACGTTAAAAGTTTGGAAGTACGTTTCGAAATAACCTTTATGTAAACTATTATGCAAATAACGTAGGCCGGCCATAACTTCAAGGTTCGCAGTACAATTTGTGCAACATTACCTGCTAATTTCACAATTGGCATATATTCTTTTTTGACTTCAGTTATATAATCCTTGTTCCGCATCAAATAAAGCGTTTTAGCTTTTCTTTTAATAAAACTAAGGAAGTATGATTTCAATATCTATATTTAACGCAAAATTATGATTATTACTTTATAAGGTTTGGTTCTCTTTGCTATCGTTTGTAAATATACTTGTTCGAACTCCACTCAAATTGGCTTAAACTTGGCGACCTCGTGTCGACCAGGCAATTCAAAAACCTAAGAAATTCCTTCTTATATTTTCTCTCATAGCTTAACTGGGTTCCGTAATAGTGAAGTATTGTTTCTTTACATTAGGTACAAAAGTTGTATCTTCAAATATCCACCCAGGCAGACAGTTAGATTGTTAGGTTTTTAGATATGCGAAACCTCATTGTAAAATTAAAGCCGTTATGTATGAGCATGTTTACAAATTATAGTGTGCATAATATGATTAAACTGTCTCGTTGTTTTTATAAAGCTGTTCCAAGACATTGTGTTCTACTTGAATTTGATCCTGATGCCTTTCAATTTGATAAGCTGGTATTTGTATTTCTAATCGGAACCAAGGTTGCAAAAGCTGTGTTCATATTTATCAGGAATGTAAAATGCAAATTTGGTTGCAGGAAGAGATGTTACTTCTGCATCTTACGCCTTAATATTTCCAGCCTTAAAAACAATTTCATGAAGTTTTCAAGTTTTTTGTGTAGATCTCTGATCTTTGATATAACTTCCAGGTCATATATGCTATTTTCAGTTTCCACTCTTTTTCCACAATCAGTCTCATTTAAGGCCATATTATTAACTAGCAGTGTTATTTTTCGTTATTGATAACAAAGTGGAAGCTGTTATCTGTAGACTATTTTTGTCATAATCCACAAATTAACAACCGTAGGTTAAGAAAAGAATTTTTATTTTTGATTCTTTCTTTCCTTTTTTAAGCTCTTTATGAGCCCTGATCAGTTAACTTATTGGGGCTTAGCGACTTGAGAAAGGTAGCGATAGTAAGTTGTCTAATCGTGACAAACTCGTCATTTTCTGGTGTATCCAGCACTGTAAAACGTTTATAGCATTTCTACATTTTATATCTTGTTTTCAGTTCTCTAAGACTTTCAGCGCGTTGGTATTGTGTTTAATATTTTTTCTTCACACTTATCAGACACATGCATAACTTCTCCTTTACCTTTTGATCTCAATTTCAATCTATGAAGATAACTTTAAGATGTTTTGCTAGTCTTTTTCCGTGTATATAGTACACGTTTGACCACAGCATTAGCACTGCACATCTTTCATGAGGATATTTACCGCGAATGATTTGAAATTTTACACCTGAGATCTGCTATGTCATTTTAGTTGAAGTTCGACGTCATTTTGACTTTGCTCACGCTATCATTTTTTTGAAGATTATTTACATTGTGTAAACTTTTATGGGATTAACCGACAGCAAGCAAACTTAAACTGAATTAAAAGAGGACTTTATTCAGGCGTCCGAAGTTTGAGGTAAAAAATGTGAAATTCATTCCTGCCAAAAACCGCGGCCCCCTTTTACTTAATGCTGGTAAAACGAATGGGCTGATTGGGAACATACTTTAAACATGAAAAGGCAAAGGTCGGTCTGAAAAGGACTTTCGCTGGAGGAGACGCAGCAAGCAGAGCAAATGAGAAGGCAAATTTGTCCTAGGCAGACACTGTGAACATGTGCAGAAGAACACTTTGGCAAAAAACACAGAAAAAGCACTTTGGGAAGGGAATTTTGGTTAACCCAAGTGTGATTAATCCAATACACTTATACAGTTATACATGTGTGTGGCGTCTCCCATAGATTTCTATGAATGAGTGTTTTGTAATATGACCTCAGGCCTTTTCGGGATGGAGCGGCTCTTCCTCAGTCTATGCTTTTCTGCGAGATCATCTGCTCGTCTCTGTTTCACAGTTTTTACTGCTTCATGACACTTGTGCCTCCACAACCCCCCTAGACTAGGCCTCCCCTTCCCAATCTTTATGATTGTGAGGCATTAATTCAGATTGGACTTTAGCGTGTCTTTGTATTACATTACAACGAAAGCCCTCTGTCAGCTGGCGAAAGAACACAACTTTCGGAATACGAGAGGCGTCACGTGTCCCGCCCATTGTAACTGACCAGTTTGGCTTCTATACTTTCTCTGCCACTTCGTTATCAGGCTTCGATGTTTGATCCGTTATCTTGCTAGCTGATTTCATGCATTCGGCGGAGACATCTCATGTGGAAAGAGTTAACGTATGCGCCTTATATGCAGCGTCCATGCTTGGCTCCCGTATAGTAGTATGGATAAAACGTCGGCATTATAAACAATAATCTTCGTCTTGTATGGATAAAACGTCGGCATTATAAACAATAATCTTCGTCTTGAGTATTAGGTCCCTGTTATACAAAAGGCGTTAGTCTACGAAACGCTGAAATGGTTTTCGCTATACGTTCTGTTATCTTTTCATTTATGCTTCCATTTGATGAGATGATGCTTTCAACATAGCAACAATTTTTCAAAGAGTTCAGATTGGTGTTGATAGATAGGACAGGGTCACTGTACCTACCATCAGGTGCAATTTCCAGTTTTTGCAAGTTGGTGGTATGACCGAACTTCATCAGTATCAGCAAGTCTGTATGTATTGATCTGTATGCCTTCAAGGCATATCATCATCTTCCCTCGTACTCTTCCCATTGTGTCACGTATCATCATGATAAACTCAGTATCAGACTGCTTTGCGTAAGAGCCCTTCTCTAGTAACGGCGACGAAGGCCTTTGTGAGGTACACAAATACTGCATAGAGCTTCATGTTCTGCTCGAGACATTTTTCCTGCAGTTGTCTCATAGCAGAGAGACTATCAGTATCTGCGTCTGCTGGTAAACCGCACTGAGATTCTGGGTATATATTATCTCCTATGTTTTTATGTAGGGATGCAGAAATTAAGACCTCTCTTGTATAGGTGTATCATATACGGATCTTTCAGGTCCTTTTGCAACTCCCCCTTCTTCCAAAAATACGGGAATAGCTTTTTCAGTTTGGTTACTATATGCGCATCTCCACCTTTTTAGATCTCGAAAGGAAAGCTATCAGCTCCGAGTGCTTTACCGGAAGACATCTGCTTAATCGTTTTGTATTTTTTCTCAGCATAAAGCACAGCGAAATGATATTGTTGTCTATCAGTTACAAACCCAATGTCACTCTTTTGCACTTCGTTTGACATGAGCACTGCATTTATTTCAAAGAAATCAAAACTTACTTTTTGATCTCTTTTCCAAGATGATGTGATGGTCGCGTGATTCTGAGTCTTTTGAAACACGTGTATTCACTGTCCGAAATCAATGAAAGCAAAATACAGTGGAACCTCAGTCCGGACAAACCTCGATACATCGGACATCTTACTAAACCGGACAACTTTTTTCAGTCCCCTTTAAATTTCCATAGACTTGTCTATTAACGAAACCTTGAAAAACGGACACCTCGGAATTCCGAATACCGGTAGACAGTTCCAGTCCCAAATTGAGGTTTTGCTGTATAAAAATATTCAAATACAGGTCTATTCTACTAAGGGGTGAATATTTATCTTAGGAACTCAGCATGTTTATCTATTGTATAATATGCAATCTGGCAAATTGCGAGATGTGCCTCTCTGTTTACCATCACTTTTGACACAAAGTGTCAAGAAATAATCCTTAAGCCACTGAGTACCGCACTTGAGTTTTGGAGGCGAATCGGCATGTATCTCTTGATGCTCCGGCTTATTCTTTGCCCTCTATAATCCGTTTGCCATGGGATACTGCACTAGGGGCGGGTGGGGACGACTTGGCATCTGCTTAATCTCTTGATGCTCCAGTGTCACACCCGCCCAGTGTATATAAGGTTAGGTCGCAGAAGATGTTCACAAAAGATAATTGGAAAACAAAAAATGGTGACGGAAGAAAGCGGAAGGAGCTTAATATTGGTGGAAAAAATCGACTGATTAATACGAGCAAAGAAAAAATATGACCTCATTAGCTGAAGAGTTTGGATTGGAAAAAAGCGCTGTCTCAGATATTTTTAGAAAAAAGAGGAGCTGCTTAAAGACTACGACGAATGTGAAATCTCAGAAATGAAAAGACCTTGCTACAGATCAAACACGGAACAATTAAACTCAGCACTGCATGCTTGGTTTCTAAGAGTTCACAAACTGAGTTAAAATACAAATACTCGAAAACCCGGACAGCTCGAAATACCGCACAAATATTGCCAGTCCCACCACTGTTCGGTTTTCCGAGGTTCCACTGCATATTTGAACAAAAAAGAGACTAAAATGGAAAGGCTTAAAGAAAATGAAAGATGACAATCAACTTCATACCGGCCTGTCACAATTGATAGTTGCCAGAACGCTTCGGGTGGCTGTATCTACCATTTGTTGACTTCAGTAAGACGTCGAGGTGAACGATTCGCACAAGCCGGTGTTCGTGAAGTCCACAGATTTCGAGAAGTTCGATGGTGTGGGTGCTATTCGATTTGGTTGGAAATCATCTCTGCTAGTCATCGATGGCAATTTGGCCATAAGGGTTATGCGAATTGTCTCATGCTGTACTGTGCGCACGACCGTACAGAGATTTTTTAAGCAGGAAAATGCGCGCACTTATGTGGCTGGAATTGCTCACTAATCGATCCTGACCCTATAATTGCCTCCGTACTCATCTGGCATAAATCCTATCGAACACGTTTTGGGACATGCTGGATGCTAGAGTTGGGACCCGTACACAATCGCCACAAAGCCATGCGGAGCTTGGACAAGCCTTGGACAAGCCATTGATCCAGGCAAGAGCAGGGCACACAAGATATTGAAAACTGGGAAGTACATAACCGTTGTTGTTCCTTTGTTTCTTTTGAGCTGAAGTTATGCATATTCTAGCAAATACTTGTTTTGTGAAATTTTCACGAAAGTTATAGTGAATACTTATTTAAATATAACAATTTACACATATTATTGTATTTTTAAATTGCGTAAGTATATTTACATCTTATTTATTTAAAAAGACTATTGTTAAAAATCAGTACTAACGAAAGTCATGAGATGCAAAGCCAATGAAAATATTCCACGGTTTTGAAAATTTTGTTGTAAATCCAGGTCTGCATCAGGGTTTTTTGGAAAATGTGAAAAATATTGATATTTTTTATCGCATGCATTGCGTGATATGAATACACCCACATGCAAGCAAAATTTTTAATTTTTACGCACAGAGAATCATGAAATTATGCGATAAAGTGTTAAGTATGCTTTTTGTGATTAATACAGCATTTCTACTTGAAATTGCAATTGACTGGCGTGCCTGAAATGTTGAAATGCTCAAATAAGTAAAACCTTTGAAGCCTTTCCTTTCAGAAGATCCTGGATTTGTTCACCGGTTGTCCAAGAGAAGAGGTGGGAGGGGACGCGCAAATGTGTTACTATATGCTTGCCCCCCCCCCCAAAAAAAAACAAAAAAACTGGAGGTCTCGCAAGGTAACAATTTCGTTTTAAAGGGGCCAGTTTTCATTCCGTACTCCATTTTTTCCATCAAAGAGGGTTTTCATCCGAAACTGCACCCTGCGTCCAAGCGAATCTGAACATTGCTCACACACAGTATGTGTAACTGGTTTCCGTTCTGTGGTTACAGTGGTCACCAGACATTTAGTCGAGCAACATTTAGGCGAGCGACAATAGGCTGAAATTCGGTGTCTACGTTTTTAACTGGGTACATTTCTCGGCAGATCTCTGGTTTGAAAGATGAAATTGCAGTCAATCGATTCGTTTATTATCAATTGCGGGAGACGGTATTAAATTAAGAAGTTAATTGATTTCCAAAGAAAAGGAATTCCACGGATCCGTGAATCATGTCAGATCCGATGGTCCGGAGAACATATTCATCGTTTATAGAAACTGCTCGTTTCTTTCCTTTTGTTTTTGAACCCCCACACTATTTTGCAATGAAAATTTCAACAACGAACCGATAAAAACATGTTTTTCCTCTTTTGGCCAACCCGACAAACTACTTAGCTACAAATATATTTTCCGACTCAAAGTTGCAGATATCAGTTTCGGCTAAATGTCACTATGCGTTCTCGCTGCCTACAAATAGGGTGTTTTTGTTATTTGACACCCTGCCTTTAGAGGATGTAATTTATAAGAGTGTCCAGGTTTGGTTAAAAAAAAGGGATTTTTCAAGCTCGGCAGTTTTCATGAACATTTTCAAAACTTCCATTTGCAACTTTTCCACAACGTTGAATAGACGTCTGATTACTGACGGGAGACTTGTTGTTTCGCTTTCCACAATAATAATAATAATAATAATAATAATAATAATAATAATAATAATAATAATAATAATAATAATAATAATAATAATAATAATAATAATAATAATGAAACCAGCGTTACTTCGGCGTCTATGCAACGCCGATGAAACATCACAATGTTAATAGGGTTCTTCACCCCCCCCCGCCCCCCTCCCCTCCCCGTCGCATTCTCAACTGACACTGAGCCCCACCGAAATCCAACAAAAAAGCTTACATTTGCATTTCTGCTATCTCCTTGAAAAGACAACTATTGCATTTAACTGCTGAAATGATAAATTAGCGAATTGACACGTGATGTTGTAACAAATACCCGGCGGTATGCCGGATGAGCGGCAGCCCAAGTGTAAAACATAGGAGGTGCTGGTTATTTTTCTTACTGCAGTTTGTCTCAGGCCAAAGGTGTACTTTAACTTTAGTAACACGCCTTCACTTATACTTGTACACCTGTTAAGAAAAGAACAAGAAAGAAAGAAAATTATATTCTTATACATTGTACATTTAACAAACGAGTAAAACT
This sequence comes from Protula sp. h YS-2021, assembly GCA_949752745.1. Lineage (NCBI taxonomy): Eukaryota > Metazoa > Annelida > Polychaeta > Sabellida > Serpulidae > Protula > Protula sp. h YS-2021. The sequence continues at coordinate 23,069,377 of OX457025.1, forward strand.
AAGAGGAACGTCCGCGGCTCTGGAGCATATACTTATAATGTAGCCATTGGCGGACTTTTGTTTTACATCATCCTTCCACAAGCTCCCATGACTGGGCTTGTCCTTGGCATAGTTATGAAAGTAGACCGGTATCGCTGCTGTATAGCCAAACCTGGGAGCAATCAGTTCTGGTTGGAACAACTTCTTTCTCTTGGTAATGTAGTTTTAATATGTGATATTTCTATGATTACTAAAGCAGGGACAGGAGATATGTTTTTGTGAAAACGGGGTCCGTAAGGAATGCCACCTTTCTTTACAGGTGTTGGGTAGTGGGGGGGGGGGGGGGGGCAGTTATCAGCGTTCAGTTCAGCACTTCACGTTTCTCACAAAGGGAGACGTCGTATGTCAAATATCGTATCTCTTGTTAGATCAATCCGTTATGCCTACTGACGAACAGGAGAAAGAATATACCTACAAAATATTTAAATGTTTGTATCTATCTGCACTACCATTACCTATATTACATTGAAATTTTCAACGAAATTTAATTTATGAAAATCCCACAAATCTGAAAAAAACCCTGAAAACAGTACAGTCTTTCGATTTCGATATAATGTCGTTTGTAGACAACACATCTAATATTTTGATCGTTGATGAAGCTCAGGCAACTTACATCGTTTTCTGCACGCCGTGGCATTCTTATTTCGCCTTGTACAAAAAAACTTTCATTGAGACAACTTTCCCATTTTCAAGAACTCAATGGTTCATGGCGAAAAAATAAACACAGCACTGATCAAACAATGCGCAACATGACCAGTCCGATCCCGATATACAGGCGACATATACCCATGCTTGCAATGCCTGCAAAGCGTGTGAATTGAAGTCAAGGCTCAAAGTTGGAAGACAATCTCACGTTAAAAGGGCCATCGTGGCGGCGTGCTATCAAAGCGCAGCCCTCAGGTTTATGCCGCTATTTAGCTTTGAAAACGATATATATATATATATATATATATATATATATATATATATATATATATATATATATATATATATATATATATATATATATATATATATATATATATATATATATATATATATATATATATATATATATATATATATATATATATATATATATAAAGTTAATTTTCCAGTAATTTCAGGGCAGATACGTATAAAACATAAGGTGTTAAAGGAAAAAGAGAAAAAGGAGAGAAACATTCAGGATGTCTGAAAGAGTCAACACTCCTGGGGACTTTCAGTCCGAAGTGTAAAATATAAACAGAAACATAACTAGTTCAGTATAACATCAGATCGTTAAATATTTCTTTTTGTTTGCTAGACCACGGAGATGGAAAATATACAACTAAAAAGACAATTAGGGTAAGTAGAGTCTGATATTGTTGGTGTTTTTATTTAGTACCTGGTATCTCTAGCAAAAGGGGATTGTCGTTTAAAAGCTTAATATGTACCCAGCTGTTGCTTCAGCTTGGGAGGGGGCGGGGGGGGGGGGCGTTGAATGCCACCACCACCGTTGAATGCCACCACCACCATCAGTTTTTGTTATTTAAGCACTCGGTATGCTGTGCAGGGTCATCGAAATCAAGACACCCACAAACCCAGATGTGGACAGCATTATGCATTGACCGCCCGTGTTCAGGCAAATCCACAACAGTTGCCCCACCTGCAGTCAAACTAAAAAAAACCCTCATTTTTTACCCCTAAATACACTTGGAAAGTTTCTTAGTGTTCGTATTGGAAAGTGATTTTTCTTCTTTTATCTCAGCAAATAGTTTCCGCGAATCCCATAAAAAAATTAGCCACAAATTCGAAATTTTACTAGAGGGGATATCCATTCGCTGGGTGAAAATTTGAGGCAAAATCCATTATTATTTTACACCGCATATCAATGATAACAAAGCTCGAGTAACCTTAGCTGGCGGAGCAGTAACAGTGTGTGCACAGTGACGGCATCAGTGTGTTTTGCACGAGGTAAGACGAATCGGCGACAACTGGCAACTGGAGAGGCCGCACCCGACAACTCGCAAACTGGTTCATCATTTGTGAATATCCATGATTTTTTTCTCGCTAAGTTTATGTGCTGGTGTTACTATTTATTTTAATTCTGTACCCGTAAGGTTACACTATTAAATTTGAAGAATTGCTCCGTAGTTGGTTGTTCTGCTACACGTTTCTCCGTGCTGAGAATGGGTTGATACGTCGTTGAGATACCGCAGAGATTATCGGAGATAATTACATGCGAATTACCCTGAAATCAATTACAAGGTAGAAACAACTGCATCCACGTCTAAATCGCACTGATCTATTAAACTAGTTGTGGTTTACTTTTGATGCACGGTGTTTCAGGATCGGCATGCATGTATTCCAAACTGCAGTAAAATTTCCCACTAGAATGAATCCACACCTTCTGCCATTGGAAGTACATGAGGGCCTAACCCACCTCTACGAGATAGCGCCAAAAGAAAGAAACGACCTGTTCGCCTATTTCGCACAGACGTACGTCGAAGGTACCTATCGCCGTTACAAATGTACCGCAGGATCAAATGTTTTTGAATGGAATGGAGTCTGGAATGTGCAAGAGGCAGCCATGAACGAGAAACCCAGGATTATCAACATGTGTTAGGGCTGGAACAATAGATTTTTTTATCTCTTCAGATATAAGCACCCATCTGTCTCGGCGATTATCAGTTATCAAGAACAAGATGACCCTTATCGAACAAGATGTACGAGGAGACCCAACAAGCAAGATCGTGCGTCGTGAGTAAGAGGAATTGCAACAGCCCCAAAGAAAACAATACTCCCCAGCCAGCCAAAAAAACCATGGAGCAGTTTCTCCGGGGCATCGCACACAACATAAGATGGCGCGCTGTGAACAGAGAAAATCAGGAGGGAGACGAGTGACATTTATTGCAAACAAATTACTTGCAGTTAAGTTAATTGCAATTACGATTGCTGGTTATTTATAGAGACAAGAGTGTTTGCGTTGTAGAAAGCAGAATTCGAATAATTGCAATTGGTTGTAAGCATGGTGAAGAGATTATTTCCAAAGTAGAATGCTAAATCACATTTATTGATTTACGACTTTTTTGTCATTAGCAGAGTGGTAATGTGGAGCACCAAGTTTGAGTAATTGCAGAACTTTTTCCTTGTTTTTGTCTCAGTGGCGAGTTGTCCACTTTTCATTAGTTGCGAGTGGTCACTTGCGAGTCGTCTGGGTACCGGTAAGACAAATGCGGGCTATTGTATCACAACAAGAATACGTAAAAGGATATTATATTTTCTCACCGATTCTTAACTCCCTCCTCTTTTTGGCTCGGTTCGGAATGTTTGAATGCATTCGCCAGCAGATTTTTCTTCAGATAAAAAAATTATCAAACCTTTCGAATTGCCAAACTTAAATGATCTTTCAAGCTCCTTTTACTTTTCCCACAATATTATAGGAGCGGTGTTTTTTAATGAAGTACTTTGTTTTTTTTTTTTTTGTTTTTTTTTTTTTGTTTTTTTTTTTTTTTTTGGGGGGGGGGGGTATATGCTTTGCGGTCTTCATCCGAACATCCTATCGGTTTGAAGTCTGAGAGCCCCTCCCCAGTTTGGTTTGCTGTGCTGACTTATCACTTGTATTTATCTGTTGAAGCTTTTGGTGTATATGGATGTTAACAATGTAGAAAGTTATAAGTTTCTAAGTGTATCACTTCTCTTAGAAGAAACGAAGTGCCGCTCTAGATTAATGGCTCTTTTACCACGTTTGCCATAAACATTTTTACTTTTTTGTTTCCATGTTTTACCATGCATACTATCTAAAAACAAGTCAAGTCCCCCCTTTTCTTTTCAAAATGCCACTAGTTTTTATCAAGCAGATTTCATAAGGAAATGAAATATATATTGTACTTTGAATTTGGCAGGTTTGGGGTTTAGTTGCTAAAATTAAGATGAAGTTCTTAGAACTGGGTCGGCATGCACATGAAAGGAAACTAGAGTTGCATTTCGCTTCTTTTTCGCGAAATGATACACTTTTAGACCCATACGATTTTCTACATTGTTAACATAAAACAAACCTGTCAACGGATTAACGCCATTGATGTTTCAGCGCAACAAACTAAACCTGCGGGGGTGAGAGGGGGGGGGTGGGGTCGGGTCTTTGATTTTCAAAGTAATAAGGATATTTGGCTGAAAAGCCCCCCTCTGCCCCCCCCCAAAAAAAAAACACTGCTTAATTCGGGTTACCCTCCTAAAAACTGGAAAGGATGTTACGTGAAAATAAAATTCACTCAAAAGCTCACCTAAGTTTGGCACTTCGAAAAGTTCCCTGATTGTGTTTTTTTGAGCTTGGGTAAAAATATTTGAACATTCCAAACTCTTTCTAAAAGAAGAGGCTGGAAGTAGGGTTTAACAAACCATAGAAGTAATACACTAGGCTCTTGTTTGGTTAAAACAGGATTTCAAAATTATTACGGTTTGATAAACTAGGCAACCAACTGTTTATATATTTGATAATTCTATCATTATAAAAGAATTCAAAGTACATACAGTAGAAACTCGTTAACCTGAACACCGTTAAACTAAATTAATGTATAATCTAAACGAAACGGCTCGGTACCAACAATATTTGTCACATTAATCGGGTATATTGGTTTATCCGAACACCAGATTTCGCTTTTTTTTCTGTTGTATTGTCAGTGGTAAACAAAATGCCTCTATAAACGAGTCCACTCTATTGCTAAAAGAAAGAGATGCTACGCTGCTTGCACACACCGTGTTAATTCCAGACATGTTGTATATCAGTCTTAGAAATAAGGGAAATGTCTACATGTTGTTGAATAAGATATGGGATATTAAATAAAATTAAGTTTTTTTGTATAAAAGCGGTCCCAAGCGTATGTTTCATGGCAAATTCACTGTCAAGTAAAATGGAGCGCAATTTTCCCTGGCATGTGATTGGTTAAAACAACCTACTAAACTCAGCCATGATTGGCAAAGTTTCGGCACCCTAAATTAGCGACGGTGAACACACATGATTGTGCACCCCTGACATCGTGTCGCCATTTGGCCATGACGTTATATGCCACGCCTTGTGCTCTTTGGTCAAGCCTTTACCTTTTCCTCGCTTTTTAATACAATATCATGTTTTTTTCGAGCGTATAGATATGTACAACAAGCATAATAGTGACCTTTCATTAAAACCAGACGCGCGTTTATTCGTTTTGGTGTGAACGCGTGAATGACTACACACAGACACGGACTCGGGCGTAAACGTCAACGCGGACGTAGACGTCAACGCGGACGCAGACGCTTTGGTGGGCGTAGTCCTTTACTTTCCAGCTATTCGCGTTTTTGACGAGCTACAGTAAAAAAAAAAAGAGAAACATGGGAATGTCCGTACAAACTTAGTGGCACTAAGAAAATGGAATTTTCGAAGTATAGTACTTAAAAACGTGATACTAAACAATGAGTTTGAATTTCTTGTCTCCTGTGACAGTTCCAGAAGCTAGTAAAATAAACTGAGTAAATTACAATGAAACGAAACAACAAAAATATAGAGATAGATAGAAAAATATATAAAATAGCCCGAAAATTTCACTGTTCGGATGATATATTGCACTCTTTTTTATTATCTGAGTTCAGTCATCTTCATTAAATGAAAAAATTTAAAAAACTCAAATTTACCACAACTTTGCCAAAAATGTGGCATGTACATAGTAAACACATCCATTCAAATTATTTTTCTCAAAAAAAAAAAAAAAAAAAAAAAAACCAAGTGAAGAATACCTTTAGTCAAATCGAAAAATGTTGATGTTTTCCGCCTAATTCGCCAAAAATTGGCGGAAATAATGGCGAAACACCAATTTATTAATAAAATCTTAACTGGCTTCAGATGTTTAGCCTTGCTGTCGTGAAATGTTGATTATTTTGATTGTACATAACAGTTTGTACTTTGGCTGGTGAGTCGGATATATGGGCGAAAATCAATTTTTTTTCTGATTAAATTCTTAATTGATGTTGCTCAACTGCAACACTGCCTTACTCTCATAAAATATCGGTTAAAGGCAGCGGACATTATTAGCTACCCCGCTGTTTCTATATTACGTGATTCGGCAAAAACTGGGGAAAGAATTGCTTAAAGAAGTTTTTAAAGTAAAATTCTTAACTAACATTAGGGATTTAGTCGTACTTCTCTTGGCCTTTTGGTCAAAGGTAGCTGATATCGCACCTGATTGGTTAATACTTTTGTTTACCCATTTCCAAGAAGTCGGACTTCTATGATTTCTTGCCTTAATTGTGTTAATGAAAACTTAAGGAAATTATTTCGATGAATTTTCATCAGTATACACAAGAATCTTGAAGACAAAAAGTTTTTTTTGGTCATGTTTCTTCATTGCAGCATGTTTCCGTCTGTAAAAAATTACGCCACTTACTGTAAAAATTGGCACCTCAAATGGACTTTGCTATGTAAGTTAATGGAGAATGCCGTTTTGAGCGAAATGTTGCAGGAGGAACTGCAATGTATTGAAATTCAGTTGTGAAGACAAAGGAAACACGTCCTTTTATTTCCACGCTCTATTAGCTGACTACTGTCAGAAAACACGTAGGCAATGAGGAAGCGCCTGGATGTCATTCCCCTAGTATACTCTTTCTATCTTTCTTTTTCAGCCTCGTTCACGCCGTGGCCGTGATAACGGGTTTCGTCATAAGCAGCAGTATATACGTCACGCCAGGGGTCGTCTTATTCTACGCCGGGTCCCCCGCCCTGGCACTTATCATATGGACCATAAGTGGTGTCCTAACAGTTTTTCAGGCCTTCTGCTTTGCGGAGCTTGGCGCTACTTTTCCAAAAGCAGGGGATATTTACCATTATTTGAATGAAATGCTTGGGAATTTCGCAGGATTTCTGTTCTTATGGTATTACGAAATGCTTCACCGACCAGGAGCCAATGCGGTGAAATGTCTTGCTTTTGGAAGTTACATCGTGCAGTTTGTAACAGGAGATTGTTCGCCGCCAGGGAAAGCTGTAATCCTCTGCGCGATATGTATGGGGGGTAAGATTTAACGAATGCTGTTTTCATTATGTGCCATTTTCACACTGATTTGCATTTGCTGTTATAATTATTCAGTTATTGATTTTAAAATGTAATTATGGAAAATAATCAGAATTATTAATTCAATTTTTGATATGCATTCTTTGATATTAACAAAAAGGTTAAAACTGAGATATGCATAAATGAATTAACTCTACCAGTAATTCAATTATTCATATCAATACTTACAGTAATGAGATCAATAAAATAGATTTGATTTTATACCTGAAATTAAATTACTGGTATGGATAACCCATAATTAAATATACTCGCACATACAAAAATATTCACAAAAAATTAATGTGACTTGAATGAATTTCTGACACCAAGAATTATTTTTGACAACCTTTGTTCACTAATTTGGTTTTTGTCATGTGGTCTTATGGCTTATTGATATAAATAAAATATAATGAAGTGACCACGGCATTCAATATTGTCAGCCTTAGCTATTCATGTTTGGTAATATTAAATATGTGTTAATAGTAATGAATTCGTGACTCTACAGATTACATTGATTAGAATCGTTTGTATAACTATTTGTATTTTATGAATTTCATTATTGATATAAAAACTGGTATTAATTTTATCACAAAATATTTCTTGACGTCACACACAAGGAAGTCGGCTCAACGGCCAACAAATAATTTGTGATAGCCTAGCAATACCAAGCTTCCATTCATCTCGAAGTGATCCGACTATGATTGCACAAAACTGTCATTTTATTTAGTAAAACGTTTTTTTAAGAGTAAAAGCGTACTTGTCGTTCTCCATCTTTAAGCGGGATTTCCCTTTTACGGTAAATCAGCACATAAAATAAGACTGAAACCTTTCTACACGTGCGTGAGAGTGTTTATAAACAAAGACCCCGAACAGTGCCATATTTGGTAATGCAACAAAGGCCAATTCAGGCTGGAAAGACTTGTAAGTATCACGTAGCCACATTCCCTTGTTATCCCGAGGCCTCGAGGGTTTGAAGTGGGGATGGATCAAGGGCTTGTGATGAATCGACAATATTACATTGCAAAAGTTATCGAGTGTGGAAAAGATTCACCTTTTTCAAATACAAACTACACTTTCACAATTGTAAAATAGCTAGAAACGCGAATAAACAACATTTCAGGTTTGAATTCCTCATAATATAATCACCCGATAACACAGACGCCGTAGAAATGAAAACAAACAATAATAACTTGGGCTGAGCCAAACCAATAGGGCTCTCTCTAAGTTTAGTCTCTAGCATGGGTATAAAAACACATGGGTAGAGCCAACTCAGCACAACTCAGCACATCGCGGGATAGCCCTCAACAGAGGCTGTTAAACCCATGAGCCATGATAGCTCCAGGGTTATCTCATATATGGAGCCAACTAACTAGGGAAGGCTCTGCCCGTTACAAATACTCATCTCTCCCCTTTTTACGGAGAAAGGGTCTCTGAGCCCCACCCATTGCAACAATATAAAAGGAGTATATAATTCACAGGAAGGTCGTAGAAAGTGACCGTCCAGACAATTTCATTATACAAGAGCTCTTGAAGATGGAGAAGGGTAAACCAATAATTATCTCTTCTCTCTCACTCGCTCTTACCATCATCATCATTCCACGGAAAGTATAGCCAAACCAGTGTCGGGTGATAGATAAACTAACGCGATAGCATTACTGGATCTCTGCTAATTAAAAATAAAACAACAGTCATTAAAACTCTTGTCTCTGACAAACCGTAAATAAATATTACGCATAACCTAGCCCCTCAAATAAACACTGTCTCGGAGTGACCGAAGGTAAAATAACTTCACAAACAGAGGGAGCTCTGGGGCGGTGTGGGTTTAGAGTCAGAAGAGACAGTTTCAGTGGTAACGGATCTGTAGGCACTTCTCTACCTTGCAGTGATACAACAGGGTAAACCATGGGTTTCTAGTTGCCATGGAACGATCAGAATCGATATGTTCTTCTTGAACAGAGGCATTCTGAGTCGAAATTGGTTCAGAATTGCCTGCGGGGGAAATGCATACAGTATTTGGTCTGGCGGCTGGCACTGGCACTTTAGTGTATCTATCCCCAAGCTTTTTGACTGGAACAAGGAGAGACATATCTTTTTAGTTGGAGCTTGAGCGAGTTGGCAAACTCGTCAACCAAAAAGGTCTATACAGGAGGACCCCAGGGAGGCTAAGCCGCTACCCGCTGAAATGAATTCTTGTCTAGGCATCATTTTGTCTGAACTACTTTGCCGACTCTGGAGGCCACGTTGAGACTACCCACAATGTGTTCGCTAGTAGCATAATGCCATGGGTCCTCGCAAAACATAAGATTCCCAGGTCAGTTGGGTAAGCTCCGAGTGCCTTATTGTTTGCAAAGATAGATTACAGCTGAGTAGTATCTTTATGGTTCTGCCCATCACAGGAGAGAGTAGAGACAGAGCTAGCCAGACTCACTTGCCCATTCTTTCAACGATGTATCTATCTGAATCGACAGAGAAGGTGAAGGGGTTTGAATGGACATCATTGGTCATGTGAGTTGTGATCATCCGCCACTGAAAGTCGTTGATGGGCTGCTGGGGGATAGACATTCGCTTGCTTGACTCTCTCCCCCGAGCCACTGCCGCCTTTATTACAGATTGAAACTTCCTGTAATGACATTTGCTTAGCCGGACTGTTGACACTCGCAAGCCCTGTAGTGACTCCATGGCGGATAATTTCATGGGATGGGTACTCTCTGGACAGCCCCAAATCCCATCTTTCTCGCGGAAAGAACATTTGCTGCTTGAGCATGAGTTCTGACTTTAAAATGTTTAACAGTAAACCTGCTTACAACACTTGCCTCACCAGGAATAGTGTATAGAGCCTGGCCTTTCGTGATTTTTGAAAACACTTAGGGGACGGTAGACACCCTTTTCTTGTCCTCTCTGAGTTCTTTTTGCTTCAACCTGTTTGACCCGTGATACAAACGTTCACACCCAGTTCATTTCTTATTCTCATCACATAGAGCCCGCTCCTCTACAGTCCTACTCTTATCACACAAGGGTTGCTTGCGTTGCGAAGTATGGGTATCCACACACTGCCTTGTGCATCTCTCTCTCTGCCTCTCCCTGTGGGTTTAACATGTGGGTGATTTGTGGACTAATTTTAGAGCCATGTGTTATTCCCATAGTGCGTACACGTATAGACAGAGTGTTACAGATATATATCCGAGCTGGAACAATTGAAGTTGAAACCGACGCCATGGGCGGCGTGTTTGCTCAAATTTTTAACAGACAGTATGTTTCGGACGTCTTGAGTTGTCCCGTCTATGATCCAGCGCTTGTTGGTATCCGGCACACATTATGGCAGTTATCAGCATATACACCCTCGTTATTATGCAATGCAACTGGTTACTTTCCTCAAAACAATTGGTGTTTGAAATGAGCCGTGTCTCGAGTATTCTTTGCGACTCAAAATGTTTAGATGCGTGCTAGTGCAACTGTGATTGATTTGCATGTAGTTAAAATTCTAGGCAGAAAAGTACAGAGATCTTTATAATAAGGTGTTTCATATGTGTTGGGTATATTGAGAAAATATCGTTTCCCCCATTTTAGCCGCCCTGACATTCATCAACATCTTGTGGGTGAAGTGGGCCGCCAACTGCCAGGCGCTGTTGATGTTTTGTAGCGTGACGTCACTTCTGGTGTTATCTGGCATTGGCGTTGTTTATCTAATAAAAGGTAATCAGCTTGCCTCAGCCAATGTTGCTACGGCTCTATTTGTTTTAAGGGCCGGTTTGTTGTTTAAATATTGCTTAATGTTAATTAATAATTTAGTCGAGTAATAAATTTCCATTAACACACAAACAGCTCATTTGTCTAGCAAATTTACCAACCTGAATCTCCGTGTCCAACCCCCAACAAAGCATGGAAGCAAAAATCCAAGTAAGTCATTGAGTTTTGTGACTATCTGTTATTAAATATGAAATTTTGCTCATTTCCATCAGGATAATTCCATAAAAAAGTCATTTTGTTTATTTTACTTTTGTTGGGGTTGTATCGCAAACATTAAAATACAAAAATGTATCTCATTGAGAAAAATATATAAACTGGAACCTAACAACAGACAAAACGTTTTTGTTGGTGAAATTTTTAAGGATTGAAACGCTGATAGATTATTTAATTGCAAATGTATCAAGTTTGATTTAGACTTTAGACTTTAATCATTAAGTTTACTTTACCTTAGCCATAAACATTGAGTTTATTCCATGCGAAATGATAATCCAAAAAGAAAACGCGTCGACTTGTTGTTTCACATTTGTGTTTGAGATATATTCAATAATACGTTTCGTTGTATAAAATGCTGTGAAAGAACAGGAAAAGTTGTCTGTTACTAGGGGTTTATTTTGTCAAATTTATGCATTGAAATTGGCAAATTTAAAGTGATATGCTATGTGGGTTTCTGTAAAATGTTTATGTTCAGGTAATAATATACCTGAACATAAATACCTAATTTACCTGATGAGACATTATACGAAGTATGGTTTTAGAGAAACATAACTTCAACAATGCATTTTTGGTGTCCAGTATATTTATTCATTTTTCAATATGTTGTGTATGAATATGGAACAAAAACAATCACTCATAAGATATCTGGTTGATTACGCCTGCGAGCAAACATTTCAACGACTGTAAAGACGATAATTTAAAAACTTACTTAAATATTAACTTTTAAAATTTTGCACAGATGGCGCAGAAGTCTTTGAATTTCCGTCAAGTTTTTATGGTAGCACGGGAAATCCGACAAATATTGTTCTGGCTATGTACAGTGCGCTGTTCTCCCTTAGTGGATGGTAACACTTCAATGAAATCACTATGGAAATGCCAGCGCACTAAAAATTATAAACAAGAAGCACCGGCTGTAAAATATGTGTTCCAAAATATGCATCCTTCCTGTGATAATGTTGCCATGTGATGATATCCCTTCATTACAAAATCTTTAAAAATCTAAATATAAATCCTAAGCAATAACCAAAATATCTTTGATGCTTAATTTAGTGATTGTTATGATTACTTGCTTTCAGCAACGCCATGAACTTCCTCATAGAGGAGCTCAAAAATCCATACAAGTAAGTCACTCAATGATTCTGTCAGAGTTTTTATCACTCTATTGTGATTATAAATAATTACTTTGAGTGATACGTCCACTGTAATATTTAATATTTGATCAGGGTACTAGAAGAGCAAATTAATGCTCTGGCAACAATGTATAATATTCAATTGTTTAGAATTGTTTAGATTTCTCTTGCTCTTAGATTTCTCTCCTGTCTGTCCTTTTTCTCTCTCTGTCCTCTTTGTTTCTTTATTTTTCTTTGTTTCTCTTTCTGTATTTCTCTCTTTTTTCTCTTTCGTTCTCTCTCCGCCTCTGTCTGCCTGCCTGTCTGTCTATCTGTCTGTGTGTTCTCTCCCCCTCTCTAAAATCCTCTGTCTGTCTCTGTCTCTTTCAGTCTAATACACCACGATATTGAAATATTTTCTCAGACAGACTTTTACTTGATATGTTTTCAGAAACCTTCCTCGAGCTATTTTCCTTTCAGTTGCTATAATAACCAGCATATTCTTATTGATAAATATCAGTTTCATTGGCGTGCTAGGACCAGAAGTAGTTAAAATGTCTGATGCTATTGGCGTAGTAAGTTGCTATGAATATCTACATCACATTCTTTCTAGTTAGAGCCTACATTTGGAATTACAAGAATGAGATTGAGCAAGTTGACATTTCTTGGCTTATGGTTGTTCCCGAGAGTAATATAACAGAGATTTATTAATTTACTATGTCAAAGTGATCCAGTGTATAATATAATGCTTGAACGGAAGTGTTTATGTGATCTTGTGATTATTAATTAACTAAATAAGCTGAAGTCGAAATGTGGCTAGTAAGTCATCGTTGATGATATTTTCTCAAGCGAAAAATCATTACCTCATAACTCCGTATTAAGTTCTATTAAAATGTTATACATAATGTAGAGTATGTCACATGTTGTGCTAAAATTACATACCGATGTATTGCAGGACTTTGCAGAAAAAGCAATCACGCCCTTGGCTTTTCTGGTTCCCGTTCTGGTGGCAGTTTCAGGAGCCAGTAGTTTTAATTCCGGTGTATTGGTGGCGTCCAGGTAGGAAAGATTAATCAGTCAAATTTGGGGAGGCGTGTCTGCCAGCTCACTTTGTTAGAACTTTTGTCCGATAATCCGTTTGGGTCCTGGGGCTGTCTAGAGCTGGACTGATTTTTCAACCCCAGCTGCAGCGAAAACTAAATTACTATCCATTGAATTCGTTGTCCATTTATATTTTTGGTAAAAATATCATGATTTTACGATATTGCGGCCATACCAGATGTTTACATGGCATGTGGCGATTGTTTGTAAAGTCAAGACAGAAAAATCATTTATGGTTTAGAGCTTGCCGTTTCACCGATCAATTTTACCGCTGACCAGAATTGAATCAGTCAACTGTTACTGTTGTAAAACTATCAACTGTTACTATTGTTCAAAATAATCTCCAGGAATATTATGCAATGGACAAGTGTTCATGGCATTGCTTTCTTTTTACAGATTAGCGTTTGCAGGAGCACGGAATGGTGATATTCCAAAAGTTTTGGCTTTGATCAACATTAGATTTCTCTCCCCGATTACGTCAGTACTATTTCAGGTACTGCTGAGCTTATTTAAAACCCCAGATATTCAAGTTTGCTTGAAATTATTTAAAATCTTTGATTAAAGTTAATTTTATACTTTGGTTGAATTTGTAATGCCTTCCCAGTGGATTATCAATCTGTGAGTAATGACTTCACATGGGATTATCTTTTTATGTTAATTGTTGCCGTTCAAAATGAAAGTAAACAATAACTAATTGATTTTATCAAATTCAAATTAGATATTGATACTGGATAGATAATCTTGACCACGCAGATACATGAATACCTTTCTGTATTGCGTACTCGTTGGCTGTTCAAGTATATCTATTTATATCTGACGTAAAATTGAACATTTTAAAGTGGCCAATGCCGAGCCAGTGTTAAAACTGGTTGGCGACATTACCATTGTCTTTAGTGTGTTTCTTCAGTTACGAATCCAGGCTAATTTTCAATCCATTATCAGAATGGTATGACAGTGGTGTCTAATAGGATTTTATCGTCTCGGTCATATGAATTCTTATTCAAATGTAGATTGTTGGCGTATAAATGTGGTCAGCCGGATTCGAACTAGGTTACCTCGGCTTACCAAGAGAGTGTCTTAAACTACTCCGGTTTATGCAATCTTTTGTTTGTGATGTGTATTAATTTTCACCAATACACTGTGTTAGACGACTCCTCATCCGATTTTTCTTCTAATTGTTTTTCAAGAGTTTGAGTATTTTGAAGCAATTCCTCGTCAGACTGATCAGAAAATAAAAATTAAGATTCATAACAGCTTCCGTCGCTAATATTGTGTTAATAGTACTATCCGGTAGAATATTTTGGGTTATAAAAATTTCGTCCCCGCTATCCATGGTTGTGAACTGGTCAGATAATTGAGCTGAATGAAGCGCTTGCACGAAGCAAAGAGTTTAAATATTGGATAGATAGTGTATTATGTAATGAAAATATTTTGACACTACTCATCCGTTATACCCTGTATTGTGAAAAACAAAGGATTTTAAATCGATTAATTAAAATCATGATCACTGAAATGTTTTTTTTTTCTGATCCAAGTGCAGAGTATTAGTTTTTGGTTATATTTCACGCTCTATTGGAGTGGGGTGGGGTGGTCTAAGTCCGATAAACCATACAAAGTCGAAGATTTGTGAAATAAAAAATACATCGAGGGTGGCTTTTCATGATTTATCTGTAAAATAATCACTACACAATGCAGTTGCGCTGACAGAATGAAACATTTTATAAATCAGTTCTACAAATTCCCAGTAATTAATAGCATCTCCCGAAGTGCCTTGGCGATCTTGCCCTTGGTTTGTAATTGATTGTTTTGTATGTGCTTTTAAGATAAAAATGTCAAACAATAAATATATAAATTAATCTTTTCCTAAGAAAATTGAATATTCTGTAAACTGTTTCAGATATTATTTAGGAGCAATACTCATTTACAAAGTTAATGACATACCATGAGTAGTTTCTTGTGCCACAATAACCAGTGTGTCAGCCTGTTAATGACATAATTATGAGTAGACTGTGCAGTTTTCACTCATCTTTATTTGCTCATGATGACATTGTTTAGATAGTGCGTACTGACGTCACTTGGGTGTTCACTTTACATATGCAGTACGACTTTGTATAGTGTATACTAACGTCACTGATCTGCATTGCGTTCGACATCAAGAGTTTGCTGAATTCGCTGACCTTTGCCTTAACTACTTTCAAGTGTCTGGTTATCATCGCACTGATTCGCCACCGAAGAACCAGGAAAGAGCACCCAAGGCCGTTAAAGGTTAGCTTGTATATTATATTAGCTGAAATATAACCTCCAGCTACACAACAGCAGCTGACACTATAAATAGATTATGAAAAACAGCAGCATAGGCCCACCTTGCAATAAGAGTATCGGAAACCATTAGCAGCGTGTAAACTTTTATTCACATTTGTCTCTTCAAATCTTCTAAGGGTTCAATAAAACTGCACAATTTTCTCTTCCTTATTTTTAATATCATGACGCATCATTGTCTGCGTATTTTTTATGCAATTTTTTTCACCAAAAATGTAGTTTGAGCGCACTGTCCCCACCTTAACATCCTGGAGCTATTTCAAAAAGTGTTTGAGCTAAAACTGCTTGAAAAGTGAAAAATAGCAATCCGAAAGAGACAGTTGTGGATGATCCCAAAGACTTTGTGGATGATCCGAAAAACTTTGTGGCTAATCTCTAAGACTTTTTGGATGATCCCTAAGACTTTGCGAATGATCCACAAGACTTTGTGGCTAATCCTTAAGACTGTGTGGATGACCCTAAGACTTTGTGGATGATCCGCAAGACTTTGTGGCTAATCTCTAAGACTTTGTGGATGATCCCTAAAACTTTGCGAATGATCCGCAAGACTTTGTGGCTAATCCCTAAGACTTTGTGGCTGATCCCCAGGACAGTAACAAGCCGTAAATATAAAACGACAATTTGTTTACCACATGATTCGGTCTCTCTCTTTTTCATTGGTTTGTTGAAGTCAACAAATTTATGAAATGATATAACCTAAATGGTAAATATACAATGTGTTGAAGAGGCAGTGGTCGTGCGACTGGGACTACTCCGCCCCCTTCCTACATGTAAAATTGAAATATATACCGAAAAACTCTGTCTTTTTAAAAATCTCCGAAATCACCATCAGCTGAGAATATTCTGGAATATCTGATAGGCTGTAAGTAAACCAGAGGCCAATATTAATTTTTAATGTACATTGAAAAATAATAATTTCAAGCAATCATATTTCCAAGAAAGAGCCTATGTTGAAAACACTTTTATTTGAAGGGTTCAAAAGATGGCTAAAATAGGAAAGCGTTTTGTTTCTTACAGTTCTCCCTTCTAGTTCATGCTGTGTATTTGGTGTCCTGCTTCGCGTTGGTTCTGATACCCATAGTGATGAGACCGGGCGAGGTGGGCTACGGACTGGCTGTTATTCTGTGTACGGGAATTCCGTATTTCCTCTTCAACAAAGTTTTCACTCGCAGACCACGCAAGTGGACTCTGTATATGGGTAAGTTTTTTTTTGTTTTTAGGGAATTTTATTGTGCACAGCCATATTCGAGTATGCGCTGCGTGAGCATAAACTATAAGGAGCACTAACAATACAATATATATGCATCTTTAACAAGCGCGACGTTTTCTTAAATAAATTTGCTTGTCAAAAATCACGATTATGAGAAAAACAAACTAACAGCTTATAAATGAATCACAAAAATCTATCAATATATCAGATCCGCTTCTAAGTTTGAAAACACTTCGCCAAAATATGTCCATTTCAATTGTAATTTATCTTCAGATAATGTTTGCATGTCTGCGTAATATCGAAATTTTGCGTTTCTAATAAACATGCTCTCGTGAAAATTTTCTCATCGACTCTAAACTGATATATATGACATTTTATTAACATAGAGAGGGTATCCTCTGTAATATTATCTTTTCCAAGTAGAAAGTCCCATTTCTCAAAATTAAAAGAATTTAGCTTCAATATGCTTAGGCATCTTCTTCTAATTTCTCTGGCTTTTCGACAGTCCCAAGTTAAGTGTATTATCGTATCCCAAGTGTCACAATATTTACATGCATCGGATTTTAAAAGAAAATCCTTGTTCTTCTTATTAGTTGGTATTATGTTATGAATAAGTTTCAGTCGCAGGGCCAAAAGATAGCTTTCTTTGGTACATTTTCTACAAAGTAGCATGCTACTTAGAACCTGTGATTCTTCTAACATACCTGCCTTTCTTTCTAGGGAGTTATTTTTTCAGTGCTTGTTCTGTGAAATCCTTTAAAACTCCAAATTGGCTTTTAAATCATTTTTGTATATTTAACATTTAAAACGCCTTGAGAATCATAACTTGACTACAACGATGCTTGTACATTGTGAAACAAAGTGAAAAGAACCATGTGTGAATACAAAGGAATGAAAGGATGTGAAAAAACATAAAGAAGTGGTAAACTATTAAAGCTATTAAAACACACACATACGCACACACAACACATGCAAAAAAACGATATCTTTTTATGTTTATAAGTTATGATTTGTTATAGCTGACTATCGTTGAAAATACCTCGATAAACAGGCCTTGCATAGAGGTTTTTGCCAGTCATTACGTCAGAAACCCTGGCTATGTAATCACATCTTGATACATCTTTACAAAGCCATAAAATATTGGGAGAGTGTCACAAAGAGGAACGGCAAGAGTTGATAAAAATATTTGTAGACGTCCAACAGGCGCAATGTTGGGAGTTTGACATTATTGTGATTTTGACCTTAGTTTTGGATTCCATCCCCTCCACATTACATGTTACATAAGGGGTAATGTCGCGCATTTGTGTACCTCTTCATGGAGATATATTGGGGGGTGACTTCGTGATCTGAACTTTGACCTTCATTTTCTAGATCAAAGATCACCTGAATGTTATTTCCTCTGTTTTCGGTTTATGTGCAATACAGGAACATAAAATTTTGATATTCCCCTTGGGGTCAATGTCATGTATGAAGAAAAATATAAGAAGTATAGCAATAAAGTAATTTTGAACTTACTTTGGATTTCAACCCGCTCCACGCAGTTACCTGAATCGAAAAAAAAATCCATTAACAAGTTATTTGCATTAGTTTTCTATGGCTACCATCAGCTTTAAGTCATTAAATTCATCCTGGTCGCGCACAGGTTTCCTGGCTTTCTCTACCTGTCAGTGACACTAAGCGCCAGATAATAACCAAACAGGTTTTGATAACGTTGTTATAACAACTTCCATGCAATGCCTTTCCGACGATGCTGCATGGACAGTGGTGTCGAAAGTGCGTTGTAGTCGCGCTGTTATCAAAACAGTTATTGCAAATTTGTAACGTTATCATATTATTATTATGGGGTAACATGGGACAAAACTCCCATCAGGGGTCAAACACCTACCCCACGTTTTCTTGCACTGTCAACAACTACGAGAATAATCCCTACCATTGCGGGGGGACATTTCACTCCTACATATGGACCATTCACCCCTACATTGTAATAAGAGTTCACACTTAAGTCGTGTTTTAGACCGTCCGAGTCCTTCTTTTTTTCTTTTTCCTTTTTTTTCTTTTTCTTTTTCTCGGCATGGTCTAGTCACATCAGTAGGGCCATCTGTCAATTCCTATGTTTTCTCTCCTGGTCTTTGTTGGATTACTTTAAAATATAGTAAAAACGATCCATTTTTCAAATGTTCCACCACCGTTTTAAACAGATTGCCCTCGAAAAAACTTCTTTGGTGCTCCGCCACAATTGCCCAAATTCGGGAGGTCCCCCTGCCACTAGCTGGACAAAATGCTTACTGGTGAACATAAATCCATGACTTTGCGCTTATACCAGCACAACAATGAACCTTCATTTAACCAAATAAACTAGAAGCTCATTCCGCTAGCGAAATGTTAAACACTTGACAAAAATTAAAACGCAAAAATACTTCCTTCAATGGGTTATTTCTTGAATAATATATTGCAAACAACACAGCTTGAATACGTCTTATAAGACGAGTAGTGTTTGGTTTTTGTTGGCTTAAGGTTTTATTGACTGAGCAGGCATACGCCGTGTTATCTATTTACGCAGTGAGAGCTCGCACAAAGCTCACTGAGCAAATGTGTATTCTGTGCTGTCGTTAAATGCTTCGCATTTACTTGCAAAAAATACACTTTTTTCACATGGCGTTTTAACAAAGAAAACGAAATCAAAGACGAAAATAAAAAGTGACATGCACATGTTCAGATCAAGCTCTTCATAAGTCCCAAGTTTCATGGTCGTAGGGCCCATAGTGTCAGAGAAGAAGAAGACACAAAAAATCGGAAAAAGTGTCAAGAAGAAAAAAAAGGAAGTGCCATAATGCAACAGGGGGAGGAGGAGGAGGATGAGGAGGAGGAGGGAGAGAGAGAGAGAGACAGAGAGAGAGAGAGAGAGAGAGAGAGAGAGAGAGGGAGAGAGAGAGAGAGAGAGAGAGAGAGAGAGAGAGAGAGAGAGAGAGAGAGAGAGAGAGAGAGAGAGAGAGAGAGAGAGAGAGAGAGAGAAGCTGTGCTGAGATTATAGCTGACTTTTCCATCAAATAATGTGAAGTGTGGGTGCTGAAAACAAAATGATAAGTGGATAATTAAATGTTTTAAATGTTCTTCTCGGATTTTTGTTTACATTATTTTCTACATCTTTTTACAAAGAAATATAACGGCCCGTCCCATTACACCATCTCAATGCATCTGTTGTATTAAATTACATCAGCAGTATAGTCGTGTTTCATGGGGAGAAACTGTCTGTGCTGTTTCGATAGCCTCTGTATTGATTTAGCCCATTCATTATATGGGCCCATACAATTGATGTGATGTTTCAATGCTGGGGTGTTTCAATGCTACAGCAATGAGCATAACACTAGATCCGACGTTTGATTCAATGTATCAATCACTTAATTGAACAGATTAAAGAAACATCACTAACTCTTTGGTGCCATGCAATCAGCACAACCGTAGATCAGACATTTCATTAATTCGAAAACTCAATAATTCAGCCACTTAATTACAGAGATTAAAAACATCAATAATAACCCTTTGGTCTTGATACATTAGTACGGAAAGCATGTTTGAGGGGGGGGGGGAGAGGAAAAAAAGGAATGAAATGTACAAGTTTCCAAAAAAAAATTGCCGTGGGGGGGGGGGGAGGGCGAAGGACCGGGGGGAGACCGCCCCGGGGGGGGGGCACCTCCAGGGGAGAAACCGCCGGGGGAGGAAGCGCCATGAGGAGACCGCCTGTTCCCGTTCCAACCTCCCAAACGGTCCTATACCAGCTTGTTTTTATTTGACTAACGGGCCAAACTTTCCATCATTTGGCTAAATATGGGTCAATTTTTGATACTTTGATCACGGCTATTCCTTCTAAAAATGCTTGTACAATCGCTTTCAAATTTGGTGAGTTTGCGCCCAGGGTAATCCTTCATTGAGAGTGTATTCATTTAGGCAGTGTGACTAACTTGGCAACATTTGGGCCAATAATTGACCAATTCTGAAAATGTTTCATTTACTATTCTCGGTTCCTAGTGCACAGGGCAAAAGGGGGGGGGGGGCACTCGCGTACAAACTGGTTACCATGCATGTCTGTGACTTTTTAAAACGCCCCCTGATGCGGAGTGGAATTCCGAATCCCCCCCCCCCGCCCCCTTGACTCCATTTTATGGGAAACGTGGTGCACTTCTTGACGGAACTGGCACTTAGTACGGACTGCGTCCAATCCCAAACTGACCTGTTTTTTCTACGCGGTTTCCTTTTTTGGATACGGCTGATTGGTTGTGATGCCCA
Organism: Protula sp. h YS-2021; assembly: GCA_949752745.1. NCBI lineage: Eukaryota > Metazoa > Annelida > Polychaeta > Sabellida > Serpulidae > Protula > Protula sp. h YS-2021. The sequence goes on from OX457025.1 coordinate 23,090,436, forward strand.
CGCACCCTCTTGACCGAATTAATGCAAGACTGGAATGATCTGATGCACCTCTCCTACACATGTAAAACAGTCAAGGCCAGCAGTTTTTACGAAAAGCCCACGAGGATTAAGGTTAGAATTCAATAACATCACCCAATACCCCTTCTCCATCGCCCTCCCATGTCCACCATGAAAAGCAACAGGCAATAGTGAGGAAGGGGCAGACAGAATGGCAGAGAGAGAGAGAGAGAGAGAGAGAGAGAGAGAGAGAGAGAGAGAGAGAGAGAGAGAGAGAGAGAGAGAGAGAGAGGCAGATAGACAGACAGACAGACAGAGACAGAGACGGAGAAACAAAGAGAGGGGCAGAGAGAGAGAGAGAGAGAGAGAGACAGAGACAGAGATTGAGAGAGAAGATAGAGAAAAATGGAGAAAGAAAACTTCGGGTAGTCGAAGGAACCAGGGCCGGGTCAATTAAAGAATTTGTAGAATTCGGGCTTGGATCTATAGACATTGAAGAAAGAAGACAGGAAGGTTGATTTAGTTTTTCAATCAGTGCAGCGGCACCAGGCAATCGCGAGGAAAATATCGGTAAACAAAAACTGATCGCGTCGGGTATTCATCCGTGGCAATTGAATTATCGCTCAACCGAAAATATAATAGATATTCTAGCTATGTTCTTCGCTCTGCCAATTCTGAAGATTTATTGATATTGTATTTCACTTCTTTGTTTAAGTTTAGCACACAGCGACCTGCTGCGTATAAACTTGTGAAATATGGAATAAAAATTAAGAACATTTCTGTTTAGTTTTCTCTTTGGAACTAGCCACATGAAAAATATTGCTAGTTAGCAAGTTTAATATTGATTAACATATAAAATGTGGTCACCCCACCGACCCCCCTCCCCCCCTCACTACGCCACCCCGGTAAAAACAAGGAAGTGTAAGTTCCATGCTAGTTGCAAAACTTGTTTATTTGTTAAGGTGCTATATTTTTTGTTGTTATTATTGTTATTATTGTTATCTACCCAACAACTATAAAGCGGAGCGGTACAATTGTGAACAGCCTTCATAAGAAACCAAGGGAGGGGGGTGGGGGGTGGAGAAGGACCTATTCATGAGGTACAACTGTTTACAGCCAGTAGTGTTCTATGAATAAGGCCCAGTGCTTATAAGTTCATGCCCTAACAGTTATGCAAAGCATTGATCGAAGACGCATTAAGTTCGCATCAGTTTATTCAAGTTTGAAGATGGAAGGTAATGTGAAATAATGTAAGGGACACGCATTTTAAGTACGCACAAGGGGGAAATAAAATAGTTTCGACAAATGACAATAATTAATGGTGTATATAATAAAAAAATATGAAAACAGAAGTGTGAGGACTTAATCAATATGAGAGCAAAAGCTATTATACCGGTAAGTTATCAACAATATATTTATTGGATAAACAGGAGAGGGGTTTGGTGGGGGGGGGGGGGGAGTTAACGAAACAGTAAGGCTGTCAATTACTTTCTGCGAGAGAAGGGGTGGGGTGGTGGAGGTGGGGGTGGGGGTATCTTCTATTCGTTGGCCTCTTGCTGCATTAATTCAGGGAGAAAACGTGTCTTGTTCCTCATCCTTTTTGAATATGAGAAGTTTCTTTTGTAATTGCTGAAACATTTACAATCCTTTTTGGATTAGAAATTACTCTCGTTTTTTTTTCTTTATCTTAGGATCATTTGTCTTTTGGCAAAAATCCCAGAAATATCCTCTATTTACTTACATAAATAATTATCATTCTGCAATGCACAACACGTTCAGAATTAACCAGACCTAGCATTTCAGAACTCTACGATAAGCATTTTCGTTTTTGGTCAGCTTCCATAGTTCTAAGCATGCATGCCCTTTTTTCAGTTAACGTTCTTGATTGGTTACTGTGTCACGCGAGTAACTTCCAATGACCCCGACAACCCGGAGAAGAAAGGGGCGGTATTGAACGCACCGTCATTTAACCTGTCATGTGATAAGCGTGTGGATATAACACAAGTCTACAGAGTGCTCTGGATTCGCGAATGTGGAGAGGAAATCCTTCAATATATCACCGCCAGCGATACCACGCTTTATCACAGCAGCATTGAGGAATCCCGCTACTCTATCAACAAAGCTGATTTGGGATTGATTCTGCACAACGTAGAAGGCAGCCATGAGGGGCTGTATCAGTGCATTGCCACCACCCACGGTGTGCATTCGGAACAATATTTCTACAACGTCGAAACATTCGGTACGCGGTTTGTTTGTTGAACATTTCGGCAAAAATTAATGATTAAGAAGAGACAACGTTGGGGGAGGGCGGAGGGGTGGTAATCAAATTGGAAAGTATAGTATATTGTGTCTTATGCTAAGGGGGATACGAGTGCTGAAGTCCCACCTATAACTGTGAAAACCCAAGGGGGGGGGGGCGGGGAGGGCTGGATAATAATTTCTTGGTGTGTGAGTATATTGTACCCCCTACCTTGATTAATGGCTCCCCACCCGCACCTTATCTACAATTATAATTTTCGACTAAATGTCGTGGACACCAATTTTGTTTTAATGTCGCTCGGCCTTCCTGAACGGCAATAAAATTTTTGTTTTCAGATGTCACGTTTCATGAAAATGAAATGGACATTGCGGAGCTTAACCACACTCTAACGCTGTCATGGCAACAGCCAGTCGGAGAGTTCACCACGGTTGAAATATCGGCATGTGTTATCAACCAGTCCGAAAGCTGCTCAGTTTATGACGTCACCGGTTTGAACTCAGTAAACATAACTGGCATGACAGCTGAGACGCACACCTTTGAGGTTCAGATATACCACGTGGACCTTTTGGTAGCCAGATACGCCTTCAGAACAGCAGAGGAGTCAACCGAGTCCAATGCCACAGAAGAACCAGTGGAGTCAAATGAAAAACGAGTCTCGTCGAGTTCAAGAGCGGAGTCGACGATAATTATGACAGTCGTCTTCACTGGAATAGGAATTGTTGCGTCTGCTGTAAATAAATGACCACTGTGGCGTTATGTTTTTGCACATTTTCTTATACATTTTTTTATAAAAAATTCTCCACTTTAATGCTCTTGCAGAGCTGGTCAGACCTCAAAATTATCCACTTTCTCCGCCTTTTTATTTATTTAATTTCTGACAGACATTGTAACACATATGACACCCAATGGCCTTTATAACTGCTGAAGGAAACCGATAATGGTTAAACCACACGAGCGGGTTGACTGATCCAGAATCCCCTCCTGGAGCCTGTAGCACTGGTGGCACGAGCCTGAAAGGCGAGTGCGAACGACGCCCTAGTCTATGGGAGGGCTCTCAGATCAGTCCAAACGCGAATTTGTTTTATTTTTAATTACTTTTAGTACAAATATACTCTCTTGTATACTCAGAGTCAATGAAAACTTTTAGGTAAATGTTTTCTGTTTTTTCTTCAAATAAAAAATATTTTTTTTATATTTTATCATATGGTGAACTCTCTACACCCAGTTCTTTCCATAGTCGATTATGTTCCAACGATCGCACGCTTCAATGCACAGCGGTACTGTGGGTCACTGTTAGAGCGATAATTGGCCTTGAAACATAACCCATTCGGGGTAATTAATGTGTAACACATGTTTTGGAAATCGGGTTTTATTGCTAACGAAACGACACAATTTCTTCTTTGATATCACGTTGATATGCCGCGATTATCGAACGACGAACGCATGCGCGCGCTGGGTATGGTGGACGCTGGTGTGAATTATAGTGCGGTCGCGCGATTTTTGGACTGTTCTCAGCCAACCATCAGAAATCTGGTTGAGCGCCAGCGACAAACGGGATCAGTTAGCGATAGACCGTGCCCAGGGCGCGAAAGAGTAACGACACCGGAGCAGGACCGCTATATCAGGCTTGTGCATTTGCGAGACAGGTTTCGCCCAGCAATGCGAACAGCACAGGAGACACCCGGGACCCATAATCCACGGATTAGCAGCTCTACCGTCAGACGGCGTCTCAGGAACAGTGGTCTGCATGGCCGTCGCCCGTTTCGAAGCAATCGCTTAACTCCGATTCGACGACAGAATCGACACCGTTGGGTTCTGCAACATGTCCGCTGGACACAAAGACAGTGGAATACTGTGTTATTCACAGACGAGTCGAGCTTTTGTGTGGATCGCCCTGATGGCCGCGAACGTGTGTGGCGTCGCCGCGGTGAAAGATACGCAAATTGTTGCGTGGGTGAAGCTGACCGCTGGGGTGGAGACAGTGTTATGGTTTGGGCCGGCATATCTGTTCGCCATCGAACCCCATTAGTTTTGATAGAGGGCAATTTGACTGCACAACGTTACGTGGATGAGGTAGTGGAAAGTCACTTTGTGCCGTTCTTGGAAGAACATCCGGATATTACGGTTTTACAGCAAGACAATGCGCGGCCACACAGTGCCTACGTCACTCGCGATGTGTTACACGCAGAAGGTATTGATGTGCTTCCGTGGCCTGCTTTTTCACCCGACTTAAGCCCAATCGAACACCTTTGGGATCAGCTTGGTCGAATGATTAGAAAGAGGGGTAATCCTCCCTTAAACAGGAACCAACTGTTTCAAGCGCTTCAAGAAGAATGGCAGAATATTCCACAAGATCGAATTCGACGTCTAATTCGGAGTATGCGCCGACGTTGCCAAGCTTGTCTGGACGCCAGAGGTGGGCATACTCGTTATTAAACTGTGCAAAGTTCCATTTAGTTAGTGGTGTTTTGTTTCATTAACAAATGAAACCATAATTCAAAATGTAGCCAGATTTGGTCATTTTCTGCTTCCAGGTATGTCACAGATCCTGTGGTCTAAATTACAACAGGAAGCTTTAAACACAACCGGAAAAAAGGGAAAAAAAATTCAACTGAAAGTTTTCATTGACGCTAAGTATATATTACATATTTTTGCTTTTTGCGATGCTTTCTGTGGCGTAGCTGCGTTGTTATGACGATGACAAGTACACACCCTTGAGTAGTGCCATCGTGACGTTTTCGATACTGCGGGGAATACGGCTGCACGTACCTGGCAGTCGTATCTACCATGCATAATATTACTGTTACCTTTGCACGCGTCGATCCTGGATATCATGAGTTGATAACGCCATCCCGAACCCTCTGGTCGCCGCCGCTTTTGTCAACAAGGAACAAGCAGACAACAGCTTCCCGCCTCTCCTTTTCGCTTGGCCTTTTGTTTGTTTCTTTGTTGTTGTTGTTGTTTTTTTTCCTTTTGGAATTTTCTTTTGACTTAAAATTGAAAATTAAGTACATGTGCTTTAAGTGCAATTGCATAGTAAATTAGTTTTTGTTACTTATTGATCAGACGATTATAAGAGCAATTATTTTTTGTTTCGTTTCTGATAAACACTGTTGCTGAATCTATTCGACTAGCTTCACATTTTTTCTCAAGCGATTATCTACACAATCGGCATCAAATATAACAAAATATAAATATTAACACCGGGTACGATAGCGAATGTGGCGCCATCTGTAGCGATGGTTCCGTAAGTGACGACGATGGCTCAGTCTTCCAAAGGTTTCCGGTAGCGGTCCATTGGGCTCCAACACAATCAGAACGCTGATATCACCAGGGCTAAACGGACAGCACCAAATCTCGGTCAAGCGAAAGAGAGTCAAGACAGCACTAATGGATCACGCCGAGCGTATGGTCAAGCGCAACCCCTTCTGTGCGAGCACTATGAAATCTGGAGATAACGTCGCCATCTGAACAGCTCAATCGTAGGCTATATAGGGAGGGGGTATGGGGGAACAATGTGCAACTGTTCGCAAGAAATGGTTTTACGGACGAGTCAGTGTACACTTTTTGCTACCATTCTCGTCTGTCATAAGGCATGGCGCAAGTGCAGTATAAAACTGCTTTATCGGACAGTCTTTGAAGAATTTCTTGTATGATGAGTTTGATGTGTGATGGGTATGATGTATGCTGTATTTGCTCTTGGTAATTCTACATGTATATATTGGTAGATTTTAAGCGCTTAATATGCCAGCGATATACATAATTGTAATATATTTGAACAGGAGGATATCTGAGAATAAAAGTAACATTTTAAACCACTCGTTTTATTACGACTAACAATCTGCAGTTGTCCTGTCATTTCTGGGTATGTGAATGGTTTTCACGGTAAAATTCAGGGCAAGCGCACTTACCCGGAACTATTTAGGGTAGGGATACTTGCACTGGTTTGGTCAGGTCGAGTACATTTATCCTATGACAGGTATACTTAGCTTCAATTTAAAGTTACCCCGTAATAAATATCGCCGACATCCGTCCGTCCGTCCAGTAAGGACAATGGACATCTCCAGGATCTCCGTCTATTTTGGGTGTTGATGGTTAAACTCGACTGCATTTTATCTTCTTCTGTTTCTCCGTCAGTTCGCTGAACCATCTAGAATCATGGTGATGAATTCCCTCGCGGATGTTGGAGCGCTAGAGTCTCAGCATTGGTTTCCCATTTTTCAGCTGGCAGGCCCAAAGCTTGGAGGTCGCGCTCGCACACGTCTTTAAAGCGAAGCTATTGGAGACCGGTTTGACGTTTCCCTTTTACAATCCCGCCGTAAAGCCGGTCTTTGGGTATTATTGTTGTCCATGCAGCGCGCATAACAAAGCCTGTTTGATGAGCATGAGTGCTGTCGGAGGATTCGCTGTCCCAAGGATTTCTTCGTTTGGGATTCTGTCCTCCCAGCTGAACCTGAACAGGCGACGCAAGTAGCGGCTATGAAAGCTATTCAGCTTCTTTTCTTGATGAGAGCAACTTGTCCATGTTTCGCTACCACAAAAAATACGTACTTGCATGCCTGGCAAATTGCCATCTTGCTTTTCCGGCTCGTCTACGACTGTAGCTTGGGCCGAATAGCAAGCAGAATTTGCTCTCAACATCTAATGGGATGCCCTCGAGAGTTATGAATGGTGTATGGTTAACTGGCTGAGGTTGTTTCACAAGCATCATGGGACTTGGTCGATTTGGAGCTTTGCTTCATTATGTGATACTAGCTCAGCATCGTCAGCATCAAGAAGAAAAGCGTGACTGCTGGAACGCATGCTTCATGCCTTATATATATGGTTTATTGAATCCGTACGATTCCTTTTTTCCTGCCATAAGTACAGCATCAGCCTATTGATCGATTCGCTGTGGACAAAGAGTGAGTAAATATTGCGCGTGTGCCGTGTTATGTAGTAAATTGTCAGGCGTAACAACGAATTCCTCTGCGGTGGCTGCGGTACACTTGGTATTGAAATGTATTCACATGATAAATGACTGAATATTTGGTTTGCCTTTACTCTATCTTTACTTTATTATTTAGTTGTTTTCAAAAACTTTCTAAAGGCGAAGTTTTATACGTCTTTTTTATCATCATATTGCCATTTTCTTGTTCCGCACTTTTCATCGATGATGAAAAATGCTATTGGTTTAGTTATTACAATTGGAAGTTTCTCTCTCAATTTTTTTCTACCATTCCGTCTGCGTCGAAACGGCAAGTAGAACAAAGATAAATTTCTGCAAAAAGAAAGATTATAGTATCAAGCTGTGCATCCCGGTTTTATTGGTTTTGAATTTTTCATTTTCTTATTTTTAATTTAATTTTATAATAAAATACTTTTAAGTCCGTTTTCTCGAAAACCGTAAGAGCTACGGCCTTTGGTAAAAATAAGTTGTAGACTACTTTTTCAAGCAGAAAATTTTACAAAATTAAATTTTGACATTTGACCTTTTCTTAAAGGTTAAACAATACCTTTTTGTACAAGCTCTCCTCCACCTTCTTTACATGCTATACAACTTGATAGGTCGTGTCTTCCACTTGAAAAATGAGGCATTTTAGGTTTTAAAAGAAATAAAAAGTGAAATTGGCAGCATAAGTTTGGGAGGAGGGACTTCAACTGCTGACAGGCAGACAGGCCACGTGGGAAGCGCCCACCAGGGAGTAATGTAATGCTCAGAGAAGCGAGCTGATATAGCAGCATGTCGAGTACGCGGCATTGACCTTTAGCGCACACCAAGGAGTTGTCTGACGCTTTAATGCCTGTGGCATAAAGTGACTCATACGCAATGCAGAGGAGAGGGAAACCAGCCAATTCTGCATGTTAGTTTTCCCTTTGAGGTGAAAAAAAGATATATCACCGTGGGAGCTGCATCGCAGCCCTAACAGTTTCCGGATTTTTCATGCTGAAAAGTTCTTCAGTTCATTACTCGGTACCGAAATCTCTAGTTACTACTCAACTGCCCAAAGCAACTCCCCAGCAAACATTCGACATCTTTTTTGGTTGAAAAAAGGTTGGATTTTGGTCGCAACGATTTCACAACCATATTCTGACCTTTTTCCCCAAAACCCGACATTATTCCGACGTCGAGGCGACGTCGGATTTCTGTCATGATTCCGACGTTGCAAAAACGACCAAAAAGCGATGAACATTATTATCGCTCACCGGAAATGGAAGTCATTTTGAAAAAGAGGAAGAAAAAACGTAATTTTTACATGAAAATTTTAGAATTTTGATGGCGCGTCGGTATTTTTCTTACTAGATTGTAAAAATTTACATGGAAAATGCTTTCGTATGTTTTTCACAACAGCAGTTGAATGATTAGTTATCTATTAATTATATAACTCTAGTCAGTTTCAGGTCGGAATCCGACGTCGGTTCCAAGTCTATATACAACCTAAAACCGACTTAATTCCGACGTCGGATTTAGGTCGGAACCCGACGTCATTCTGACGTTGAAAAGCCAACGTCGGTTCCATTTCATATACAACCAAAACCGGCACGTCAGTCCGACGTCGGAAACGTCGGGTCACGACGTCGACCCGACGTCATTCTGACGTCTTAATGTTTGCTTGGTCGCTAAAAGTTGAACCCTCTTATATGAACCGTTCATTTGTTACAGGATTATGGCGTCACGATAGCGGTTATAATATTATAGTTAGTTATTCATCCCAGTAAGCATTTTGACGTTCTCGCATTTTCGTTGATTGCGAAAACATACATCTGCTTACCGACATTATTTAAACATCGGGAGAGTGATGTTATATACACATTGCAAAATATTAACAAGAATCGTCGTCTACACAGTGATGGTCATAAGATGTGGTGGTTACCATTCAGTCAAATTATACCCTGGTTCATCCATTAACAGACGGTATCATGAAATAAAGGCGACTAATCAACGTTGCTTATGCAGTGCCCATTCAAGGTTGTGTCAAAGATGTTGATTAAACTTTGATCTATTAATTTTGATGCAATTGGCAACATGGCTCCTTTCCTAAGAAATATCTTTAAAAAATTTAAGTCCTGAATCGTAATTTTTGTGATTTTTGCCTTCCCAAGTGTAATTTGCGCTGTTGGGTAGCAAAAACAGACTAATTGTGGGTAATCTTTCATGAACAACGTTCATGGAGGCTTACCGACTCATGCCTATACAGTAAGTTGTCAAAGTAACCAATACGGGGCGAAGGACATTTCATGTTCATGCCAACTTCTTGTCGATCAAAGTTTGAGGAGAATAAAGTAAAGGCCAAATTTAGAAGATTTTAAAATGAACATGGAGAGAGAGAGAGAGAGAGAGAGAGAGAGAGTGACAGGGAGAGAGAGAGAGAGAGAGAGAGAGAGAGAGAGAGAAAGAGAGAGAGAGAGAGAGAGAGAAAGAAAGAGAAAGCTTAAATTAATTCATTTTTATAACGGATACAAGAGCGTTAGAATCCTAGCAGCAGTGATACTTATATTATTATAACATTTATAACATAACAAAGATATCTTTGAAACAGGACCACACGCCCTCATTCGTCTCTTCTATCATTGATATATACTATGCACAAAAGTTATTTGTATTCCCTGGTGTCCGTGCATTTGCTGTGCAGCTGCTGTTCGTTAAGCGTGAAAATCTGGTTTAATTGATTTCTATTGAGGACCGTTTTGGGTAGATTAACAACCATGATGACAACAACAATATTGGTGACCGGTTCAAGGAGAACATACCCAGTACTGAACAAAGAATTTGTGATTTTTTAAAATCATACCCTTGTGACTTTAAACGCTAAGTTCTATCCTTTACCAAAAGCTATCGAACTTCTAATGTTTACGTCGCAGAGCAAAGATATTGAAAAAAATCTTTAGGTTATTTCATTTCATTTTCATTTAGTTTTGAGGCGGAAAGGCGAATTGTTCTACCAATACAAATAACTTTTTTGCAGAGTATATTTTACTAGTGCAATGCGTACACCATTACATCGAAAGATGCGCATATTTCTTTTTCACAACAGTTGCAAGATCATACGTGCTGTCGAATCAGGCGTCTAATACAATATTCTCCATTTATTAATATATTTCGTTACATCAGACATGTGTTAAAGCCATTGTATGATTACATAGAAAGTTGTTTCTCTTCACTTTTAGATTCTTTTATGAAGTGTGTACAAAAATGCCTGTACTGTGTGAAACAAGAAGGAGATGTAGCAATTCCGGAATGGTGATACAATGCAGAGCCTAACATTGCTTCAAGTGCTGATTCAAAGAATCTGGTAAAAGCGGAAAAAGAATGTATCCACTCCAGTCTTACCAAAAAAAGACGTATTGCTAAAATGTCATATTAAAACGATATATGACAAATATAGCCATAAGTTGTGGCTAGAATGTTTGTTGTTAAAACTATCACTCGTTGAGTCATTGAGTATAGATTAAACTAGCAGGCATTATGATTGTTATTTGAAATGAGACTGTCCTGTCGTATAAGAGGTCTTCTGTGCTAGGTACTGATTTTTTATATTTAACGTTTGTTTACTTAAACCGAGTTCCATACCATTGGGTTACAAATGACACACCCTCTTCTAGACTGCCAGGTATTGTTTAGATGTTGCTAGGTGGTTGCGTTTAATCTGTAGCTCTTAAATGCCAAAATGACCCATTGAAATGCTTGTCATGCCGCCACGTCAGTTTATTATTATTTTCCCGTTTTTTAGAAGTTATCTAACTTTGGCAGTATCAGATAAGATTTGTTTTAATACATAACTTACCTCCCATTTAACACATAATTTACCTTTTAATTAACATCTGTTTAAATACATAGTTTTACCTGCATTCAACACATTACTTATCTTCTTAGACCAGCCGATTTATTCAGACTGGTCTTGTCACATCAGAAGAGTGGCGTCCTTCTTCTGTGTCTACGTGGCTAGGATGTAAAAGCGTAGAATAAACATTGAGAAAAAGGTATTAAAAGCGCGGAAAGAAAGTAGTCAAATGCGCGGATTCCTTAACCTTGTAAAATGGGTGATTTTTACACACCAACCGTACAGACGCGCTGTGCTTAGTATTACCTGTCCCGTTGCTGAAATTATAATCCCCGAGACAGGCGACGTGCGAACAATGGGTGTGAATCTTTTCACGCTCATTTCATTTGGGAGTTTTATTCACACAACCCGTCAGTTTTCGCATTTCTGCAAGTCGCTTGCGGTATACAAATCACTAATTACCTCACTATTAGGAGCCTGGATACACCAAAACCAGCAACCAAAAAAGAGCAAGAAAAAATTAAGTTTCTCCAGAGACAACATGCGAAGATGACAAATCACGAAATTACGCACAAAGACTGGACATGGACACTGATAGTGGATTTAAAAACTGTGTAATTTGTATTTGTAATTTCATCTGTAGATGGACACTGATAGTGGGGTTAAAAGCTGTGTAATTTGTGTTTACCGCCGTTGTCTTTTTACCAGTTGCATGTAAACCTTTGATTTCCCGCGCTTTTGCTACATAAAAATATCCGCACATTTACGTCTTTTTCTCCGCGCTTATATGTCCTTTTTATGTCCATAATCCACGCCAAAAAATGGTTAAACGGGGTCAGTTTTCAAGATACTTCATCTTCTATAATTTGGATCGGCAAAACGTCCTCAAAGCAAACTTTGTCGTAGTGGAAACTTTGTCGTAGTGGAATGACGTTAGGACCATAAGGTACGCAAATAAATTTAAGGCCAGAACGCACCTAAAACCAAAAAACGTAAGATAATCCAAATTTACAATTTTTAAAGCTTTTCATCGGCCACAAAGTTCCCGGCCATAAGGTCCCCAAGTAAATTAGGGTCAAAACCTCTCCAAAGCTAAAAACGTATTAGCTAAAAAAATTAACGCTTTATTTACGTTAAAACGGTCATAAGATATCCGATCGTAATGTCCCCAGACATAAGGTTTCCAAATGAATTAATGGGGAAATTTGTCGTGGAATCTAGGACAACATGTCCCCGGCCATTAGGTACTCAAATGAATTCAGGACCAAAGCGTCCCCAACGTAAAAAACGTACAACCTAAATTAAAGCTCGATTAAACTTTACAACGACCATAATGTCCTGGTCCTAAGGTACCCAAATAAATTTAAGGCCAAAACGTCCCAAAGAAAGAAGTATGATAAGCTAAATTAGTGCTTTATTAGCTAAGATTACGTTATACATCAGCTGGAGTTTGCAGACGGCGCCCTTTAGTTAGTTATTTAGTTAGTTGTTTATTTAGTAAACTTTTGTTTACAAAATGCGTATCCTCCTACAGTTTTGACCCGATGTCATTTATTTTTCGTATGAGGCATCCCATATGGGCTACGCATCCGGCTTGTGCTTTTTGAGTGAATTGGAAAATTAAAATGAATGTCCTCCTCCTCCTCCTTCTCCTCTTCCTGTCATTTGCTTTCGGTGTGAAGTCTTTTTCAGAGGGTTGTACGTATTGCTTGTGATTTTTTAGTCGGTCATGCATCACAATCAATTAAATAAGCATGCGCACCGGTCCAAAATAACTGCCGCGCATTAACGTAAGTTAACTAAACATGCTCATTGGTCTGAAATGCGAATCGCGCATCTACACAAGTTAAATAAATATGCGAGCCAGTCCGAAATACGAACCTCTCGTCAAAGGAAGTAAAATAAAACTGCGCACTAGTCCGAAATGCGAAACGCTCATCAACGGAAGTTGAATGAACATGGACACTGGTCCGAAATAAGAACTGCGCATCGACAAAAGTTAAATAAACAGCCGATTCAGTTCGAAATACCAACCACACATCAACGCAGATTAAATAAACATGCGCACCGGTCCGAAATAAGAACCGCGCATCAACGCAAAGTCAGTTAACATACAGCGCAAACGTAATCTCATGTGTTTGGTCATATCACCTTCACTGGTCGTTTCTATTCTTTGAAATAATTGTTTATGTCGCTGATAAATTTGTACGAATTTTCTACAACCGGGCTTAACAATATGGTAACCACTTGTTTGCAACCATACAAGTCTATTGATACGTGATTTACTACATCCGGACTGGTCACAATGTCCGTGGGTATTCTTGTATTTAACATATAACGTATTGATTTCCTGTATAGCTTTGATATCTAGTTAACAGATGATACACAGTTTATTTGATGTGTATTTTATAACAAAGTTGTATTAACGTTGCTCAAAATCGTATTGAAAAAAGTGATTCCCAAAAAGATATGTTTTTAAAGATTTTTGGATTTCGCTAGATCATCATTTGCATGATGATTCTCCGAACTAGCTCTTTTCTAGCTTCAACTTATTTCTGAAATGTACATAATGATCACTGTATTCAAATGAGGGTAACTGTAACGCTTTGCTTTGGCTGCCCATTACCAGAGGCCGCCCATTATAAACGTATAAAACACATCAGTTAAACAACAGATCGGCCTAAACCCCCTCTCCCCGACCCACACCCCCCCGTTCTCAGGTCTATTATATATTTTTAACTGTGATACCCACGTTGTTAATTACACTTTAAATACCCATTGAAGAATTCACACGGCGTTTAAAATTGCAATTTCTGAACCAATGAAGGATCATTATAAAGGAAACTTCATACATCCATTGATGTTAGCACTCAGTTTTTGAAATTGCAATTGCTCTTACGATTGATGAGTGTGTACACATTAAAAGTTGCAATTCAAATGCCGGTTGCCAGATCAGTCGAGTTTACAAATTACAATTTGTCTTGCGATAGATGTGACTTATATCCATTGTGATTCACTTGAATTGGTAATTTAGTGAATAGCTTCAATACTAACAAGTCCTAAAGAGATCAGCTCCAGTTCATCGACTCCGAGTTCGGGAGTAGGTTTGCAGGAACGTATAAAATGACCCAGATTGCCATCATGGAATACATCACATCTGCTAAAGGGAATCCAAAGGTATTGTACTAAGGGCATTTGTAAGTAAAGCAAAAAAAAATATCATGATGTGTAAGCGATCAGGGGAAAGTGAAAATAAATGAAGAAAATATCATTGCACATTTTCTTTGAGAACGGGGGGGGGGGGGTTGGATCGGGGGGATTTAGACCGCCGGGGGGTTTTAGTCGGAGGGGGTTATGATGGGGGGTGGGGGTCGGGGGATTGGCATGTTCCCAATAAACACATGTAAGAATATTAAGGAATATTTGAATATTAGAACATAAGGATATTTAATATGTGTAGTTCTTTTCTTGCCTTTTTATTGAAGAAACAATATCCAGATTGTAAATAGAGACATGGAATTTTAAATAAAGAGAACAACAGCTAGATCAATTAGGACAATACATATTTTTTAGGCACATTTTGTGAAAATGTTTCCATAGTTTGAATTATGTGAGTAGTTTTATTGAGATTTTACTATCAAACATAAAAATAATATATTGAAATCAATAGCACGATGATTGCTTTGCAGTTTGATGGCAAAACAAAACAACGCTTATCTAATAGTTGTTTGGGAAAGTCTGCCAAATAGTTATCATATAGGAATGTGCTTTTTTTATGTACAACCGTATGCACAGCATGTTAGATTGAACGTACTGTTAATGTGTGTTCAAAAAGAAACCCTGCATATGGGATGAGAACATTTTTGCTTGGGTTAGTCAGGTATTTTAATCATGACCGATTGCATGCAGACGTTTCTATTCATAGACGTGATACAATTGTACTCACACAGCACTAGCACCAGTTATTAGCTTACTTGCAGAGTGAATAAAGTTCGTTCGAAAATTTTTCGACACATTCTTGCAGTGCGTTGCCATTTGATATCGAAGTATTCTTAGTACCATTAAGGTGGCCTGCTACTGTCTGCTGTTATGTGTTCCTATTCCGCTAGCCCCACCCTTAACCCGCTTGAGACATGCAAAGGGCAGTTTTTAGATCTTTGAGAAACTAATGCCCACGTACAGCGCAACTTAAAACATTAGTTAAGCTCAATATATATTCTCTATATAAATAAAACATGTGTTAGACAGTCATTGAGGATTTATTTTTTCTGTTTGCTTCATATTGCGACTATTTTTTTCGTTGACTATTGTATTATTGTTTTTATAAACTATTGGCTGACTCGTTGCTATTCTAAACCAATGAGTAAAAATAATAATAAAATAAGATTCAAATAAAGTCAATAACTCAAATAAGATAACAAGAAAATCATTGACATATAGATGTGGCGTCATTTTAGAAGCATTTAATTAATTGCTTTTGTTACGTTACTACTATCAGTACCACGTTTATGTCACTCAGATCGCATTATGTTTGAGTGATAGCAATTTACAATTTTCCTGCTCTTGTGAAAATCATAATACCTCTTGCAAAAACATGTTTAAAGTTGCATTCTCACTTCACCTATAATGCAAAACCATATTGTTTTACATATTTATGCATTAAATGGAATAATTTTGTAGCGATAATGAAATTGCTTTATAAATACACGATTGTATAGCTCTACCCTTTCTACCTGCCTTCGACCAAAAGTTGCAAGTGTTTTCTTCCACAGACGTGTGACGTGAATACAATTTCAAGTATTCTAAGGAAGTGCGAAGGAAACAGTCACTCCAACATGACCTAACAAAAAACTTGTTGAAAACTTCAGTTGTTGCAAGAAGCACTACAACACGAAATTTACGACAAGCTACATTTTGCAGTAATTACCTCAAGGGTATTGGAAAATGAGAACCATTAAATAAACTTTGTCTTGATTTTGGCTGGTTTTTATTCACAACGCTTTTGCGCATTAATATACACAATACAAAGAGACATGATTTAACACTGATGCCCCTAATTAAAATACAAAACTCCGCCAACACCAGCCAAAAAAAAGAAGCAAACTTAAAATAATAGAATAGAAACCAGATGGAGAGCAATACCCTAAACCATCTATTAAAAAAATTCAATCGCGAATATCCCGTCCATCATGCTGATTTCAATACCCTGTCTTTAAGAGCCAAGCTCACTTTTTTTCGACCAGGAATAGAACGATCAAAATAGCAATTAATAGCGTCTGATTTCCACAAACCGTGAGTCATTAAATCAGACGTTAGTATGTTAGAACATTTAGCCCCTTCCTGTAACCCTCTAACCTGAAACTATGACCAGAAAAATGGGAGGTGTCATATCCACACTGTTGCAAGAATTTACGTAGAAAACTTACAAATGAAAAATGAGTAAAACACTCGTCCTTTAGATGGAACAACAAAGGCTGGAGAATTATCTGGAGCAGGTATTAGCTGAAACATATTTTTCAAAGCCGTAACTGGGCATAGGGGTAACTGGAGTATTTCAGAAAGAGGAATTTGGTGAGTTGCCTGATGAAATTAATAGAATAGATAGATAGCCAGTAAAACAGTTCTCTTAAACAAGCCTGCATCTTGATATCTCTGGATTTGCCGGTGTTTACAGCTATGACCGCACATTGATTATCGCAGTACGCCTTTATTTTTTTGCCACCCCAGTGACCACCGAACACCTTATCTGCTGCTATCAGCCCCAGCATTTCTAATACGTGAATAGAAAAAGATTTGTGTTCTTCTTTTAATGTAATGCTTAAACAACTTTTCTCGCAATAGTTAACCCGTCTTACTAGCATCACTAGCAAATATTCCCCCGGGAACCGATCGTTCAAGTTCCCGCATAATGGAAACCCCATTAAAGTCATGAATAAAATAGTAGAAGAATTTAACATCTGCTTTGAACTGTTCCGTCAGTTTTACCGAATAGTCTTGCTGTTTGTCTGATACACTGCACAGCAAATTCAGCATCCTGTTAATAACTATTTTGCCCCCACGTATGCATGCCGAAACGTGCACCAATTTTCCAACCAAACTTTGTAACTGCCGTTTGGTGCAAAATGCAAATTCAAGCCACTCCTTTAGTAGCCGGCGACACGCCTGCAGCTTTTCGGGTGGGATTGTTAGCGTAAGCGCATAGGAATCAAAGTGGATTCCTAGGAAAACCATTCGCGTGCTAGGAAAACAAGCCTTTTGCTTATTCTCAGCCAAACCAAGATTTTGCAACAACTGCCTTAACATTTGAAACGCCATAAGTACCTTGCGGGACACCTCGACACCACCACAATCATCGAGATAAGTACAAATCTCATACCCTTGGCGACCCATTATATACTTAACACACAACGACGTGCGCTGACACGCCAACGCACTGGACCGTAGGCAAAAAAACTGACGCACATAAAGATAATATAGGCCACGCCACGTAATTTCACACAAACTCCAGTCTTTTGGGCAGATAGGAATCTGTTTATAAAAGTTTAACAAATCTGTTTTAAATATAAGACAGCCCTTGCCCTTTTTCGCACCATTTATTATCTTAGTAGCAAATAATCTGTTCGTACTTAGTCCTAAAATATGGTGGAGCTACTAAAAATCCATTGTATTTCTAAAGGAGTAGTTGCGATGTGAAAGACATTTACGATTAGTATGTGTTAGACTCATTAAAATATTCATTCCTGGTAGCGTTATACCAGTACAACAGTAACAGTATCGCTTTATTTAGTCAACCAAGCGAGGCCAATGTTAAGGCCAATGTTAAGAAATAAAACATCTTTAAAATAGGTTAGCAACAGCTTTTAAGCTGCAGTTTTTGAACTATTTCAAACGAAATTAAGAAAATATAACAATTTGGATCCTTGTGTGCCCTTCCTGCCAGACTTGAAAACAATGCAATCATAAAAGTATGAGAAGCAGCATGTAAATATAAGTGTGTATGTGTACATAGCAACACTAGCTGTTCCCGCACTCGTGTGACAGATCAGCCAAATAAAGTCGGCTGATTTAAAAAGTACCAAATTCGCCTTCATATGCATTTACAGATAACATCATATCAATCATATTCATATTGATTTTACGAATAACACCATACTAATCAATGACAGAGAAGTTTTCTCTTAGTCGGTGTTTAATCAAACAAGTGACTAATTTTGAATTTTAGCAACTTGTTTTCAAATAAAATATTCCTCGATTTGGTCTTGTTCCTTTTTTTCAACATAATTAATATAGTATATATCAAATTTTTGAAAATTTTGCGAACTTTGTATCACTACTTAAATAATTGAATAATACCATACTTTATCTTTTTGGGGAAAATTACTTTTTTACAAAGAAATATCTCTGCCATTCATATTCGTTTATTTAGAATTTTTAGTTACATTTAAAACAAATGAAAGATTTACTACTGAATGATCGAGTAGAATTGCTACTTGATGCAAACAAAGTATGCATGTATCAATTTTTTTGTACAAATGTAAAGAAATCTGCTATTTTTACGCGAACCGGATGTTGGGAAGATATTTTATTGTTTACGTTACAAGTGCAGGAAGATAAATCAATTAGCCGAATACCCACTGATGCAGCGTTTTTGATTGTGATCACGGAGTGACCATGCAATGAGTTCTTACATTTGTTCCCGTTCACCACTTTAAAGCCTTATGCGACGCCTACCGAGGAATGGTACAACGCTGGGATAAGAAACAAATCGCTATACCTAGGACAACGCAGGTATGATCATCATAACGAATTTACCACAAAACAGCTTTTATTCACAATAAGCGATAATAATTGGAATATATTTACTTTATAAATAAATGGTGCGGGTTCTTTGCTTTGTAGGGGCACATAGCAGTCTTGTAGAAGAGCTGGAAAGAGGCGACACCCAATGATTTCTTACTTGAAATATCCATTCCTTTGAAATCCAGTTAGCTACTATAAACAAAAAGAATTGTATAAAAGAAAAAGTATAGACCGTTTAAAAACTTGAACATCATCTTGTCGCTGTAAAATTGAATAGATCCGCTGGTGAATCACACTTAAATGCATAAAGAGCGTATGTTATTGAATATAATCTGCCCTTTTCTAGAATGCTATTAAATTTTAGTGCAAAAAGAACGTGATTTATCTATTTTCACACAGGATGAAACAGTTAAGCAAATCCCTCTCATTCACTTTATGCTCAAGGTTTCACCTAATAAATTTACTAACAGCCAAAGCATTTTTTCTTTTGGCTTTGTCAAATGGCCTTTGGTTTTTGACAGCTGACATAAGACAAGGAAAATTCCTTTCAACATGTCAAAAACTTATGAGATGCATCAATCATAATTGAAAATAATAAATGTAATATAGAAAAAGTGTTTATAATTTTAAATATAGTTTATTTGTGTATTAGAAGACAATTTATTCTTAAAAAAACTATGAACAAACTTGAGAACATAACTGAGAGGTGTGCCGAATGTGGTATGAATGCGATCGCTTACGTTCAACCTATTGATGCCACAAGAACTTTTATTTTTGGCAGGCGCTTCAAAATATTGAACGCAGCTTCACACAACAGAAAGATATTCTGAGAAAAGATTTTGAGCCAGCTAGAAAAAGTGATCAATTAACTGCTCTCAAAACCAGTAAATTTGCCAGCCAGCAGTCTTTCTCAAGCGATTCTGTATGCAAAAAGAACATAGTTTTCGACCGAAATATAGATATTTTAAAGGAATATCTGTGTTTAGTTGGCGTTTTAGCCTGTTCTAGCTAAATGAAGCAAACTTTAATATATTAAAGCTTGTATACTTATCATATATGTTACAGATAGTACGAAATCCTACAAAAGAAGAGCCAATATGGGCAATAATAAAATCTAAAAATGCACAAAGCAAATAGTGTTTTGGGCAAGAATGAGTGATAAGTAAATATATATTAATAAAACTTGAGATAATCAGTTCTTGATGCCAATACATGCTTAAGAAAATGATAAGAGTAATTATAATCTTTATTTTATTTATTTTTTTTATTTATACACATTTTTGACTCAGTGTTGAAATATAATAAACGTTTTTTTCGCGTAATAGATCCCAGAACCATATCGCTCCTGCTGCAGTGTATCATTTTATAAACATTGCCTATTTTAAATTAATTTTTGTTTTAAGTTTTAAAACGTCAGATCTGTTGACGGAGTTGTGCTTCATTATTTCGCCATATCGTAAAAACGTAATACCGTAGCTAATACGCTCGACCATTAACAATCGATTCAGTTGCAGCAACAAAATATGTTTTAATTGACTTAACATGAGGCTAAGCTGACTGACAAGTATAAAAAAACAAAACTTATGATCAATTTAATTATCAAGAAATAAAAAAACAGCGATAAAATAATATATTCAAACCAAAACTACACCGACTACACCAAAAACGAAAGTACAAACTCAAAAAACATCAATCATCTTTAAAAATGTTCGGTGCATTTGAAATAATGGACCGTGAGACACCCTGAACTCTAACTGAGATCCTACCAAGTGTTCGTACTGTTGTACAAGTGTCATTTATGAGAGCTCTCTTTTACGGCGTTTTTGTGTAGCTCTCGGCACTCGCTACAACGTCCGTAAAACGTTGTCCCCTAGGATTTGCGGATATTTTCACCCAGTTCGGTCTGAACATTTATATCTATCATGAAAAACATTAAACACCCTCAGTACTTCTTTTAAAAATTTCTTGCAGTATATATCATAAACAGTATCCCAGATGTCGTATTTCCGTGAACAAACAAAGGACATTATATACGTCTTGTAATATACATGTAATATTCCTGACTGTGACCTTTAAATGAGAAAGCATATCTTTTGGGCTTTTACACACTGATCACGCATAAAAACATTTTCAATCGTTTTAGAGAATTATCAAAATACAGCTAACATTCTTCTTCTTTGTTGCAGATATGATAGGAATGTGATTGATCTGCAGGATGAATTCGTCTGATTTTAACAAAACCGGCCTCTTTTAAGTATTGAACTTGTTTTTGAATGCCCCAGGCTGTCCCTAGTCCATCCCCACCTTCATTAGACAAAGACACCGTCATGCAATGAAAAAGGCTGTGCCCATAATATGTTGTGGCTCGTGATGTGCCGATATTATCGCCCAGTTCCGTCTGTACATTAATGTCTATCATGAAAAACATACCCCCTGGTTTCAGCACCCTCAGTACTTCTTTTAAGAATTTCTGGCAGTATGGAATATCATGGACAGGATCCCAAGCGAATAAAAGGTCATATTTGCCTGACCAAGCAGACGGCATGCTACACCCGTCCTGTACGACAAATGTAACATTTGAAACACTTTGCTGTTTTGCTTCCTTGTTGGCTATTTCAATGGAATCAGAATCAATATCGAACGCGAGGAAGCGAGACTCAGGGAAATGTTTTGCAATAGTTATTGCATGATATCCTGTACTGCATCCAGCATCACACACCTCAATACCATGTTCTGAAAAGACAATAAGGGAAATGTTTTGCAACAGCTATTACTTGATATCCTGTACTGCATCCTGTACTGCATCCAGCATCACACACCTCAATACCATGTTCTGAAAAGACAATAAGCGGAAAAGGGTTTTTAAAAATCCCCTTTGTTTTTAAAATCGACATTTCCTACATAAAGTTGATTAATTATTTACCCAGGCGCTGTGATAGCCCAGGAACAAGGCAAAGAAGCTCCTCCAGAACATGCCACGGGAACTTAGCCTGGACGCGTGCCGCTCTCCACTCATGGAAACCCCTGTATGAGCTGTACGGAACTCCTTCAAAATAAAGGACATACATACAAAATAAAGTTAATTGGTGGCTTCATTATACTCATACAAAACGTCTAACAACCTGCATTGTTCATTTTCCATGTAATTTTTACATCTTTGTAATAAAAGGACATTACTTATTAGCATTCAAAAGAAAATATCCAAGAGTGTACGGTCTAATTTAATTGACGGAAAACGACCAGATGTGCATTTATAAAAAAAACTTAATGTGTATCGTTTTTCATATGCTATATTTGATTGCTAACTTCAACAATGCAATCAATGTTAAGCATCTCCACATCTCGGTATGCCTTTTTCGACTACTTTTGCTTTCAGCGATTTTCATGCACAAACAATGTTTACTTGAGTAAAATAGAAACAAGATTTTGTTTTTAGGCTATTTCCTTGCTATTTGTTAAAACGTTTTACTTCCCCGGATTTTGATTGATCATTTTGCCGAGAGGAAGGAACTTCTTAAAATTAAAGAGTTACTCGCCAGATTTGATTCTTGTTGCAGATGAATGTAAAATCCAAGTTAGAAATGTTTCAAGAACTCTGAACTTTTGTTGGCTCGTCTTTTTTAATAAAGATCCCGCAAAGGCAATGCGTGAAATCAAATTCTGCTTAGCTCTAGTGTTTTTCTTGGATATGACCAAGGCTTGCTAATTTTTTAAATATCATATAAGGAGATCTTTGCAAGTAATAATAATCGAGAACATCACCCCAAAAGAACTGATATCAGCTTGTTCTTACGCTTCTGCATCTAAACATTATATATTGTTATTACTCTTAACAAGAAACAGCAAGATGACGATGCCGCATGTATATGATAGAGAGTATAGTATGACAAGACGCCTAATATTACACATTTTTTGCCTAGACATACAAAGATAAAAGAGATTGACGGTACCTGCTAAAACAGCTTCCCCTTTCCAAAACCCAGAAGATAAACACATGCAAAAGACTTATTAAGTTAGACTCTTAAGTTTTGATTAATGGACAGGACACATTACCGCTTGGTCCGTTACTTTTAAAGCATGACTCTAGTTCTTGAGATACTGCTGTGAGGACCGGAATTCCGCGCATAAATACCGCCATGTTCTTTTCCTTGCCTGTGTCATGTAAAATAAATTCCATGTCGATATAACAGCATTTAAAAAATAATTTTTAGAGACATAATAGTTAAGAACGTTTGTTTAATTCATGATAGACACTCAGTCGTCACATAAAAGGGCAATTACAGGTGGTTTAGTAAAACATTGCAAATCTTCTCAGAACCTCCAAAACACAAGTCATATATGCTAGTGCCATCCGGAATAATCTCAATGAAACGAATCAATGGGCTCTCGTCTTTATCTATAATTATTGGATTGTTCATACTTATTTAGGTAACAATGGATTGTGTTAGTTAACAAAACAAATTTGCGTTGCTTTTAATAAGACAATTAAGAGCTTTGACTGTCGGTAGGGGAAATCATAAACCATAGACAGCAGTGAATAGCAATTTTTATAGTTCTTATAATTGCCAAATGACTGCGAGCGATTCTCTGTTTTCTGCGTGGTAAAGAGTAGTTACAAACATCATGAAAAACATGTTGGGAGGTCAAACATCTGTACAAAACTCGGCAATTGGTTTAAAATGGAAAAAGATTAAAAGAAAATATCCCGTCATTCCACAGACGTGACTTAGTTGCGGCGTCAAATGAGCAGCATCTCTGAAACACCGTGACGTTTCGTAATGATATTAAGTAAGTAAGTAAGTAAAATAACTGAGTTTTCATGTTTCTTTCCCAAAAGTGGTCGATACCAAAATGACTTAATTTCTACTTCAATATTTTATACCGTAGTTTAGTAAATTTTTGATAGACCTATTAGTACATGCATTTCAAGTGAACATTTTAGATTACACTCGATGTTATAAAAAGTCATTTTGCTACTTTCCTTCCACACAACAAAAATATTTGCGACGCCTAAAGGTCGTTCTATTTATGTCAGTGATATATGCCAGGCAGCTAGGCGAAACTGATAAAACATGTAGAAGAGCAAATTGTTTCTGTAAAGTCTTTCAATATTTATATCAATATGTGAAAGTGCGTTCTGTTGAATGTATTCCATTGTATATCGAAACAATTTCATAATCTTCTAACCTGGAAGAAGCGAAGATTTACGGGGTAAAGGCCAAAGCATACTACAAATGGCCAATAATAAGAAGTTGCCTATGAAGGTAGATCTCATATTCTGTTTGTTCAAAATATATAGGAAGAAATGTCTTGGAATGCGACGTTTGTCAAAGGCTTTATAAGTGGGTTCAAAACCCCAACCTCCTACGTTAATTATATAAATTTGCATAAATAATTTCATAGTTACTAACCGTTGCATTTCCTGACTTTGGTTAAAACGTTTTTAGTGATATATATATTACCTCTTTTTGTCAGGAATGGAATTCTATGTTCAGGAATTGAGTATGTCATCCCTGTGGGGTCGTAATCAATGATCTTTCCACATACCATCAACGCCAACCACTCGCGTATATATCTTCAATTAAAACTCAAACAATTAAATGCTCAAAAATTAAATAAAACTAGCTAAAAACTATAAATCATAAACTGTAACTATATATTTATGCTTCAAATTATGTATAAAAATCGAGGACTATATAAACTAAGCTTTTTCCAAAAAGGTAAAACAGTATTGTATTTATATGAAACCTCGCATCAAACTGGATAGGGCAAAACAAAATAAAAGCGGTCAACAAACAAAACGTCCGAAACAACGCTTGTTGGCTTGCGGAACCAGGATAGAGCTATTTTCATGGAAAAGGCATACTATTATGTAATGAATGTCTTTTAAAAATATTGTAAAGAAAATGTTTACCTCTCTTTTAAGTTGCCTGCTTCAGAAATTTGCTTGGTATTAGCTGGTTTGTTGAGAGACACAATGAGGTCAAAGAGTCCGAGGTTGTCTCCTAGTGCTATTCCGTGTGCCACACAGGCTAGGTCAGACACAGTACTGAGATACGCACCAAAGTCCATGCCATCATCTGTACTGTCCATCTTGTGCAAAATAAAAAAAAAACACTTCAATCACGTTTTAAATACGTTGCTACTAAAAATAAAAAACTCCGTCTAAAACGGCCGAAGGCTGAAAATCCGCTAAGCACAAAAGAGACCTTTTAGGTTTTGTATGAACAGCTCTCGCCAGCCTCCACCCCGACTTAACTAAGGCGGATAGGCTTAGCTATGTCTATATTAAGTCCCTGTATCAACCACCAATTAAATGTATCAAAATTAAAATGACAGACATTGACTAGCCTCCCAAATGTCAACTGCCGCCTCTCTGCCTCTTTCTCTCTTTCTCTCTCTCTCTCTTTTACTCTCTCTCTCTCTCTCTCTCTCTCTCTCTCTCTCTCCTTCACTCTCTACCATACTTCCAAATCTGGAAAATAAGGTATATAGGTTTATTCATGATCGTTTTATTTTTGTTTGCTTGATGTTTATAGGTTTATTCATGATCGTTTTATTTTTGTTTGTTTGATGTTTAATGTCCCGTTCAGCGACTGTGATGCTTGCATTGGGACTCCCTTGTCAAAATAACAAGTGGGAAAAGAAAGAGTGAAGTAATAGTGCAAGATTTAAAAAGAAATTCCTCATGAATAAACCTCATATAATAGGCAGCACACGTAGTTGCAAGAGATTTCGGGCAATACATGAATTAGCCGGATATGTATGTGTGTATGGTTGTTTGTGTGTGAGGCAATTATTATAAACATTTAAATTATATACAACCATGGAAAATATTTTAATGCATTTTGGGAGGGAGGTGGTACTAAAGGACAATGCCGGGGAGCTTACCACCTGCCCTGTTGAGATTGAATTCAACTTCAACAATGGTTTTGTTATAAGCAAATGAAGCAATTATTGCAGAGCCTGAGTAATCCGGAGACCTTGGTAATGTAGACGCCGCTCGGATTAACTAAATTTTACTATATATATATATATATATATATATATATATATATATATATATATATATATATATATATATATATATATATATATATATATATATATATATATAGTGTTTGTGAGTGTGTGTTTGTCTTTAAATCATCTTTAAATCATCTGCTTTGCTGTACCTGTGAAGCCTTCAAGCTTTATCTAAATTGGATTCTATTGTTGTTGCAGAGCTGTTTTCATAAATGCATAAGTTGTTTTCTTTGGTAGCGGATTTGGCAGTGACTGGCCTTGGTATTAATAAGGCTGTCTTTAGTCAGTATGTTTTGAAGCGTGCGCGTACAGGTGAGACAGGTAAGGCATAACATATCACTATTTAACTTAAAGAAAAGATAACGACCACGTCTTTCCTTAGCGCTTTGCCGGCATTATTGCTTTCCCTAAGTCACAACATAAAACGGTTATAATTATGCCTCAGAGAAGGAATAAAAGTCTTACCTTCTTGTTTTATAAATTGTTTTCGGAGAATTGACAAAATAATAATCTTATATTATCCAGCTGATACATGGGAGCTGTTCCCAGTCAATCAAATATATGAAGTACATTCAGCCTTGACGACAAGATGACAGAACTTAGTATAACCTTTCAGATCTGCAGAGAGAAAGAATGATATACACTATGCCTTTTGAGTCAATAACCTTTCGCATATGGCAATGTCTGGAAGCCAGAAAGGAAGCCTGGAATGGAATGGTGCGGTATGGAATGGAATGCTCCATTTCATTCCGAGGCTTAGAAATCCGGATAGGTAACAAATTCCAGCTCTGTTTTAATATAAAAAAAACGACATGCTCTTCTGTTTCAGCAAGCACTTGAACTTTATCATCACAGCCTATGTTGATCCGAATCTAAGATCTGAGCTCTTTTGTTTTGAAGCGCAGAAATGAGTGATATGGTACCAACGAGAATGCCCACGGACATTGTGACCAGTCGAGATCTTGTGAATTAAGTATCAAAATTCTTGCACTATCTCCAAAATATGGTGCTAGCCTTTTAAACAGTGGCTACTGAGTATTTTTCAAAGGTCAGCATTTGTGTAATCTATTTACCAAAAAACTAAATTTCGAGGAAGTACTAACCTTAAAATTAAAAGTTCAGTTTTTGAAAGTGCACCAAAATAACTAATTTTCAAAGAAAGGATCTTTGAAGAACATTACTCTATAATTAAGAATAATCAAATCAAATTGTAGCAGGCAACACATTTTGGAAAAGACTTCCCAAGATCTTAGATGCCCCTAACTGGCCAATTGAATTTAATAAGCTCAAAACTGGTTTGAATAGAAGCAGTTTAAAAACTTGCCAAAGAAAAATTTAAACTAGAGCCATTTGGTCAATGTTCGAAAATCATCAAAAAGTAATTTTTCAAGAAGACATATTCGTCTCAAATTTGAAAGGAATCCCATCAAAATTAGTTATTAATAGCTATTAATAGAAACATTTACGTACATAAATATATACGTTCATACAGACGACGGATGCCCCTCTCCTCCACTGAATATCAAAAAATAGGATATGGAAACATATTATCTCCTGACAAGATAAATGGAAGGGTAGAATTTGACAGTTATGTTTCCATGTCATGGTTTGCTATTACTTCAATGTTACTTCAGTGTCAATGGGGAAGATGGTAATATGACAACTCTGTCAGTTAAATACACTAGAATGGGATTCCCTAAAAGTGATGTTTTTAAAGTTTGTTTTTATTCCGTTGCTCCTGATGATGGGAATAAACCACAGCTGGACTGTGGGCAAGTGGTTATATTTCAAGGTTGATCTCGTCCCAAGGTTCTGATATATACAAATATCGGGACTCATTATTAATGGACAGGAAAACTGTTGAAATAGAATGTGTCAGTCATGTTCAATCACGTCAATTTATTTCTTGAAATAACTGTATACCACTAAGTGAATCCTAATGTGTACATCTCCAGAGTCACGATATTCTTGAAGGCTGCGCATGCGACTGATTCAAATTGCTGAGGATCTTTTTCTTGGAGATGGGCGTCGTAGAACATTTTCCTAAATCGCAAATGTTTTTGAGTGTCAGTTATGTTCAATCGCTTCGATTTTATCGATGGCTTAGATTATAATGTGGCAATTTTGTCTTCGATTTTGAAGGCATCAAAAAATTGTTTTTAAATCAGTGCGCCTCATAGGCATATGCATCTTTCTTAATTTCTGTAATAAAACCATAATCCATTATTCTGTGCCATTCTAAGTGTCTTAAACACTCATTCCATCATACTATTCCATTACAAGATTCCGTGCCATGTTTTAGACATTGACCCATCATATGCTTTATGTGTAACAAGAGGTAAAATAGGCTTACCTTGTGTACTTGTTAAGAGACAATCTATCCATAACATTCACAATATTTCAAGGTCGAAACCACAGACACAAGTACAACCATATCGAATATGTTTTTCAGTTTATTTATTAATATATGCAGTGAAAACTTTCTGTTAGGTACATTAACTGACTGACAGTTTTGCAACACTAGAGTGTCGTTAATATAGATATTTATGCACAAAAAATGGCGGGGCTGGGTTGTCAAGGTTGGGCAAAAAATATGCTCTTTGGCTCTTTATCTTTCTTATTCCTAACCCGTCCTTATTCCCAACATGTAGAATACATATCAATTTGAATAACAATAACTTTGAAACACATTTCCTATCAGTGGCATTGATCAATTTCAACTTCTCCAAAAATGAGTGTGTGTCTCTTTAAATGCAATCCCTGTTTGATTTTTTTGCGAAAATATCGCATTCGTTATTAATTAAATAACTGTGGGTAAAAGCAAAAAAAAGCCAGTTAATCTAAACAAACCGAGAAATTGCTTCGCATTTGACAAGGAAAAGCAACTTAATTGGTTAATATCGAGGATGGTATCTAAAGCAAGAAAGTGACACAACACACTTAGGATACACGGCTTTGTTGTATTTAGAAAAGTGATGGGGCATACTCAGTGGACAAAACTGTTGAATACGGTGACTAAACGTATTATTTGCGTATTTATGTACAACAACAAAATAAAGACACCACTAAAGAGGGTCAATTTCAATGCACTAGTGACGTTACAAGCAAAACAGTGTTCATTGACTCAAGTGCACAGGAGCCAATGGCATTTTAAACCTGACAGAAAGGTCCCCACTTAAGGGGTAATACCAGGGTGTGAACAACTTGAGATTTACTGTATTGTAAATTTGACCCTGTAAAAGCACATTATTACTATTATGTATATTTATACAGTGTTACTCATAGAATATTCCAAACTGCTCCAATATCAAAGAATCGAATTCCAACATAAAAATTTCACAGTCATGTTGAAATTTCTTATTATAGTCCAACAAGCCTTGCTTAACGTCATAAAACAATAAAAATTTAAATTTATTTTACCTTATATTCAGTAGCGCCAGGCGTGTAATTTTAGTGTTCGTTAAAATATTAGAAATATATGCAGCAATATTGCAAATACGTTGATCCTTATTCGATTCTTTTTTCAGCTGTTTTAGAAAAGCGTGATAGTTTCAGTCAAGTTGAAACTGTATTTTAAATCTCCCAATAAAGTTTTAAGTATTTTTTCTGTTAGCAGTGGCTTAATGGGTCAGCAAAGGGGGTCACCCCCCCCCCCAGTGGCGGTGGGAAAATTTTGCGATTTCAGTATATTTATCCGTTTCAGGCAATTCTGAACATTTTTGGGTTTTTGACCCCTTCCCCCCTCGATGAGAATTTTTTTTGCGATTTCAGCATATTTATCCGTTTTAGATAATTCTAAACATTTTTGATTTTTGAAGCCCCCCCCCCCCTTCCCTCGGTAGGAAAACTTCAGCATACTTCAGATTTCAGCATATTTATCAGTTTCGAATAATTCTGAACATTTTTGCCCCCCGGTAGAAATTTTTTTGTGATTTCAGCATATTTGTCCGTTTAAGGCAATTCTGAACATTTTTGATTTTTTACTCTTCCCCCAGGAAAATTTTGTGATCTTTGCATATCTATTTTCTTTACTCCTGAAAGAAGACGAGGTGTTATACTCACAGCAAAATTTTGTTTCGTAAGTCACCACTAAAAATGCAGGTTAATGAACGGCTTTGCAAATTTACCACTTTGGGAGGAATCTTCATCATTTTCTTTTCGCATAATACTGTCTGTTATTAGAGGGTTCCTGCATAAAAATCCACTTATTTTGCTACAGCATCCTTTTTCAGGGGACGTTATTCACTGACTGGCGTTGAACTCTCTTTTTCCGCCAACTTTTTTATTTTTAAATTTTATTATTTGTTTTAATTGCTTGAAGTGTATTTTGCAGTTATTAAAAACAGATATTATTCTAGTTTTACCAAGCCATTATATAGAGCAGACGCCTGAAGTCATAATCTAGAGCAGACGCTGGTCATTAGTGACACGCGACTTTGACATGCTATAAACAAGTACAGTGGAACCTCGGCATCGGACCACCTCCCTCTTGGGACCACCTCTGAATTAGGGCACATTTTTTCGGTCTCGAATGAACCCTATAGACTTTAATGATTAAGAAAACTCCCAATTGGGACCACCTCGGATCGGACCACTTCGGGCCGCTTTTTTCGGTCCCGAGCCCCCAAAATGCCTGAGATCGGACCACTGTCAGTCAGGGAAAAACCACTGTATTTTTGCGGCACATTACTTACAACACTGAGCATGTTGTCGTCTTTGTTACTGGGGATTATGGTAGCAAGCGTGTAACCAGACATTGGCTTAGTTTTGTTATCTGTACTTTTGTACCTTGTCTAAACTATAGCGGCTGACCATATACAGACTCGAGACATCTTAATTTATGTGAAGGCTATTCTTTTAGGATTTAAGACGACCCAAATGCGACCGAATTCATAATGACAATTAAATGTCAATTTAAGCACATAAATGTAATTTAAATAAGAAAAAAGTTGTTAAACTTTCTCAAAATGGAAAGTAGAGAAAAAGTTAATAGAAAAAGAAAATACATAAGTTTCAAAGACAAAATTGAGATAATTAATGTGTTTGGACATCAAACTTGAATCTGCGGTCAACATGCAAAATTTTGCTCAAGTATGATCAAGTCACCCAAATGGGACCACCTCTGAAATAGGGCACATTTTATCCGGTCCCACGGGTGGTCCGATTTCTACTGTACAGCTGTTTTTATCAGTATTGAACTACATTTTCTTAACATGTGGAAGGGGAAGTGATTTAGTACTGTGTCACCGTTAAACAAGGCTTGAAAGTTAAGCTCCTTTCGGCAACAACAAAGCAGTATGTAAAATATGACGGACAACAGTATTGGAATACATTCTAATTATTTATCAAAATCATGTAGGGTATGTGGGGAACGAACGGGAAAAAAGCTTACAGAATAGTGATCTAAGCGACTAGCGTGAGTATATCACTCTGCCTAATTTTGTTTGTATAGAAAGATCCCAGAATTTGTATATATTTGATGTGGTTATGATAAAAAGCTAACCTGTGCAGTTTTCTTTCAAAGAGACAGATATCTACCTCAGTGAAGAAATATTTCTGTCGGCGATTGAAGAATTCCTGTTTAAACTCCATGCTTTGAAAAATGTGAGAAGACGCGAGTGTGGAAAACCTCTGATGTGAGACCAGACGGCTAGAACAATGTCTGCGTCGGTGAGCAGAAACCTGCCGCACCTATCTTTGTTACTTGCAACAAAGAAAACTGTGCAGTTGAAACAACCACACGTGTCATTCAAAGGCGTGAGCAAGCCTTTTTGTTCTCCACGGAAAATTCACATTGGTATTATCTGCGAGGCCATTTGCTCGCCGTTGAAGACGAAATGTTAGATCCACATCAGTTTTTTTATTATTTATTTATTTTTTTAGCTGTACAGTTGAAACAGCTGAGCACGTCATTCAAGGAAGTGTTTGAATGAGAAGCCTGCCCATTCAAAGATGCGTTCGAATGACAAGCCCCTTCACAAGATGTGCTCGAATGACAAGCCCATTCACAAGATGTGCTCGAATGGCGAGCTCATTCAAACATGTGCTCGAATGGTTAGCCTATACATTCCCCCCCCCCCCCAAAGTAATAATACGTCATTTTTAGACATTAAACATTAACAACTTGGGCATCAACATTTTGGTGGGAAAGCAAAAACCTGCGTGGTATAAATGGATGAGCGAGAATACATTTTGTCATTCGCGTGGGGGATTGTGTGAGTGAACAATGTCAACATCCCTTCTTCACAGATATGTAAAGACATTGGATGATGTCTTCCAAGTGAACTATACTAGCTATGTGTTTTCAAAACTTCCCAATTTTGAATCGGGTTGGATTTTGCAAGTGAAGAATATGCACAAACACTGAGAAGCTGTTGGAATGACAATTTCAAGAAATCGTTTCATGCAATAATTTCTGAGGGAATGTGAAGAACTGAATTTACCAGGGAACACTTATGACATTGATTCAGCATTTATCAACGCCACTACAATTTGAGCAGCTGACCTCATGCCAGTTGTGGTTGCTAGAAATATTTTACTGTGTGATGATAATGTTCCATTGTCAACGGATATATCAGAACTTGTTCTTTTCAATAATGGATAAGTTGAAGTGAATCTAGACATTTGTAAAATGTTTGAAGAGCACTAAAGAAGCTGACTCATACATGTGATGTCGTATAAAAGGAGAGGGGTGAAGTGAAGTCAGCATTCAATGTACAGCCATGGAGAAGACAAGCAGCTTTAAAATTAGTGCAAATTTAAACATTACTGTGGAGCATGGAGAATTTGGACCATTTCTTCGAATTAAACGTGGAGAGAGATGGCTGGCTTTAGCACGATCCTTGTGGAAGATTGCGTGTCAGAACTTGAAAAATTTACGCAACATTGACTTCAAACTAACGCAAGCGAAGTGGTTTGAAGTCATTTCATAACTAGACATGTGAGCTATGTTAGCTTTGTCCGCACATCGCTGTTTGAAGGGAAAGAATGCAAGAATTACATCAACATGAATGCTGGTGAATGGGAGACACTGCTTTAGCAGTTGGATAACATCAACTCATTCTTATTCGCCAAACCTGAGCCATGTACGGAATGTCATGGCGTGAAAACTGTCACCAAATTGCAAATGGATAATCGGATGAAGGTGTCAAAACTATCAAAGAAAAGATTGAAGTTCAGTTGGAGAATATGAACGTGCAAAATCAGCTTTAACGTACCTGTGATATGCCAGTGATTATGATTGTCACTGCCTCAAGTATAATTGCAAGATGTGTGAACCAGGCAACTTCTGCATCAAGTGTGGCTCGCTAACAGTATCCGGAGAGTAAGACTTTTTAAAATCATTTGCTCGCCAGCCGGCAACATGCAAAGACTATTTAGCCAATATTTACTTTAAACCTGGTCAACCTGGAACATTTGCTGGTCCTTACCAACTTTATCACATATTAAAAAATCATGATCAACCAATTACTCATTCATAAGTGATATAATAGTTACAGGATCAAGATCCACTCAGTTTACTACAACCTGTAAAATACAGGTTTTAAATACATTTAAACCTGTGTTATTACACGTGGTATTGATGACATGTGGGATATAGATTTGGCTGACATGGGAAACATAGCCTCTTATAATGATGACACCCACTTTTTATTGGTTGCCATTGATGTGTTTTCCAATATATGCGGACGCAGCCATTACCTAACAAATCACATCCCAGCGTCATAGAAGCTTTTCAGAAGATTTTTCATGAAACACGTCGAAGACCGGAACTTTAAGGTCAGATAAAGAAACTGAATTTAAAAACAGATGGGTAAAAGCATTTTTGAAGAAGGAGGGAATTCATGCCTATACGACAAAGAATGAAACCAAAACCAACTTTGCCGAGAGAGTCATTCGTACTCTAAAGGGAATGATGTATCGATATTTCTTACATAACCAAACTTATCGCTATATGGACATCCTTCAAGAATTGGTTTACAGTTACAACCATAGACATCATACCTCTCTCGCTAATAAGTATGCTCCTGCAGACATTCCAAAGGAAAATGAATCTAAAGTGTGGAAGTATATGTATGTGGACAATTGAAACCAAAGATGAAGAAAAGACCTTACAAATTTAAAATCGGTCAACATGTTTGCATTTCTCACAAGAAATACATGTTTCAACGAGAGTATCATATAAAATGGACACAAGAAGTGTTCATTATCACACATCGTTACATGAAGCAAGAAATACACTTGTCCCGTGGGAAAGATCTTCTGGATGAAAATATTGATGGTCATTTCTATGAAGAAGAATTGCAAGCTGTTACAAAAGATATTGAATCCATCTACAGAATTGAAAAGGTCTTGAAAGCGCGAAAGGTGTTAAAGAATTATTTGTCAAGTGGTTAGGCTGGCCCAAGAAATTTAACAGTTGGGTGAACGAAACAGACAGACATAAAAAAATGAAGCATCCATTCACATGTTTGGTCTCTGGACCTACAGGTAAGCATTAGTAAAAACTTCTCTGGTCAAGGAAATTCTAGAGCAAACGCTAATTAAGCCCTCTCCAAAAACCATTTTATGGCCCTATGCAGCAGAACAGCCTTTGTATGAGGGAATGAAGTTGTGGAATTTTTGCCATTCCAGGCGACATTGAAGAGCGCTGTATCCCGAAAAAACAACTTACTTATCATAGATGACTTAATGTGATGACCGTATGACACGCCTCTTTTGTGTTGGCAGCAGTCATCAAAATCTCAGCATTATTTTTATTGTGCATAATTTATTCCATCAGGGTAGAGAAATGCGAAATATTAGTTTGAATACGCTTTACATCATTCTGTTTAAAAATCCTAGAGGCAGTCAACAAATAAGCACATTAGCGCGGCAAATCTATCCTGGAAAATCTAATTTTCTCATGGAAGCCTATCAAGATGCTACCAGCAAACCTCATGGCTATTTATTCATTGATTTAAAGCCAAAGACAAATGATCAACTGCGTATTTGTACAGGCATTTTACCAAAAGATGCGCATTATGTATATGTTGAAAAAGTAGCTTATGAATAAGAACCAAGTCACTTGACCATTCGCAGCCAAGATGTCTAAACGTATTCAAGCTAACCAGCCATTTCTCTACTTGCTGGCACGCAGTGGGCCTAAACGCCTTGTTACAGAAAGCTACCAAGGAGGAATAAACTAGCTCGTTTCAAATTTGTTTGAATATATTGCGAGGAGGTTTACGGTTAAGCTCAAAAAGGTATAAGGAATTCAAGCGTGAGCGTCATACCCTACGCACTCTAGCAGATAAGAAGACATCACTACGAAGAAAAAAGAAGTTGGTTAATCAGAAAGGAGAATTCTTCGACCTATTGCTAGATTTGCATTAACCTTGTTAGCTCAGTTGTTGTTAACATGAAACATACTTTAAAATGGTTCTCACTCCTGAATATGAATATAAAATGTTGTTGGAAAAGAAGGGAAAAGGTAGTGGAACCAAAGCGAAAGTGAATAAACTTTTACGTGGGAAACGAACTCTTGAAAAGGCAATGGAAATGTCTCAGCTTCTTGGTCGTCATTTACGAACAATTCAGTCACTACAACGAAAGTCTGCTGCATCACCCGATACAGTAAAATCAGAAAAGCCGCAACAGTTGCTAAGCTATTTTAAGCTATTTATCATGGAAAACTAACACAACTTTTGGCAGAACTTAAGAAACATGGTGCGAGATGGACAGATAAAAATGAACTTGTATTGAGAACTGGAGATGTCATTGAAAATTCCAACATGATTTGTTGAAAGAAGCATTGGTTGCTACAAGAAGAAAAGAACGACGAGAACCACCGCAGGGTTGAAAGCAGTTTATTGAGGAAATTGTAGACGCTAATATCCCAGAAACTGTTTTTGACAAAACGACAACTCGTGACGGTATTACAAACGAGATAAAACAGCTTCAGCAAAGGCTGTTTCTAGAAGAATGGGAAACTTTTTAACATAGTTTAAGTGTTGTTGTAAAGAAAATGAAAATAAAAATAATATTCCTGTTGAAATCAAGTGTGTAAGTGCTTGTTGTCAAGGAGAAGTAGTAGACAGCAATAAAGATTATGAGGACAGTGTGGATGACGTGAGCCAGACATGAACTAATCTATATACACATTCAATCTATCTACATCACATAAACGATTTAGTCATCATGGAGTCAACAAGTTTTTACATTACTTTACCCAGTAATGCTACTATGAACTAGTATCCTACTAATGAGGCCTCTACTCATCAAATTCGCATGCCTCGAGCCATATATCTTAAAGGAAAATATGAAGTGGTCTTAGCTGAAATTCAATATCCACATGCATGGACAACCATGAGACATGGAATGGAATATTACATTCAATATCGGAAATCATTAGAGGATACGCTTCATCAAGTTACCATTCCATATGGTTACCACAGATCCATACAAGAGATATGTAATGCAGTAAATCAAGAATTACAACTATCTATAGATGCAAACTCTATTTGGTTAAAGTATGATAAAATTAGACGAAGAGTTTTTGTTATTTTGAGAAATAATTATGATATTGTGTTTTATCCTGGCTTAGCTGAAATTTCTGGATTTATACCAGATCACTGGTATAGACAATCTGGCCATGCTGAACATAAAGCAGAAATTTTACACACTTTATATGTGCTGCAGTATTTGCGAACCACGAGTTGTTGGAGATTATTATGTTACTTTGCTCCTTACTGTCCCATTGAAGGTCATGATGGTGATATTATCATGAAAACTTATGGTCAACCTCATCATGTTCCTGTGAAAACATCAAACTTTGACACTATAGGAATGAATATTAAGGATAACACAGGTCACAATGTTTCATTTCAAACCGGGAAAGTCATATGTAAAATTCATCTTCGACAAAAAGCGTTATGAAAGCATACAGACACGATCCATCTGCATATCGCAACTATATTCTTCGTCAAGTGGGCGTGGATTTGCAAGGATTCAAAGGAGCGCGAATGCAATATGGTGATGGTATTGGTTCAATACTGGCATTATTGGCTCGTAAAGCTGTTCCACTGCTTAAGGCAGTAGCTAAAATTGATGCAATATATCTTAAACAGATTGCGAAAGATGTTGCGAAAGATGTTACTGGCCGAGTAGCACAGCATGTGATTGGCGATGTCTTAGGAGGATCAAAGAAAAGTGCGACCGACAAAACGTGTCAGAAGACGAAAGATCAAGAGAAGGATAACATCAACAAAACATATGAAAGATATCTTTTGAAAATGGCTTTAATGCATGATCATTCTTGTGAAAGTAGTCTTTCTCCATTGGAATGGTTTCGCATATCTCCAACGCAAACTGCTGTAGAAAAAAATTATTTATGATTTCAAGCCGTCCTGTGAACACGAAAATAAACACGCAGGTGGGATTTTTATAAATTTCTTGTACCGCCTATGTTTAATTAATATATTTACAATTATTTAACATCAATACAATTACGCAACATCAGTACAATTACGTAACATCAATACAATTACGTAACATCAATAATTGATAGATGTAAAACAATAAAGAAGAATTACATCACACATATTTATAAGAAAGAAAAAATATAATTCACTGATCCAAAATTTGTCTGGGGGTCAAACAAATTGAAATCCCCACAGAAGAACCCCACAGACAAGCCTATCTGGATCAATTGGTGTGGGTAAAGAATAACTATTTTTTAGGTTTGGCGAGGGTTTTGTTTTGCTTGCCATTGGTAAATTCAGTGGTGCGGCATGTTCTGCCTGGGTGGTCACTTTGACATTTAAAGCACTCGTGTTTGTACACGCAGTTTGACCATGTGCAGATTCCCTGGGAATTAAATTGTCTGCAATAACCCGGGGGACAGAACACGTTTTTCCGAAAGGGCTGGCTTTGGGAACGGAACTGTTTCAACTGTGCCGATTTTGCTGCGGCCAACAAATAAATTTCCTGATGAAGACTATCCCATGTAAGATCAGGGGAAAGCTCCCTGAATTTACGGAAGTCCTCATCGTACTTGAGAGCAGCTTCTAGACCGAACGATTTATACAAGCCTTGTACAAACGACATATATTTAAAGAGCTGCCGTGACTTATCTGGAAAGTATTCTTGATAAATTGAAGAGAAAATTAAAAAAGCTGAAAACCATTGCTCACAGGATGCAATTTTGAGCTGCTTGGCCTTCTTATTGAGAGTCACACTGCCACTGTGTGAAATATTAAGGCTAATGTCTTGTTCATCCGGGTTCAGCAACTCAACTAAGGAAACGTACTGATCACGCTTAATTTTGTCCAGAACGTTCCTGGCGACATGTAGGTGCAGAGTACTGGAGGCTGAATTGATAGGCTCACCTTCAAGGTGTGGATCGTCCGCATCCCGAAATAAAACTTCAAGGTCCTCGTCTTGGTCTTCCTGATTTAATGTTTCCCGATTTGTGACCGGCGTTTGTGTCGCAATGGCGTCCTGTATAGCTTGGGCGATTACTGGTTGGAGCTGCTGGACGACTTCCTGGACAATGTCATCTTTTTTTGTCTTCTTGGAGGAAGCAGCAGTTGCTTTAGATGCCTTTCGTTTTGGAGCCATATCTATTGACAAGACAGGAAGAGGAGAAAAAAGTGTAAAATTGCTAAATAACTTAAGATAAACCTTAAGAAAAGAAAAAAAATAGCTTAAATAAAATGATGCAATTATTGCTAATTAATAACGAACCAGTGAAACAATGAAGCTTCAGTAAAAAGTGAGGGAGTCATGCTTGGAGTTCAAAGTACATATTAAGATTAATTATGAAATCCAAACCGAGTCCCGTTATTATTATTATTATTATTACCATTATTATTATTATTATTATTATTATTACTTAATCGTTATTATTATAATGATGCAAGTAAAAAGTAATAATAGGGAGTTTAGTTTGGAGTTCTAGGTAATAAAGTAAATAATATGAAGTCCAAACTGAGTCCCGATATTTATAAAAATATTAATTGTTTTGTACAATAAAAAGTAAAGAATTCCTGTTTGGAATGGATAATTGAAATGAAAAGCCCAAACGGTGTTACATAACATCAAAAAAGATGTAAAATTTTAAAAATTACTCACTCGCGTTCAGCTGGAATTCTCCTGGTTCACAAATTATCCAAGGTTTGCACGGAGCGTCAGTAACAAGATATCCTTGGTTATTTAAAATTATTTACTGTAGTAACTGATCTTGTGACGAAACAACAGAATCCTAATGACGACACAAAAGAATCCAGTTTAAAACGTCACAGCAACACCTATGCGAATATTCGTCCCAGTTTAAAGGAAAATACTTTAAATATCAGCAGTAATGTTTAAAGCGTCCCAGAGGTATCCAGAATATACTATATAAGAAAAAAATAATAGAGATATTCCAACAAAATTTAAACAAATTTATTTCTTAGCTTAATTATATAAAATGTGTTACACGCGAGGAGAGTAAAATGAATGAGGTTGCTGAATGCTTAACAGCTACCCTCATTGAGTACAGATAATTTTAGACCAATCAAATCAGAGGGACGGCTTATTCATAAATCCGTCTAGGTCAGTGGGCGGACCTAAACGGCAATATTGTAGACTATCAACCACTCACTACCATTAGAGAGGGTGCTCCAATAGAATTTTATATTCCTGCAAGTACAGAAGAATATTTAGATTTAAAGAAGAGTAGATTTCATATTGTATGCAGCATTGTAATGGCTGATGTAACAGCGTGTGTTGCATATGATAACGTATCATGCAGCAATGATTTCTTTAATGGATTATGGTCCAATATTGAATTATTTCTGAATGATCGATTGATTTCACATAGTAACAATACTCGTGGTTATACCAGCATTATATCCCACCTCATTCGTAACTCAGAAGAAAGCCTCAATTCTCAGCGCTCTATGCGTCTCAGCTATAAAGATACTGCTGGATCAATAAATGTTTATGAGGTGAAAAGACCCAATCATGAAAAGTATATAACAGGTTTTCATGTAAATCTTGACGGTGGTGAACTACCTGAAGCGGGAAATAATGGTTTACATAAACGTTGTTTGTATACGCGTCTAAGCCGTGAGTTTATGCTTTCAGGTGCTTTAAGGGTAGATTTGCTTTAGCAGGATCGTTATCTTCCCAATGTCATCAGTATGAAATTGCGTTAACATTGAGAAAAAGATGAATAT
Source organism: Protula sp. h YS-2021 (assembly GCA_949752745.1). NCBI lineage: Eukaryota > Metazoa > Annelida > Polychaeta > Sabellida > Serpulidae > Protula > Protula sp. h YS-2021. The sequence goes on from OX457025.1 coordinate 23,130,482, forward strand.
GTATTAATCGCTGCAATAAAGGTTTTAAAGTAGACGTGAAATGTGCGTTTTTAACCATTCGCAAAGTGAGGGCTAGTCTAGGTATTCAGTTGGGACATACAGATGCATTGATGAAAACTCCTGCCAAGTTTCCTATTACCAGAAAAGAATGTAAAATTTAAGCCATTCCCTCTGGATTTCAATCTGTTGTGAAAGGTAATATCTTTTTGGGCCAATTACCAAAACGTATTGTCATTGGACTGGTTCATAATTAATCCTTTGCTGGATGTGTTGAGAAATCAATACAGTTTTTTACATTTTGATCTTAACTACATGCAACTTTGCACTGATGGTGAACCAGTCCTATCCAAATCTCTCAAGCTTAACATAAATCGGAATAAATATCTTGACGTTTTTGAAACTCTTTACAAATCTTTTGATAGAATGAATGGTGAGAAAAGTTCCATTATAAAGCGGAAAGATTGGCCAAGAGGTTATGCGTTATTTTCTTTTGACTCAACACCTGATTATGATGGTGATGATCATTATGCCCTTATCAAGCATGGGAGCTTGCGGCTATAGATAAATTTTGCTGCTGCCTTGCAAAATACAGCCAATGTCATAGTCTATGTTGAATTTGACAACATCATTGAAATAAGTGCAAATCGCAGTATTCAATTCGACTACCAGTCATGAACACGAAGGAGATAGATGCCATATTCCATGATGTCATGACGAAAGACGTATTCCACAGAGTATTACCTATAGATCAACAACCAACATTACAGCAAGGAGACTATGTCATCAATACAGACGATCATGATGAACCTGGTGAACATTGGGCTGCCGTGTACTTTGACAAAGCTGTGGAATATTTTAACTCTTATTTACTTGCACCCATAGATAATTGTTTAGAAAAGTAATGACTATGTGTATAATTCCATACCATTACAACAGCCCATTCCCAATACTTGTGGTTTTTTTATTGTGTATATTATATATTACATAGAGCGAGAGATCATAATATGTTTGATATTGTAGATATTGTATGAGAAGAAGTGATGGTGATTTTGTGGTCAAGAATTTGTATATAGACATTATAAAATCATTATTTCATTAATGTATATTTTTTATAAATAAAGGATTTTGTATATAGACATTATAAACCATTATTCTATTGATTTTGTATTGGTTGTATTAGTCAATGTGTGGTAATTGTCAATCTCATTTATTATGAATAAAAGCAAGACAGTTGTAGACAAGTCTTCTTTTTATTGTGTTATACATTATTTTACATTCTTTTTTATTCAACACATAACATGAGGAATAAGATATATTTCAAAACATTTTTATTCCATAACTCCAATTTTTTCCCAACGCTTATTTTGCAAACACATTTAATACATTGATAGAGAAATTACAATGTAAATTAATATATGTATCATAGACATTATACTTCGTTTGTAAATGCTATGAAAATTACATAACTCACATTATCAAACTTTATTATTTTAAACATGTTCAGTTCATGCCCATAACCCCCACATGGGATATGTCAGCTCAATGCACTTTCAAGTCCTCTTTGAATTCAAGCGTCAGGTTCTTCCCAATCCAATGCTTGTAACAGAGCGTACCATTCCACTATGTAGAGGGTGATCTAGTCATAGCGTTCTGTGAGCTCGTCATATTGGCGGAATTGTACAAACACGTCTAGGCAGTTCTCAGTCATTGGCACTTCTAAATCCTCTGAGAGTAGAAGGATAAAGCCAGGTATCCTCAGCTTCTCTAGATTGCCCTACAACACGGATTGTTCATCAACCGATAATATGATATACTTTCCAAAATGCCTCAGCACAATGTCATCACATAAGTTTCTCATATATGAGAAGCCCTCTGTAATATGTTCATAACCCGATAAAATGTCTTCCATCTTGTTCAAAAGTCAGGTCAACTATGAGCTGTCTCCTTGTCTTTGAAGCCTTTTCTCCACTTGTTTCACCTGCTTCTTCAACATTTTCCACTCAGGTTTTATCAGCAAAATAGTCTTTTTCGTAGGATGGTTTCTTCCAGTCCCATCATCTCTTAAGTACTTGAGAATGTTCACCACTCCTTCATTGTTTTGTTTCATAATTTTAATGTACTTTCCATTTCCCAGAGAAAGCATTCTCTCCCACGACTGTGGTGGTGAAGTCGTCTCCACTTTCAATTTCTTGGTAGTGGTAGGATTTTTTACTTTTAAGTTCTTGACTGTATCGGCAAGGGATCCATATCAGTTGCAGATCTCTTCCGACTTCCAACTTCCATGTTAACGCCTCAGTATCCGCATCTCAAATAACTCTTAAGTTAAAGAGACTCCCCTTTTTATAATGTCGCCTTGTAATGTCCATGTGCTAAGATGGAATAGCCATCATTCAGCACGTACCACTTGTCGTCATATGAGGAGAGGGCTACTTTCTTTAACTTCTCCGAGAAAAGCTGGTGGTCATGACTTCGAACAATGTGTCCTGAAGCTATCGTTTGAGTTTGGTTGAGCAAACTGTCTCTATACTGCACATGTTTCATGTGTCTTTGACAAGCTCGAGTGATGCCTTTGGCCGTATGTTTTTCTCTCCCACCATACATTAAACTGTACATTTTCGGTCTGAGCGTTGGAATGTAGTAAATGATCTGACGGATAGTCCCTAGTGCCAAACATGTCAGCATCTTGCTGCATATCTTTGTAGATATCTTCCGTTTCTATGTCATAACATAGACTGTCGGTGTCGCTGAACAACAACTTGATATTGGATACTTGACCATGATGTAATTGTGATGAAAGTCAAACATAAGCACTTTGCTGAGATCAAGACTGGTGCAACCAACACGAATGGGTTTATCCAGAAGCACATCCACTTTGCGTAAATGTACGGCAGTCAAATCGTCGTTAATAATTTTGAATTTGTCGAAAGAAGGTTTTTAACCACGAGTTTCGTGAACCGCTTTTCTTTGTGAACAAGGTCAACATTGATTCGCTTTCTCACATTTTCCATGGTCTTGCCAAACACAGAATTATTCATCAGTTTGAAGAAGTCTTTCTCAAATGGGTTCTTGGTCCATTTTATCTTTTCTGTGTTCAAGGTAAAATATTTCGCTAACCATTTGCTCTGTTCAAACATGATGGCACGATGCACTTTGGTGACTTTCAACCCCAGTGAGACGTACTGCTGCAAATTCCTATAACGAAGCACATATTTCGTCTTATTGCATAGGTTAGGAATGCGCCTTTTACTAAGCTTACCTTTCATGTTCAGATCTTTCCGTAGCTTCTGACTGTACTCTGACAATTCTTCTACTTTGACACTTTTCCTTTCTGGAGCCAATGGGTAGTGATTATGACGATCATGGATTGTGTGTGGGTATTCTAAATCCACTTCTAAAATGTATCCAATGTCGTCATCTTCAGCCACATCCATGAAGTCGAGAGATTCTAGCTCACTCACCCACATAAATTCACTTTCTAGCATGCTTTGCGACATGGCCCAACCATACAAGTTGTTTGCGCCCAGGTACATCAGGTAGTTGTTTGGCATCTAAGAATTGTAATCTGACACGTAGGGGTTATTCGCTTTCGCGTACTTGTGCGTGATCACAGATATTCCTCCACGTAATATCCTCCTGTGATCACGCCATGTCGCAAAACATGCTAGAAAGTGAATTTATGTGGGTGAGTGAGCCAGAAGTTAAAAGCTGTCTGTTAATTTTAGATTGCTTGTGGTGAATGCAATATATTTCTCAATGGTGTTGGGAATGACCGTAAATGTTTCATTTTTTAATTTTCCAATTTCCTCCACGATGAGATAACTGTCATAGCCTGGCAAATTGTTGAAAAATACAGGAATGATAAAAGAATCTTTGTCCATCTGTTGATCCTTTCTAAGTCGAAACTGCAGGTTACATTCATTATGTGCTGCTCCGCGGTATTTGCTATTGATATGGTCATGATCTCTCACACGATCGGCTCCTAGGGGCTCATGATAAATGTAGCAATTGACAGCGTTCTTAAAATTCTCTTGATCCTCACGAGTCATCACCATATCCTTCGGCAGCTCTAAACCACGCACAATACGATCACGCTCATTAACCATATAGTCTAAAAAGACTTTCACGGCATTTTCTCCTCGATACATAACTGGTTCGCGGGTTTCGTACTGGCTGACAACCACATAGGCAAAGCTGTTTGGACGATGATGTTGATACCTATCCCCTTCATGCTTTTACGTGAAACATTCAAAGTCGGCAAAAATTACTGTACTCGCTGTTGTTTGGCCACATTCTTGAACTTGATGATATGTTCCTTGGGAAATGATAAACGTTGTGCTCCATGCTTGCCGCAAACTTCACGATGCTCATCTAAAAGATCTAAGCCATGAAATTCTTGATCAAGCAGTAATGCCTTTAGTTACCACTGCTAATGCCACTGCTAATGCCCTCTACCTTTAATTCCTTCTCAAATGGTGTATAATGATTAACGCGATATGAGTGTTCCTGATGAGGGTGAAGGCGAGCCAAAACGGACCATAAGAAACATAACAAACTTAGATAATGTTATTGATTTTATAGAGAAAACAGCAAGACAACAGCTAGGAAACAGCTAGGAAACAGCAACTATTTACAAAAGCATGAACCTGATGTATACATGTGCTAGTGTCGCATCCATGAGTTAGATATAAGAAACCTAACCGACACAAATGTGTTAACGATGTAATGAAATTCCCAGTCATTTTGAAGAAAAGCTGTGGCCAGTTTTTATATCTGTCCATTTCGGCTGTGTTAGACGATATCCAGTTCCCACAAAAAGTAATTTAATTGTTCGTTGAAATTCAGTGGTTGCTACTCCACAAAATATTTCCCAGACGCGACCTATCTAGATCTGCACCATTTGTCACATGTTCATCCAATGCCGGAGTATAACTTACACCTGATTAAGTTATAGTATAAAGCAGTAGTTTTGTTTATTTAGATGTGCCTTCTTTTCGAGCATAAGTTTCCCGGTATAATCCCAACTGGGAACTCAGCGTCTGGCTTATTTATAATTCTGCATCCTGTAAGGGCAATCTATGCACACATTCTGCAACAGAATTAATAGGTCGGTGTTCGTGTTGATCGAACTGGAAGATCAAAACATTATTTAAGGGCAGATTACTTCTGTATCAGCAGTATTATGAACATTTCCCATTATAATTAAACTTAAAATAATAAACATTCGATAATACGGGTACACCTTAAAACTGCTTTGACCAGATTTAATGCTGCTATAAATGCGCATGGATAAAATACACTTGACTAAATTATACAACAAAACAGTGGCCATGTTCTTTGCTAGATAATGCATGTTACAAAAAATATAAAATAGAAATTATTAAAAGCACATCTTTTTAGAAAGGCGCGTTTTTCATAACTATGGGTGTTAATGTTATTAGTTATTCTATTAATTGTATACTATATGGTATTAATTAGATCATATCTTTTGCATGTGTAATGCTCTTAAATGTTATTATTTATTCTAAGAGTAATTATTTATTCTAGCCATTTAATTGTGATTCAGTGGTAATTCTTGTTCGCATGTTACATATATATATATATATATATATATATATATATATATATATATATATATATATATATATATATATATATATATATATATATATATATATATATATATATATATATATATATATATATTGCTTGATATTTATTTTTAGTTTTTATTTTCGAAGTGTTTATAAAGGTTTTGTTATGTTATGTGGCACATTATCTCTGTTTTTTACTTAGTTGAGTTTTGTTTGTGCCTAAAGGACTGTCATACCGGGAATATGGCGAATATCATGTTTTGATGCGGTTTGTTGTTGACACCGTTCTGATTTTGCGTTTATGTAATACAAAAAATCAATGTACAGTGTGGGGTAGAGGAGAATTCCTGGACTTCCGTATTCCCGATTTGGTTTACCATTGGCTTTAAGAAAGCATGATATTGAGCATAGGCAGGTTGGAGCTTAATTCTTTTGACATGGTGGCGATTTTTGCCAGCAACTTTTTGTTCTGGTGGCGATTTTGAGTTCACCCACAGCGAAAGTGACCAACTGGCAACAACATGAAAACAATTAAAATAAGCGTTCCACTGTTTATTATCAATAAACCCGTATTAATCTAACCAGGTATAATCAGACCGCTTATTTGCCAATTAATAATGTTACTTATGAAAAGAAAATTGCTTAAATGTGTGAACTATGTTTTCTTTAGATTTTCCTGTGGCAAAATTTCGCAACCAAAATTTTTTCTGGTGGCGAAATGTCAAAACTTGGTAGAAAATCGCCACCGCTAATTCGAAGCCTGATAGGTATACTTTATATTAGCGCTTGGTGTTGGAATGTTGATTTTGCCTTAGAATATGCTTTGCCTTGCATGTAGCACGATTTTCCATTTAAAATGCAAAAACTGTTCTAGGCACATAGCACTTCACCAATAATATGATAAAAATGGATTCCTTATTCATGCTGTGTACTTAACAGCTGAGTTTTAAAAAATGAGATATAAAGCTAAGGTGGTCGGCGGGCGCAGTGATTCAAATTGGGAGTAAGCTATTGCATTTTGTTTGCATAATGACATAAACAAAACTTGCTATTGCGTTGGCTGTTACGATTCAGATCTCTAATTACTATTTCAAGTCATCTTTTGCGCACACAAAAATGTAATCAGGCTGGCTTATAGTCAATGAACCCTGTTTCATGACTATGCATAAAACTTTAAACTTATTGAAAAAACTTGAATAATAAATTTTAGATTGTGTAGGCCGCAAGAAGATAGAATGGAATATTATTTGTCGTTTTAGCCTGGCAGCTTAAGGCGTTGCCAAACATTGTGGTTGGTTCGAATTTCATTTACGACTAGAAATCGTAGCATCGGTTAAACTCAAGGCACGCCGGTGTGCTTATATAGTTCTTTATCTCATGTGTTGTTGTAGAGTGACAACCTAGCGCCGCCTTTACTGTATCAAGTGAAAATAACGGATTCTCTTTGTCCAGTGGGCAGTTTGAGGTTGCTATCGCCTCAGCTAAACAATTATAAGAAATATTCTTCGTAGTTTTGATATTACCATTGATGATATAAAACATAACAAGTATATTCTCAGGCTCGCAGATATTGTGCAAAATTATTAGCTGAGGAAGTAAGTTGGTTTCTCAGTTGTTATTATGCCTGTAACTGCTCATTAAGCAGTTGTTTCAGTACTGTTTTTCTTGCTTACTCAAGTTAGTTTTTTTATTCCGTGAAATTGATGAATTGATGTATTTTACACTTTATCGAATGTATTCCTTATAATGTGTGTGCTTTACTAGAACCAGAATAATAAGATGAAAGGATTGTAAATAGGTAAAAAAACATCAAAGGAACTCTACAAGGCACATAATTATAAAGTTCAGCAGGCAACATTATTTTTCCATTAAAAAGTCTTTAAAGATGACTTATTTTTTAACCTTTCCCCAAAACCACGGAACAAATAGAATACAGAGAGTGCAAAATTGGAATTAAAATTAGAAATTGGAGAAATTAAGAACAAAAAGGGGCATAAACCGCAGCATATCCATAGATTTTGTTGACAGCAGTACATGAGGAAATTTTCTTCTTCACTCACAAATAGCAGTATTTTACAGTTTCTAATCTCATTTTATTTAAAATATCGTATACAACATATCTATATTATCAGTTTTAGCATGCCAGTTTGATATTTGTTTAAGGTTCACTGCAGGGCAACAATAAGTCCAACTATGTTGAGAATAATTCTGACAGGTTTAAATGAGCGCGTTATTTTAACTTTAGATTTCTTTGCTGGCAGTACGTGTATGCTGTTTTTGTAATGAAAGCTGTAGAAGACAGGTTGCTTACGTATGGCTCTGGCATTGTTTTGTCATTTTTACAGCGACATGAATAGTGTCTCTACATGGACGATGCCAATTACTCTCACCTGACATGCGAATTGGTTCAATTTATTAAAGAGCCCAAACAGTTAATTAGTATAGTTATCGATTATTGTTTTCTTGTTGTTGAGAATTTGAAGATTGACAATAATATTCAAATAGGAAGGCCGATGTGCTCATACTTAAGCACATGGGAAATTTCTTTGCAAAAGCAATGGCAGAGTTTCGGCACCACCAGCATGGCGATATACCATGGGAGAACGTTCCCTCAGATCATCTCTTCTGGGAAAATAGTGTACTTCTTGATTAAAAGCACCCCTACATCAATGCCAGAAAGAATTTAGGCTACGGATACCAAAACAATTAATATTTATTTAATCTTGGCGAGATTTGTTATTATTTCCTGAAGAATGCCCTAGGCTGTGAATCAATTAAATTGTCTAGTCCTTAGCTGAGATTTGTCCTCTCATTTAAAAAGGGACTAACGAAGGCACGAGTGATTGGAATCATGAAGCACCCGTTGCCTAATATGGAAACTGCTTGGCTTCCCAATCAGCTTCCAACCCCTTGCAACCACAGCTTCACACATTCCAATATGTGTGTCTTTGTCTATGGGCCCTGCAACTTCTTGGGATTATTTCTCCGTATATTGCAAGTGTGCGGAATCTGTCTATTTTTTCCTGCATTGATGGTATCAATGATTGTAAATCCGAGACACTTTGCAATATGACATTTTCTTATGGTTATCTGACATCTGGACATTTTGCTACTGTATGAAAAAGTGCAGATCTCGCACTCGTAAATTTTTCAACAATAGTTATATCACAGTTACAAGTATTCTGAACATGTAACTTAAAAGAGCTGTTTTGGGGAGATGTGGATTCGCTTTTGTGCTTAACCGAAAGTATTTTCAAACACGTTTAAAGTTAAAGCTTCAAGTTGTGAATCAAAGATTACCGTCATCTAATTAAATAGATCAATCAAAACAATCAAAAATAGTATTGGTTATAATGGATCCGTTCTATTTGCTAATCCATTCCGCTTTCTATTACATTATTCAGCGTGCACTCCTCTACGTATTCTAGCAAACAAAAGAAAGTATATAGTAATTTTATTCTATAGCTTCGAAAAACGTCTTTATTCTAAATCTTTGAATATAAGATTGTCTTCCCGTTTTGAGCTTTGTCTTTAGTAAACATCTTTTTAGACATTGCAAACGGGTATATATCGCTTGTATATTGTGACCAGACTGGTTATGTTCAATCAGTACTGTGTTATTTTTTCGCTACAAACTCAAAGTTCTTGAAAAATTGAAAAGTGGTCTAATTGCAAGTTTTTTGTACCATGCGAAATAAGAATACCACGACCTGAAAAAATGGCCGTTAGCAGATTATTGACATGCTGAAAGAGGGGAGTTCTGTGAACAGGATTGCTAACAGATTTGGGTGCACCCGCTCTACTATACACCGCTTGCAACAGCGATGCCAAGAAACAGGACGCACGGTAGATCGGCCGCGAAGACGCAGGCCACGTGTAAACAAGGCTGCACAAGATCGACACAAGCAACTCATCTACTTAAGCAACAGGTTTCACACGGTAACTGAAACGGCAACGAACACGCCGGGCATAAACAATAACGGATGTGTTGACTGACGGTGGGGAGAAGATTAGCAGAAAGCGCAATACGCACATGCAACACCATATCGCTTAATTGTGCTCTGCGATCATGTAGGAACTGGGCGCGATATTACAGCGGTCACAATGGCCCCATCGCAACTGGTTGCCAGTACTGTTTTCCAATGAGTCTCGGTTCAGTCTATATTGACATAACGACAGGCAGCGCGTATATCGAAGGATCGGAAAGCGATACGTTCCACAGTGCGTTTCCCAAGTGGACAAATTTGGCTGTGGCTCGGTTATTTTTGAGGTGCGATAAAATTCGGCTGGAATTCGGCAAGCTGACCGCAGGTCGGTATATCGACACCACACTTACCGGGAAGGTGTTGCTCTATATCCAGCAAAACAATAACACAGACTTTATTAGGGATAACGCGCGACCACGTGTTGATAGAGACAGTTTACAGCATCTGATAGCACATATCAACCTGGCTGCCATGGCCACCATATTCTCCGGATGTAAATCCACTGGAACACCTCTGGGATCTTCTGGACAGGAAAATAAGCGGAAGAAACCCTCCTTCGAGAAATCACGCGGAACTTCGACAAGCGTTAATCGGAGATTGGCAGCATTAGCCACAGCAGAGAATTAATTGACTCATTTATTTAATGTTGTTCTTGTCTACAACGACATTATCTTAGAACTGAAAGATGGTGCGTTTTCAGTTTTTTTAGGTTTGTGAGGTGTTGATGCATCTGAAATTCCTTGAAGATTGCAATGTAATACAAGTAATAGTAGTAGTAATTTAAATAGTTTGTATACTTTCTTTTGCTCTTGAGTTTACTTTTCCTGCAATGACAAGAAGCGAGATTTTCCGCCGATTGCCCGCTGACGGTCCTTTGCCCATTTTTCCTTGTTGCGGCAAACGATGGAGCGTCCTTTAGTTCTTTTCGTATTTCTCGCTGCTCCAAAATGTTTGAAACAATATCGTAAGGTCGCACACTGGCCTATGTCATCAATTTCGTAGGTATCTCCATTTAAAAAAAAAGATCTGACATTTGTGAGTTTATATAATTACATTTATTAGCCTTTACTTATTGTAACCTTAGAATATAGGCACAGTAGTTAAAAAGAATGTCTTGATATCTATTTTTAGGTAAAAATTGAAATCAAACCAGCTTCTCTGAATAGCAATTTACCCTAAAAACTGCTTCTTGGAAATCTGAAATATATGCAGGGAACGTCATCCTGTTATTTCTGTTTATTATTTATTTATCATTATTTATGGGTGTTTTTTTTCTTGTTCTAGACAAGATGTTTTGTTGTGCCTCCGAGGTGGAGACAAGCCAGTGTTTGATGTTACAAGAACGTTACTATTTATGCAACATATAATAAAGTAGGTAGTTATTTCAAGGGCGCACCTCTTCCTTTGTAGTGTCGCCAGGATTATCACCGAAGAGCTTTGATGCTAAATAGCTGTTCGCTTTGTTGCGATATACGCACAATCTGTGAGATACGCGTCATTTTCACAACTTATTTTGAAGAATTGAGTTCAGCAAGCTACTGGTGATTTATTTGTCTTGGCGATACTTGAATTTCGCCAAAAGATTTAGTTTGAATTACTGACGACTGCCTCATAATGGCATGGTTTTGACAAGGTCTACCTCAGACTGGTGAGTGTGGACTATTGGGCGCGCACCTGGGGATCTGCAGCGCTTCAGGTTACTTGTGGGTGACAAACTGTCTGCGAGACGGATTGATGGGATGGTGGTAAATAGTCCATTGTTACTCAAAAACACAATGTTGTTGGCAAACGTAGTAAGTACAAATACAAAGGAACCGGGATAGGACCAACCAGAACATAGAACCAACCCGCACATAGGACCAGTCCGCACATAGGACCAACCCGCACATAGGACCAGCCCGCGCATAGGACCAACCCGCACATAGGACCAACCCGCAAACAGGACCCCCTCGTAAACAGGGCCACTTCTTAAGTGTCCCGTTCTAGTTGTCTTCGGTTATGACGAAGTCAATGCACAGGGCTACCTTAGAAATCGGTCCGCTTTAGTTCAATCACACTGGTGGTCCTATTTACAGTGCTCCACTGTATTTTGTTTATTGCCGTTTTACAAAGGTGAGTCAATTCGTATGCTGACAGACTGGCACCATTTCTAACATGTACCACTTTGGACATCTCATATCTTTCTTGTTTGTGCAATTCATCCCCAAGTTGTACCTCTCCCAACATTGTCCTGTGTTGTTAAATAACTTTAGTAAACGCCGTGTTCTGACTGGTCAGTTTTAAAGTCAGTAATTTTTCGATGTTGATCAGAACCCAAAAGTCGATAGATATTGCAGTTGTTTATAAACAAAACGTCAGTTACGTCATGTAAGAAGGTAAATATGTACTTTTTAATCAACATGAAGACACTGCTGCATGACTTGGAAAAAAAGTTATAATCTGACTGGTGGGTGAAAAGCCAATAATTTTTCAGTTTTTACTGGAACACAAAACTGGATAGATATTGTAGTTGTCTGCAATGAAAGCGCCAAGTAACAAACCACATACTGACTTCTCCGAGTCAACACGAAGCTATTATTGACCAGTTACAAAAATGTTCACATAAATGTTAAGATTTCTTTACGGGTTTTTACGCATCTTGGACTGGGTTGATTGTCTGGTCAAAGTGCGGCTTACGTACGTTGGATGGAAGCGTCCGATTTACGATACAAACCGCTTCCGGGGTTGGAAGGGGATAGGTTGGAACCGGCAGGGGGGGGGGGGGTAATTCGTCAAAATGCTACACCAGTTTCCAACTAATTATGGAACCCGCTAATCACACTTACTTTCTTCTTCTTCTTCTTCTTCTTCTTCTTCTTTTTTTTTTTTTTTTTTTTTTTTTTTTTTACAAAATCTACTTTTGTGTAACCATTCCTTATACAAAGATAAAATACACCCCCAGGTGCCACGTGCCGGATGTTGCGGGCTTAAGTGCACCCTGGTCGACTTTGGGTAGCCATGACTAGCTTTCGCACAAATACACATTGTCTTTCGGACCGGAACCCGTTATCTTTTGTGCGGGTGCAATTTTCTTGCAGGTACGAATTGACCAAAATGGTACGATCCAGTACACAGTGACTTTCGTATAGCTACCAGTTGGCAGAGTACGAAATCGTAAAGGTACGAGTTGTCTCAGCCGTGTATGTTTATCGTATTCCAGCTTCATCATACACTATGAGACTAGACATGGAGGGGCGCCATGCCTTACTCCCCTTTGCCATTGCGGGGGAAGTGAGTTGAACCAGAACTTCCTCAAATCCAGCAGGCATCACGTGACCTAATTAAACTCTGGTAATGCTGTCAAAAGCCAAATCGCTTCAGGGCGTTTTGCTATTTATACAAACCCCCCAAAAAACCTTTGCGGCCTTCTGGAGGATAGCTTGCAACCCTACTCAATTTACCCTTCATTGAACAAGTATAGATGTAACTGAAGCAGCTTATATTATTGCGAAAGCTTTTGTTACTTGATAGGTTCTTTTACTAACCCCATAGACAAAAGATAACAAGAATGGAATCACTTGCATTGCCCATGTTGTAACGTATGAATAATTCAGTAGATTAATACATTGCGTGTATTTTCACCATATACGATGATCAGTTAATAAGCGTAAAGGCACGCGCTTTCCCCCGCTTGCACTGTGTATCAATTTCCCAACAGACTAGACTTTATAGCTACCCCTTGGGGCTCTGTTAGGGAAAGCTGTGTTGTATTATTTCCATGCCCTTTTAATCTGCAGTGAAGAAGGTCGTGGGACCAGTCTTCATTCGCTGTGACGTATCGGTGAAGAGGTATATATATAAAACAGAGCGTCATTAAGGCTTTGAGATTTGGTTGATATTTTGTGGATTACTCAGATATAGAATATTAAACGCCTGTGTGGGCAAATTAACTAGGCCTAGGACATTAGTCAACATGTGAAAAAAGATTGGATTTGAAAAGTGTTATAGATTAATCTATGAATAAATTATTTTGATATTTCTGAGTAAATATTGAGCAATGTTCCAGGATAGTAAAAAGCTGGATAGTATGATTTGTGGGAAGTTTGCGCTTAAAACTGAATAGAAACAATGGTCTGAAATAATCTGAGGCAATTTAAGGAACGGAAAAGGAAATGGCGCAAAAAAACCCCTGCTTGGCAAATAGTGACTGAGTAAACCGCACTCGGGTTTGGCTATGTGTTACGCGCATCCTTTGGCAAACTATGCAGCTTATGTTGCATGAAAGGAGCTTAATTTACAGTCGTGGAATATACGTCTATTGCTGGCATTTACAAGCTTATATTTGACTTGCAAAGGGGATAACTAAAACACCACCCAAATATGAATGAAGATATAAAGCGTAACGCTATTACCGCCAAAGCAGATGTGAACTACCAAAGTGGCGAAAGCTTTACAGGAAGTACCCAAAATAGCAGTGGATTAATGTCAGACTCGGGTATAACGGTAATAGAAAACACACAGCAGGAGCCTATACACAGAGCAGAAGAAGCCAGCTCCTCACCGATACGAACGGATAGCTGTGGTTCCAGGAACAGATCAAATTACATATGCCATGACTTTGAAAATGACGTCACGCCGACGACGTCCCTAGAAACGAATACAAGAGAAATGAAATGGAAGGAAAAGGGATCAAGCAGTAACAAGCAAGGCCGTAAAAAACGGAGTAGACGCACTATCAGTAAGGACAGTGTTACGAAGCGATCAGACTTCGGCGAGTATTATCCGGACGGTGGGTGGGGGTGGGTCATATGCGGTGGCGCGGTTGTGGTGAATTGTTTGTGTTATGGATTACATCTAGCTGGAGGAAGTACTTATCTCGCTGTCGTGAGGTATATGGACAGTCTGGCAGTGCATATCGGTGAGTACTCAAATTGTGTAGAAAATGTGTCATTTTTACAGAAACCCAGAAATCAAATAAACAAGCCATCGTAGAAAGCAGTGTCTCCAACCGAAACTGAAAATCCAAGATGGCGGCCATTGTGACTTGGAAACTGGGTCAAGATGAAAAAAGCGTTCACCTATCCACTACTATAGGTCATCGAAAAATTTAATATAACAGACAACGGGTACTCAGCGTGGGAGTTAAGCATTGATGGGAGAACTGACACCTCGATGGCTTGACAAACAGACAGATGGACTGACAGATGGACGGACAGACGGACCATATCCAAACGATAGCTCTCCTACGGAGCCTAAAGCCCCAGTTGGAGGCTAATAAAGCTTATTAAAACACGTGCTGTAATCTATTTTTAGATACTCATCCTGCACTCACAACGATTTCCTTGAAGCCACCGAATGCCACCGGAAGTACCGTTGTGACTCCAACACGAAGTCTCAATACGTACGGTGGGTATATTAAAACTTACGCCACAAATACTTGGGACCTGCATGAGATTTGGAGATATCCGTTGTTCACTCGAAAACTTAAAAAAGATGAACAATTTTTTTTTATTTTGATTAGCCCCGCTGGCTCATTTTGTGATAATGATTAGCCCCGCTGGCTCATTTTGTGACTGTAATTTGTAAATAATTTACAATTGCAAATTACTCACGAAATTCATAATTAATGTATTCCTAAATAATATTCGCAATTCATACAGTTAAAATCTTAAATGCTCTCCTGTGTAAATTCATTGTTGTTTAAGCTGCACAGCAACAATATCAAAACCCCAAAATTTATGGGGTGTAAGGATAACACAATTAGAGATGAGTTAACAAAGCTATGTTCTTAGCTTTACATCATTTTAAACTATGCAAACGAGGTTCCGTTGGAGCTCTAGCCAATAATTATTAGCAAACGGAGAATTATTCGTGATTTAAATATACGTTCTTGCAAACAAACGGATAAAAAAAAGTTTTAGCTTTTCATCTCTTGTTAAACTTCCGTTTTTAGTCTTTTTGTGTGTTTGTGTGTGTGTGTTTTTTTTTTTTTTTTTTTTTTTTTTTGCACTGCGCAGAGTATGATCTTAATATCGATGTGCAGAGGGAGGGAAAAACAAAAGCAATACAAGAAAATAGAGTTGTGGGCTTTGATGTAAACAAGAGTTCAGAAAAAATAACCTTTGTCGATAGCCTTCAATAAATCAAGCCTGGTGTCTGGTAATCAAGGACCTTGATTGCGCAAAAATCCAGACCAAACCATGCCCTTATTTCAAAGGGGGGGGGGGGGCGGGGGTGGGGGAGGAGCGGGGTTGACTCTTCATCGCAAAGGTTGTTTTTTCTCAAGTACGCATGGCGTTAAACTGACCTTTCTGATTTATAAATGTTGACCAACATAGTTTCGGTCAAGCTTGAAAATTAAACAGAGAACTAGTGGTGAACAACCTTTATTTAACATAGCAATAAAAAAAAAAACGTCGCAGTTACTGGGAGAAAATTCGTAGACCCAAACAGAACTTCCATATACATGCAAAGTGTACTCTAAACGACGCTTCCTTCCTATTTAAGAAACCATCATTATTGTCCTGCCCGATTCCATATGGACTTTTTCCACGGTACACTCTGCCGCCGTAAGTGGCTAAATAACAGAGCCCGGTGTGTGATGTTCCTCAGAACCGCGGTATTGTGACGACACCGTTGTTATTTGCCATCATCTCTTTACCTCACTTGATTGACTGCTTGAGTCATCTGCACGTGACGCTAAAGTAGAGAAAACAAGGCGTTGTTGCCTGTCAAGTTTGTAGAAAAGTCCAGAGCTTTCTTACCCAGCGCTACGGTGTTGCGTCTTAAAAAGTGCCTCGTTACTGAGAACAACTAAGCTATGAATTCCATTTGCATTTCGGTGACTTTTCAGAAGCTGGCATTTTAAAAGTTTATGATAAACGTGCGCCTTAAAATGAAATGGTATCCAGGTACAATCCGGGCACGATTGCATATAAGTGTCCAGGTAAAACAAGAGCGCTGTTTATATGCTATCGGTCACCCGGCACCATTTTTCTTTGCATTTTTGGCTGGATAAAATGTGATCGTCAAAGTCAGCAGAAAGATCAACGCAAGTGTAGCTTGACCGGATTTTCCTACTGCAATCCGAAACATCTACGTATGAAATAAGAGTCTAGGTAACCCCCCCCCCCGGCCCTTTACCCTCCCCCCTCCCAAGCCTTTAACCCGGCGGTCATTGCCGTTTTTCACGAAATAAGACCGCCACAATCAAACTTTAGGTTAACAGTTGCCTTGAACTCAGCATTAAAGCTATATGTGAATCATATTTGATCTTCAAATTTGGATCAAAGTGCCTGATTATAAAGTAGCCTGTTATGCAGCTCCGAATAATGGGTGATATCCAAAAATAATGGGTGATATCCAAAAATAATGGGTGATATCCAAAAATAAGATCAGATTAGATCTATCTCTAACGTTTTCAAAGAAAACAAGTTACGTGACCTTTTATATGTATACCTTGAAAATGTAGATCAAAGTCGAAATCAAGAAATTACCTTTATGAAATTCGATGCAGGCTGTGAGTACGAAAAAGAAGTTCAAATGGCTCCATCCAAAACGTTTGCTGAAATAAAATAGATGCATGACTTCATGGTGACAAGCCGTTTTAAGGCATAGTCTTTCTGAGACATTCGCCATAACAGTCCATATCAGGCCCCCACCCCATCCCGTCCCCTCTCTCCCTCCCCCTCCCCAGCTACACACACAACCAAGGCTCTGGAAGAAAAACAACAAATTCTGTAAATGACTTCAGAGTGTAGAATCGTTGCCCGGTGCGCCAATAAAAATCATTGTGGTTAGCACTTCTTATCACTTTTACTTTTCGAAAAATGATTCATTATTGAATTAACCAGTAAATTTATGGATGACGTAATAAGTATCGCTCACCATTAAGGATCTTTCATTACGTTGCCATGCAAACGTGCGAATTTTGTGCAAAATAAAGCGATTCCTTCTGGGCACTATGAATGTTTAATTATTAAGGATTGCTGAGTGTAGGAATGAAACCAAAGGGAGTGTGAAAACCCCAGGGAGCACTTAGTTTTATTTTTGGTTGCAGCCGAGAAATATGTTATAGGTTGTCGTCGGTCTGTGGCACCTCGTGACGTCATTGGTAAAAACTGGAGTTTTTTTCTTGCTAAAACACTACTTAACGAGTAAAAGTGTAGTTGTCGTTGTCCATGGGTTTTCGTAGATACGAATGGAAGTACCGCATATAGTTAGGAATAAAATCCGTTCCATATTTGATCTAAATTCGAGAGATGGACAAGAATCGCCGTATACAGCCATTTCCATATTAAACCCCACGGATCCGTTGCCAGGAAGGTTTTCTACCTATCGCTCTGAATGTGGGGAGGGGGCGGGGTGGGGCGGGAGATTAGATCTAAAAGTGGAGAACACGAATTACACTTATAGTTTTAGAGAAGAGCATTATTAGAACAACTGTGTCACGGCAAACACCCGTTGTGAGGATAATGTCGCCTGTCCATGGTTTCTATTGGAAACGGTTTTCCTGTGATAAGGAGGGGGAGGGGACAACATCAACGAATTTTATGCAAAAAGTGGATGTTTGAGGAGGTGGTGGGTAAAGGGGGCTGTAGTTACCCTTGTTCATATTAGGTATAAATATTAGCTTCATTTTAAGAATTTCAATTGGCATTGTCAATAAAAAAAATGCAGACATAAACGTACCCCGACATTCAGGTGAAATTTAGAGAATGCCGTTTTTTTCACATGGATTGCTGAATCTTAGATATCAATAATTATTTAATTATGTAAAACTGAATTTTACGTATACAATTCCTTTCTTTATATTAAGAACTAACTGATAATATATTATATTGATTTTAGTATCTAAAGTATTTATAATACCTAAAATACAATTTTAGATATCTAACAATAATTTTAAGAGATCTAAAATTATGGACTGTCATTTTCACCTTTATTGCCAAATTTTAGATATTAATCGTTGTGTAAAGATTCTAAAGTTCAATTTTAGATATCTAACACTCTTTGTTAATAAGAATTAAATTAATTTTAGATATCTAAGTTTTTTTATATTAAGATACAATTTTAAATATCTAAAACTGATAGTTAACGTATACACAGTGACATATTTATAATTGCATTGTAAATATCTGGAATTCTTTTTATTTTATTCTTTGTTAAGGTTTTTTGGCAGTTGTTCGTGAAACAGACTTCAGAAATACTGCAGAAAGCCGCGGTATTTTGGGTAGCTTCGCTCCAGCAATTTTATGCATTTCCGATTCAGTAGCGGTATATTTGCGACATTTTAGCAGTATTTCTTTTTTGACCCGATTTTGGTAGCTTCATTTGATGACCAGAGAAATTCAAATGTCTTTTTATATGGAATCGCCAGAGTAATATGGAAGTCACAGCTGTGTATTAAACCAAAAACCTTTTCTTCAATTCAATTTTTCAACCGAAAGAACTGATCTATAATTAGCTGACCACAAGTTCTTAATTAATACAGATCAGGCTGAACTTTAAAACATAGAATTTGACTTAGCGTCACATTAAATTTCAAAGGCGCCTTAAACGCTTAATCGTATATCGCACATATAATTGCAGGGTTATTTTTAAGACAGCATTCTCAAAACGCATGTGATTTATTGACGACGTATTCACTGCAAGGTTAACTGTGCACTTACCAGAAAAAGTGAAATTCTGCCACCATATTCACAAAAGTTGATTGACTATTTGACTTTACCCCAGAAGCGAAATTCAATTTATCTAGCTGTATCATGCAAAAAAATTTAGATGGATTTATTTTATTTGTTAAACAGGACAAATTTATCAATTTACTTTCGGACATTCTGGTTGCTAACGGAGTAGATAGCGGAATCAATTAACTGTACAGTTAAGTTTTCCGTATACAGTGACTGGAGTTTTGTTTTACCCAAAACCGGTATTCATAAAGCGCCACTGGTGGCCAGTAGCAATACCACGGAATGCAGACTCAACGACACCAATAGCACAGCTAGAGGTATTCTACGAAATCCAGGGACCCGGAGCAAAAAGTAAATATATGAATAACCAGGAAAATTTTTAGAGCCTTAGACGATGGGCCCGCACAGACACCAGAGGAGGGGGGCGGAAGGGGGGGGGGTTCTCAGTCCACCAGATCCCCGTTGATTTTCACCCCTGTGGTGGAGGGGTGGAGGCTGCGTAGTGCTAACCTTCGGAGGAGAAAGCGACGTGGTGGATATTGAAAATCTCGCTGGGTACAGCATCCTTGGGCATTCTTATTTAAAATTCTTCCGGAGGGTAACACGGACAATACTATTTGTGAATTCATTTCCATAAATGGAAACACCAGAGTGGGGCTATGTGTTTTATTGAAAATGGACACTTGTTATTTTCGGATGCAGTAGAAATACAACATTAGTCAAGAAATTCGCCATCTCCGGTAAGGATTTCTTCAAGATTCTCTACTTGAAGATATGAAAAAAGGACGAGATGGATTACACTGGCCAATTTACTTGTCAGTTTAAACGGGATAACGAATCACTGCCATGGGAAATAATGAAAGTGATATAAAAATACAACACCTGGAGCATCAGTTTGTTGGAGAAATGAAATAGAAATAAAAAATTCAAATCTCTGAAGGTATGGATTTGATAACAATTAGGTCTAAGTTCCAGTGAAAAGTTTGTTCTTAAATGAGAAAAAAATGGCAGGAGTAGATAAAGGCATGGTGTGTAATTCATTTCCGGTTTTGATTTTCTTCCCATTGCACCTGAATTAGCCTAAGTATAGTCTGCCTTTTAAAGTAAATCAGTTTCGATTTTTTTTTTGTTCATCAGGAGTGTCGGGAAAACCTAAAAAAACTGGCAATGGCCAATAGCTTTGGAATAAGTTTAGGTTTTGTTGAGGGTGCTGGTTCTGACCGCGATGCACCATTAGCAAAGTAAATAGTGTAACAACTTGGATAATGGATTACGAATACTTGTACCCGCTCTTGTTAAATACGTAAATGCAAATGTAAATAAAAGGAGTGGGGTTATTATTCAGCTGGTATTGGAAACAACAGAAAAGTGTCCCCGCAAGTGAGTAGGGGAACTTGAGTAAAATTTTACAGTGCGAGATTTCGATAATGGAGACAGATTGTGACTTTGGCCATAACTGCGGGCATGTATCGGGACAGCAGTTTGCTAGTATTGCCAGTCAGTCACATCGTGCCTAGACATAACACGGAAGGCAATCTGAGAAACTTGTTAAGGCAATTAAAATGCTATTATCTCAATTCTGACCTGAGTTATGCTCAATAAGCAACAAAATTAACAGCTCCTTCGTGGTTGATTCAGAGCAATATCTTGCACCTAGATATAGTGTAACGGTATCGTGAACCAAGGCCCCGGACTGAGCACTTCGCGGAATGACGCCTAGAGACATTGTGCCTCACGAAATAGTGCATCGCGACAGAGCGCCTAAGGACACAGCGCCTCACGACACAGCGCCTCACGACACAGCGCCTCACGACACAGCGCCTCACGGCACAGCGCCTCATGACACAGCGCCTCACGACATACTTCCTCACAGTATAGCGCCTCCTGGCAAAAAAGAAAGCAGTTGAACAAAACTGAAATTTTCTTCCCTTTTCTCCCTATTCCGTTCTGCATAAGATCTAGTTTTCAAACCATATCCATGACTTCAGGTTATAATTTTTTGACAAATCATACATCTTAAATAATTTTACATCATTAACACGTCGCTTTCCTATATAAAAACGTATACGATGCAAGTAAATTGTAAGGCAATGACTTTGACCTTGAGCTGGAGAGTAGGGAAGAAACGAGAGTTCTGGACCAAAAATTGGCGCCAAAATGACGTCACAGGGTGGTCCAGAACTCTCATGAGAGTTCTGGACCAGATGGTAATTGAAAGAGCGCGCGCCTGTATGAATGACGTCATAATGAGGTCATCATGACATCATTAGTCACGTGACATGTCAATCATGTGTCACGTGTCATATGTCACGTGTCATGTGTCAATCATGTGTTATGTAACTCCCACCGTATATGAGGAATATTTTCCCGATCAATAACCTTCTGACCGGAATGGCTCAGTCGGTAGAGCATAGGACCCGTAATGCTGAAGCATGATCTGAAGGTCGGTGGTTCGAGCCCGCCCTCCGGCACTACTTTCACTTTCTGTCAATCATATCATTTAGGTTGTCAAAGTGAGTCTTTAGTCACGTGACCTGTCAATCATATGTCACGTGACCTATAAATCATGTTTCATGTGGCTCTAATTGTATATGAGGACTATTTTCCCAATCATTAACCTTCTGGCCGGAATGGCTCAGTCGGTAGAGCATAGGACCCGTAAGCGGACCCATGATCTGAAGGTCAATGGATCGAACCCGCCCTCGGGCATCACTTTCATATCATGGGGACCCCCCCCCCCCCCTGGTGAAGAATCATATACCATGGGGACCCCCCCCCCGGTCAAGAATCATATACCATGGGGACCCCCCCCCCTGGTGAAGAATCATATACCATGGGGACCCCCCCCCCCGTGAAGAAGTATATCATATCATGGGACCCCCCCCCCCCCCCCCCAGGATGTGATTCAACACTCCTATAAGAGCACATTGTCTGTGCACATATGCATCATTCATGCTCTGACTGCCGTTGGATACACAGGGGAAAAAAAAGTGAAAACAGTTGCTCTTACCTATTGTGTTGTGCTGTGCTGTTGAAGAACAAGTGAAGGATTGACTGGAATACACATAGGAGACGAAGTGAAACTAGGATGTGATTCAACACTCCTATAAGAGCACATTGTCTGTGCACATATGCATCATTCATGCTCTGACTGCCGTTGGATACACGTGGAAAAAAAAGTGAAAACAGTTGCTCTTACCTATTGTGTTGTGCTGTGCTGTTGAAGAACAAGTGAAGGATTGACTGGAATACACATAGGAGACGAAGTGAAACATTAGTTATTCTTTGGAAAAGGAAAGTGAACGATTGGTTATTCTTTGGAAAGGAAGTGAAAGATTGGAGACGAATTGGCAAAACAGTCGTGGTAAGTGACTTTTTTTTCTTTTTTTTTTTTTTTTTTTTTTTTGGTTTGTGTTCACTTTTATGACTCTGTGACATTATGTGACAACATGTGACTGTGACATCATGTGACTCTGTGACATTATGTGACTGTGTAACTTTTTTTATTTTTTTTATTATTATTATTATGATAATATTTAATTAGTCATATTTCAATGGTTTCCCCATTACAGTAACCACACACATAGCATAAGTACATGTGTACAGAGTGTGGGGGGAAAACCGACTGAGAAATTTTAGAGTGCACTCGTACAGAGTGTGGGGGGAAAACCGATCGATAATTTCAGAGTGCACTCGTACAGAGTGTGAGGGAAAACCGATCGATAAATTCAGAGTGCGCTCGAGTGTGGGAACAATCAATAAATTTGAGAAGGAATGGGATTTTCCCTACGTTAAGTCTAATGTTATGTTCTAAAGTTATAGTAGTTGGAAAATGACACTTCTAAAGCACATTTAACAAATGTAGTTTTTAACACCATATAATATATAAAATAAGTTTGAACATTTTAGCATGCTACTTATTTGAATGTTCTAAAGTTATAGTAGTGGGAAAATGGTGGTTCTAGACCAACTTTAACAAATTTAGTTTTTAACACCATATGATATATAAAATAAGTTTGAACATTTTAGCACTCTACTTATTTGAATATTCTAAAGTCATAGTAGTTGAAAAATGGTGGTTCTAGACCAATTTTAACAAATTTTGTTTTTTGACAAAATATGATGTATAAAATAAGTTTAAACATTATACAATGGTGTAGTAGAGTAAAAATGAGGGTTCTAGACCAACTTTAACAAATTTTGTTTTTTGACAAAATATGATGTATAAAATAAGTTTGAACATTTTACCATGGTGTAGTAGAGTAAAAATGAGGGTTCTAATCCAAAATTTAATTTTTTTTTGAAAACATATTATGCTTTTCTTTTCTTAATGCTTTCAGGTATCGTCAGAACACATCGCTCTCCGCTTTCACCTGATTATTAACAATGTCAACATTACTTCTTCACCGATGTGTAGAGACCATGGATGACGTCTTCAAAGTGAACTATGTTGACTATGTGTTTTCAAAGCTTCCTACTTTTGAATCTAATTGGATTTTACAAGTGAAGAATTTGCATAAGCATTGGGAAGCTGTTGGAAAGATAATTCCAAGAGATGAATTCATCCACTCATTTCTACACGAATGTGAAGAACTACTTTTACCATCAACTTACGACATTGATTCAGCATTTATCCGCGCGAATACAACTTGGGCAGCTGAACTCATGCTAGCTGTAGCTGCTAGAATTATTTTACATTATGATGATGGCGTTCCATTGACGACGAATGCATCAGAACTTGTTCGATTCAACAATGAACGAGTTGAAGTGAATTCAAAGCTTTGTAAAATGTTTGAAGAACTATAAAAAAGCTGACTCTGCAATTTCTAATGGCATAAAAGGAGAAGGGTGAAGTGAAGTCATCATTCAACGCGCAGCCATGGAGAAGACAAGCAGCTTTAAAATTAGTGCAAACTTAACCATTACTGTGGAGCATGGAGAATTTGGGCTATTTCTTCGAATCAAACGTGGAGAGAGATGGCTTGCTTTATCACCATCCTTGTGGAAGATTGTGTGTCAGAACTTGGCAAGATTACGCAACATTGGCTTCAAACTGTACTTAACGCAAACGAAGTGGCTTGAAGTCATTTCATACTTGGATATGCGCTATGTGAGTTTTGTGCAAACATCACTGTTTGAAGGGAAAGAATATACGCGTTACATCAACATGAATGATGGTGAATGGGGGACATTGCTTCAGGAAATCCATAGCATAACCTCAACCTTACTGCCATGTACGGAATGTCATGGGAAGAAAACTCCTATCAAGCTGCAAAAGGACAATCGAATGAAAGTGTCAAAGCTTTCCAAGAAAAGACTGGCTGAAGTTCAATTGGAGAATATGGACGTGCAAAATCAACTTGGACTTACCTGTGAATATTGTGGTGCTTACGGATATGCTGAGGATTATGATTGTCACTGCCACAAATACAATTGCAAGTTGTGTGAACCTGACAACTTCTGCAACAAGTGTGGCTCACTAACAGTATCTGCCGAGTAAGACTACAAGTCATTTGCTTACCAGTCATCAAAGTGTGTAGACGTGTCATATGGATATGTGAAAGATGGATGTAGAAACGTTTTTCAAGGAGACGTATGTGGACTACATGATAAGTGAACTGGCGCGTTTTGGATCTATTCAACAACAACTGGAACACTTTGACATCTATTGGGAACTTGCTCATTCCACGCTGAACGTACCGAAATTACGTGAGGATTTCATCAAAGAGTGTGTGCTTTCAAACATTGACGGAGCTGAGGAGTTTGATGTGGAAGCAGCATATCACTTTGCTCGATTTGATCCAAGACTGTTTTATGAAGTGAGAGAGTGGCTAATCTACATTGCAGTATAATGACAGACATTACATTGAGACAATATATTGTGCAAAAGACATATTGTGAAGAAATGTTATTAGCTGTAAAAAAGTTTGCATGTTTAGTATGTCCTGCTTGTCAAAATGAAGAGTGTTCAGAACATACTTGTCATTCTGCATGTGTCTATACATATTGGAATGAAGCTAAATATTACATTCATTTAGATAAAGTGTTAGATAATGCAAATCAACGTTGTGAAAAATATGGTGTAGATGCTATCACATTTGATGAATTAAGTAGTTGGTTAATGTACATTGAAGATCAATGGACTCCAATTATTCACACCATTGTATCAATACTTGATTTGTAAGATATGTTGATAAAATGCAAGATGTGTTGATAAAATAAAATACAAGATATGTTAATAAGTGTTAATCATTTAGTGTTAACATGTCGACGTGGAAAGACTACTTAACCAATATTTATTTTAAACCTGGTCAACCCGGGGCATTTGCTGGTCCTTACAAACTATATCACATATTAAGAAAACATGATCAACCAGTCACTCATTCACAAGTGAAGAAATGGTTACAGGATCAAGATGCCTTCAGTTTACTACAACCTGTAAAATATAGGTTTAAAAGGCAACGTGTCATTACACGTGGAATTGATGACATGTGGGATATTGATTTAGCTGACATGGGAAACATAGCTTCCTATAATGATGACACCCGTTTTTTATTAGTTGTCATTGATGTGTTTTCCAAATATTTATGGGTGCAACCAATGCCTAATAAATCACATACCAGCGTCATAGAAGCCTTTCAAAAGATTTTTCATGAAACACAACGAAGACCACGAACTCTAAGGTCAGATAAAGGAACTGAATTTAAAAACAGATGGGTAAAAGCATTTTTGAAGAAGGAGGGAATACATGCCTATACGACAAAGAATGAAACCAAAGCCAACTTTGCTGAGAGAGTCATTCGTACTCTAAAGGGAATGATGTATCGATATTTCCTTCATAATCAAACGTATCGATATATGGACATCCTTCCAGACTTAGTGTATAATTATAACCATAGACCTCATGGCTCCCTCCCTAATAAGTATGCTCCTGCAGATATTCGTAAAGACATAGAATCGAAAGTGTGGAAGTATATGTATGTAGACAAATTGAAATTAAAACCAAAGAAGAAGAAAAAACCCTACAAATTTAAAATTGGTGATCAGGTTCGCATTTCTCACATGAAATATGTATTTCAACGGGATTATCATATAAAGTGGACGCAAGAAGTGTTCATTATCACACATCGTTGTAAGAAGCAAGGAATACACTTGTATCGTGTGAAAGACTTTTTGGATGAAGATATTGACGGACATTTTTATGAAGAAGAACTGCAGAAAGTGACAAAAGATATTGAATCAGTCTACAGAATTGAAAAGGTCTTGAAAACACGAAAAAGACGAGGTGTTAAAGAATTATTTGTGAAGTGGTTAGGTTGGCCAAAGAAGTTTAACAGTTGGGTGAAAGAAACAGATATTCGAAAATGAAGCATCCATTCACGTGTTTGGTCTCTGGACCTACAGGCAGTGGTAAAACTTCTCTAGTTAGAGAAATTCTAGAACAAAAGTTAATTAAACCCTCTCCAAAAACCATTTTATGGCTCTATGCAGCAGATCAGCCTTTGTATAAGGGAATGAAAGGTGTGGAATTTTACCAAGGCATTCCAGATAACATTGAAGAGCGTTTTAACCCGAAAAAACCAAACTTGCTCATCATTGATGACTTAATGACTAAATGTCATAGTGATGAGCGCATGACACGTCTCTTTAGTGTTGGCAGCAGTCATCAAAATCTAAGCATTATTTTTATTGTGCATAATTTGTTTCATCATGGTAGAGAAATGCGTAATATTAGTTTGAATACACATTACATCATTCTGTTTAAAAATCCTAGAGACAGTCAACAAATAAGTACATTAGCGCGACAAATGTATCCTGGAAAATCTCAATTTCTCATAGAAGCCTATCAAGATGCTACCAGCAAACCTCATGGCTATTTATTCATTGATTTGAAGCCGAAGACAAATGATCAACTACGTATTCGTACAGGCATTTTACCAAAAGATACACATTACGTATATGTTGATAAGGTGGTGTATGAACAAGAACCAAGTCACTTAACCATTCGCAGCCAAGATGTCTAAACGTATTCAAGCGAATCAACCTTTCCTTCACTTGCTCGCACGCAGCGGGCCTAAACGACGTAAATCCTTGCTACAACAAGCTACTAAGGAAGAATTAACTAGCTTGTTTGAAATTTGTTTGAATATATTGCGAGGACATTTACCCTTAAGCTCAAAAAGGTATAAGGTATTCAAGCGTGAACGTCATACCCTACGTACACTAGCAGATAAGAAGATATCACTTCGAAGAAAAAAGAAGTTGGTTAATCAGAAAGGAGGATTTATTGGAGCTATTGCTAAATTTGCATTACCCTTGTTAGCTCAGTTGCTGTTAAAATGAAACATACTTTGAAAATGGTTCTCATTCCTGAATATGAATATAAAATGTTGTTAGAAAAGAAGGGAAAAGATGTTGAAATCAAAACGAAAGTGAATAAACTTTTACGTGGGAAACGAACTCGTGAAAAGGCAATAGAAATGTCTCAAGTTCTTGGCCGTCATTTACGAACAATTCAGTCGCAACAACAGCGACAAAAGTCTGTTACATCATCCAAAGCAGAAAAGTCCCAACAGTTTCTAAGTCATTTTCAACCTATTTATCATGTAAAACTAACACAACTTCTAGCAGAACTTAAGAAATATGGTACGAGATGGACAGATAAAAATGAACTTGTTTTAAAAACAGGTACTGTCATTACAAATTCCAACATTATTGATTTGTTGAAAGAAGCATTGGTTGCTACAAGAAGAAAAGAACAACGAGAACCACCGCATGGTTGGAAGCAGTTTATTGAGGAAATTGTAGATGCTAATATTCCAAAAACTGTTTTGGTAAAAAGACAACTCGTGAAGATATTACAAAAGAGATACAACAACGTCAACAAAGGTTGTTTCCAGAAGGATGGGAAACTTTTTAACATGGATTAAAGAGCTATGGTGTTGTTGTTGTAAAGAAAATGGAAATAAAAATACTATTCCTGTAAAAATTAGGTGTGTTAGTGCTTGTTGTCAGGGAGAAGTAGTAGATACCAATTTAGATCATGTAGATAGCAATTTAGACAATAATGTAGACAACAATGTAGAAAGTGAGGATGAAGAGTGTCAAACATGAAGTAATGTATATACACATCTAGTCTATCTACATCACATAAACGATTTAGCTGCCATGGAGTCAACAAGTTTTTACATTACTTTACCCAGCAATGCTAGTATGAACTATTATCCCAACAACAAGACTTCGAATTATCAAATTCGTATGCCTCGAACCATCTATCTGAACGGAAAATATGAAGTGGCATTAGCTGAAATTCAATATCCACATACATGGACAACCATGAGACATGGAATGGACTATTCTATTCAGTATCGACAACAACCACTGAATGATGTTGTTCTTGACACAATCAATATTCCTTATGGTTACTACAGATCCATACAAGAAATATGTCATGCAGTTAATGAAGAAGCAACTAATTCTATGAAAGATGACCTTAAAGAAGGTATTCGGATAAAGTATGATAAAATTAGACGACGCGTTTTTCTATATCTAAATTATGGTATTGAAGTGTCATTCTCCACTGGATTAGCTGAGATTTTAGGATTTATCCCAAATCAATGGTATACTGAAACGTGTACAGCTGAATATAAAGCTGATGTGAAACAGGGGTTTTATACACTTTATGTGTATTGTAGTATTTGTGAGCCACAAGTTGTTGGTGATTATTATGTTCCTTTGCTACGTTCTGTTGCAATACAAGGACATGATGGAGACATTATCATGAAAACTTATGGAGAACCTCATTATGTTCCTGTAAACACATCCAAATTTGACGTGATAGAGATGAATATTAAGGATGACACAGACCATAATGTTCCATTTCAAACTGGGAAGGTGATCTGTAAACTTCATTTTCGACCAAAAGCATTATGAAAGCATACACACACAATCCATCTATTTATCGCAACCATTTTCTTCGTCAAGTGGGTGGAGAATTACCAGGATTTAAAGGAGCGCGAATACAATATGGAGATGGTATTGGTTCAATACTGGGATCATTGGCTCGAAAAGCTATTCCACTGCTTAAGGCAGGGGCTAAAATCGTTGCACCACATCTTAAAAAGGCTGCAAAAGATGTCGCGAAAGATGTTACAGGTCGAGTAGCACAACGTATGTTTGGTGATGAGTTAGGAGGACAAAAGAGAGCGAAACCAGCAAAACCTGTCAGAAGGCGAAAGGCAGCTAAACGGATAACATCAACAAAATATAAGAAAGATATTTTTTAATCATGTCTTTAATTCATAATCATTCTTGTGAATGTAGTCTTTCTCCATTAGAATGGTTTCACATACCACCAACGCAAACTGCTGTAGAAAAAAGCTATAATGTAGACTATCAACCACTAACTACTATTAGAGAAGGTGCTCCAATAGAATTCTACATTCCTGCGAGTACCGAAGAATATCTAGATTTAAAGAACAGTAAACTCCATATTGTATGTCGCATTGTAAAGGTTGATGGAGAAGCGTGTGGTGTAGATGATAACGTGTCATGTATCAATGATTTGTTTAATGGGTTATGGTCTAATATTGAATTATTTCTAAATAATCGATTGGTATCACATAGTAACAATACTCATGGTTATACCAGCATCATATCTCATCTCATTCATGACTCGGAAGAAAGTCTCAATTCTGAGCGCTCTATGCGTCTCATCTATAAAGATACTGCCGGGTCAATGAATACTCATCAGGTGAAAAGACCTAATCATGAAAGATATGTATCAGGTTTTCATGTACATATTGAAGGTGGTGATATAGCTGAAACAGGAAATAATGGTTTACATAATCGCTATTTGCATACACGTCTAAGCCGTGAGTTTATGCTTACAGGTGGTATAAGGGTAGATTTGTTTGAGCAGGATCGTTATCTTCCCAATGGTGTTAGTATGAAATTACGTTTACATAGACAAAAAGATGAATATGTATTAATGGCTGCAAATAATGGTTTTAAAGTAGAAGTGAGAGAAGCGTTTTTAACCATTCGCAAAGTGAGGGTTAGTCCAGGTATTCAGTTGGGACATGCAGATGCGTTGATGAAAAGTCCTGCTAAGTTTATTGTTACTAGAAAAGAATGTAAAGTTTTAGCTATTCCAACTGGATTTCAATCTTTTGTGAAAGATAGCATCTTTTTAGGCCAATTACCAAAACGTATTGTCATTGGAATGGTTCATAATGAATCCTTTGCTGGAACAGTATTGAGAAATCCATACAATTTTGAACATTTCAATCTTAACTTTATGCAGCTTTACTCTGATGGTGAACCAGTCCTATCAAAACCTCTCAAGCTTGATATAAATCAAGGCAAATATCTTGATGCTTTTGAAACACTTTACAAATCTTTTGATAGACTGGATGGTGAGAAAAGTTCGATTATAAAACGGGAAGATTGGCCTAGAGGTTATTCTTTATTTTCTTTTGACTTAACACCTGATTATGATGGTGCGGATCATTATGCCCTTATCAAACATGGGAATTTGAGACTAGAAATGAATTTTGCTGGTGCCTTGCAAAATACAGTCAATGTTATAGTGTATGCTGAATTTGATAACATTGTTGAAATAAGTGCAAATCGTAGCATTCAATTCGACTACCAGTCATGAACACGAAGCAGATAGAAGCCATCCTATCCCATGATGCCACGACAAAAGACTTGTTTCAAGGTGTGTTTGCCATGGACCAGTTACCATCTTTACAACGCGGTGCCTATGTCATCAACACAGACGATCATGATGAGCCAGGAGAGCATTGGGTGGCAGTATATTATGACGAAGACCCTGCAGAATATTTTGACTCTTATGGACTTTTACCTATAGACAGTCGTTTAAATAAGTTTTTAAAGTTTAATTTCATTTATAATTCAGTTCCATTACAAACACCAATATCCTCTACATGTGGATTTTATTGTGTGTATTATATAATTCAAAGAGCTCGAGGACATAGTCCTTTTGAAATCATTGATGTATTAAGAAGAAGTGATGGTGATTTTGTTGTAAAGGATTTTGTATATAGACATTATAAACCATTATTTTATTGATGTTGTATTAGTTAAGTTGTATTAGTTAAGTTATTGGTAATTGTGAATTGTATTATGAATATTGTAAATAAACAAGACAGTTTTATACAACATTCTTTGTTTATTGTGTTATACATTATTTACATTTCAACAATTATTTCACATTGAATTTTTATTTTACAAATACATTCAATACATCAATAAACACATGCCATTCATACCAATCTAAATTAATATATGTATCATAGACATTACATTCACGTTTGTAAATGCTATGAAAACTAGCATAACACTGTCCACTACCAAACTTTATTATTTTAACATCTTCATGTTCAGACAGTTTCAGTTCATATCCATGATCATTCATGTCAATGTTCATCACCATAACACACATGGGATGCGTCAGTTCAATGGACTTGGTGCCTCGCATGAGTTGCACTCCTTCCTCTTTGAATTCAAGCGTCAGGTTCTTTCCAATCCAATGCTTGTAACAGAGCGTGCCATTCCACTGTGTTGAGGGTGATGTAGTCGTAGCATTTTGTAAGCTCGTCATATTGGCGAAATCGTACAAACACGTCTAAATAGTTCTCAGTCACACGCACTTCTAAATCCTCTGAGAGTTTCAGGAGAAAGCCAGGTATCCTCAGCTTCTCTAGATGGTCTTTCAACACAGATTGTTCGTCAGTTGATAGAATGATATACTTTCCAAAATGTTTTAGCACGATGTCATCATATACGTTTCTCAGATATGAGAATCCATGCGTAATGGGTTCATATTCCGATAAAAAGTCTTCCATCTCGTTCAACAGTCAGATGAACTATGAGCTGTCTCCTTGTCTGCAAAGACGTTTTTATGCTCGCAAGATGGTGAAGAGTGGATGTTGTATCACTTCTAGGAATCGTAAGACTGCGCGCCAGTTCTTGATATCAAAGATGATCAAATCTGTATATGGTGTATCTGGCACAACTCCCTTATAATCCTCTGGATAATCCTGTAAAAGATTTCTACAGATTTCTACACGTATGTTAGAATCATATTCAGCCACCGTCACTTCCACTTTATTTTCAAGTCTACGTTTAAACCCATGTTCAAGTGGTATGTTTTTAAAGTCTTTCCACACTTCAGGTTTAAACCGATGATAACTTGTCTGAGAATCTAGTATCACTTCATTCCTATCATTTACAGTAAGGTAAGCACCACGGTTCAGCATGAGTGCATTCATGTTTTTACCTTGTTATGAGTCGTCTTCTTGTCTGCGAAGCCTTTTATCCACTTCTTTCACCTGCTTCTTCAACATTTTCCATTCAGGTATTGTCAGCAAGATTCCCTTTTTCGTTGGACGGTTTTTTCCAGTCCCCTCATCTCTCAGGTACTTGCGAATGTTTACCACTCCTTCATTGCTTTGTTTCATAATCTTGATATACTTTCCATTTCCTAGAGAAAGCATTCCATCCCACGACTGTGGTGTTGGTGCTGTCTCCACTTTCAATTTCTTGATGGTAGTGGTAGGATTTTTCACTTTTAAGTCTTTAACTGCATCTGCAAGAGTATCCATATCAGTTGTAGATCTCTTACGACTTTCACGTTCCATGTTAACACTTCAATGTTCACACCTCAAATAACTCTTCCGTTGGAGGACCTCCCCCTTTTATACCACAGCCTTGTAATGTCCATGCGCTAAAGTGGAATAGCCATCACTCATCACATATCGCTTGTCGTCATATGGGGAGAGGGCTACTTTCCTCAACTTCTCCGAGAAAAGCTGGTGACTATGACTTCGGATAATGTGTCCTGTAGCCATCGTTTGAGTTTTCTTAAACAAACTGTCTCTATACTGCACATGTTTAATGCGTCTTTGACACGCGCGAGTGATGCCTTTGGCCGTACGTTTTTCTTTCCCACCACACAATAAACTGTACATTTTCGGTCTGAGTCCAACAAACTCTTCAATAGGGACGCCTGCCGTCTCATCCTTCATTTTCCCGAGCACTTTTTTGTTCACGTTGGAATGTAGGAAATGATCCGGTGGATAGTCACTTGTGTCGAACAGGTCAGCATCCTGCTGCATATCCTTGTAGATATCTTCCGTTTCTATGTCGTAACATAGACTGTCGGTGTCGCTGAACAATAACTTGGCATTGGGATACTTGGCCATGATGTAGTTGTAATGAAAGTTGAACATAAGCACTTTGCTGAGGTCGAGAATGGTGAAACCAACTTGAATGGGTTTATCCAGAAGCAAATCCACTTTGCGCAAATGTACCGCGGTCAAATCTTCGTTGAAAATTTTGAATTTGTGGAAAGAAGGTTTGGCTACAAGTTTCTTGAACCGCTTTTCCTTGTGAACAAGTTCAACATTGATTCGCTTTCTCACATTTTCCATGGTTTTGCCAAACACCGAGTTGTTCATCAGTTTGAAGAAGTCTTTCTCAAATGGGTTCTTGGCCAATTTTCTCTTTTCCGTGTTCAAGGTAATGTATTTTGCCAACCATTTGCTCTGTTCAAACATGATGGCGCGATGTACTTTAGTGACTTTCAACCCCAGTGAGACGTACTGTTGTAAATTCCTGTAATGAAGTACATATTTCTTCTTGTCAGACAAGTTAGGAATGAGCTTTTCACTGGGTTTGCCTTTCATGTTTAGATCTTCCAGTAGCTTCTGACTGTACTCTGACAATTCTCCAAATTTGACACATTTCCGTTCTGGAGCCACTGGGTAGTAATTATGACGATCATGGATTGAATTTGGATATTCTAAATCCACTTCCAAAATGAATCCAATGTCATCATCTTCATCCACATCCATGAAGTCAATGGATTCTGGCTCGCTCACCCACATAAATCCTCTTTGTGGCATGCTTTGTGACATGGCCCAGCCATACAAGTTGTTTGCGTCGAGGTACATCAGGTAGTTGTTTGGTATCTCAGAATTGTATTCTGCTACGTAGGGATTATTTGCTTTCGCATACTTGTGTGTGATCACGGATATTCCTCCACGTATGCCTTGCTCAACCATTTGGTACATGTCAATGTCATTGATCAATTCCAACTTCACCTTTGTCGCTTTTAACATTGCATCCCACGACAGTCCTGGTGCTGTATAGTAATGAGCGGGATCCAATTCATACGTGTTGAGGCATACTTGACGAAAGTTTTCAAACACGTCAGCTAGTAATAACACATCTGATTTCAGGTACAGGTCGTGGTATTCACCAAATGTTGTACAGTTGAATGTATCCCACACCTTCTGCGCATGTGCATAATCCTCATCGCTAATGTCCTCTTCGCTAAGCTGACTATAAAACTTGTCCTTTGATGGTAGCTGTGTTTCAGCAAACTTGGATGGCTCGTCCACGTAATCGTAGGGGTACACTCCCTTTCTCAGCAGCAAATCTTGCTGGTTACTATCGTGAATGTGAGAGGTCATGTTGTAGAAGTTATCTTTCCCTTCTGCTGCAAGGTTGGATACCAACTTCTGTAGGGAGGTACTCATGAACTGAAAGCTGTCTGTAAATTTCAGATTGCTCATGGTGAATGCAATATATTTCTCAATGGTGGTGGGAATGACTGTAATCGTTTCATCTTTGAATTTCCCAATTTCCTCCATGATAAGGTGACTGTCATAGCCTCGCAAATTGTGGAAAAACACAGGAATGATAAAAGAATCTTTATCCCCCTGCTTATCCTTTCTAAGTCGGAATTGTAAGTTGCATTCACTATGTGCAGCTCCGCG
The DNA here is from genome assembly GCA_949752745.1 of Protula sp. h YS-2021. Lineage (NCBI taxonomy): Eukaryota > Metazoa > Annelida > Polychaeta > Sabellida > Serpulidae > Protula > Protula sp. h YS-2021. The sequence continues at coordinate 23,165,536 of OX457025.1, forward strand.
ATATTTGCCATTGATATGGTCATGATCTCTCACACGATCTGCTCCTAGAGGTTCATGACAAATGTAGCAATCAACAGCGTTCTTAAAATTCTCTTTGTCTTCGGAAGTCATAACCATTCCCTTTGGCCGCTCTAAACCACGTACAATACGATCACGTTCATTCAACATATGGTCTAAAAAGACCTTTACGGCATTGTCTCCTCGATACACGACTGGTGCACGTGTGTTGTACTGGCTCACAACCACATAGGCAAAGCTGTTTGGACGATGATGTTGATACTTGTCTCCTTCATGCTTTTGCGTGAAACATTCAAAGTCTGCATAAATCACAAACGGTGCTCGCTGTTGTTTAGCCACATTCTTGAACTTGATGAAGGGTTCCTTGGGAAATGATAAACGTTGCGCGCCATGCTTGCCACACACTTCACGATGCTCATCTAAAAGCTCTTGTCGCATAAACCCGTGAAGACAGTTGAAACAATAAAAAGCTACACCATTATGCTTTGATCGATAAGACATAAGTCTGCTGAAATTCTTGATGAGGCAGTAATGCCTTTTCTTGTCATTGCTAATCAAAAGCAAGTTGATTTCTCTCGCACTGGTGTTTCGACTCAGTTGTATCGGAACAACTACATCTTGCTCATATCCAAACACGTTGATAGACATATCATTCTCCTTTTCAAACTTTGGAATGTCCGTAATCGGTGTTGGAAATGTCATGCCCTCTGTCTTTAATTCCTTCTCAAATGGTGTGTAATGATTCACGCGATGTGAGTTGTTCTCATGAGGGTGAAGGTAAGCTAATACAGACCATAAGAAACACTTGTTGTCATCATTGTAAATGTTTAATACACCTTTTGTATTCTTCACTTTCTTCGGTAGTGGAATAAAACTACTCGCATCCAGTGGCGCTGACGTAGCTGTATGTACTTCAATATACAGTATGTTATCCAATACCCAGCCAGAGCCTTGTCGCTCATGTTCATCAAACTTAGTAAACAATTCTTTATAGGCGTCTGGCAAGTCCTGCTCAATATCTGCTGGGTTGTATGCTGTATATGTTGGACTGCTGATAAATGAATTATCCACTTGTTCTACCATAACACCTTCAGCATTCGCTGTCAGTTTCTTGAAACGTGCATGAACGACAATGTACCATTTCATTCCATAGTTTAAGGTCTCCAACAAATGTGTCTTGATACGGTTCTCTTGTTGTCGCATTTCAAGCAGTAAATCCGATCCATCCTCAGACTCAAATCGTCTTTCCTGTGCGTTTTCTCCCAGACTAACCCTTCTACCTCTCCCTACTTGTCCTGTTTTTTCTTTCTGTGAAACATGTTCTTCATGAGACGCATTTTCCATCTCAGCTGGTATGCATGCATGTGCCTCAAATGCATCCATAGATGGAAATATTTTAATGCATTCACAGCAGAGGACTGGATGAGGTCTGATAACACCATCTTGTACCGTCTTTCGTCTCTTGGCTTCAATCATCTCAACAAGCTCTTCATTAGCACGTTTCATCTTAGCTGGTTTGCATGTATGTGCTACGAACAATTCCAGAGATGGAAATGTTACATTACAATCATGACAGACGACTGATGTGTCTGAATTAGATGCCATTGTTGTTGTCACGTCAATTGCTTAAACTGATATGATGAAATGTAGGTCTCACTCATCCTATTTATACCACCTAGGCATGTATTGCAGAGACATCTAGCGGAGAGCGATGTGTTCTGACGATACCTGAAAGCATTAAGAAAAGCATAATATGTTTTCAAAAAAAAAAATTAAATTTTGGATTAGAACCCTGATTTTTACCCTACTACACCATGGTAAAATGTTCAAACTTATTTTATACATCATATTTTGTCAAAAAACAAAATTTGTTAAAGTTGGTCTAGAACCCTCATTTTTACTCTACTACACCATTGTATAATGTTTAAACTTATTTTATACATCATATTTTGTCAAAAAACAAAATTTGTTAAAATTGGTCTAGAACCACCATTTTTCAACTACTATGACTTTAGAATATTCAAATAAGTAGCGTGCTAAAATGTTCAAACTTATTTTATATATCATATGGTGTTAAAAACTAAATTTGTTAAAGTTGGTCTAGAACCACCATTTTCCCAATACTATAACTTTAGAACATTCAAATAAGTAGCATGCTAAAATGTTCAAACTTATTTTATATATTATATGGTGTTAAAAACTACATTTGTTAAATGTGCTTTAGAAGTGTCATTTTCCAACTACTATAACTTAAAACATAACATTGGACTTAACGTACGGAAAATCCCATTCCTTCTCAAATTTATTGATTGTTCCCACACTCGAGCGCACTCTGAAATTATCGATCGGTTTTCCCTCACACTCTGTACGAGTGCACTCTGAAATTATCGATCGGTTTTCCCTCACACTCTGTACGAGTGCACTCTGAAATTATTGATCGGTTTTCCACCACACTCTGTACGAGTGCACTCTGAAATTATCGATCGGTTTTCCACCACACTCTGTACGAGTGCACTCTGAAATTTCTCAGTCGGTTTTCCCCCACACTCTGTACACATGTACTTATGCTATGTGTAGTTATTGCAATGGGGAAACCATTGAAATATGACTAATTAAATATTATCATAATAATAATAATAATAAAAAAAAAAAAATAAAAAAAATAAAAAAAATAAAAAAGTTACACAGTCACATAATGTCACAGAGTCACATGATGTCACAGTCACATGTTGTCACATAATGTCACAGAGTCATAAAAGTGAACAAAAAACACAAAAAAAAGAGAGTTGCGAGATGGATGCCCTGACGGGGCATCGATCCCGGGACTCTCGGGTTGCTAGCCATTTGCTCTGCCAACTGAGCTATCGCGGCTTGTCTGTTGAACGATCTGATAATGACATACATACGTTAGACTAATTATGTTCACATAGCAATTACATAGTCACATAGCTATATGATGTTACATAGTCACATAGTGTCACATAGTGTTACATTATGTTACACAGTGTCACATAGTGTTACATAGTGTAACAGTGTTACATAGTGTCACATAATGTTACATAGTGTAACAGTGTTACATTATGTTACCCCACAAAAAATTTTTGAGTTACGTAATGTTACATAGTGTAACCAAAAAAAAAAAAAAAAAAAAAAAAAAAAGTCACTTACCACGACTGTTTTGCCAATTCGTCTCCAATCTTTCACTTCCTTTCCAAAGAATAACCAATCGTTCACTTTCCTTTTCCAAAGAATAACTAATGTTTCACTTCGTCTCCTATGTGTATTCCAGTCAATCCTTCACTTGTTCTTCAACAGCACAGCACAACACAATAGGTAAGAGCAACTGTTTTCACTTTTTTTCCCATGTGTATCCAACGGCAGTCAGAGCATGAATGATGCATATGTGCACAGACAATGTGCTCTTATAGGAGTGTTGAATCACATCCTAGTTTCACTTCGTCTCCTATGTGTATTCCAGTCAATCCTTCACTTGTTCTTCAACAGCACAGCACAACACAATAGGTAAGAGCAACTGTTTTCACTTTTTTTCCCCTGTGTATCCAACGGCAGTCAGAGCATGAATGATGCATATGTGCACAGACAATGTGCTCTTATAGGAGTGTTGAATCACATCCTAGGGGGGGGGGGGGGGTCCCATGGTATATGATTGTTCACCAGGGGGGGGGTCCCCATGCTATATGATTCTTGACTGGGGGGGGGGGGGTCCCCATGGTATATGATTCTTCACCAGGGGGGGGGTCCCCATGGTATATGATTCTTCACCAGGGGGGGTCCCCATGGTATATGATTCTTCACCAGGGGGGGGGGTCCCCATGATATGAAAGTGATGCCCGAGGGTGGGTTCGATCCATTGACCTTCAGATCATGGGTCCGCTTACGGGTCCTATGCTCTACCGACTGAGCCATTCCGGCCAGAAGGTTAATGATTGGGAAAATAGTCCTCATATACAATTAGAGCCACATGAAACATGATTTATAGGTCACGTGACATATGATTGACAGGTCACGTGACTAAAGACTCACTTTGACAACCTAAATGATATGATTGACAGAAAGTGAAAGTAGTGCCGGAGGGCGGGCTCGAACCACCGACCTTCAGATCATGCTTCAGCATTACGGGTCCTATGCTCTACCGACTGAGCCATTCCGGTCAGAAGGTTATTGATCGGGAAAATATTCCTCATATACGGTGGGAGTTACATAACACATGATTGACACATGACACGTGACATATGACACGTGACACATGATTGACATGTCACGTGACTAATGATGTCATGATGACCTCATTATGACGTCATTCATACAGGCGCGCGCTCTTTCAATTACCATCTGGTCCAGAACTCTCATGAGAGTTCTGGACCACCCTGTGACGTCATTTTGGCGCCAATTTTTGGTCCAGAACTCTCGTTTCTTCCCTACTCTGGAGTTACAAAGTCAAGATTTTAACATATATCTGTCCATTTCCAAACCATGCACTGTGTTACAACAGATGAGTGACTTGATCTCGGGCTTAACTATAACATGCATCTGGAAAATAGAGTTATTTTACGGTAATCGTTTGCGAAGTTCACGCTTGATACAAATTTAAGACCTGAACCATTATCTTGAGAGAACGAAATCCATCAAATTCCGGCTAACTGTCTTTTGGAGTATCCCAACACTTTCTTCATTGAATTAAAGAAAAGAGACAGTCTTGCTCTGATGTATGGATTGCCGTCTGGCATATTAACCCCTGTATCCTATTCGCTTGTGTCATTACAATTAATGGACTTTTTGCTCGTTGGTTCTCATCGGAGTTTGTAGCTTTAATTCAAAGGCCAACGCCGAGATACGTTTGTTGTAAAGCTTATCTGGTACCGCACAACCAAGGGAGATAAGATCTCAACGAAAGAAATATATATTACCGTGAATTTTATTTTATGTTGATCAGCCTGTATCAGCTGTGGTGATTGTATTTTGACTGCCAGCACTGTCATGGTTGTATATTTGTTTGGGGGTTTTATTTGTATTTCATATTGTTACTTTGCCATATTTGTTGAACAACCCAGTAAACATTGTGACGCTGGACAGCCGTGGCTCCCGACGTCAGATCAACGTCGGGTATTGGTTGTTTATGGAAGTCGAAACGTCTACCTTCCGACGTTGGGGAGACGTCGATTGTCTGACGTCTAATCAACGTTACGTAAAGGTCTAAGAACAACGTCTATCTCCTTATCTTGTACCCCCACTCTTGAGTCATCTGGTCACGCAGGATACGTGTGAAGTCGATTTCCACGAATATTTTTTTTCAAAAGCAGGTGGGAAAAAACTTTTGCGCTCGTGGAATTCTCCTCGTTTGGGTTAACTTTTAGAGTGACCTGTCATGGCTGCCACTTTCGTTGAGTGATAACACACGGAGTTTGTTTTTGGCGTCCGCACACCGTCGATATCTCAACGTCTAGCCAGCGTCGATATTCCGACGACTATTCAACTTAGCACCAAAGACGTTGATTACAGGCCGGAAAATGTTGCGTTTTGGCTGCTTGTGACAAAAAACAACAACGTCTAAATAGCGTTGCTTATCCAACTTCTATTCCTCGTTGTGTCCAAGACGTTGGTTAGACGTTGATTTGTTGTTGCGACTAATCACAACCACAGTGCAGCCAGAGGTAATATTGTGGTTTGGTCGGATCCGCATTGCAGCCTCAAATCGGCGTTGGATCGACCTTAAAATGTTTAACATTTAACATCATTCCGGCGATAACATGATAGGATTATTTTTCGGTTCTGAGTCCGAAGTCGATACGATGTCGGAGTTGTTTCATCTTTCATGTATAACAAAATCTCGACGTTTATTCAACGTTGCCAAAACAATGCTTGATAGGCGTTGCGATATGGTGCAGACAGAAAAAAAACACTCAATTTTTTATGAAGGTTGGAAATTTGTCAATAAACGTTGAGACCACAATCTTTACTGGGCACAGTATATTTTTGTCTTGTTTTTTGTGGAAATTACTACAGTTCATTTTTTTCAATGTATCAAACACGTTAGAAATTTTAATGTTTCAAATTTTGCCCGCTTTTGATTGTTTTGCAGAGCTCTCAAAACGACCTCACTTTTCTGTTGTTGACAGCTGTTGCACCACTGGTGACTTTTTTGTTGACAGTGCTGCTGCCGACCATTTCATGGGGTGTGTGCCTGGCACTGGCGCCAATCGTCACGGCGTGGTGTAGGCGCCACAGCCCCCGCCTCCTCGCGCTCTTTGGCGCTATCGTCTGTGGTCTTGGCCTTCTCTTCCTGTCTTTCTCCCAAGCGCCACACCAGTTCTTCATCAGCTATGCAGTCTTCTACGGTATAGGATCGGGTGAGTATTTTTCACATTTCCGTGAGAGCGGAATATAGCGATGTTGTCTATCTGCGTTCGTGTCTTCTTTGGATACCTGCCAAGGCATCGATAATTAATAAAGTTTCTCATTTCCTGAAGAGTTCTCCGGAATACGAGCGATTACCCATTGTTATTTCATTGCTTCATGTGCGAGTTCGGGTTTTACTTAAGGTTTAGGGGAGAGAGGGAATGAGGGTGACTTTTCTGAGTAGTCAGGTAGATTTCTTTAGTCGCTCACGCCCTTGCATATGCCAGTATTGCGTAAAGAACTGTAAAATGTTTTTTATTGTGGGCACTGTTGTTTCGATATTCGATAAAAATATTACATTTTTTGTTAACAATTTTTGATCAAGCTAAAAAGTAGCCACCCTAAATTAATGAAAAGAGACTGTGTCAGATTTTTTAATTGGTCGGAAAGTGTAGAGCCAATCATCAATCAAAACGGAAATTGCAAGAAATAAAACATAAATAGAAATTGAATTACAAAGAGATTTACATTGCAATGCCACGTCGTTCGCATTCATTCCGGGGGGGGTGGGGGTGGGGGTGGGGGTGGGGGGTTCAAGAGAGGGTAGAAGGTGGTGCGAGCCTCCAGAGCTCACCACCGTGTTTTTATCTGTTTTGCGTTTCCACAACAACGAACGCACATGTTTCTGCATGAGGCTTTGGATAGCAGCGCGTCCCTAAGTGCGCTTCAAAGCTTCAAGGGCCCCGGTGATATTTTTTTGCAAATCATTTTTTTTAAAACATCGAAGACACAGCACATCTTTCCTGTTGCATTTAGGGAGAACAAAAATTGTTCCAGGCAATCCGTTCTGATCTTTTTTTTAAATTACAACTCTTCTGGCAATTAAGCTTAGATGAAAGACGTCATTGCATTGGAAACTCATTTCTGAAGAGTGGAGCTGCTTTTATGCATGTTCCTTTACATGAATTTTCACAGTTTTATTTAAAGTAAATTATTATGAATAAAATAATAAAAAGACGAAATAAAAAAGAGGATACAAATAAAAACTGCAAATTTAAAATGAAACACTTGAGTAAAAAGCTGCCTGTTACATGTCCCTCCACTCAATGAGTGTGTTTTTGTAGGGAAATTGTCCACCCACTATAGACCTACTATGCGACAGGTCATCCATGGCTACCCCTTCTGTTTTTTTAGCTATAAGGAATTGCGGCTGTCAAAACAATTACACTACGTTACAGAATGTCTTAAGCATTATTTAATGTTATTGTCTATTTTAATGTTAAATGTGAGTTTGTTTTGTTTGTTTGTTTGTTTTGTTGTTGTTGTTGGTGGTGGTGTTGTAATCATTACAACACTATCATTTTTAGCTAATATACTCATGTAGTATACTCATGTAAAATACTCATAATAATATAATCGGCGTTCAACGTGTTTGTTGAAGGTGTACAGATTTAATAAAAGAGTTGATTTAGTCCTGCTTCATAATGCTTTGTGCACCAAACATCGTGCATTCTGGATCAACTGTTTTGCACCCTATATAACAAATCATAGGATAGACTTCAGTCGTCAAGGTGTATCTCTTCATCGTCCATGTAACTAGCGTTTGGCCTTGTCACCGAAAGCAATGTAGTGCTCAGTGACCTTGACCTCTCTATAAAACAAACGTTCGGTACGGGTCATTAAACAAAGCATTTGGGTTTAAAAAAAAATCGATGCAAAATAAGTGGCATAACTATATTATTTCGGGCTTTATCGCCCCCTCCCCTGTACGCATGATTTTTGACATTACCCTTTGGTTAAACATTTGTGTACGCACAGACAAAGATTCGCCACCCTCCGAGCCCTCCGAGGTTGTCTGCTTCATGGATGCCCCCTTAGCGAATATTCTTTCAGAATCACCTCAAATGAACAGTCGATTTCTGTAATGTGATTGATTATTTCCAGCCATTTCTTATAATCCAACTTTATGTAGATAATCGAATAGCAAGTGAAAAATTGATATGACCACAATAACTGCCATTAATTCGTCAATGAATGCAGTTTTTATATCTTATTTCACAGTGCCATTACGTTCTTGTCGATGCAGTATGCATAACCCATTTCTTCCCATTCGCATGCCGTTTTTTTTTTTTTTTTGCACAATTTCCATTCAGATCTGCATTTAAGTGTAGGCGTTTTGCGTAGCGGGAGTCTGGACGGAAACGGAGGGAGATCGTCGCCGTGTTGTACTGTTTATATAGTATAAAAGTTTAGTACAATGGAGTATCAATAAGTTGACCTTTGCCAGTATGGCGCAACCCGGAACGACATCGCAATTAGCTGCCATGCAGCAAATATGACAAGCAGTTGCATTCAATGCTACAGGAACACAAATGAATCCCCATCCTCTAGAAATCCAATAAACATTTCAACGGCGATGCAACCTGATTAATCCGGAAAACGTTGTGCGTGACCAATTGGGTCCGGATTTTTTTAAACTTTTTTCTTTTGCTTTAAACTTTGTGTAAATATTTCTGTAAATATAAGACAAAGCAAACTGAAAAACAATTTTATGTCTTGTAGCAATTAATCATCAAAATTGACAAAGTGGAGACACTTTCAATTGTGACAATTTTATTTTCCTTTCTTCACTGATTTCACTGATTTCATTTCTTTGCTTTGCATTTGATATGGATATTTTTCATGAGCTAAATCCATGGAGATTCGTTAATCATAATTTTTGCTAAATGCTTTTTAAATCACCCGACTTTGTCGGACTGGGTTAGTCGTATCACTATAGGGGTCTTGAATGTATTTGTGTATGTTAAACTCTTTCTTTAAAATGCTACCCCTCCTACAATCGTTTTGATATTACGCAGAAATGTTCCGTGGGTGGTCCCCCACCTGGCTATTACTTTTTTTGAGGATTGACGAAAAACTGACAAAATGGCGGCACTTTTTGTGCCCGTTTTGACCCATTTTTAAATGCTACTCCTCCTACAGTTTTACACCAATCGTTTAGATGTTTTCCAGGGGTTCGCCTACCAGGATATTATTATTTTGTTTTTTTTGCGGTCGCCAAAAACTGCCGAAATGGCGGAACTTTTAAGTTTGGCAAAAACTGGAATAAATGGTAGTAAATAACTGAATTGTCAAAGCGTTCATTTCTCTCAGTCTTTTTCAAATAGTTATAAAATTTTAATCGAAAATTTCTTAAGTGGTTCTCCACCTGGACTTTGCTTTTTTCCGCAAATGACAAAAAAAATGCCGAAGTGGTGGAAAACCCAACCTGTCCAACATCCCTTTTCGGGTAGCTTCCAAATTCGAATTAAATGCATTTTACATACTTCATTTTTTTTGGTCTAACAGTATTCGTTTCAGAGTTTTCCTCTCTTATCTTGTTCGGTAGCTCAGCTGGGTCATATCTTTGGACATGCTTGTTTCCTATGTGCTTCTTTTCCTGCACTTTTGAATGCATTTATTTGGTGTAAATATTCCAGTTAAAAATATTTCAAATGTAGTGACTCTCTCTTATGCTGCAGGAATTGTGCTCCAAACCAGCAATGTGATGATAAGTCGCTTCTTCAGAAAGAGAAGGGAATGCGCCGAGTTGGTGGTTCTCTCCGCGGTTGGGGTGGGCGTGGCTGTTATGTCCGTGTTTATCCAGCTAGTGCCCCGGTGAGTGCTACATCATGGACGAAATGTCCATAATGTTGAAGACATTTCTTCAGGGCTTTTACAAATTGCTGAACGATTTTTTATTCTTTAAAGATAATATAAAACGTCGGCGGGTTTTGCTGAGTATATCTATGCAAGAAAGTTTTAAGTTCTTTAATAAATATTTATGCCTTTACATGGCAATAGCAATACATGGGACACTATGTTCATATTTATTAGGCAATTATTGACATCAAGAATCGAATATTGATCTCAAAACTTGATCTTTTGACATCAAGCATTAATTTTTTATCTCAGAAATTCATTATTTGATATCAAGAATTAGTTTTTGCTATTTGTTATAATATTTATATGATATTAACTGTTGAGAGACATAAAAATATTTAGTGATGTCAAAAATGGTTTAATGATATCTGAAATTGATTGTTAGAGATTAGAAGTTCAATTCTTGACAGCAAAAAATAAAACATTTAATAGCAAAATCTCAGTTTTGAGATTAATCATTTATTTTCTGTTTATTAGTACCAAGAATTTATTTTAGATAATATTATTTCAGAATGAAACTTTTTCATTTACATTTTGAAATCTGCAGGTGATTTTTTTTCTCTCAAAATTTTATTTTGATATCAAAATAGCAGTCTATTTTTATATCTTTAATTCAGAAGCAAACATCTGTGAATAAAATAATGAATGATCCCTGTAGACAGAATCTCTCTTTTCTTTTTTACTGCACAAAAAAGAAACAATTCTTGAGCCCAGAAGTTGTGTTTGCTATTATTGATATCAATAATTTAGTTTTTCTTCTTCAAAATTTAACGGACGATTCGTTGAATTTTATGTAAATATGTGCCTCCCTGGAGATTTTTAAAGTTTGTAAAATTGATTTTTTATTTCAAAATTATTTTTTTTGCCCTCCAGAACTCAGTTATTGAAGCAGAATATAAGTTAATGAAATCTACATTGATTTATCGACAACTTTAACACATTTTGATATGAAAAATTAGCATAAAATGTTAAAATGGCATTCCATAACAATACACGTAGATCATTTTTAAATTTAATTAATTAATTAATTAACTTTACTTCATGCGGTTGAAGATAAAACACTATAATAAAACTCATTGCGATGCAGCAGAAGAAATCAGACATTTTATAAGAAGTAAACGTGAGTTTGACACACTGGCGCCGAAGGTTAATAATAAATCATGAGGAAAAGCATGTCGGTGAATGACCAGAAAAGTCTCACTGCGTTATGTATATAATACACCTCCTGCTCTAAACGAGAAAATGAACCTATTAACATGTTGATAAAAATCGCTCTGGCTCATAAAAATTTTATTTTTGTTAAAAAAGTTAGGTGTGTGTGTCAACTTAAAATCAGATAATTTAAATATATCATAGAGTAATTAGTTTGTGTTAAAATGCCATTTAGTTCTGTCTATACTGATCAGTCTTTGTTGGGAATGTAACTTCAGATATAAGTGTGAGGGAAAGAGGACACAGGAAATGACGTAGTCACCAACGAAAGTACATTTCGGAAGTCCTAACAATTTAAAACTGAATCTTTAATTCTATTAACAGATAAAAAGTAGCATTTATATTGCAATTAGGTATTCAATAGATTTATTATAATTTGTCGCATCTATTGACTAAATGTTATTATTCAAACTGTTAAAAAAACCTTCCTTTTATTTGGAAAGACAATTGGCTTTGTTGATGAAGGTTTACAGGTGGATGTATTTATTTTCTGCACCATGTTTATTTACTATGTATAGAAGCTAAAACACTTGCTGCAGTCAGTCAGCCAGTTCCACCACTGTGTACGATTCAGTCAGTCACCAATCAGTCTGTCAGTCAGCCAGTCACCCAGTCAGTCAGTCAGTCAACCAGGCAGTCAGCCATTCAGTCACCCAGTCAGTCACTCAGTCAGTCAGTCACCCAGTCAGTCAGTCAGTTAGCCAGTCAGCCAGTTCCATGGCTGTGTACGATTCAGTCAGTCAGTCAGTTCCGTGGCTGTGTACGATTCAGTCACTCAACCAGTCAGTCAGCCAGTTAGTCATTTCCATGTCTGGTATAATTCATTCAGTCAGTCAGTTCCATGGCTGTTTTCTATTCAGCCAGTCAGCCAGTCAGTCGACCAGTCAGTCAGCCAGTCAGTCAGTTCCAAGGCTGTGTGTAATTCATTCACTCAGTCAGTTCCACAACACTGCACATAAGTTTATTAGTGAGGTAGCACACGGTAGTGCGCAAAATAATGTGAAGGCCTTTGAAAAATCGTGTACATATAGACATCAAGTTCGAGATGTAAACGTAACGACTTACAATTTTTATAAAGATTGTTCTTCCTAAAGAGTCATTTAGTTCTGGTTAACCTCAATGTGTCAATAATATTAGGTCTATTAACTTATTGGTTACTTTAGTAGTAATAGTATATTCAATGGATTTTAGTTGTGATAAAACTGGTGAATGTTTTGCAAAATTTTGTTCTTGTTAATTTTGCACTTCTATTCTTAAAACTGCAAAAGTCATTTCAGACTTTTTACCTTATAAAAAGATAATAGAGTATATATTGGCATTGGGAAGAGGAGACGGCGGCAATCAGCTGTGTGTCTGAAACCAATGTCAGTCATTTTTAATCAATTTGGAGCTAAGGCAATCTTTAATGAAATAAATTATTTACAAGAATCGGCAATTGCACAATAAAAAGCAGAGGTTATAGTGATCGATTTCTATTAGACAATAAAGATAATTAAAAATTCATTGCTAAACTGGAATACACTCAAAATTATCCCAAGGCTATAAAAAAGGCCCTGAAATTTTAAACAAATATGTTGTGAAGTGAAGATGTGGTTATAAAGATGTGGTTATAAAGATGCTTTAAACAGGTTTGTCAAATTTCACTGTTATCATGGGGAAAGTGCAAACACATTTTAATAACTCGATTAATCACTGCAATGGTAATGCAGTAAAAATAAAATATAAGAAATATAATAGATATTTTAAAACAGAATGTAGGATAAAATAATTCTGGCTTAAAATAATAGATATTTTAAAACAGAATGTAGGATAAAATAATTCTGGCTTAGACATGCTAAAATCCAAGATTCACTGAAGTGCATTGTGACACTGTTTGCAGCTATTCCCATGGTACCTCAGGCTTCTTGATTGCGATCAAGCAGTTATTTAGCGCAGCGAGTTAATTTTGATCTAAGATAAAAGAGAATATCTAAAATGGCTAAATATCACTGCTTTAAATGTTTTTTGTTAAACGAACAGTTATTAATATTCGTTAGCTATAACGGCGTTGGACCTAATGTGCCGACTGGTGGTTTAAACAAGTTTTGTTAAGGAATAGATAAAGTGAGAGAGAGAGAAACAGACACACTGACAGACAGAAGGAGGGAGAGAAAGATAAAAAGACAGAGACCGAGAGAGTGAGAATGAGAGAGAGGAGGAGTGAGACACAAAGACAGACCGAGAGACACTGAAAGAGATAGCTAGAGAGAAAGAGTGAGAGAAAGAGAGAGAGAGTAATCCTAGAATCATCGTCAAGAAAATCGTAGAAAACGTAATTTTTACCCTGCTTGTAGCGTAACAACGCGTTGGATGAACGGCATTCAACTGTTAGGCTGTCTCATGCTGCCCGTGGTGGCCGCTGTAGCGACGTACAGGTCCACGGCGCTCTATCACCCCTTCAGACAAGCCATCCTTCATCTGAAAAACTCTCAATCGCATGCAAGTACACCATCTATCAATCAGATCGCCTATTTCCATGCCAGCAGCGGGCACGTCCAGACAGTATCTGGGGTATTACGATATGTCTGCGCAGTGTTATCAGTTAACAGTTCTGCCAACATATCAAATCATTCAGTTCAGACTTGTTACGTATTGCTTGGAAAATTCCTGTAATTTATAGTTTTCATGTACAGAAATGGCGTGTTTAAGAATGTATTTATATTGCATGTTTTTACTCTTATGGTGAAATACATGCCATTAAGTTTAAATAACAGCCTGTGAAAGGCCGAACTCAAATTGAAGTTGAAACATTAAATATCATCACTAATTTGTTTTGTATAAACTAATAATGCTATTAGATATTATACTTTATCAGTTGAATTTGCCCATACTACTTCTGGAATGTATTGCTAAGATTTTCACAGTCTGAGTTAGATGTGCTAGAGCTGTGACATTTTCAAGTGGATATGTTTTCTCAAACACGCTATATTTATTGTAAAAATATAATCCCAAGTTAAAGGCAATGATTTGTAACGGGATATGCAGTGGATTTTGTTATATATTTATGAATTATAAGTTGCCTTATATTCAGGCTATTGATTCTTAACATTTTCGCTTTTATGAAGTTAAGGTTTTGTTGTGTGGTGACGTTGGACAGGTGGCACAGAAAGAGTTCAACGACAAGCCGCCGTACTGGGATGTGACGCCACTGTACATGTGTTCACTGCAAATGCTTCTGCTCTGTGTCATGCTCATTGGTTTCGGACTCTATGTGCCTTTCGTGTTGCTCGTAAGTTGATGTCTATAATGCTGAACAGGTTTTAAATGGGGGTAAAAATACAAGTGATTTTGATAATATGCAAAGATATAATATGTTTTAACTTTCTTTCTACTTTCAATGCAGTTGTGATGGGTAATACGACCAACATAAAAGTCCTTATTCTGAAATTTTGGATTAAATCTGGTACATACGTAGTAATTCGGTAATTACAGGGAATTTTTGGTAATAATTACCATATAGTACATTGATATTAAAGCTCCTATATGGAACATCAGTGCACCATCTCAAGCTGCTAAAGGCTTTTAAAGTGCAGCATACTTATTGAATAAAACCTATGACAGTTTTACTATTGATGCGATGAACTATTTAAAGAACACTTCTGTTTTAAGCCAGTGCTAATGGAAGCAGAAAAAACGCATTCTGATACGATCATTGTGATAATGGTGTTTATGGGCATATCCGTGTCTCTTGGTGTGTCTTCTTCCGGTCTGCTAGTACTGTGTAGCAGTACTCGTTGTCACGTGGCCAAACAGTACCTGACTATGTCTGCCGGTGCTCTATGTGGTATCTCTACACTGTTCTTTGCCATTGGTACTGGTAAGAATGACTTACATTTCAAAACTTATTATACTCGAATTTTACCAGTTATGTTTCAAAATAACAAAAGGTATGTCTGAGAAAGTGCTATAAATATTTAACAAATTAAAATTGTTACAAATCACGTGATGTAATATAAGCTATATCTGTATCGGTTATAATGTATTACAATTACACTGCGACTTCACTTTTCAAATACACCCATTGAATAACTGTATTTCAAAAAGAAAGTTCCGAGAAAGATACATATATAAGCTCAGGCTGGTATCATTACTATAAAAACAATCATGTGTGATTGTGTTTAATATATCATTAAAAAGAAAGAAAGAGAAATCGGCGAAATAACATTATTTGAAATGATGTGATATAAATTTAAAGCTATGACAAACGTTTTGTACAAGTTCTGCCTCAGATGTTGTATTTTGGCTGAAAAAAGATTTGATGCAGTTTTGAGTGTAATTTTTTCAATCAGGATTTTCAATTCCGTCATCTAACCAATGTAATACTTGTTTTTTTTTGTGCAGGTATGCAGTCTTATGTGTTGTATGCTTTAATCTACGGCTGGGCTTACGGCGCATTTTTTTATAGTTTGAAGATGTATGTGATTGAAATTGTTCGACGGAAGTTATCAGAGATGGCATACAGCTATGTTTTGGCGTTTTTAAGTATTGGAGCAATAAGTGGGCCTCCACTAGCAGGTGCTGTCCTCTGTATTTCACTATTATAGATTTAAACACATTTAGTTATCATATCTACCTATTTGGAAATTTAAGGACGAGCATATCTTAACGCTTTATTTTCGTACCATATCTCTAAAACAATTTATCGATAAATCGGGAGGTCGCATTCTATTAGTGAAGAAAAGTTTTGTTAGCACAGTTTTGCCATAGAACAGAGTTTCTTTTTACGCAAGCAAAATTGTTGTGTTAGAACTTCTTTGGCATATATAAAACAGTTGTGCATTTTGTAATACGTTAATAGCGCTTGAAATATTTTGTACGTTGACGATATTCTTTGAAAATAGCACGTCTACTATTGGTACCAGAATGAACAATTAAAGAGTTACATTTTCGCACAAACTATATTGAAATTTTGACACAACATATGACACAACTTATTAAATATGAGCAGTTTGGGGCTCAAGATGTAATGGAAAAGAAACGATTCTATGTAACGATTTGAGTTGCCTTTTCCCCATCCATTATCATTCCTAGATGTAGTTATGTCACAATTTGCGTTACCTGTTCCCCACCCACTGGCATTCCCAGATGTAGTTATGTAGCGATTTGCGTTGCCTGTTCCCCAACCATTGCCATTTCTAGATGTAGCAAATTACAAACGATTGGGGAACTGCGAACTGAAAATCATAAAGCAACAGCACATTCCAAAAACATAGTATGGGGAGTAATGACGTAATGTGTATTGCATAATGAAAGGCACTGAAGACATTTCAAAGTGATTAGCGTGTCTATATGTAAAGTAACCTTTACGACCACATATAGTACCATCTGCAAAAAGTTCTGTGTATAAAAAGAAGGCACTGGTTGCGCACCCGTTATGGCAGACTGATCACCATCAGCCAGAAATAAAAGATTATAGTAGCGTAAATATCAGTTTGACAGCCCAATAGATTTCGTTCAATAAACAACAGACTGATTGAAAAGATAAGTAATTTTTATATGTTCATGTTATCTTCTCATTTTGCAATCCTTCTTGTGAAACCGAAAAAGAACTTTCATGGAAACTTTCATATGAAATGATGTGGATGTTTGGTTTGAAGCTGTAGTATTTTTGTTACAGAATTGTTGAATCAAGGGACGGCGGTATTTCGTGCTGGTTTCATCACTGCCGGGACATTCATGCTTATCGGTAGTAGCCTTTTGTTCATTGTTTCCTTGACCTCTTCCCATCCATCGAATCAACGAGTCATCAAACGAGCGTACATAAAAGCAAAACTAAAAGAGGAAAAAATATCCGGTGTAATCAACGCGTCACCGAGTGCATCTTCTAGTGATACGGGCTCGCATTCGTGGTTAAGTGGCACAGGCGGTGCGAAAACGCCTGAGGAGGAGTGGAATGAACTGGCTTCTATCACGCCCATGTCCGCAGCAGATAAAGTAGGGAAGTATTTAAGTTGTGAAGAACTGAATACAACCAAGCATGATACAAAGACTACAGTTGTTAACAATATACCGTCATCTGTATGCCATTGTAATAACTCGTACACAAATGTAACACCAAGCTCTCTGAGAAACAATCAAACTCAGAAGATTGAGGTTCACATAAGACCAAAGCAAATGTCGGTGGATTCTCAACCAGAAATGCACCATTTAGTTGCTGGTGTAACATGTTTAAAACTAAAACAAGCAGACGGTTTAGCCTTAAGCACGTCGAGGGGACAGACGTCAGATATCAGTCCCTCCGTTCCGGATGTTGCACTAACCCATAGCACAAGCAAAGACGCTCTAGACGAAGCAAGGAAAAGTACTCGTGTCTAGCAGAAACTGCTTGTTGTTTCTGAAAAATATCACTTTTTTATTTGCTTAGATAACAGACAAAGCCGCTGTTGATCTTTATCTTTGATGGCATCTTTGAGGTTACCGCTTTACTCAGCACCAAACAATTAAACAAACAATGCTGAGGTTTAGGCACATGCATCGAAACTTCACCTTCTACTTTTACCTTTTTGTTTTTCTACCATTATATGCGCATTTCAAAGTGCATTTGATCTTTTGTAAAGAAGGCAAACTCATGAATGACTTCAACATACCTGGTTATGCTAGTGCATTCGCATCTCGATTATAGTAAAAATACCAGGAGACTCTTTCTTTCAAGTGCTTTCTCATAGAATTAGGCGAGTAGGTCGGAAGGTAAATTGTGAATGGCATAAAGCTGAACAGGATGTAGCTGATTAATCACTTGTCCCTAAAAGATATAACCACAATACAAGGAAATAATCTCTCTCTCTCTCTCTCTCTCTCTCTCTCTCTCTCTAATCTACTCTACTCTATTCTCTTTCTCTCGCCGTTTCTCCCCCTGCTCTCCTGTCTGTCTGACTGTCTCTCTGTTTCTCCCCTCCCTCCCTCTCCCTCGACCCCTCCCTCCCTCTCTCTCTCTCTCTCTCTCTCTCTCTCTCTCTCTCTCTCTCTCTCTCTCTCACTCGGTCTCTCTCTTCTCTAATCATAATCTGCAATGGTAGTATTTGTTCTGTTGGCATGATTTATAGCTTTTAATAAATACAGTGGTCAATATACATCGCTTATCGCTAATTTACTTCATTAAATCTTTAAATTAGCTTATCTGCATCTATATAGTTTGCTATGGTGAATCAACTACAGATGTAACCGCAATGACAATAATTATAAATATTGCAAATCAAAAAAAAAAAAAAAAAAGAATAGCTTGTAACCTACCACAGAACTTACACCACAAGCCCAGAAATTCGGACTGAGAGAAAGTGGCTCGTTTTCTTGGGTGGTCCGATTTCCGTGGCTGGAGCAATTTTGATGTTATACAAGTACATTATTAGCTGCAAAATTTATCCGCATGAGGTACAAATTTTTCATTTCTGTCTCTTTTCAACTAGTCAGTACAAATAGAAAGACGCACATGAAAACGACTACTGTTTAATCATAATCTACAAGACAAACCTCATTGATAATATAAAGTTTCACTAGCAATTTTTTCTCCAAAATGACTTTCTCTCCGAATTTTATTACTTCTATCTTTGATTACAGTTTTATTGTTAATAATCAAATTCTGTTTCAATTTCACAAAGAAATGGATAAATCGCTAGAATGCGGGGGATTTTCTCAATTGATTTCAGAGTGTTGTTGTAAATTGCAAATAAAACTGGAGAAGCGCTTGATCCGTATCAAAACCAAATGCTGCAATTCAGCTCCCTGCGATCTTTCTATTCAAACAAGTCTTTTCTGTGCATAGCATGTTCCAGTCCACACCCCAAATAAAAACATCGAGCCTCGGTGAAAGCAGAGTTATATAAGTGGTTCTTTCGTTCGATTTGCAGGGTGGCTTAATAATAGAAATGAAAGAATCTCTGTTCTGGTGAAAAGTGGTCTGATTTGCGGCGTGGTTCGATATCAGGGGTGGTCCGATCCCGGGCTTTTGTTGCATTTAAATTAATTTTACAGAACTAACATTGAATCTAACTATTTTTAGAATATTACTTCCAAATGAATATTTATTCTCTGTGTTTGATATAGAAGTGAACACTTCGGTCCACCTGACTGCCCGTTCCACTGGTCACGTCATATCTGTGTAACTGTTTGTTGAGCTGATCTTTCAGATTTTGTGTATTGGTGGGGACTGTACTGAAATTATACAACAATGGATTATTTGTGAGATGCTTCCTTCGAATGTAATACTTAATACTTAATAAATCATGCGTGAGCATCGTATGAATAATCAGTTTCTCATCCCAAATATGTCTGACATATCTAGACATTTTAGCAAATAACAGTCATAGCAATATTTTGTTTTATTGAAGACGCTTCACCTCAAGAGTCAACATGTCCCAAATAGTTGTGTAATAACAGTATTTCTAAAGGAATCAGCATGTAGCAATTTATTTGTACAAGTTGTGAATTGGATGAAATTTTATTATTTAAATCAATTAACTGTGCGGTAAAATTAAAATTGATGAACTCCCCCTTACAATTATTCACTTGTTTAAAATTAAAAAGAACTGCTTGTTTGTGCTGCTAAGATCTGAAGTTCTATTGCTTGGATGTGAGTGAACAGAAATCAGATAGAAATAAATGTGCCATGCCCTGGACAAAATTCCTTCTATTTTATTCAGGAAACACCTACGCGAGAGTTGTTTCAAAATCAAAACTGCAATGTAATGATTTACAGTTAGCTAGTGGCTAATTCGAGCATATTTCTTTCAGTTATGAATGCGTTGGCTTTTATACTTTCAAGTAATATATAACAATGTAGAAAAATACAAAATGCAACAACAGCACAAATGCACGATACTGACTCGCGTAACAGATCGCATTATTAAATTTAATAATAACTGAATGAAAAAGAAGCATTAATCAATGTTCATTAATTATGCTTTCAAATCAAATACGTAGTCTAGGGACATTCAAGTCGCGTCTTACATGAAAGTATGCACAAAAATCATAATATCTTAAAATTCACGTACGAAGTTCATTTTTTCTACGCTTGCGAGCTGTTCAACAAAAGGCGCTACGTGTTAAAGTGTCTTGAATGAGAGCGCTTTGACATAGGCTTTACATTTTACATTTCCAAACATTCAAAATGGCTTTGTTGAGGTTCAGATTGATACAAATGTCTCACTGATTATCACAGATACATTAAAGTTATAATTTGAAACTAATCATCCTGTGATGATGACATCAGCCAATAGACAAAGCGAGTAAATGGTGGCACTCTACAAAGTTTACAAATAAGCATTACTTGAACAACAAAGATGAAAAACGCATTGCAGTCACATACTCTGTACAGCGATTTAAACAAATTTAGGCTTGTCAAATAAAGTGCTGACAAAAGCTTATTGAAAGACAAGTCAGGCCTTATGAAGTCATTGTGTCGCTTTATTTAATTATATCACAGTTTATATTGAAGGCTTAATGATTCATTCCAAAGACAAACGTTCTTCAAAAGGTGGACTCATACCGCTGTTATTTAAATGCAAAGCTTAAAGAGTTTAAAAAATCATTTGGCTGTAGGAATTTATATCCCTTAAAAAGCCCTTCTGCTTTTGATGCAGAGGAATTTCATCCTCTGCACACTTTGAAAACATAATTTCGTTTCAAGATATTAATTAAATAGAAAGTGTGAGCTGTTAGGTGTTTTCATCAATCAACATTGAGCTTGCGAAATGACTGTTGTAAGGTGCAATCCTTGTTTAGGCGTCTGTTTTCATCAACGCCCCACTGCCTCTGTGTGATATACAAAAGCTTGTTCCTAAATGCGTCAGTCTCAATTTCCTTCTTGAAATTCTCTGCAGCAAATGCACAATGAGTTAACAGCTTTTAAACACTACCGACAACAGTTATAAGCGTAATACTATCAAATATTACAATATTATTAAATATTATCAATGTTATCAAACAGTATAATATTATTAAATTGTTGTGAATCTAAAGCTTTTCACATGCACATTTAAAATACTTCACGCGTGTGCTTTCCAAAGTGTTTCAAGAATTATAACGTAACTAAACAGGAGCATTAAGAATATCGTAAAACACGCAAAATTTATTAAATTCTTCCAAAAATATACCCGTTATTATTTTTTTGTTGGTCTTTTAAAAGAATAACATTAACATTTATATTATTTTTTTCAATAAGATATTCCCTACCGACAAGCTGTCTGACTGGTCCTGCAGACGGGCCGTTGTAGTTGTCGGGGAGGTATTCATCAGGCAGCAATTCTTTCGGCACATACTTGTAAAGGCTTTCTAAATTATCATGGGTTTTGATCTACAACAGGTGGAATAAGCAGATCGCAAATATGTTACTTTGTAAAAATATTCCAACTGAGGCTATGTAATAACGAAGATTTTAGCACTGGTAATCAGAAGTCATGAGGAATATACCAATGTGGTCACACTGCCAGCCTGTGTGTCCAATTTTCACATGTTTCTTTTCTAGAAAACTCCATCATCTTTTTGATTGTTTTAAAGAATGGTCACCAAAGTTTGCATTAGTACCCATTATTTGATGATTATGCCTTGATTCCTTGTTATATTGCTAAGAACAACAGAGTGTAGATCGCTCAAAGCAAATGGAAAATGGAAACGGCTATTCTCATCATGTCATGCGGTCAATCGATATTAATGTTAAGAAGATCAAAAGGTCAATAGTAAGAATAAGAACAACAACAACGATAACAATAATAATAATAATAATAATAATAATAATAATAATAATAATAATAATAATAATAATAATAATAATAATAATAATGGATGCATAAAGGCAGTAGACTCATATAGATGCACGTGTTGTAAATGTTATTTACTCTCGCCCTTTCTAGCTAAACTGCCTTAAGATTTTACAGCTTAAGAAGTGTAATATGAAGTGTAATATCGTAACACCAAGGCCATGATAAACACTAAAATGCCAATGACATTTTAACAGCAATTACCACATCCGCTCTTTTCTTTTAGTTTTTATAAAACGCACATTTAGTATCGTCACCTTTCCAACGCTGTGTATTTATGTGCAAACAAGCGTTTTAAACACCGACATGTGATTAAATATTCCCATACTATTATATTGCAGCTGCGTGGTATGACATAGAAAAATATTTAAATTAAAGTTTAGCTGTTTTAATATGCAATTGGAATGTACTGAGATACAGCTAAGTGTTAAATTTGCAAAAAGAACGTACTTTGAAATAGCACATCAAGCAATTTTGAACAAGATATGATCAAACGTACCCTGTCCATGAACTTCTTAGGCATGAATGGTTTTGCTATTGCGATTATAGTATCGAAGAAGGCCCCGGCATTGTAGTAGTGGAACTGCTTGTAGCGGCCTGGCGCATTTTTCTAAGGACAACAAAACAAGCTGTTGTCACTATACTAAGGACATGACAGCCCATCAAAATGATTGATTAAAATCACAGCAGACGGACGTAACGTAAACGAGTGCTTGGCAATTTTAAGCTAAAACACATAAGTAAGCTGTAGCTTCACGGCATTTGTACACTCAAACACCAAAACATCACTTTGTCAACAGTACATATTTTTAGTATCACTCTGTCAATAGTAAATATTTTGACTATCAATAAATTTAACAGAAAAACAGAGGAAACTTACAATCCAAAGCTGTTTGAACTTTTTGATATCACTGTTGTTTAGGGTTACCAGATGTTTAGCTGTAAAGCCAGTCAAATCCGCTATAAACACGGAACCATTTACCTAGAAAATTTTATATCTATTTAAGTATTTGAGCAGAGGATAGCATAGTACGCATAAATAAATGCGATTAAGTGAAATGGTTACAATATTAAATTTATCAAGAACTACACGGAATAAAGCTCTATAATTTGCATGCAAAAGAATCGCTTAAAGAGTCTTGCGTGCCAGTCATTTCTGAAATAATAAAATATGTGCTGACGTCATAAAAACAGACGTTTTACAGTGTACTTTGTACACTTGGTTGACTACATTTTATATGCACTAATTTTAATGCGTAGAATATATAGAACTGTAAAAAATTGCACTTCACAATGGAAAATGTTATTCTTATTAAATCTGAAGTAACGTGGTTTCATTTTGTGTTACTCTTTCTCTTTACAATGCTGTTTCCGCTATTTGTGTTGAGCTTGAAAGAAATATTCATCACTAACCTTGGAGCAGTTCTTAGTTACAGTTTCACTTTTGGTGCTTCATAATGTTTCATGGAGCAGCTCTAAGACATAATACAGACATACGTTACATGCACGTGACGTGTACAGAAATCTTCGTCATGAAGCAACTCGTTCAGCATTCATAGGACTTACTTGTGTGCGTTCACTGCTGGAAAGGTACTGACCAGTGATCAAGGCTGTTCGTAATATCTCTGCAATTCCGTATCTCTTAAGATCAGCGTCAATGCAGCCTTTGAGAAACAAATAATTAAAATATAAAAACAGGAATTAATTTGCAATTAAACGTAGAGCCATTTATATCAATATATTTATTTCATATTATATTGTTAGCAAAAGGACATTGAACCAACTAATGACATATCAGAGAGCTCTTATTGGATGTAGTGCCATTTGACACTAGACAGACTATTTTTAAATCAACTTGTGCATATCGACCTCCTATCCTCCCCGTACATCCCTCTGAGTAGATATTAATTGAGTATCCATTAAATACTGCTGAACGATCAAGGGAGGCGGCACTGTTGTGTACTTACCGACTCTTTGAAAAAGGACTTGGCAACCGTCCTTAGTTCTATTCGGAAGGGAAAACATGTACCTGTATGTGACAGAAATACCAAAATATCTACACTAGGTTTACTCTGTTAAATGTTCGTTTTTTTCTGATTTGAATAACAATCAATTCAATGCTTTGCCCCCTGTGGCTGCCACTAACGCTTTTTTCATAAAGGTCTTTTGACAGAGCTTTCAAGAATGCACACGATATTTATAATATTCTAATAATCAGATTGAAGCAGCTAAGAAATATTGGAAACTGAACATTTATATAATATGATTATAATTCGACTCATTTATGTACTTATGACTTAGAAAATCGGATGTAAAATTGGAAAGTTATAAGTTTTTGAGGGGGTATAGGTAGGGGAAGGGCTGGCTAGACTGAGATGGCCGTAGTAAATGAGGCAATAAAGTTGTTTTAAATAACAAATCCAGGGGTACTCATGACCCACTCCCCTCAAAAAGTAATAATAAAGCACCAAAAACATAACAAAAACAATTCGAAAAACTGATAGTTTTATCCTGTCTCGAAGGAAAAGGTTAATTTTCTAAACTCCACGTTTCTCATGGTGATTACAGCCACTCCACCCACTCCTACTTAAATCTCGATCCAGGCCAGAAACCAGTCCCGGAACCAATTGCAGGCCATTATGAAATCTTCCTTAACCTTTTCATCGATGCCTTGGTTTGGTTCTATGACAATGACATCACATAATAAGCACAACACGCTACATGTTCAATAAATCTATGAATATATATCGCCATCGTCCTGTCAAGTACTTCGAAACATGCACTTATATTTTATTTCTTGTTACACACTTGTTCTGTGTAGGGTATTTTACAACGGAAAGGACACACGACTTCCGAAGGATGCAAGGTCAAAAATGCGGCATTAGCATGAAGCTAAGTTGTTCGTACTTATTATTTCTATGCCTCAACAAATTTAAATTTTGGTTCACGGTGCTATGGATATATTCTGACAGTGGTGCTTGAGAGGAAATTCCCACTTTGATTTTTCATTTGGGTCTCTTGAATCTAAAGTAAAAACTCGGAAATGGCCAGTTAGAAGTTAAAAACCACTAACTCGTTCCACTCAGAAATGCTTAGCCCCATTTTAGCACAACTAATACACCAAGGAATGATGTAAAGGTCACAGAGAAACAGCTACAGAGGTTGCACAGTGCTGTAAACATATGGTTTGCCCTTATGTTATGAACTATTGTTACATTATTTTGGAATGTGGTTAATATTGTGAATTGGCATCTAATATATTATATAGAAAGGACTGTTTTGTGGTTGGAATTTTAAATGGGTTTAAATCTTTCAATGCGGTCTATTATATATTTTCAGAACTTTTTCTTTGAAAGATTTTCAATCAAATTATATTTTGTATACTGGCATATGCAGCTAATTAAGTATCGGAATCACCAAAATATAGCTAATCAGTTCTCTGAAATGTCGCCCATGTGACATCAAAATGAACATCTGAACAAGAGAAGCATACCCGTCTTCAAGCAAGGGCTGGAGTTTAGGATCACGTGTGTCTATGTCGCTGAACCACTGAGGTGAGGCACTTCTCATGGCCATGTTACCCTCAATCATCTCACGAGCACGTAATTGGCTGAACTTAGCACCTCTCAGAAACACCAAGTAGTCGCTATCATCTGCACCGCACAAATCATATCACAACCAGACATTTACACCCAAACACTAATTTCTGTAACAGAAGCTGCTAGCCGACATATAAGTAACAACATTCACACTTCACAGTTAGACTTCAGACTTCAGGTATATATATAATAGGAAAATATTTCTTTTAATTAAAGCAGTGTCACTGTGTACAGCAAAATAGCATTTACTTTGGTCTCACAAGAACACTGACACCTTCTCGTGAATTTGTTTATGCATCCATATACAGGTATAAAACAATAAATTTTGAAGATAAATGTTCTCTCTTGGTTGCTTCAATTATTACACAGTATCAATCTTCTCAGATTCAGTGTCTTGTTACTCGGTGCATGTTGTCTGTACTGCCTTATTCTAATCTAAATGTTTCAAATGACCAAAAGTATCTGCAAAAAATGATACCGACTCATTGAGGAACTGCATGTGACTGATAAAAAGCCATATAATACAACTGATATACTGATGTATCTATTCATAAAGCTTCAAAACTTGTTCCTTCGATAACGTTGCTGGCCATACAGTTTTTTTGTTAAATCGGTCAAATTAAACCTTGAGAAGAAAAACACAGCCAAACATTTGAGGGTGGACCAATTAATTATTTTTGTTATTAAAAACTAAAACTTGAGACAGTAATGACATCCGTGTAAAGTCTTGGATTTTGGAAATTAAATGAATGTAAAACGTGAATGTTTCAATGAAAACGTATGTAAAAAGTGGCTGTCGTAGCAAAGTATCATATTTAACCGAAATGACAATTAAATGCTAATTTTAATATAACAAGCAAATAACATAAGGATGTTCGTGCGCCTTCTCGTGACAATCCAGAGTATTACCCTTTGCTATTTTTTCGTTAGCTTCTTTATCTAATTAACGAATAGTGCCACAACCAGTCATAGCAAACATGACATCATGAGCAGAACTTTCTTAATTACTTCCACAAACTCTTGGGATTTTCTATTACAATGTTTTTTACTAATTTACTTGATGTTTGACAGGCATACACGGTTTTAATGAGCTCTCTACAAATTGAGCTGTCAGTTCATATTCGTCAATTCATATTTAAAGCTTTCTATACATGTATCTGCTATGAAATGAACCACACACTTGTTCCTTTTATTGCAATGTAATGTTTTTATTATTATACATATCTAACAGATTAAATTTATTATCTGTAAAAGTACTTTTGCTTAGGGTCAGTATATCTGCATTGGTCAAACAAGGGCAGGTATATTCACCTGAAAACTCCAGAGTGAGTATAGTAATTGCTTGTTTAAAATGGTTCAAGTCTGGGGCATGGTCTAGCGTTGTCGCATTGTTGTCTGGAGTCAATGCAACAATCCCAATACCTTTCCCCTTCCGCATACAATATTCAGAGTAATGTATTGATTATATTAAAAGTACATCTTAGTGGGTGGAGGTGGTTTTCTCAGGGGAAAAATATCTCGGATTATGTTTGATATTTACAAGCGGAAGTTGGTGTTTGAAAGTTATTTGAATTTGAATTCTGAAGAGTCAGTGTACAGGGCAATTAAATATTTGTTGAGATGCAAATGTTTGGTTAGTAAACCATCTGAAACCTATCGTTCTAAATACCTTAAGGGCTATTAGCTTGAAACTCGGTTATCATTCTAGTTTGTCATATGACAATAAGTATGAGTAACTCAGTAAGATATCTTTGTCGAACAGAGTATATTGAATATTTGAAACTATTCCATCGTAATATTCTTGGACATTCCACGAGATCGAGTCATTGCATAGTTTTACGATGTTTAATATCTGGTTATTTCTTTTGTAATTTTCCATTTACAGTTCGCTATAGCAAAATGCTGAACTGAATTTAAATCGTTGAGTACGTCCAAAATTAAAAATTGTCATTTTAATGAATACAATTACATATGACAATAAAAACTATCATCTTTTGACAAGATTCAGGGAAGTATATATCTAAGGTGAGCATAGTTAGGATTGTCATAAGTATCGTTATTTTACTATCTAAATTTACTAACTGTACTATATTATTTTTACTATCTAAATTTCTGTGTCATTCTTAAAATATTTAAAACCTTTTAAAACGTAATAAATCTGGTTAACCAGTGCTTGCTGAATGTACAGTTTAAAACAATTCTGTAATATTGCTTAAATTAATGTTAAACTTAAGTAATGAATACTTGCATATTAAGTGTTCGAATTTCTACAATCAAACCCTCGTAATCCCGGGTAAAGTATGATTTCAGAATAAGTAGTTGAATGTGAATGCTGTAATATGTTCTTTATATAATGATATGAAACCAATAAAATTATTAAAAACAAAAAAAGTATCTTTACTCGAACAACCGAAATCTACAACAGTAGGTGCATAAATCGAGTTGGCATGGTCAAATCTCAGGTGGATTTCTCCGGGAGATTTACCCAGATAAATCTGTTCCGGTCAATTTTCCAAAAGTGGCTTTTTCTGGTCAATTGTGGTCAGTTCTTCCAAGACACATTAAAACAGTTGAAATACTCAAAAAACTTATATTTCACCTTTTGTAAAACGAAACTGGAGGACACTGAAATATATGTAATAATTAAAATATAATAATTATGTAAAAATAAAATTATATAACGTTTATATAATTATTATAATTATTCAGCTTTAATTCCTAAATATTTTATTCTAAATTACAGACTGTTCAGTTTTCGCGTGATAAGGAGCTTTTCTTGTTACAAAAGTAAGAACTAGGTTGCCTTTATATATATTGAGTTGACGTACTGTGCAGACAATTAGAACAATAGCATAGTCATTAATATGACGCTTGAGGAGGGGGGGGGGGCAGAAAAAACACATGTTTCCATAAAACATGCTGCGCGATGTCTTAAGCCGACATACTCCTGAAAAATAGCGATTAAAATGCAATTGAGTGACCAGAAAAGGGCGGATTTGACCGGAGTTGATCAGAAAAAGGCGGCTAAATCCAGAAAAAAACACTGGCCCAGTCAAATCTGGAAATCTTTTTCCCAACCCTGGCACAACATAATAAATATTTGCTCATTCCCAAAAGACTTCAGGTTGTTTCAGAAAATCTGTAAGAGCAGCTTATTTCACATGTTGTAGTCTTTAAGAGTGCACTCGCGGAGGCAAAACTTCACACATTAGTAAATAGACGGGCCAAGCACTTAATACATGGCGCTCCGACGTCGTCGGATGGCTTATAAAAACAACAGCAAAAATATTAAAAAACTTACACGACATGTCGGGTCCGCAAAGATGATATACAGTCCCTAGCAAACCATAAATAGAGAGTATTGATAAATATCGTGTCATTACCGAAATCAGGTGCATTTATATGAGGCTGTTCTTTGACCCAATTTCGGAGTGCCTGGACCGCTGCTATGCGATCAGAAGGGATCTCATTTAACTCCGTCTGAGCTTTCTTTAAGCTTGCGTCATCCAGGCTGCACACGTACTGTCCACTCATGCTAAACGGTAAAACAACACATGAACTTCCTACTGAAATTGACTAGAGATCAATTAATGAAAGAGAGAGGTTTAGTAAAGGGCATGTTTACCAACTTTCTAAAACTAAACCACTGGTGAATATTGACTTTGCATGTCCCACTTGGTTTTAGTGATGGTTAGTAATGGTTATTTGCAGAAAATGCAGTTAATTTATGTCATTTTCACGCATAAAGTCATGTTTTAGAAACACTTCCAATAATAAACTCTGAATGCATACAATGTACGATGAATAAATGTTAGGGAAAATGTTGTGAAAACAATTTTTGGATAATTTTAATTGTAATTGAGGTGTGTGTGTGTGTGGGGGGGGGGGGGGGTTACGGTCAAATTAAACATGTTTTATGCATAAATAGATCGAGGGTTTCAGAATTCTACGTGCATGTTTCACGCTTTACTTCTCCATTGGACCTCATAAAACCTGGAGGTGCACCTCCATGGTATGGCTGGTTTGAATGGCTGGGATGATATGGACGGATGGGCCGAAAAAATTGCTTCTGTCACACATAAAAGTGAACTGCACACTTAAGCTAACTAATGGAAATTAGAATGACTTAACCTATCTTATCTTCAGAAATCAATTTTATTGTTTGATAAAAATAGTCAAATTGACCCACAACACTTCTGATTATCTCACCGAGTAATCATATAAATTGTTAACTGCTAAATTTTTACAGCCGCTTTTGATAAAACGGTGTCTGCAAGTAATCTTTCGGACTTAACCAAATGTTTTCAGTGATTTTTTTATCTAACTCAATACATTTAAATCTTTTCAAAATTACAAATTGTTTTGGAAAACTTTTTTTCGGAAGATTTGAGTATGCTTGTGGCAATGTTTTAGCTTTCTTGCGATTCCAGCCCACAACCAAAGAATTCCCCAGTTCGTGCGGCAAAGTATAACTAACAGAGTTTTCGTTAATTGTCCGAAAACAACGATAAAAATTCTCCTTCCTCACAGCTCTTTGAAGAAAGTAATTATTAATAGACATCACACAGTACTAAAATAGGACAAAAAGTAATTAAAAATTTGAATATTTTAAAAGTTCGGATTTTAATAAAAGTTATAACTTAAGCTCAATCTGTTTTACACTTACCTTGTATTAGCTTAGCTTCGTTAATTTAATACTATGTTGATAATCACGATGAATATTTAAACAAGATTGAATCTTTTTGAATCAAAACTTAAGAGGATGAAAATCCTGTATTTAAGAGAGTAAGATGTGAGAAACTGTATCGACAAACTGCAAGGTTTTTGCTAGCAATGTTTTAAGTACACTGGCCCCTTTATCTCTGCAATCAATGGTGCCGATCAATAACTACATAAGGTACCCTTCATAAAACACATCTTTTTGTGCAACATGTGATTTGAAAGTGATTTAAAAGGTTAGTACGTTAATCTAGGGATAAATAACGCAGTTCAGTGCAAGGCAAAATCTATTTGTGAATAACTCCTCTTGAAGTTTCAAAATACACCTCCACATTTCTTATTAACATTCAAACATTCTTCAGAATTTCTTTCGATATATTCTGTATTGATATACGTGTTATTGGTGAAAAGTGACACTTTACTTCTCAAAGTTTACTGAAGTGCCGCATCGGTTTGCGAAAAATCAATGAGAATATGTAGTGCTGTGCTGCTTATCGTGGTGTCTACGTATAACATGTGATTTAATTTTCCATAATCCATTATCGGTCGGCTGTATGTTTGTGTGTGTGAATCAATGTACGTGCCCTAGACCAACGTAAAACGTGCTGCTAAGTTGTTCTCGGATTGTTTGATATTAAACACGAATGTTTTACTGATAGTCAGCTACCAGACTAGTACATTTTGGGGGGAAATTTACCCAGCTGCGGAACTTAAAAAAATCTTCAATTTTCAAATACCCTCCTCTCCTAGGCTTTTAGTCGGGTCTCTTCTAAATGCGGAGAAAATGCAGTGTGAATATCTCTATCACTACCCACTATTGGCCTGTTGCTTTTTAATGATCAACAAAATATTAGCGGAGTGGCAACTTAAAATTTTAGAATTCCACTTTGAACATTTTTTTACATTTTTGAAAACATTTACAGTGAAAATATATTTGGAAATCATTCACTTAACAAGATAGTACAAGAAGCATTACATGACACATACACACAATGCATACACACACACAATGAAACAGGAAACTCAAGCAATATAGGTCTTAGTGTTGTCTGTCTGTCCGCCCGTCCATCACCGGCTGTTCCTCCCATCCTGATAATCTGTTTTCTATCACATTTGATTTATAAATGACCTATCATAGTGTGTAGGTGCACGTTATTTTTATTTTCATCTTTACCTAATTTCTCGGTCACGATAGTCACCATCTTGCATTTTCAAATCTGTTTGAGGGCCCTGTCCTGTCTACGAAAGCGTTTTTTATCGTTAGACTTGTATTTTACTTCAACAGATGTCCGTTGATAGAAATCTTCAATCTTACTTCAATCAGAGATTGTGTTTCTGAAGTTTTATCAGTGGGCACTTGATTTCACTGTGCGGGAATAAATCCTTGATTTAATTCGTAAACAATGTCGTATCTCGAGTTTGAGCCAAAGACTTTCCAGTTTAAGAAGTGAGTGGTTTGAAGCAGTCAACTACCAGAAAATGACATTTTTAAACTTTTAACTCCTCAAAAATATCGATTTTGACCATTTTTTATGAAAAAGGTGATGAAAAGTACAACATAAAGTATAATGTATCCAATACTGCAGTTATCAAACGATAGTATTGAAAAATCGTTTCTTATCCACCGTTCGTGTCACTAAATGGATAAAAATACAATAAAAATGACCATATTAAAAGATAATATTAATGGATATTACATCACTGAAATTATACCAAAAAATGGACACCCTTTGCAAAAAATAATTTTTTTAAATTTTACGTCTGAGAACACTTGTGAAATGAGAAGATAAATCTGTTACCAAAACGTTTTTTGCAAGAAGTCAAATTTATTTTCAGTAAAAACGAGTTAAATGCTCGCTGTCGCTCAAAAAAGAAGTGTAAACTAGACTATATTGTGTTCTCATTTTAAACATTATATAATTTGGTTCACTTGTCAAAAACATGAATATGCATATCAGCCAACAGAAAGGAATTCTATACAAATTCACAAGGTAGTTTATTCCGTATTTTACCGTTGAACTTTATCATTCAAATGTGAGTGAAAGCGTGGAACATGTGCACAATGTGCACAAGGGATTCAGAAACGTTATACAGTATACCAATGTACTATATAAGCAGTTGTAAAATCACATTATTCGAGAAGTTTGGTTTACTTCTGATTCATTAAAGCTTTATATCAAAAAAAGTTCTGCCCCAACCAGACCTACTTGTCTTTGAGTGAAAATATCTTTTTCAAATTTGAATTAAGAACGGGCCCACTTTCCGTTAGTGTACGGAAATTGTAAACTGATTTTAGGTCATCAAATTCACCGACGGTAACTTTAATGTTGCTGGCTCATCGTACCATCGGCGTTTTCATGCTTAATGTGGACACTGGGCTGGCGTGTCCTATTATTTAATAACTCAGAAATCAACGAGGACTTACAATTTAAAAGTTATAATATTTTTTCAACTTTTTAAAATAAAACACTCAAAACCTTGATAGGTAGGTAGCAATGACTGCTCACAAAGGCAGCAATGACTGCTCTCACCCAGGCAGCAATGACTGCACTCACCCAGGCAGCAATGACTGCTCTCACCCAGGCAGCAATGAATGCTCACCCAGGCAGCAATGACTGCTAACCCAAGCAGCAATGACTGCTCTCACCCAGGCGGCAATGACTGCTCTCAAGGAGGCAGCAATGACTGCTCTCACAAAGCAACAATGACTGCTCTTATCCAGGCAGCAATGACTGCTCTCATCCAGGCTGCAATGACTGCTCTTACCCAGGCAGCAATGACTGCTCACCTATGCAGCAATAACTGCTCATCTCATCAGCAATGACTACGCACCCACGCAGCAATGACTGCTCTCACCCAGGCGGCAATGACTGTTCTCATCGAAGCAGCAACGACTGCTATCACCCATTCAGAAGTGACTGCTCACCCGGGCAGCAATGACTGCTCGGCCAATCAGCAATGACTGTTCATCCAAGCAGCAATGACTGCTCTCACCCAGGCAGCAATGTCTGCTCTCACTCAGGCAGCAATGACTGCTCTCATCCAGGAGCAATGCCTGCTCTCACCCAGGCGGTAATGACTCCTCACCCAGGCAACAATGACTGCTCACCCAGGCGGCAATGACTGCTCTCAAAAGCAGCAATGACCGCTCACCAAGGCAGCAATGACTGCTTACCCAGACAGAAATGACTGCTCTCACCCAGGCAGCAATGACTGCTTTCACCCTTTCAGGAATGACTGCTATCACCGAATCGGCAATGGCTGCTCTCAGACAAGCGACAATGAATGCTGATCCATGCAGCTCTGACTGCTCTCGCTCAGCAACAGTGACTGATGTCATCCAGGTGAAAATGACTGCTCACCAAGACAGCGATGACTGCTATCAACCAGGCAGCAATAACTGCTTTCACCCGGCAGAGATAACTACTCTCACTCAGAGGGCAATGACTGCTCTGACCCAGGCAGCAATGACTGCTCACGCAGGCAACAGCGGCTTCTCTCACCCAAGCATAAATGACTGCTCTCAACGAGGCGGCAATGACTGCTCTCACCAAGGCAGCAATAACTGCTTTCGCTCAGGCAGCAACGACTGCTCAATCAGGCAGCAATGACTGCTCACCCAGGCAGCAATAACTGCTCTCACCCAGGTGACAATGACTGCTCTCACCAAGGTGACAATGACTGCTCTCACCCAGGCAGCAATGACTGCTCTTAACCAGGCAGCAATAACTGCTCACCCATACGGTAATGACTGCTGTCACCAAGGCAGCAATGACTGTTCTCACTCAGGCAGCAATGGCTGCTGTCACCCAGGCGGCAATGACCGCTCTCACCAAAGCAGCAATGAATCCACTCAACAATACCACAATGACTGCCCTCACCCAGGCAGCAACGACTGGTCTCACCCAGACAGCAACTGCTGCTCACCCAGGTAGCAGAGGCTGCTCTCACCCATTCGGCAATGACTGCTCTCAAACAGGGAGTAATGCCTGTTCTCACCAAGGGAGCAATGAGTGCTGGTCGAGGCGGCAATGACTGCACTCACCCAGGACGCAATGACTGCTCACCATGGCAACAATGACTGCTCTCACCCATAGGGCAGTGATTGCTCTTAACCAGGGAGCAATGGCTGCTCACCCAGGCAGAAATGTCTGCTCTCACTCAGGCAGAAATGACTGCTCTCATCAGTGCAGCAATTACTGCTCACGCAGAAAGCAGAGACTGCTCTCACCCAGGCTTCACTGACTGCTCTCACAGAGGCTGCAATGACTACTCACCCAGGCTTCAATGACTGCTCTCACCCAGTCGGCAATAACTGCTCTCACCCATAAGGCAATGGCTGACCTCATCCAGGAAGCAACGACTGCTCACCCAGGCAGCAATGACTACTCACCAAGGCGGCAATGGCTGCTCTCACTCAGGCAGCAATGACTGCTCTCACCCAGGAGGGAGGCAATGACTGCTTTTACAGAATCGGCAATGACTGCTATCACCCAGGCAGCAATGACCGCTCACCCATGCAGCAATGACTGTTCGCCCAGGCTGCAGTGACTGATCTTACCAAGGAAGCAATGACTGCTATCACCCAGGCAGCAATGACAGCTCAACCAGGCGGCAATGAATGCTCATCCAAGCAGCAATGACTGCTCACCCAAGTGGGCAATGACTGCTCTGACCCAGGCGGCAATGACCGCGTACCCATGCAGCAATGACTGCTCACCAAGGCTGCAATGACTGCTCTCACCCAGGCAGCAATGACTGATATCACCCAGGCAGCAATGACTGCTAACCTAGGCGGCAGTGACTGCACATCCAGGCAGCAATGGCTGCTCGCCCAAGCAGCAATGACTGCTCTCGCCCAGGCAGAGATAACGGCTCTCACTCAGGAAGCAATGACTGCTCTCACCCAGGAGGCAGTGACTGCTCACCCAGGCAGCAATGTCTGCTCACCCAGGCAGCAATGACTGCTCTAACACAGACGGCAATGACTGCTCACCCAGGCAGAAATGACTGCTCTCATCCGGGCAGCAAATATTGCTCACGCAGAGAGCAGAGACTGCTCTCACCCAGGCATCACTGACTCCTCTCGCAGAGGTGGCAATGTCTGGTCACCCAGGCAGCAATGACTGCTCTTAGCCAGGCGGCAATGACTGCTCTCAACCAAGCAGCAATGAATGCTCTCACCCACATGTCAATGACTGCCCTCACCAAGGCAGCAACGACTGCTCACCCAGGCAGCAATGACTGCTCTCATACAGGCAGCAATGATTACTCTTACCCAATCAGCAATAACTGCTCACCATGGCAGCAATGACTGCTCTCACCCAGGCAGCAATAACTGCTTACCCAGGCGGCAATGACTGCTCTCACCTAGGCGGCAAAGATTGATCTCATCCAGGCAGCAATGACTGCTCACCAATTCAGTAATGACTGCTAGCACCCAAGCAGCAATGACTGCTCTCATCCATTCGGCAATGACTGATCTCACCCACGCAGCAATGACTGCTCTCACCCAGGCGACAATGACTGCTCTCATCCAAGCAACAATGAATGCTCTCACGCATTCGGCAATGACTGATCTCACACAGGCAGCAACGACTGCTCTCACCCAGGCTTCAATGACTGCTCTGACCCAGGCAGCAATGACTGCTCTCACCCAGGTGGCAATGATTGCTCTCACCCAGACAGCAAAGGCTCCTCTCACCAAGGCGGCAATGGCTGCTCACCCAGGTAGCTATGACTGCCTTCACCCAAGCAGCAATGACTGCTCTCATCCGGAGGGCAATGACTGCTCACAACCAGGGAGCAATGGCTGCTCTCATCAAAGCAGCAGTGACTGCTCTCACTGTGGCAGCAATGGCTGCTCTCTGCCAGGCGCCAGTGACCGATCCTACCCAAGCAGTAATGAATGCTCTCACCCATACGGCAATGACTGCTCTCACACAGACAGCAATGACTGCTCTCACACAGGCAGAAATGACTGTTCACACACAGGCGGCAATGACTGCTCACCCAGGCAGCAGAGACTGCTCTCGCCCTATCGGCAATGACTGATCACCCTGGAAGCAATGACTACTCCAGTTCAGGCAGCAATGACTGCTCTAATCCAGTGGGCAATGACTGCTTTCAACCAGGGAGCAATGGCTGCTCACCCAGGCAGCAATGTCTGCTCACCCAGGCAGCAATGACTGCTCTCACACAGACCGCAATGACTGCTCACCCAGGCAGAAATGACTGCTCTCATCCGGGCAGCAAATATTGCTCACGCAGAGAGCAGAGACTGCTCTCACCCAGGCATCAATGACTCCTATCGCAGAGGCGGTAATGACTGCTCACCCAGGCGGCAATGACTGCTCTCACCCAGGCAGCAATGACTGCTCTCAGCCAGGCGCCAATGACTGCTCTCAGCCAAGCAGCAATGAATGCTCTCACCCATATGGCAATGACTGCAATCACCAAGACAGTAACGACTGCTCACCCAGGCAGCAATGACTGCTCTCATACAGGCAGCAATAACTGCTCTCACCCAGGTGGAAATGACTGCTCTCATCCAGGCGGCAATGACTGCCGTCAGCCAGGCGACAATGACTGCTCTCACCCATGCACGAATGACTGCTCTCACCCAGGCAGCAATGACTTCTCTCAACGAGGCGACAATGACTGCTCTCACCCAGGCACCAATGACTGCTCTTACTCAATCCGCAATAACTGCTCACCATGGCAGCAATGACTGCTCTCAGTCAGGAAGCAATGACTCCTCTCAACTAGACGGCAATGACTGCTCTCATCCAATCGGCAATGACTGCTCACCAAGGCGGTAATGACTGCTCTCACCTAGGCAGCAATGACTGCTCTCGCCCCGGCAGCAACGACTGCTCTCACCCAGGCGGCAATGGCTGCTCTCACCCAGGCGGCAATGACTGCTCTGACCCAGGCAGCAATGACTGCTCTCACCCAGGCGGCAATGATTGCTCTCACCCAGACAGCAAAGGCTCCTCTCACCAAGGCGGCAATGGCTGCTCACCCAGGTAGCTATGACTGCCTTCACCCAAGCAGCAATGACTGCTCTCATCCGGAGGGCAATGACTGCTCACAACCAGGGAGCAATGGCTGCTCTCATCAAAGCAGCAGTGACTGCTCTCACTGTGGCAGCAATGGCTGCTCTCTGCCAGGCGCCAGTGACCGATCCT
This sequence comes from Protula sp. h YS-2021, assembly GCA_949752745.1. Lineage (NCBI taxonomy): Eukaryota > Metazoa > Annelida > Polychaeta > Sabellida > Serpulidae > Protula > Protula sp. h YS-2021. The sequence continues at coordinate 23,203,123 of OX457025.1, forward strand.
ACCCAAGCAGTAATGAATGCTCTCACCCATACGGCAATGACTGCTCTCACACAGACAGCAATGACTGCTCTCACCCAGGCAGCAGTGACTGATCTCACCCAGGCGGCAATGACTGCTCTTGTCCAGGCAGCAATGACTGCTCTCACCAAGGCGGCAATGACTGCTCTCACCCAGGCAGCAATGACTGGTCTCACCCAGGCGGCAATGACTGCTCTTACCCAGGCGGCAATGACTGCTCTCACCCAAGCAGCAATGACTGGTCTCAACCAGGCAGCAATGACTGCTCTCTTCCAGGCGGCAATGACTGCTCACCCAGGCAGAAATGACTGCTCTCACCCAGGCGGCAATGACTGCTCACCCAGGCTTCATGACTGCTCTCACCGAGGCAGCAATGACTGCTCTCACCCAAGCGACAATGACTTCTCTCACCCAGGGGGCAGAGACTGCTATCACCCAGGCATTATAGACTGCTCTCACCCAGGCAGCAATGACTGCTCACCCAGGCAGCAGAGACTGCTCTCACCCGGGCAGCAATGATTGCTCGAGACGACTGCACGAGACTGTTACCAGGAGACGACTGATCTGCAGTTCCAAAACAGCATGGAGCTGTTTACAAGTCAGATCAAATAATCTGTAATTCGGATAATGTATAGAATAACATTTCCTTGATTGAATCTACTTATGTGGGAAATCCCCCAGGCACATTTTACAATAATTTTCCGAAATATTTCGGTGGAAGAGTTGCTGGGTTTGGCAGGATTTTCAATACTCTCCGCACCCCCTCCTCCTCCGACGTTGCAAATACGACCAAAAAGCGATGAACATTATTATCGCTCACCGAAAATGGAAGTCATTTTGAAAAAGAGGAAGAAAAAACGTAATTTTTACATGAAAATTTTAGAATTTTGATGGCGCGTCGGTATTTTCCTTCATAGATTGTAAAAATGTACATGGAAAATGCTTTCGTATGTATTTCACAACAGCAGTTGAATGATTAATTATCTATTAATTATATAACTCTAGTCAGTTTCAGGTCGGAATCCGACGTCGGTATCAATTTCATATACAACCTAAAACCGACTTAATTCCGACGTCGGATTTAGGTCGGAATCTGACGTCATTCTGACGTTGAAAACCCGACGTCGGTTCCATTTCATATACAACCAAAACAGGCACGTCAGTCCGACTTCGGAAACGTCGGATCACGACGTCGATCCGACGTCATTCTGACGTCTGAATGATTGCTGGGGTATTTAAACACATTTTATTGCGTTTAATACTTCGGTTAGTATTTTCTTTCCATTTTAACAGTGACATCTTCCCACTCTGCTCGTTCATTATTTGCCTTTGCAAGCAGAAATTTAACCAATTAGGCATCATTGTATATTGGCAGGAAGACGCAAGAACACGTAACTGCGTGTTGCGAATTAAACAAGGCAATATTCCTTTGGCGACATGCGAATTCAATGAGGTTGGTTTGTGGCCTGTAGCACCCCCCCCCCGCCCAAAATACACCCCACACCCTCACCCTATGGAACACAACATTTAGCACAAATGACATAACAACAGACCGTCGTTCAGTTCAATCCGTCATCAACCTGTGCTCACCTTCCCCTGTCCTTGTGGACAAGCAGTGAGTATTTCAGACAAATGTTGACCGCCCTCTGGTCATTGTTGACAAGCAGTTAGTATGTCAGACAAATGTTGACCTCCCTCTGGTCATTGTTGACAAGCAGTTAGTATGTCAGACAAATGTTGACCTCCCTCTGGTCATTGTTGACAAGCAGTTAGTATGTCAGACAAATGTTGACCTCCCTCTGGTCATTGTTGACAAGCAGATAGTATATCAGACAAATGTTGACCTCCCTCTGGTCATTGTTGACAAGCAGTTAGTATGTCAGACAAACGTTGACCTCCCTCTGGTCATTGTTGACAAGCAGTTAGTATGTCAGACAAATGTTGACCTCCCTCTGGTCATTGTTGACAAGCAGATAGTATATCAGACAAATGTTGACCTCCCTCTGGTCATTGTTGACAAGCAGATAGTATGTCAGACAAATGCTGACCTCCCTATGGTCATTGTTGACAAGCAGTAGGTATTTCAGACAGCTACATCCTCACGTAATAAAATTACAAGTCTATTCCATTTTCCCCAAAATTTAGTTTTCTCTTGAATCGTGAAAATTTTTGCTCAAGACGACTGCACGAGACTGTTACCAGGAGACGACTGATCTGCAGTTCCAAAACAGCATGGAGCTGTTTACAAGTCAGATCAAATAATCTGTAATTCGGATAATGTATAGAATAACATTTCCTTGATTGAATCTACTTATGTGGGAAATCCCCCAGGCACATTTTACAATAATTTTCCGAAATATTTCGGTGGAAGAGTTGCTGGGTTTGGCAGGATTTTCAATACTCTCCGCACCCCCTCCTCCTCCGACGTTGCAAATACGACCAAAAAGCGATGAACATTATAATCGCTCACCGAAAATGGAAGTCATTTTGAAAAAGAGGAAGAAAAAACGTAATTTTTACATGAAAATTTTAGAATTTTGATGGCGCGTCGGTATTTTCCTTCATAGATTGTAAAAATGTACATGGAAAATGCTTTCGTATGTATTTCACAACAGCAGTTGAATGATTAATTATCTATTAATTATATAACTCTAGTCAGTTTCAGGTCGGAATCCGACGTCGATATCAATTTCATATACAACCTAAAACCGACTTAATTCCGACGTCGGATTTAGGTCGGAATCTGACGTCATTCTGACGTTGAAAACCCGACGTCGGTTCCATTTCATATACAACCAAAACAGGCACGTCAGTCCGACTTCGGAAACGTCGGGTCACGACGTCGATCCGACGTCATTCTGACGTCTGAATGATTGCTGGGGTATTTAAACACATTTTATTGCGTTTAATACTTCGGTTAGTATTTTCTTTCCATTTTAACAGTGACATCTTCCCACTCTGCTCGTTCATTATTTGCCTTTGCAAGCAGAAATTTAACCAATTAGGCATCATTGTATATTGGCAGGAAGACGCAAGAACACGTAACTGCGTGTTGCGAATTAAACAAGGCAATATTCCTTTGGCGACATGCGAATTCAATGAGGTTGGTTTGTGGCCTGTAGCACCCCCCCCCCCCCGCCCAAAATACACCCCACACCCTCACCCTATGGAACACAACATTTAGCACAAATGACATAACAACAGACCGTCGTTCAGTTCAATCCGTCATCAACCTGTGCAGAATGCTCACCTTCCCCTGTCCTTGTGGACAAGCAGTGAGTATTTCAGACAAATGTTGACCGCCCTCTGGTCATTGTTGACAAGCAGTTAGTATGTCAGACAAATGTTGACCTCCCTCTGATCATTGTTGACAAGCAGTTAGTATGTCAGACAAATGTTGACCTCCCTCTGGTCATTGTTGACAAGCAGTTAGTATGTCAGACAAATGTTGACCTCCCTCTGGTCATTGTTGACAAGCAGATAGTATATCAGACAAATGTTGACCTCCCTCTGGTCATTGTTGACAAGCAGTTAGTATGTCAGACAAACGTTGACCTCCCTCTGGTCATTGTTGACAAGCAGTTAGTATGTCAGACAAATGTTGACCTCCCTCTGGTCATTGTTGACAAGCAGATAGTATATCAGACAAATGTTGACCGCCCTCTGGTCATTGTTGACAAGCAGATAGTATGTCAGACAAATGTTGACCTCCCTATGGTCATTGTTGACAAGCAGTAGGTATTTCAGACAGCTACAGCCTCACGTAATAAAATTACAAGTCTATTCCATTTTCCCCAAAATTTAGTTTTCTCTTGAATCGTGAAAATTTTTTTACCGCGCTAATTTTGGAAGACCAAAAAAGTAAAACCTTGTAGGATACATACTTGGTTTTAACAACCCTGGCTTTAATGGGCTCGACACATCAGGCTTGTCTGTCTTCTTTCCTATTCGCCTTATGCCAAGGAAATGATACGCTGCTCTAATGACAGCAGAATCCAGACCCAGATTCCATACATCATTAATAATATAAGACGTTAAATGACAGTCAAGGTCCGTGCCGAGTTTCTGTTTCTTTTTTTTTATTTATTTATTTTTTTTGCATTTGAATAGACAAATAATGACATTGCCTTGGATGAAAAATATTTGATTCCACCTTTAAAAATTTCACATTTGCGCCCTGATTTAAGGTTTGAAGTTTTCAGATCCTAAAATCCTCCTTGTGCAGCAAGTGCCATTACGTCACAGGTCATGAGGCGATGTTGGCAGACAGAAGGTGGGTGTCTGGTCACGTAAAACTAAATACCGTTTTTATTGGTGGGATGTCACCTAAAAACTGCTAAACTGGTAAAGGTGTAGTTTAAGAGCTAGACCGGGGGGGGGGGGGTGGCACTCACGCAAAAATTGGTCACCATGCGTGTCCATGATTTTTTTTAAAACGACCCCTAAATGGGGACTGCTAGTTTGAAATAATATCTCCTTATCTGGGCTTTAATGAAAAAGATACAATTGCAGATAATATTTAGGTTCAATGTAAGGGGATCACAGCACCCCCTCCCCACTACTCCCCCACATACACACACCGAAGAAGCCCTGTTTCTCAACTCCGTTCACCCGTTTTCTGCCTTGCATAATGACATATTATTCATACTAAAAACCTTAATGATTTTGTTTTGTTGAGTACACTATTCTGTCACTTAGGAGCCAGATCACGATTCCGTAGCTTTTAACGCCAAACTCCTTAATATTAAAGGTTGGTGACCCCTTCCTCAAACATGGATCTGCCAGTGTTGGTCCCCTCTTCCCCAACCCTGGATCTGCCAGAGTTGGTCCCCTCTTCCCCAACCATAGATCTGCCAGTGTTGGTCCCCTCTTCCCCAACCATAGATCTGCCAGTGTTGGTCCCCTCTTCCCCAACCATAGATCTGCCAGTGTTGGTCGCCTCTTCCCCAACCATAGATCTGCCAGTGTTGGTCCCCTCTTCCCCAACCCTGGATCTACCATGCAGTGTTACGCTGTTACCCGTTAGTGTTACCCGGTAACAGGCACTAATTTGTTACGCAAAAGCAGGGATTACATTTGCGTTAATTGAGTCTATTTACCATCAACCTGGACATGCTCATTAAGTCCTTATGATGTCACGCCAAATGGAGCACACGACATTAAGCCACTTGAGCCCATGACATTACGCCGCTGGAGCACATGACATTAAGCTACTGGAACACATGCATCTGGCCACTGGAACACATGCAGCTAGCCACCGGAACACGAGCATTTAGCCAATGGGGCACATGGCATTAAGGCACTGGAACACGTGTACCTAGCCACTAGGACACATCTAGCCACTGTAGCACATGACATTTAACCACAGGAGCACCTGCTATCAAGCCACTGGAGCACATCGACCTGTGGGCATCCTCGTCCGTGCTGCGGGACTTATCACGCAAACGGTATTTGTCCGATTAATCTAAAATAGCAACTTTCTTGTAAACCGAGCAGCAAGTCTTCCAGAAAAGGGAACAGATATTTGCGTGATGAATAATAAATCCAGGAAAGTTAGGTAACTTGCTCAAAGGATATCTCATTTCAATCATGTCTTTAATTGAATGTTCTTTTCGAGTTCCTGGTGTGCAAAGTCAGTTGACACAAAATCGTTTGTTACATGAAAAAAGGCTTATTCTTTATCGAATTTTCATTTGGATGTGATGGCTATTCATGTGTTTTCGCCACCTTAATTGGAAGCAACAAAGGAATGAGGGGAGAAATGGACACATCAGCAAGCACTTTGCTGCCGTTTCTTTTTCCTTTTTATAGACGGATTTCTATTGGTCTATATGGCGGCATAGAATTGAAAGCCGAGGCCAGTGCAGAGCCTATAGTTGAGCACATCTAAGATCAAAGCATCTTCAGGAGTGATTAAAAAATAAGTGTTGAATTTACAAAATGGATTCAGAATTGACAAAGTAAACATTTTGAGTCTAATTTTTTTTATTTATTTTAAATGTTGGTTATATTAATAAAAAATTCAAATTATTAAGAAATAAGTTCGCAATTTGCAAGAAAGTAACGAACGAACTTGGTAACATGCAGCAGGTTTTCGCCGTACTTGTTGCGCTTGGATACCTCGCCGCACATATTGTTGACGGTAAGTGAACTGAAACCTTACTAATGGCACAAGATATAAGGTTCTTTGGTTGGCTGGTTTGGGGAAGGGGGGGGGGCGATCCATAAATAAAGGCGACGTCTACAGAGCAGGCGTAAATGTAAATATGGGGATATTAATTAATTATCTAGAATTCAGTGGAAGACGCATTTAAAGCAATGCAAAGTCTTTTTTTTTCATTTGATTAAAGCAGTGGCTTTACGGTATTTATGTTTTTATTGGAAACATTGCAGGGAGTTTCCACGCGAGTCTTTTTTTAAAGATTGTTCAGTGCTGCTTCTCTGCTTAACGATAACTGGACAGTTTCTTTTCATGTTAGGAGGATTGTGGTCTTATTAAAAATTGTGGCCATGGAGGAAAGGACGAGAAATAAAAGTCTGGATCATCCTTATGACCTTGTGTGTTCTGGATAAACCCTATGACCTAATGTGTTCTGGGTCAACCTTATCACCTTATGTTTTCTAGCAGCTACAGAAAATCTAAGGAAATAGTTCCGGGAGAAAACAGACGTTTAGCGATATGTTAACGCGTGAAAAAAGGCGACACTCTTCTCCATCATGCCTTTTTTATGCTACCTCTTATGACTGCTTGACGTTAATGACCAATCATTTACGATGTTTTTCCCGATGTTTTTATACAGCTAGCGGGACTTGCGAGTTTCCCAGCTTTCTCTGGAAGGATCATATGGATCCTCGTGTCTCCCAAAGAATCTGGATCAGAGAAAGCAAATATGCAGCGAATACGGCGATTTGGGAGAGCAGACACAAAATAGTGGCCCACCCTACCGCCTACACCGCCAGGTAATTGACCCGATTCAGGTTTTTTAGGCAATCAAGTCGGCAAATATTCTAGTTTTCAAAGCCGCATCCGATCAATCTGTAGAATGCGAAACACGATAAAATACGAACTGGGAAATAGAATCAAGCTGGAATTACGACCCTAAGAAATATATTCTGTACAAATCGCATGTCGTTTTCAAAAGAATCCAGGAACTAAAGCACTCACGAAAAGCGGCACCTTGCGCTTAGTTCAACAAATGACCGTATTGCCGAGGTTGTTTCCGTGCATTGTTTTCATTATGAAATGGCAGCAAAATGACGTGCTACACTGGGGGTTTAATGACGGCAGGTTGGGCAGGGAGGAGGGGTGGGGGGGGGGGGGGGTTCCAGGCCTCCAAATCTCTGAAACAACCCAAAGTCTTTTTGAAGGTGATTCCGGAAGCCAGGTAAGGAGCTGACAAGCGCAGCGATGACATATAACGTGGGGATTTCCTGATTACCATTAGCCATTAGCTGTAGACGGAAGGATGTGAAATATACTACTGTGATTGAAATGTCCTTGTTGGGTGGCGTGTGGCGTAATTTAGCACAACTGCAATATAAACCGTTGTACGTCCTTGAAAGTAGCAGTATTTTATTCTACGAAATCCCCAAAATTTCAAACTTTTAACCTCAGTTTTCAAACTTTGAAATGATAACACTGAATACTAAATTTCAAAGTTTGAAATTCCGATATGAAAATTTTAAGTTTGGAAATTTGGCTTTCAAGTTTGAAATTCCAACCCGAATTCAGATTTTGAATTTCGAATTAAATCCCTATCTCTTTCTTAAATGTTTGGACTTGAACTTTTAAATTGCATAAGTTAGTAACAATTCTCTGTTTTTAAATATGTTACTTAATGTTTATTAAGGTGTAAAGTTCAACTGAAGTTTGGTGCTGAGGTTTTAATGCGCAAACCTTGAAATTTCAATATCTTAAGAGGCCAGGGCAATTTCTGACCTTACTATTTATATTAACATTGACATCAAACTCTTATTGTAATGGCAAATATTACATTTTACCAGAAGTAAGTATTAAAAGACTTCTCATGAATTACAAGAAAACGGCTCTTTATTTCTCATTTACATTTTATGAATTTTCAACACTTTGAAAGTACTGTTACAAAGAGCCATCAAACCTATGGTCATCCCGTGTGATGCCTGTCAAACAAGAAATCCGTTATACAACACACCGAATAGCTTTTTGAGGCGGTAATCTTATAAATGAACAGTTTGTTTACGCAGCGTTAACCAAATGGATGGCACTCTCTTACCTCTTCTTCTATCAACTGGATTAATATGTTTTTGTCTCCAATTGCAGATGGATTATGGGGCGTACTGAAAACTCGTTTATTGCCCTGTCGTCATGCTTTTCAGTTCAATATGTGCTTTATTTTAAGGCCTGTTTATATGCCACAACTTTTCTGCTTATCTTTTATTTGTCCGGGAACAGGACAACTCCCTCCAGACAATTCTCCCCAGTCCGCCCCCCCCCGACAACTCCCCCGAACAATTCCCACCATAGGACAATTCCTCTTGAGGACTATCTCCCCCCCCCCCCCAAATTCATTTTTATTTTTCTTATTTTTTTTTCTTTTCTTTGTATTTTTTTTTACAAACTATTGCTCCTTTATCTTCTAATTGGAGGCCATGTAATTGTCCTTTCAACATTGTCGCAATTGCAATTTACATTCCTTTTATATTCCAATTGAATGCAGGAATTTGTCCTTTCATCTTGTAATTGCACTATTCAAATATTTTGCTTCGCCTTCCATGTATTAAATTGCAATTACACAACCAGTAACTGGACTTTTTGATCATTATAACTGCAATAATTTCAGATATGTTGCTTTGCCTTTCATGTACTCAATTGCAATTACACAAACAGTAACTGGAGTGTTTGATCATTATAATTGCAATCGTAGAGCAGTGTTGTTCATCCGGAGTACACTGTAATTCCAGAGGTGATAATATTAAGACCAACGAGTTGCTGGTATTTTGGACAAATTTATCCAAACCAATGAACTTTAAGTTGGCCACCTCAGGCCAAGCAAAAACGACTATTTGCGTGGAATTGCCCACAACATTAGGTTTTAAATGGCAGAAAAGACTTTCGTTCCAGGCAGAAGAATTTTGCATTTTTGATTTTAAGGTGTTTTACAAATAAAGAAATGCCAGATAACTGGTTGTTTTATTCTTGTTTTGGCATTCAAAGTAAAATAAAAATAAAAATTAAGTGGGGGATAGCTCTCGGGGGATATTGTCCTACGGGGGGAATTGTTCGGGAGGAACTGTTGGGTGGAGTTGTCTGGTGGTATATTTACTATATTGCAGTCGAGAATATCATTGGAGTTGCGATATTAACGAACAGAAGCCATATTACTCGAACGATGGTCGCCGGCTGAAGCCCTGCATCAAGAGCGACGCGCTATCCACCGTCACTTGCCTCCGAGCCGCTCCACATCACATTTTCAAGGTGGCAATAACAGGTCCCGGGTAAGCTTTTGTCTTCTTCATTAATTTATTTATTTTTATGTTTGTCTTATGTCTCACAATATTAAATATACCAGGTCCTTATTTAATAATTGTTAATCAGACATCAATACTTTTTCTAAAATAATATGTGTTCTGGTGCAGTTATGTGCAGCGTTTTGAAGGTTGTGGAGATTGATCTCATTTTTTATGCAAAAAATCTCATTTTAAAAAGATAAATATTGCATTAAGCTGTTCACAGCAAAATGCCCTTCTGTCACAAAAACAACCAGTTTCTAAAATTGCATAATTAAATCGTTTTACATCGGAGCAGGTCAATTTGTGCAATTTCTTCAAAAGAAGATATTCCTTATCCCGATCAAGGCCATATTTACTAGGATAGAAAGAAGAAAGCAATCAAAGTGGGCTCCCTAAAAATTAGCATGCCTATCTGCGGTGATCTACGGCGCTGTACTTCCGACCGACGGTTCTAATTAGTCCCGTATTGGCATTGTCGCCACATTAATCTTGTTTCATTATCTTAGACAATCCATGAGCCTTTGGGCTGCCAGTACAGTGAAACCCCTCTACTTGGGACACCCTCGCATCCATTAAATGAAGATGCTCTCATTAAGCATATTTAAAAGCTATGATTAAAAAAACGCAAAGACCTGTTAGCTATAGAAAAGTGCCACGGACAAATAAATGTCCTCCTTCGTAGTTTCTGTTTAATTCTGCGCTTGTATTTTAAGAGACCAGAGAGCAGGGACAATAGGCTTAATTTGATTGGAATGAGCAAGTTTGAATATAAGCAGAAGAATTTAAGAACACTACGCTGCTTTTTTTTTTTAGGGGGGGGGGGGGGATGTATTTTTGTGAATTAATTTTGCGTGTTCACAAGCATGGGTAACACATTTACGGTCTTACGCACAGGAACGCTGTCAATATTATAGGCATCCCAGGGCTCACGGACCTGAAAATTAAACTTGACAAAGGAAAATTTTTAAAATATCGTTCAATGATAATTTTACTGTGATGTACTTATGAAATACTGGTACATCAAATACTGGTATATAAAATAATGGACGGTGTACTAAATAAACCTCGCAGTAATCGGCTCGTCATGGGACTGGCTTCTGTGACATGCTGTCGTCGCAACAAACGTAATACTCACTCATTTGAAGACCTCACGGAAACTCTCACCCCTCCCCCTTACCTGTCCCATACACCTTTCCTAAACAATTATTTTCAGGGTAATTTTTGCAAATTAAGCACATTTTTAATATTTCCCATTGAGTAAGCACGGTCAATAATTCAGTTTTCAAGAAAAACCTGCATCAGCCATTTTTTTTGCGCTACAGGTTTAGTCACTGGTACATATACATATAATTTTATCGAAAAGAAAAGAATCAGATTTTACTGATGCCGATAAGTCAAGTATATTATTGATTCATTCACTGACATCACGTGTTCACTATCCAAAACTGAATTCACGACAAACAGAAATTCAGTTTCCGACATCTCAATTTAAAAAATGATATCAAAATTAATCTTTCGTTCCGACATAGGTGAAAATAAAAACAAAATAGCGATATTAGTGACAACACAAGTGTGTGGAGAATGACGTGAAATACAAGTTTATATAATGAATACGTAAGCAGAACTGACAGGCAAATGCCACTAACTTAACACCTATACCATTACGTCTGAGAACCCCAACACATGCACACAAACGTGCTCACAACAAGTCGTTTTTCTTCTGTGTTTTAGGTTTACGTCATTTTTAGCATTTCTGTGAAGTATATTTAGGTTTTATTTTTCTTTGTCCGTGTGAGGTTCATGCATGCTAGAGTATTGTCCAACGTGGCACGAGCACTTTTGCGGAACACGAGGATGTTCTAACGGTAAACCGCAAATAAAACGTTAGGCAAAATTTAAAAAAACTAGCGAAGTTTCGTAACAGCTGTGGGCTTTTTTTTGGTCCAAATGGATATTGGTTACAACCATCGCGTGGGCCAGTGTCGGCTGTCCGTCCGTTCGTCGATAAAGTTCTGTTTCTTGCTACTCCTCTTGCAGTTTTCATGAGGTTACAGTATAATATTGTGGAAATATGGACAAATTTCCAATGGTTTATTTTCGCAATTTTGCCAGTTTTCGGCAGTTTACAGAACCGATCAACACTTTTGCAAAAAAAAAAAACAAAAAAAAACACCCACTATTCCTACATATTTTGTTAAATTTGCTCGAAATTCTCCATTAAAGTACGTGGATGAGGCTAAAAACACTTTGCTTATCGCCAATTTGTCGAATTAAAGAAAGTTCACCAAAAGTGTATTTTCTCTTTAATTTTTGTGTTCTCTTTGAAAGTGTTAGCACTGACTCCTCCAGTGCGCATGAGTCAAATTGTGTCAATTCTTGGTGGTTCGCCACATTTTTGCTCTTTGGTGTCCGCATGTTCACATTGACACCACAGTCAATAGACACTAGACTGGCATCCATAATCAGACTTAATTCGATTATGCGTTTTAGTGAGCTTTTCCACAACATCACAGTGTGGAGAGTGCGATGTTACGTCACCATAAACAAAATGAATGTGGTCAAGGCACCTTTGCATCTTATTCACCTGTGATGTTCTTATCGGAATGAACACAAGCTGGAATTGGCAGCCATTTCCGCGTCTTGTTACTCTAACGGCACCCGGACACAGTCACTTGACGGTCTTGTTTCTTCATTGGCCAGTATTCAGAACCGCTAGTCCACCAAAAAATAAAGAATATATAACAATATTAAAAACATAGGCATCAGATATGCCAAGCCCTCAGCCATGGGGAACATACTCGAAAAAAGAAACAGTAAAACTGGAGGGGACCAATCAGTGCAATGAAACCTATGATAAAAATGCACCAAGTGCTTAGAGCACCTGAAATAGGATGACAGTGCTTAAAGATGAAAAAACTCAAAAACATTAACCATGAGACACTGTCCTTTTCAAAAAAATCCAACTGAGCCACTGTCCATGGGCAGATACGGCTAATACACTATTTGTGCTATTAACCAAAGTAAGATATTCGGAAATTAACGAGTTGATAGTTGCCTTTAGAAAGCAGTCACAGTTGAGCAGAAATATAGTTAATAAATACAGCTTTGAACAAAGAATACACAAGGTTTCATTCAGTTATTTCATAAGCATCAAGAAATGTTCATAACGGCCTTTCCTGAGTATATAGGAATGTTCACAAACGTCTACCTGAGTAGCAAGGAGTGGTAATAAAAGCCTTTCCAGAGATCAAGGTGTGTTCACAAGCCAAATGTTAACGACACTTGATAATGATACAAATAAAGAAAATCAAAGTCCAGCTGAGCCACTGTCCTTGGCGAATATGGCCCATATACAATACAGATCTTTATTTGTCCGTATAGTTATATCTCAAATATCTTAGCAATTGCGAAAGAATTTTAGGTTAGAGAGTGTTTACAAACCAAATGTTAACGACACTTGATAATGGTACAAATAAAACAAATCCAAAGTCCAGTCGAGCCACTGTCATTGGGCGAATATTGCTCATATACAATACCGATCTTTATTAGTCCATATACTAGCTGTATCTCAAATATCTTAGCAATTGCGAAAGAACTGCAGGCTAGAGAGTGTCCACAAACCAAATGTTAATGGACGGACGGAGAGACGGACAGACGAACGGACACGGCCATAGCAATAGCTCTTTGCCATTTTATGGCTGAGGGCTTAAAATAATTAAGACTGGCCTTCTGGGGGTGATTACGTAGGTGTGGAGGTACAACGATTAGGGACGGAGTGTGATGTGATGGGCGGCATGAGTGGGAAAGTTTGTCAGCCCCTGCGGTATCTCGTTGAAATGATGTTTCAATTCTCGATGTGCGACAAAGAAATGAAAATATTTTGTCTGTTTAAATTGGCCCCCAAGAGAGACAATACTGGGTTTATCCAATGAAAATGCTACCGTGAAAGCCCCAATGTATAAAAAGACTTCACTATCGCAGCAGAAGGCTCCTCTTTATATTCGCTATATATAAGTATAGGATATAGTATATAAGTATAGGATAAGTATTCTTGTTCTGACTGTGTCAGGGTAAGCATACTTGCACTGAAAATTTTAGGACAAGTACAACAACAAAAAATCAAAGATACCCTGAAATTTATGTTTCACCACATGAATGGCTCTTTGTTCAATTCAACTTGTAATGAGACATGAAACGGCTATTCAATCAAAGGCATCAATCGTGTAAGATATTGGTTTGCATTGTAATTCAGTTTGCCATTTTGAATTGCAATTTTACATCAATGGTATTAGACGTAACTGATCTCGGGGAACATTCTGGAGGGGATTTGTGAGTTGAACGTTTTGCTTGCTTTTTTATTCTTTGGTTGGCTTTTGTTAGATTATTTTTTTCAGCATGTAAACCCCTCTAAATATATTCTTCCTAAGATATTTAGCGTTGAAAATGCATGGTAACATCAAAAATCATTTTAAAGATGAGCTATTCAACCTCTATGCAAAAACGAAAGATGTAAAAAAGAGTCAGCTTCTTACAAAAAGTGACTGTTAAAGTTTCATAACTGAAATTCTAGAGTAAAAAAGAGTCAGCTTCTTACAAAAAGTGACTGTTAAAGTTTCATAACTGAAATTCTAGAGGCTAAAATAGCAAATCCAAAAATTGATAGGCAAAGGCTAGTGCTTAAAAAGTATGATGTTCTTGTTTGTGGTGACGCAAAAAGTCATTAAAAAACCATATTCGGATACTGATGAAATTAAATACCATGAACCGTTAGAGCAAATATTCGATGTGATCAAAAGAGCTCATATTGCCACAGGCCATGGTGGCCGGGATAAAATGTAAAAGGAATTCGAAAGAAATATGCTAACATCACAGATGATGTTATTACGCTTTTCAAATCGTATGAGCTTAAAAAGAAACAACCTACCACAAAAGGGACAGTCGTGCGAGCAATGCTCACAAAGAGATTTTGTTCTAGGGGTCAGCTAGACCTCATTGACATGCAATCAATGCCGCGCATCGGCATGAAATTCATAATGGTTTACCAGGATCATTTGACGAAATTATGTGTTCTTCTACCTTTACCGAGCAAACGAGACGCATGTGTAGCTTTTAATCTTTTGAATGTTTTTTTTTAAATTTTGGCGCTCCAGCTATATTGCAATCCGACAAAGGTACCGAAGTCACTGCACTTGTGGTGTCTGAACTTCGCATTATCTGGCCTGAACTCAAAATTACGCATGGAAAGCCCTGGCACCCTTAGAGCCAAGGCTCTTTAGAAAGAGCAAATTTTCATATTAAATATATGTTGATTGCCTGGCTCGGGAACAATAATTCAACCAACTGGACCTTGGAACTGAAATTTGTCCAGTTTAAACAAATTACAAGTTTTCATAGTGGAATTCGATGCTCCCTATTTTCCGCTCTTTTTGGTTCTGACCCAAAAGTGCTTGGTTTGGCCTCATCAAGTTTGCCGAACGAAATCATTGAAAGACTCGATAGTGAGGCTGATCTCATGGCCGCTGTACAGCTTCAGCAAGAACACAGCAGCAACGGTCATGGGGGAAGTGGCATTGTTCCTGATCGCACTGGGGCGTATCGGGCAGCAGTGACAGTGTTCCGTGCAGCATCGACAACGGTCGGGGAGCAACGAAAGTGTCCCGGGCAGCAGCAACAACGGCCCGGACAGCAGTGACACGTTCCGAGTGACAGCACCGGCGCTCCAATTCAGCCCATATCACCATTGCAGCAAAGGCAGCAAATGATTTCTGCGAAAAGGAAAGGTGCTGCAATAGCACAAACTGACCAGGCAGAGCGAATGATAAAGCAAAGTCGCGTTGTAATGACTCCTGTGAAACCTGGTGACAGTGTGACCATTCCGATGCCTCTTGTTGATCAACGTCGGTGCGACCTCCGAAATATCTAGGGAGTAATAAGAAGTTCGTGGTGGTGTACTTAAGGGAAATTACTCAAGGAACCAATTTGATGTTTGTAAACACATCTTGCTCCATGTAATTGATGCCAAACTGGATGTCGCAGTATCTTTGCAAGACGGTGTCAACTTTGAATCCAAATGTCGTGGGCAAGGGTACTTGAAATTAACTGTGCTGGAAGCAAAAGATGTTGTACTAAGCGTTGTTAATGCTACAGAGCAAAAGTGATGTGTAATTCTAGTTGCCATGCAAGCCTCTCATGTGGTAACAAAAATGAGTATACTGAATTTTAAATCCAAATGTGGTACGCAAGTGTACTTGAAATGCAACTCTACCGAAAGCAACCGAAACTTTCAACTCACAAATCGCCTCTAGAATATTCCCCAAGATCAGTCACGTCTAATACCATTGATGTAAAATTGCAATTTAAAATCGATGCCTTTGATTAAATAGCCTGTAGTATATATGAAGAGTTTATTGATTGAGTGTATGGAAATATTGAAGGTATATAATTTTAAGTTAACATCCCCAACCACGTGAATAGTTATTTTGTACCTGACATCCCTTTATTTCTGGCGTTTCCCATTTGCCATATGCTATTCTGCCGCGCTTGTCAATAGTTTTCAATTTTTCACACAATGTTTGTTTGATTCCATTTATCCCACAAAAAGTACAAAATTAATGCAAAAAAATTGTAAACAAAACTTAAAATGCCAATAGTTGAGCCTCATATCGCAAGCTTCAAAGTGACAGAGCTCAAGAGAATTTTAAGTGAAAAAATACTAAAAACGTCAGGAAATAAGTCTGAACTGGTGCTGCGGTTGCGTGAGTACTATTCCACTAAAGAAGAAGATGTACAAGAACCAACGGAGGACCCTCAGGATTCTATTCTGCCCCACGACAGTGCTTCCCACGACAGCTCAACGAGTAGCGCACGTGCTCGAACTGCTGCCCGTAAAGCCAGTTTAAAAGCCAAATTAGAAGCCTTGAAAGAAGACGAACGAATACGCGCCGAACTAGCGGAGAAAGAAGCCAAACTTCGCTTTCATTAGCTTCAGACGGAGATCCAAGCTGTTTCTGCCGAGAAGCAAGTGTTAGCCGAATATGCAGAAGCTGCAGCTCCACAAGCCGCTATAGAAGGGAATGCTCCAGCTATTTCGCCTGAGCCCCCGCGTGTAACCCCAAATACGGCACAAGCTGCTACGATGCAAACCATACATCCTCCTGCTGTTCGCAGGAAGTTATTAGTTCCTACATTTGCCATAACCGCACTGAATCCGGATGCGCTAAGGTACGTGCCCAACTATCAACTTTCGCCGCAGAAGAGCGACCTCTCTCCGGAAAACAATCAAATGCTTACACTTCAAAATGACAGCGGTGACATTATAGCAGATGTTTCATATATTGAGTTTACCGAAGCCAGAGCTCTCTTCGTTTGGTGGTAACCCTATTGAATTTCATTTCTTTATGAATTCATTTGACACTTGCATTCATTCAACCAGCATAAGTGATGCCGCAAAACTAAATCATCTTTTTCAACTGTGTAAAGGGATAGCTCTAAAAGTCATCAAGTCATGTGCTCTTATGGATCCAGTTATGGGCTACTCAAAAGCTAGATCGCTTCTGCAAGAGCGCTTTGGTAATTATCTCAGAAGCATGGGTCACGAAAGTTACGAGTGGTCCGCCAGGCGAGATAAATAGCAAGGAGTCCTTGCAGGAATTTTCAGATGACGTTAGAAGCTGCACTGAGACTTTACGAGCCATGAGTCATTTGGACGAGGTGGACTCACGAGTGAGGCTAGTACAACTGATAGAGCGACTGCCTTACTACTTACAGAGGCGCTGGAGGAAACAAGCAATTGATGAATACGAAAAAAATTGGAAGATATCCAGGTATTGATGAATTTCTCAAGTTCTTAGAGAAAGTCTCACGCGAGGTTAGTGATCCGGTCTTTGGTATTTAGGAAGTAAAAGAAAGTAAAGGCTGTGGGAAGAAAAATAAGACCTCAAGTTTCTATGTAGATGCCAAAGGAGGTAACGAATCAAATATATCTAGTGTAAAATGCTGCGTTGCCTGTAATGAAAAGCACATGTTGCACCAATGTGACGTGTAAGAAGATGCCTGTTGTTCAGCGTCTAAAGTTTGTAAAGACAAGCAACTCTGTTTCAACTGCTTAAAAGAGGCTAAGCATTCAGCAAAAAACTACAGATTTGATCGAAAGTGTGGCATCGACGGCTGCACCATGAATGACTCTAGGGTGCTTCACCATGCCTTCAAATCCAAAAGGAAAGATTCGCCGAAAGTGGAAGATACTGGTACGTAAGATGACTCCCTCGTCTTAAATACACAAGCTGGGTCCTACCGGAGTTCAACGGCCGTATTGTCTATCGTACCTGTACTTGTAAAAGGTAGGGACACCGAAAACATTGTCAAAACCTACGCTCTATTAGACTCTGGTAGCAATAAGACATTTTATTCTGCAGCCCTTCTAAATGATCTCTTAATTGAAGGTAAGCAAACCAGTCTCAAAATTTCTACCTTAAATGACGGAAAAGAAGTGCCTGTAGAAAGATCAACTTATCAGTTTCAAGTGTTTAAAATAACTGTGTAATAGAGTTGTCAGAGGTGTACGCTTTGAAAAAAATTCCCTCGCTTGTATCGAGTATTGCTATTAGCACGGACGTTGACTGTTGGGATCACTTAAGAGATCTGCCAGTTCATGTTAATGATGGCATAAAGGTGACGCTACTCATTGGTCAGGATAATCCTCAATCTTTGCTGCCATTGGAGCTGAGGCGTGGCTCAGTTGGTGAGCCATATGGAATGCGGACACCTCTGGCATCGACTATCAATGGTCCAGTACAACGAACAGAAGACGACACAGGTGTGTGTAACTTTGTTAATCGTGCCATCCATGCTAAGCGTCTTGAACAACAAGTCGAACAGTTTTAGAAGCTTGAGAACATTGCTTTATCTGCTACTGAGCTATCTCTTAATGATAAGACAGCATTGCAGATATGGAACGACAGTGTGCATCTACGAGGTGACCATTACAAGTTAGATGTTCCATTCAAGTCCAAAGAGCCACAACTCCAAAACAACAACTGTGTTGCTGAAAGGCGATTGTTTTACCTGGGGCGAAGGCTAAGTAAGGATGAGCACCTCTTATCAAGGTATAAAAATGAAATTGAAACACTACTGAAGAAGGGTTACGCGGAAAAGGTGTCGGATCCTGAACGGCCAAGGGGGCTTACTTGGTATATACCACATCATGCTCTGCTGAATGTCAACAAGCCCGATAATGGGAGAATAGTTCATGATTGCGCAGCTGAATATCGCGGAACCAAATTAAACAAAGAAGTTTTACAAGGTCCTGACTTGTCAAAAAGACTACTTGGCGTTCTGCTACGATTCAGAGAGAACAAGTATGGTATGATGGCTGACATTAAAGCAATGTTTTTCCAAGTGAAGGTGACACCACATCACAGAGATGTACTCCGGTTCGTTTGGTGGCAGAAAGGGGATCCAAAAAAGACGGTAGAAATCTACAGGATGACGGTTCTCCTATTCGGTGTTATCTGGTGTCCAAGTATCTCCAGTTATGCATTGAAAAAGACTGCTGAAAAGTTTCAACAAAGGTTTGACAAGCACACTGTAGATGTTGTACTACATAATTTCTATGTTGATGACTTGTTACAGTCAGTTGCTTCAGAGAGTGCTGGCTAAAGAGCTTCGAGACTTGTTGTCGCTGAGGTGTTTTAACTTAACGAAATGGATCCGCAACAGTCGACAGATCATCGAGTCGATACCGAAAGACTACAGGGCCAAAGGAATACAAAATCTAGACCTGCAGTAATCCGCGTTGCCTGTTGAAAGAGCGTTAGGTGTGGAATGGGGAACTGAAGAAGATGTCTTCCACATTACGGTGAGACCAAAAAAAGATCCGATGTATACTCGTCGAGGCTTACTTAGCGCCGTGTCATCCGTGTATCATCCATCTGGTTTTCTTTGTCCTTATGTATTTCTAGCAAAGAAGCTGTTTCAGAGTGAGTGCAAGTTGAAGAAGGGCTGGGATGACAAGCTGGAAGATACAACTATCAAATCATTTGATTCCTGGCTGCACAATCATGACATCCTCAGGTTCTTGCAGATTCCTAGATCCTTCGTCGCAAACGTGAGGTATGAAGTAATCGATGTCCAACTACATCACTTCTGCGATGCATCAAGCGAGGCGTACGGTACGGTTTCCTACCTGCGTGCTACAGATAGTACAGCTAACAGACTTACCTTGATTCACGATGGTTCAAGTCCAGATCAATGGAGGTATGTGAGTTCACAAAATAATCCGGCGGATGATGCCTCCAGAGGTACCGTTGCAAACAAAATGTCTGCAGATGGCTTCATGGACCGATGTTTCTTCAGAATTCCGAGGATGAGTGGCCAAGACATCTAGATGTCTTGAAAGAACTCAACGACAATCCAGAAGTGAAGCACACAGCGACTAGCTGTTCAGTTGAGGCGGCGTCTGATCGGGAGCAGACATCTATTTATCAGCTGCTACACAGGTTCTCCGACTGGTTAAAGCTCAAACGGTCGGTAACGTGGATTTTGCGGTTACTAAAGAAGACGAAAAAGTTTGGTTTAATTACAGTGCAAGAGCTAACTGCAGCAGAGTGTGCAATTGTAAAATATGTCCAGAGGTCCGCCTCAAAAGGGAAATCAATGACCTGAAAAAGAAAGCAAAGGTAGTTCGCTATACCACCTAGAGCCCGTACTGATTGATGAGTTTCTGAGGGTAGGTGGGCGAATGCGGCACGCCAACATCCCGGCTGGAGCGATAAATCAAACTCTGCTGCCGAGAGACCACTTTGTATCGAAGCTACTTGTGCGCTACATTCACGAAGCAAAAGCCAGACATTGTGGAACTGAATATGTCTTGTCTCTACTTCGTACCAGCTACTGGATACCGAAGGTGAGACGCCTTATCCAGAATATCCTGCGCAGCTGTGTATATGCAAAAGATTGTACGGTAATGCAGCAAGTCAAAGAATGTCAAACCTTCCAGCCGACAGGGTTACACCGAATGTTTCACTATTTGCGAACGTTGGTATCGATTGCTTTGGACCTTTTCTAGTAAAAAGGGGCAGAAGTCATGAAAAGCGGTACGGCTGCGTTTTCACATGTTTGACCATCGAGCTATGCATCTTGAAGTCCTGCAGTCATTGGAGTCTGACGCATTCATTAACGCGCTGATCAGATTCATTTCCAGACGCGGTACCCCTAAAGTAGTTCGTACAGATAATGGGACAAACTTTGTCGGGGGATCTCGGGAGTTTCTCGATCTATGTGCGCTGGAATGAATCAAATAAACTTCACAAACCCTTGCAACATGATTAGATTCCATGGAGTTTTAATCCACCTGCTGCATCCCACATGGGTGGGGGGTATGGGAAAGGCAGATTCGGACATTTCGTAAAGTCATGAGTGCGATAACGCGCAACGCTGTGCTGGATGATAAGCGATTAGCGACAGTGTTCTGTGAGGTTGAGTCAATCGCCAATAATCGTCCGATTACGCGATGTTCGAATGAGCCAAATGACATTGACCCATCGACACCAAATCACTTGTTGCTTTTGCGCGGAAATGCCGCTCCCCCTGTAAGATCGCTTCACAAAATCGGACATATACAACCAGAGATGGAGACATGCTCAATACCTGGGTGATTTGTTCTGGCGACGCTGGATTCGAGACTACCTACCTTCAATTCGTCAAAAGTGGCTGGTAAGTACTCGCGATTTCTGCATCGATGATATCGTGCTGGGGAAGTGACACCAAGAAATTGCTGGCCTATGGGAAGAGTGGTGCAAGGCAACCGAGGCAGAGATGGTCATGTTCGAGCTGCGGTTGTTCGAACAAAACCAACAAAGCTTTGCCTTCTAGAATCTTGTGATCGAAGCTAAAAATTTTTTTTGTGAAATAATGCGACCCTAGTGCCGTCATTAAAAGGTGGTGAACAGCTAAGCGATCACAGAAGACTGTGCCTAGTATGTTCATGCATTCATTTGTGTTGCACATATTTAGCTGGTTTCGAAAGTGGATAAAAAACATTAATAATACATGCATGTTGCTTGTGGCTAAAAGTGATTTGAAATTAAGATTAATAGAATATACTAATTTCTTACCTTATGAAGTTCAATCTTGTTTGGGTTGAAGGGTCTTGTTGATGTTATCCACAGGCACAATTTAGCGTTTTTCCCGTTTAATTGTGCCCATGGCATTTCGATGTCATATAACATTCTCTGATAATATTTTCTTTATATTTTTAAGGGTTTGCTTCATACCCTTTTGCTACCGTAATCACTGATTTTCAACATATAAATATATTATCAGGTTATTTCTGCTCTAAAATGACACACGTTCTGAAGTGTCAACGTTATAATGTGTAACTCCTTCCTGATAAACATATTAATTTGTTTCCCATTGCGTATAATGTAAATAGTTTCACGGTTTCTTAGGTTCCTCAGGTATGCTTAGATTTGTTCATACTGATATCCATAAACAGTACATTCAGTATTTATAATGTTTCAATACTTGTATGAATCACTTCCGTTGTGTTCAACTTCCGCTTTAAAGTTCTACTAAAAAAACTTCTTTTGCTTGAAGTGGTGGAAAAAGGTCTTGCACTAGTCTTAAAGCCGCTCGTGGAAATGCCTCTGCATTTCTAGACTTCGC
Organism: Protula sp. h YS-2021; assembly: GCA_949752745.1. NCBI lineage: Eukaryota > Metazoa > Annelida > Polychaeta > Sabellida > Serpulidae > Protula > Protula sp. h YS-2021. Next base: position 23,225,293 of record OX457025.1, read on the forward strand.
ATAGGAAAAGGAGCAGTGCCTATGCTAGACCGCACCAAAATATCGGATTTTCCAGTTTTGCGATGTTTACACCTAACTTCATTATCAGAATTAACGATTTATCTCAGAAACATTTCGTAAAAATCTGACATGAGATTAGGGGAATATACCGGGTGAATGGGTTAGCTTAATATTCTAAATGTCGAAGGTTGTGAAGGTCCTCGCCTGCATGCTTAGAACAACATTGTCATATTTACTGTTGATAGTTTAAATGATCGCGTGAGCTCTCATTTAGGGGGCGGTGTAGTAAATATGAAGAGTTGATTGATTATTAATGTAGAGTGTATTGAAATATTGAAGGTATGTAATTTTAAGTTAACATCCCCAACGACGTGAATAGTTATTTTGTACCTGACACCCCTTTATTTCTGGCGTTTCGCATTTGCAATATGCAATTCTGCCGCGCTTGTCAATAGTTTTCAATTTTTCACACTGTTTGTTTGACATCGGTTAATATATAAAGAATGCCACGTGTTTGGGCGGGCATTCTGTCTTGGTTTAATGATTAATTTTGTACGAGTTTTGGTATGAGTCTGATCTCTTGGAAGAGTTTGTGGCGAAATAAATACTCTATCTGATTTGGATTCCGTTGCAAAACTACTAAGACAGAATCATTTTGATTCCATTTATCCCACATAGCCGTTTCATGTCTCATTACAAGATTAATTGAACAAAGAGCCATTCATGTGGTGAAACACAAATTTCAGGGTATCTTTAATTTTTTTGGTGCCAAAAACCAGGTTAAGTATAATTGCCCTCAAAATTTTCAGGGCAAGTATACTGACCCCGACACAGTCAGAGCAGGTGTACTTACCCTAGGGTAAGCATACTTGCCCTGAAATGAAAGATACCCTGTAACATATATATTGCGTCGAGTAACAGATATAAATATCTGTCAAATATCTGAGAGGGAGAATGATTATTTCCGCTTTATCTCGATTTGTTATGCATTATATTGCAGGACAAAAGGTTAATTTTTTACAATGTTTTTCACATGTTTGATAGTGAAATCTGACTTAATTTTACCCACATAGTGCTGTTTTATTTTTCCACCTATCAGTTTTCAAGGTATTTATGAAGGATTTTGATATGTAGCCCACTCACCGATGTAGGTCCCTGTTCTTTAGATCTGGATTCCTTTGAGCTTCTGATGCATTGCTAGCATGTTGTTGAACTTATACATGGAGCTGTTCAATGAAAACGAGCACAGTGAAGATGCCAAGACATCTACAAAACTGTCGCAACCAGGCTATAGGCACGTTGAACGCAGCAGTTGCTTGACGCTTACGATGTAGTAGAACTGGTGCTTTAAAGCTGCGGGACGTTATTATGGCCCCGGACGCACTGAGTGAAGACCTCAATGCGATCGTTCTCAGGTTCCTACGCCTCATCAGGATCGGCGTATTCGGATAAAGTTCTCCGTAACGGCTTTCGCAGTAAGACAATGACTGCAGCTTTGACACCTGGAAGGACATTGAATAATGCTGAATAATGGTAGACATAGAAATCGAATGCGTCAGGAAAACAATCAAATCAAAGCAAATGCATCCAGTTTTTTAGCCATGTCTGTCGCCGGGTTCTGGCGGCGTAATGACTTAGAGTGCCAAGCGATTGCAGCGGACATCACAACTGTTCATTACACTTGGGGATTTTCAATCCCCTAGTTTATTGCTTTCGTACGACTCGGTAAGGTGTTTCCTTTTTTCCCCCAAAACTTTGTCACGCAAACTCCTCTGAGACAGCTAGGGCAAGGAAGACTGAATTTGGCAGAGCATGTCTAGTTGGTGCAGCTCAATTTTTTTAGAAATTCATTAAATTTTTACATCCAAAAATGGGCATTGAAATTTACAATTTGAAAACCTTTTCACGCAAAGTCCTCTGAGACTTCTAAGACAAGGACAACCAAATTTGGCAGCGACATAATGTAGGATGTGTAGTTGGTCCAGCTTAATTTTTAAAGAAACTCATTAACATTTAATATGTAAAAATGGACATTGAAATTTTGCCACTGATGCCCATTAAAAGGCAGGCAAACGCTTTGATTTCACAGTTAAAGGAACTGTTATGATATCAGCATAGGCGCATTGCTCGCCCGACTCTCTACAACGAGATCGATTGCAGTATGTATGTGCAAGTTGAAGTTGCAGCATTTGGGTTTTTTTCAATTGCTAAAGAGTGATGAAATTTGGCTCACTGACAGAGAATGATAAGGCGTCGTGAAATTCGCCTTTTAACCATGAGCTTAGAAAGCAATTGGCCATTATATGGAAAACGGTTAGAACTAGCTCATTTCCGACCCTTTAGGCCTAAAAGACTATATGTAAGAGGTACCTCGGTGAATCGGACCTCCTCGTCCAAAGTCAAAGTAAAAAAGCGGAAGTTGACCATTATCTTGAAAACGGTTAGAGATAGAGCAATTTTGAGCTTGTTTTCGACCAAATGGGCCTAAAAGATAGATCTCATAGGTACCTCGGTAAACTTGACCTCCTCTGCCATGGTGACGGTTAAAAACCGGAAGTTGACAATTATCTCGAAAACGGTTAGAGATAGAACAATATCGAGCTTATTTTCGACTCTGTGGTGTTAAACGGCTATATGTAACAGGCATCTCGATGAACTTGACCTCTCGGCCTCGAAGTCTAAAAACCGAAAACGGTCAGAGATTTTGAGCGATTTTGACCTTCTTTTCGACCTTTTGGGCCTAAAAGACCATATGTAAGAGACACCTTGACCTCCTCGGTCATGGTCAAAGTAAAACCCGGAAGTTGGCCATTATCTCGAAAGCGGTTAGAGATTTTGAGCTCATTTTCGACCCTTTGGGTGTTAAAGACTACATGTAAGGGGTTCCTCGGTCACCTTGACCACATCAGTCATGGTGACGGTTAAAACCGGAACTTGACAATTATCTCAAAAACGGGAAGAGATAAATCTATTTTGAGCTTATTTCGACCCTTTCAGCCTAAAAGGCGTTATGTTAGAGGTAACTCGGTGATCTTGAGTATTTCGGTCATGGTTAATGTCAAAAACCGGAAGTTCCGAAAATGGTTAGAGGTAGTGCGATTTTAAGCCTTTTTTTACCGTTTGGGCCCCAAAGAGAAGATAAGGGAAGAAGTATCTTGGTGACCTTCATCTCGTTCATGGTAAGTTCTGAATTTTAAGAGTTCAGAATCGTATATTTGTGGGCCCCCAAGTGTAATTTTCGCTACTCGTTAGCAAAAACGTTCTTCGATAAGAAATAGTGCTTTTCGACAAGCACACGTCACAGGGTGAGATTGTGTTCATTTTGTGAACGTTAAAACCTTTGATCTTTGTTTTGCTTCATTTCTATATTTATTGAGCGGCGAATATAACGGTCATGAATCTGCTTTACTCGAAAGAAGATTGTGGTAAAGTTTTTCTGATGAAAATTTTGATCAATGGATCAGTTTGGGGACTAACAAATAAACCTCTCTTTTCAGTGTAAACTCTTGTCCTTAGTATATTTTTTATGTTTGTGTTATAATTGCTACTACCATGGGTCTGGCGTGCTCTGAACTGGATTCGGGCACTTGTGGAAGGCCATGCAAAACACTAAGCCCATGGCTTGTCCCCGGATCTTGCGATTGCCATGTGGAAGTTCAGCCTGGTGTAACATTCTTCGAGTAATTAATAAGACTGCAAAGAGTGTAGTTCAAAGTAGAAATGTCATAACCGACTTCCTTGGTGTGAGAAATCATCGCTTCAGTTTCCAGAAAATGTTTGAAATTGCTTATGAAAGAAAACAGATAAGTAGTTCCGAAACATTTGACGAAGCGTTGGTTGTGAAAATTCAACATTGTGCATTCTTCATAATGGATATCAGACCGGAGAATATAATTGGAGAAGAGTCTGGAAGCTATCGCAGGTGATCCCCCAGGTTATGGGAATCCCCTACCGCGAGTGGGGGAATCAGAGAGGGTAGGATAGATGGTTGTTCCGGTGTGGCAGGACGAATGGCCTCCCCGGAGGAATGCTCCCCCGGCTAGGATTTTGGCCCCCATTACAATGTTTAGTCCACCGGAGTCCAAACATCCTAGGATATTTGGCCCCTCTTCAGGATATTCAGTCCTAGGATATTTGGCCCCCCCCCTTTATTTTGTCTTGTTGAGAAAATAAAACAATAGTTTTATTTGCTTTTATTTTCTGTATGGAAACAGTTTCTAAATATTACAAATTATGAATGTCAAGCTCACTGAAAACAGATACACTTGTGAAATGTATATATAGCATAAATGGGAGTGTAGTGATCAGTCATGTTTGACATGTACATGCTGTAAGCGGATTTTCGCAGCTTTCTAAGAGGCTTTGGACGACCACATTCCGCTATGTTTTCAAGCCATTTGTACGTCAAATTCCATTCTGAATCGCATCCACAGGGGGTAGAAAACAGAAATAACGGTGTAGAACATAGTGGCAGTTGCTATTATCTCATTTTCTGTCGTCCAAGTGCTAGGTTTTTCCATATTGCTCTTTGCTGAATAGCTGTCACAGCTATCAATCACAGAAAAGCAATTGTCATACTCGTGAATATTAAATTAATCAAAATTGAAATCAACTGCATTTAATAGAATTGTTTTAATCAGTTAAACAATGGAAATAATATTGTAAATTGTCTTACCTCGAGCAGTATAATACAGCTGTGAATCTTTGATAAAAAACTCTTAGCTTTCTTTCTAAGAATTCGTTTAGCCACTTTTGAGTATCCAGTGGGATGTGATCCACAACTTAGAAACTAAAGGATGTGTTGATCTTCTAAATTATCCAAAGATTTTATTTTTCAGGTTCTGATTTTCATCAAGTAATCCATTGCCCGCTAAATTTTGGTCGATTTATTGTGTGTTTCCATTCATGAATGAATTATAAACCGTATAATATTTTCGCATTTTGTGCAGGCAGGGATGTGATTTTGAGTGTTAAATCTCGGCTGGAGCTCATTACAAGGATAAAATTTGAATTTCTGAATTACATACGAGATTCTTAAATTAATACAACAGCCACTGTTGATTGATCCGATGTCAACAAAGAGTATGGGATTACATAAGTAATCTTAGCGACAGGTTCATGTGAGTTATTTAGTATAATAACCGATTACTTGCTCCCATTTTATACAGCTTACAGAAGGTATTCTCGGCATCAAAACGGTAACTGATCTCAATAACTGTTTTTCATCCCTCAAGAAAATTTATAAGGAGAACCGAATATCCCAGGACGAATGGACCCCCGGGGGACTAAATGTTCTGAGGGGAAGCCAAATATTCTAGGACGAATGGCCATCGACGGAACAAATATCTTAGGATATTTGGCCCAGGGCCATTTCTCCTGAAGGCCATTCCGATAAAACTGATATTGTGTTTAACTTTCAGATCCACTACAAAATATGTCTGCATAAGGTTTATTGAGAGAAATCGTCATATTTTAGAAGTTTATTCAAGTAAGTGAATATTTTAAACACTGTATTTACTGTAACGAGTCTGACTTTCACTCTCCGATACCAGGTTAACTTTTGCATAAGTCCTTATACAGTGCAGATTACGAAAAATAGTGCCAAACTTTCTCAAGGCCGGAAAATTGCTCCTTGAGGAAGGTCGTTTATTGTGTAAAGTCTGGCAATCTGCAGCGCGTTGCAACAGACACTTGTCACGTGGCTTAGGGCTCTAAAACTCACGCTCACCATCCTGATAGCGATAGTGTAAGTGCGTATGTGGAGTAGAGCCTGAAAATTAGATAAACCAATCAGTTTCCGAGACACATTCGTCACGATAAGCCACGATATAGCAACTGAATCAGTTGAATTCCAGTATTTCTTTATTTTGATTCCTTGCACTTATTTATTTATTTATTTTAATTTTCTTTTTACCATTTTCCTCTTATCCCTCCTCACGGATGATCATGGAGGATCATTATCTAAATCATCAAATTACCTATTTTATATATATGCGTTAGCTGCAATTAATGATAAACAAACAACCTTTCCAACAGCATTAAATATATTTTAAGGCAGCCTGCACCACTGCATAAGAATATAACGCGAGTTGCTAAATTTATAAGAAATATTTTAAGTGACTCACTTCTTAATCTTTGCTTATCGAACGTTTGGTTCAGTGGTTTTCTGTTATTTTTGCTGTTGTTGCTAGCCAAATCTACAGATGTTCTAGAAAACATGAACTGCACAAACACACATTTACAACGAGAAGAATGGCCATGGATAGGTAAGTATTAAAAATAAATAAATATAAATTATAGCGATTGCTTATAAGGTTCTCGGAGACCTATATTTTATCGCGCAGTAGTCTAGAAAATGTACTTATGTGATCAATTAAAGAATTAAACATGCTGTACATTTGTAGATGGCATAGCTCAATATTCAAACAACCCAGCATCCAAGCTGAAGTATTCACCAATAGCGCATCCTTTGTTTCTGTCTCCATTCGCGTACATATTTGTGGCTTTTCAGGACTATGGAATTACTCAAAATAATAAAAACAACGGAAAGCGAAAAAATCGAAGTTACAGCAAAAACTACTTTAGGTCCAGAGTAAAATGTTTTTATACAATAACGTTTATTAAGACACTCCGCACTAACCCAAATAGTTTTGAAACATTTTTGATAGACTGGCTTGGAGCAAATAGATGTTTGTATGGAATGCAATTTATTTGCTTTTAGCACTATCAATTGAATTTTCGATATAAAAATCAGTTAATGAAATAAATTTATTATCAATCTGACATGCTAATTCGACGTTCACCAGGTATTTTGAAATGGTAATCTGACAAATACACCTTTACTAATTGATATCTTTAAGCTGGTGAGTCTTGTACTCTTCTGTAATAAATAGGATCGGTGAAGACATTTGTTACGTGCTAGTGTTTTAGATACCTTTTATGTTGTCGTGGTTTGTGGGCAGGAAGTCGACCCTACAGCCACATTTTGAACTTGCTGAGGTTTATTTAACAAATAATCTGACTTTCCGAATAGCATGTCTCCTGTTGTAGCTGAGAAAATACCAGATTATACGAGCTGTCCTATGCAAGGCAGCTTTGATTTCACAGCTTTTAATTACGGAGTAAAACAGGTAAGCACTCAAATTATAACTTCAGAGTCAAAAATGGTTTAAAAACTGAAGTTGTTTTATTTTGAAACATATGACCATGTTTCTAGCCAAAGAACGAGAAACATAAGGCCTGTGTTTTACTAAAAACAACCCAAATTGAAACGTCGAGAAAAATATTAACTTGCAATTTGCCATTGTTTGAGCATGAATTCTGGTTAAATCCTGTACCTAGAGGAAATGTAAGAAGCTTTTACTTAATAATAAATATACATAAAAAAGGCGGAATGAAAGCAATAAACTTACAGTTTTAATGACATTATGGAATCTCCATGGGTAAAATGCTTGATGGGGAAAGGGCTTCAAGCTAACTTTCTTTCTAACTGAAACAAAATCATGGTTATTTTGGCAAAAAATGTATCAATTCACGCAACTTCCTTCTCCCTGATCTTTGGACACTGTAACTTTCTTTTAAAAGCATTGATGTCATAAAACGGAGCTGAAATATAGAAACAAATTACATCGACGTAACTAGACCGATTTCACGACCTAGTAGTGTAAGTCATGAGACTGAAAGCTTAAAAATTAGAATCTTGTTGAAAATATTCGAAACTACAAAATTGAAAAAGCATTGTTCCCTAACCTTGGCAATTCTCATGCTAAATGCTGCAAACAAAGTTTTATTTTCTTCATTTGGGGTCAACTGGTGAATCGCTAAAATAAAATAATATCCCTCAACTCAAACACAAACACAGACACACATACACACACATTTTTTTATTATCTTATTTCCCTTTTACACTTCTGAAATTTTAAAATCATCATCATGGTTGGAAACTGTCCAGTTGACAAACAGTTGGAAAATATACGGTTGGAAAATGTCCATTTGGAAAATATCACAGATTGCTTGATGGTGCTGCTGGATACGTAGCACACAAAGCTTCATCTCAATGACTAGGGTAATTATAGAATTGTACGTAATGCTTTGTAACAGCACTGCCAGCGATCATGGCGGCCGTCAAGGTTAGAGAGTGACTGCACCGTAGGGGAAGGCATGCGTTTTATTTTCCCCCAGCCGGCTTGTAACTTCTTTGGAAATTCTAAAGAAACAGGTGAGTCGAGGCGCGAAATAATGGCATTGCCCTGTAAAGAGTCTGTAAGGCCGCCACTTGCATGGACGGCTTGTATTTGGGCATTTCACATGCAAAATAGAAGTTTTGAAGCTTCTCATATCACCAATATACGAGATGATTGCTAAAGTAATTAATTAAAAGCTTTGAGCTGTAAATGAGAAAACAATCTGGCATAAAAAAAAAAAGATTTTTTTATGGAAAGATTTTTATCGTCCACCATTTGAAGCTCTCGTAAATCGACTTCAGTGTATTTTGATTGTTTGAAGTTAAGGTGTTTCACTTCAGTAGACATTAAATGAGTTCACACTATTCTCTGACTATTTGCCCAGTATACTTTATACAAAAGAAATCTAGGTGTGAGGTTTGAGTTCCTACATCATTTTCAAATTTAGATCCTACCCTTTAATACCAGAATGTCCGGGGACATTGTGACCAGCCGAGATCTAGTAAATCAAGCATCAAAAGGCTTGCATGGTCGCCAAAAAATGGTTTGCATATGGTTAAACCCGGTTGTAGAAAATGTGCACAAATTTATAAAGGAATTACCCCCCCCCCCACCCCGTTTAGCCAAATTTTAGCGGTTTATGAAAAATTTGAAGACAATCCGATCAAACAGAGGAATACTCAGTAAACACCCGTACGAAAGTTGAAAGGAATGGGTGGTATTTTGAAAATTGACCCCTTAAAAATTTCGTTTTGGTCCGAAATTCATTTACATGACCTCATGGCCGGGAACCTTGTGGCCGGGTAAAAGCTTAAAATACATCGTCAACTTAGGTTATCATAAGTTTTTTTGGCTTTGGGCAGGTTTTGGCCCTAAATTCATCTGGGGACCTTTCGGCAGGGGACATATGGCCGGTGTAAAGCTTAATAAAGCCTTAATTTAGGTTATACGTTTTTTTGCTTTGGGAACGTTTTGGCGCTAAATTTATTTAAGGACCTTATGATCGGGACCTTATGACCGGGTATTTTTTGGCCGGGGACCTTTTGGTCCTGGACATGTCCTCGATTCCACGACAAATTTTGCTTTGGTGACGTTTTGACCCCAATTTGAGAACCTTATGGCCAGGTACCTTATGGTTGGGGTAAAGCTTAAAGTAGATAGGAAACGAGAGTTCTGGGTCACTTTGTGACGTCATACTGTCTGGAAGTGACGTCATAGCGTCTGGACCGGAAGTGCTGTCTGGACCGGAAGTGTTGTCTGGACCGGAAGTGTTGTCTGGACCGGAAGTGTTGTCTGGACCGGAAGTGTTGTCTGGACCGGAAGTGACGTCATAGGCGTTGTCATGGTAACGAATTGAAACTTTGCAAACAAAAGTGAACTTTGTAAACAAACTGTGTAAACAAACTTTATAAACAAAATTTGTAAATAAACTTTATAAACAAAATTTGTAAACAAACTTTGTAAACAAACTTTGTAAACAACATTTGTAAGCAAAATTTGTAAACAAACTTTGGTTATTTACATAATTGAAACTCATTGAAACTTTGTAGACAAACTTTGTAAACAAACTTTGTAAACAAACTTTGTAAACACAATTTGTAAACAAACTTTGTAAACAAAATTTGTAAACAAACTTTGTAAACAAAATTTGTAAACAAACTTTGGTTATTTGCATAATTGAAACTTTGTAAACAAACTTTGTAAACAAACTTTGTAAACACAATTTGTAAACAAACTTTATAAACAAACTTTGTAGACAAACTTTGTAAACAAACTTTGGTTATTTGCATAATTGAAACTCATTGAAACTTTGTAAACAAACTTTTTTTTTTCCCCTCACACACTCTCTCTCTCCACACACACACACCACGACTGAGCGTTTCATTTCGTAAGTAGCATAGGTATTTCAACCTTCTGATGGCAACTTTTTTTTTCCCCCTCACACACTCTCTCTCTCTCCACACACACCAACACCACACGACTGAGCGTTTCATAAGCCGTATAGGTATTTTAACCTTCTGATGGCAACTTTTTCCCCCACACTGTCATGCATACATACCAACACCATGATAAAATGTTTTGCTTATGTTGCTCTTTGTACTCCACTATTTGTTTATTTACTTTTTTTTTTGTTTTTGTTTGAAATACAGTGTTTACTTAGAGAAAAAAAAAATGGCGTCCTACAACCTGCAATCATCAGCAGCAGCATTTCGTCATCAGTGTAATCAGACTGCGTCATCTATAGCCAGCGTAATCAGACTGCGTAATCAGACTTCGTCATAAACAACGTAGACAGCGGTGTCTGGCTTTGTTGTTTTTTCTGAGGCAGCAGTGTCTAGCTGCTTGGAGTTGCAGTGTGACCCTAAGTGTTATACTTGATCGATTTACATGAAACTTTCACTGTTTGATTCAGTTTTATATCTAGTTTTAACATTAAGTGGATATAGGCTATTTGCGCAGCTGGCTGTGTTGATATTTACCACAATTTTTAATTTTGTAAAAAGTGGGATAACTTCCGCTATAGTTGACCGATTTGCATGAAAATTTCACCGTTGGATTCAGGTTGATGTTTTAGTTTACAGTAGTTTGTGCATAGGTGGGTTATTGGAATGGCGCGCGCCCGCCACCGTTCAAACATGTGTTTGAATTATTTTTACGTCAAACTATGGTTCAACAAGTTGTTTAGCAATTGTACAACAATTCTTCAACAAGCTGTTGTTCAACATGTTCAACATGTTCAACAACATGTTCAACATGTTCAACAACATGTTCAACAAGTTGAACATGTTCAACATGTTCAACATGTTCAACAACATGTTCAACATGTTCAACAAGTTGAACATGTTCAACATGTTCAACATGTTCAACATGTTGAACATGTTCAACAACATGTTCAACAAGTTGAACATGTTCAACATGTTCAACAACATGTTCAACATGTTATTGAATACGTTCAACATGTTCAACATGTTGTTGCACAAGTTTAACATGTTCAACATGTTGAACATGTTGAACATGTTCAACACTTGCTGTTTAACAAGTTGTTCAACAAGTTGTAGTTCAAGCAAAGAAAAAATAAGACATATGTTGAATAGGTTTATTAATACATTTAAATACACTTAAATACACTTAAATATATACAGCTTAAATCTATAACAATATTATAACATTTATTGATTTACAAAGTCTTTATTATAAATGTTTAGTCAAGTAAGTCTATTTTTCTTCATCTGCTTCACTCTGTTCACTGGCATCCATATCACTTTCTTCGTCACTGCTTTCATCTTCCTCCTCCTCATCTAGAAGCTCTTCAAAGAATGCATCGTTTCTTCTTATAGCCGCCTTTAGTGCCTTTGAATACTCGTAATGTTTTTCATCAACAAAGTAATTAAAGTCTTCTAAAATGGTTTCATAATGTTCGTTTTGTTGTAGGCGTTGGGCATATTTGAATAGTCTCATAAACAGTTGTTTAAGTCGACGCTTATAAATGGGTCGAAAGTCATCACTTGCTATGTCACACGCATCTTCAAGCCCTTGTTCTTCATATTCTGAAACCTTTTCTTGAAATTTGGTATCATATTCATCGTAGACTTCTTGAACCATATCATACCAAACAGAGTCTGTTTCTGACTCACTTTCAGAGTCTGTTTCTGACTCACTTTCAGAGCTGCCGTCATTATCACCCTCAACACAATGTTCCATATGTTTGAACAAAGCTTCTTGACTGTTGTATAACGCACCACATTCTGTACAAGCATGTGCATTCTTTTCAGTCATGTTGACGCTTTGACTTTCCATAGAAGACTCATCTAAAATTTCAGTGATAGGTCGTTTCACAGGGTTTTCAATATCTATCTCCAATTCTTCTTCTTCTGAAGTGTGAGCATTCTTTAAGTGTCTTTTAAGACTTTGTGGCCAATTGTAAGATTTCAGACAAATGTTGCATTTATACATCCTTTCGGTTCAACATACACTTTTCAAGTGATGAAAAAGCCTTTAAACATAGCCTTATATACAACTTGTTGAACAACATGTTGAACATGTTCAACATGTTGTTGAACATGTTGTTGAACATGTTGTTGAACATGTTGTCTACGCCTAGGGGAGTTTAACGTCATAACGTCATTATGACGTCATCATTATGACGTCATTATGACGTCATCATTATGACGTCATAATGACGTCATTGGAACAGGCGCGTGCTTAATCAAAAACTGTTTCAGCAGAATTTATTGCTGTTTGATATGAATGAAATGCATGTCTCACTCTTCCTTTTATGCTACTTAGATGTAATCAAAATATGGTGTGTAACTCGTCAAAAATGTCAAACTTGTTAAAATTGCTAAAATTGCTGACTCAGCAATTTTAGCAATTTTTACAAGTTTGACATTTTTGACGAGTTACACACCATATTTTGATTACATCTAAGTAGCATAAAAGGAAGAGTGAGACATGCATTTCATTCATATCAAACAGCAATAAATTCTGCTGAAACAGTTTTTGATTAAGCACGCGCCTGTTCCAATGACGTCATTATGACGTCATAATGATGACGTCATAATGACGTCATAATGATGACGTCATAATGACGTTATGACGTTAAACTCCCCTAGGCGTAGACAACATGTTCAACAACATGTTCAACAACATGTTCAACAACATGTTGAACATGTTCAACATGTTGTTCAACAAGTTGTATATAATGCTATGTTTAAAGGCTTTTTCATCACTTGAAAAGTGTATGTTGAACCGAAAGGATGTATAAATGCAACATTTGTCTGAAATCTTACAATTGGCCACAAAGTCTTAAAAGACACTTAAAGAATGCTCACACTTCAGAAGAAGAAGAATTGGAGATAGATATTGAAAACCCTGTGAAACGACCTATCACTGAAATTTTAGATGAGTCTTCTATGGAAAGTCAAAGCGTCAACATGACTGAAAAGAATGCACATGCTTGTACAGAATGTGGTGCGTTATACAACAGTCAAGAAGCTTTGTTCAAACATATGGAACATTGTGTTGAGGGTGATAATGACGGCAGCTCTGAAAGTGAGTCAGAAACAGACTCTGAAAGTGAGTCAGAAACAGACTCTGTTTGGTATGATATGGTTCAAGAAGTCTACGATGAATATGATACCAAATTTCAAGAAAAGGTTTCAGAATATGAAGAACAAGGGCTTGAAGATGCGTGTGACATAGCAAGTGATGACTTTCGACCCATTTATAAGCGTCGACTTAAACAACTGTTTATGAGACTATTCAAATATGCCCAACGCCTACAACAAAACGAACATTATGAAACCATTTTAGAAGACTTTAATTACTTTGTTGATGAAAAACATTACGAGTATTCAAAGGCACTAAAGGCGGCTATAAGAAGAAACGATGCATTCTTTGAAGAGCTTCTAGATGAGGAGGAGGAAGATGAAAGCAGTGACGAAGAAAGTGATATGGATGCCAGTGAACAGAGTGAAGCAGATGAAGAAAAATAGACTTACTTGACTAAACATTTATAATAAAGACTTTGTAAATCAATAAATGTTATAATATTGTTATAGATTTAAGCTGTATATATTTAAGTGTATTTAAGTGTATTTAAGTGTATTTAAATGTATTAATAAACCTATTCAACATATGTCTTATTTTTTCTTTGCTTGAACTACAACTTGTTGAACAACTTGTTAAACAGCAAGTGTTGAACATGTTCAACATGTTGAACATGTTAAACTTGTGCAACAACATGTTGAACATGTTGAACGTATTCAATAACATGTTGAACATGTTGTTGAACATGTTGAACATGTTCAACTTGTTGAACATGTTGTTGAACATGTTGAACATGTTGAACATGTTGAACATGTTATTAAACATGTTGAACATGTTGAACATGTTCAACTTGCTGAACATGTTGAACATGTTGTTGAACATGTTGAACATGTTGAACATGTTCAACTTGTTGAACATGTTGTTGAACATGTTGAACATGTTGTTGAACATGTTGAACATGTTGAACAACAGCTTGTTGAAGAATTGTTGTACAATTGCTAAACAACTTGTTGAACCATAGTTTGACGTAAAAATAATTCTAACACATGTTTGAATGGTGGGGGGCGCGCGCCATTCCAATAACCCACCTATGCACAAACTACTCTAAACTAAAACATCAACCTGAATCCAACGGTGAAATTTTCATGCAAATCGGTCAACTATAGCAGAAGTTATCCCACTTTTTACAAAATTAAAAATTGTGGTAAATATCAACACAGCCAGCTGCGCAAATAGCCTATAACCACTTAATGTTAAAACTAGATATAAAACTGAATCAAACAGTGAAAGTTTCATGCAAATCCGTCAATCATAACAAAAGTCATTCCACTTTTTACAAAATTAAAATGGTGGTAAATATGCACACAGCCAGCTGCGCAAATAGCCTATAACCACTTAATATTAAAACTAGATATAAAACTGAATTAAACAGTGAAAGTTTCATGTAAATCGGTCAATCGTAACAAAAGTTATTCCACTTTTAACTTGTCATTTTTAAGGTGAATTCATGATGCATACAGCTAGCTACGCAACCAGTCCATGACTATGTGAAAACTAGATATAAAACTGAATCAAACAGTGAACGTTTCATGCAAATCGGTCAAGTATAACACTTAGGGTCACACTGCAACTCCAAGCAGCTAGACACTGCTGCCTCAGAAAAACAACAAAGCCAGACACCGCTGTCTACGTTGTTTATGACGAAGTCTGATTACGCAGTCTGATTACGCTGGCTATAGATGACGCAGTCTGATTACACTGATGACGAAATGCTGCTGCTGATGATTGCAGGTTGTAGGACGCCATTTTTTTTTCTCTAAGTAAACACTGCATTTCAAACAAAAACAAAAAAAAGTAAATAAACGAATAGTGGAGTACAAAGAGCAACATAAGCAAAACATTTTATCATGGTGTTGGTATGTATGCATGAGAGTGTGGGGGAAAAAGTTGCCATCAGAAGGTTAAAATACCTATACGGCTTATGAAACGCTCAGTCGTGTGGTGTTGGTGTGTGTGGAGAGAGAGTGTGAGGGGAAATAAAAAAGTTGCCATCAGAAGGTTAAAATACCTATGCTACTTACGAAATGAAACGCTCAGTCGTGGTGTGTGTGTGTGTGTGGAGAGAGAGAGTGTGTGTGAGGGGAAAAAAAAAAAGTTGCCATCAGAAGGTTGAAATACCTATGCTACTTACGAAATGAAACGCTCAGTCGTGGTGTGTGTGTGTGTGTGGAGAGAGAGAGTGTGTGAGGGAAAAAAAAAAGTTTGTTTACAAAGTTTCAATGAGTTTCAATTATGCAAATAACCAAAGTTTGTTTACAAAGTTTGTTTACAAAGTTTGTTTATAAAGTTTGTTTACAAATTGTGTTTACAAAGTTTGTTTACAAAGTTTCAATGAGTTTCAATTATGCAAATAACCAAAGTTTGTTTACAAAGTTTGTTTACAAAGTTTGTTAACAAATTGTGTTTACAAAGTTTGTTTACAAAGTTTGTTTACAAAGTTTCAATTATGCAAATAACCAAAGTTTGTTTACAAATTTTGTTTACAAAGTTTGTTTACAAATTTTGTTTACAAAGTTTGTTTACAAATTGTGTTTACAAAGTTTGTTTACAAAGTTTGTTTACAAAGTTTGTCTACAAAGTTTCAATGAGTTTCAATTATGTAAATAACCAAAGTTTGTTTACAAATTTTGTTTACAAATGTTGTTTACAAAGTTTGTTTACAAATTTTGTTTATAAAGTTTATTTACAAATTTTGTTTATAAAGTTTGTTTACACAGTTTGTTTACAAAGTTCACTTTTGTTTACAAAGTTTCAATTCGTTACCATGACAACGCCTATGACGTCACTTCCGGTCCAGACAACACTTCCGGTCCAGACAACACTTCCGGTCCAGACAGTATGACAGCAATTCCAGACAGTATGACGTCATCATGACGTCATTATCACGTCATGGATGGCCGCGCCTATCCTAACGCTTATCATCACTTCCGCTCCAGACAGCACTTCCGGTCCAGACAACACTTCCGGTCCAGACAACACTTCCGGTCCAGACAGCACTTCCGGTCCAGACGCTATGACGTCACTTCCAGACAGTATGACGTCACAAAGTGACCCAGAACTCTCGTTTCCTATCTACTGCTTAATATAATTTAGGTTATCATACGTTTTTAGCTATGAGAAGGTTTGGGCCCTAAATTCATTTGGGATCCTTTTGGCCGGGCGGGTTTCAACTATGACAGATTTTGCTTTAGGGATATTTTGGCCTAAATTTATTTGGGGACTTAATGACCGGGGACATTGTGGCTGGTGTTAAATTTAATAAGCGTTAATGTAGGAAATCATACGTTTTTTTTTTTTGCTTTGGGAACATTTTGTCCCTTAATTCATTGGCGACTTTATGGCCAGGTACTTCATGGCTGGTGTACCTAGCTCCTGTACAGCTTCCTCCGGGGGGGGGGGGGGGGGGGACTAGCTAGCCTAGGCTATCTTTCCCCCTCTGGGATATTTCGCCCCCTCCATACAAAACTCAACAAATGCCATAAAAACTTAACTTCAAAACTTCATTTGATAAATGCTGAATTTTTAACAATAATAACCAAGTTGAACAATTTAAAAAAAAAAACAATTGCCAATTTCCACAAGGGTTAAAGGTCATAAACGGGCAGTGTAATTATGATGAATTTTCGCAATGTAAATCATCACAAGACATTTTCTCAGCCTTCCTAGTGGGTTTAATGCTCGTGGTTCAGCAGCGTAGGTCAGCTACTTGTAGATTGGGTTGCCGACCAAAAAGCGCTGTGTCGTTTGCTAAACTTTCGATTCCATTTCGAATTATGAATTTCAAGATGAAATACTGACCCATTTATAATTACCTGTAACAAGTAACATCTCATGTCGAAGAAATTTTTTGCTACAAAATGAATTTCCCTGAGATTCTTAGTTCTGTTATTTATTTAGCAAGTGATACCAGGCGGTGAAAAAGCTTCCAATTTGTACTTACAGTCAGGACTAAATCTGATGCCGAAACTTAAAATTACCCGGGATTTCTTATCTAGCTGTTTTAATCGCCTGTTACAATACATCAATAAAAATTAAAACAAAACATGTGGGTTCATTTTATTTCAATACAGCGGCGATGTGACTGCCATTGGTGAATGCGACGGAGATTAAACAATTATATTAACCTTACTCATTTTGGTTATCACAGAGTCGAATATTAGAAGGAGGATAAGGACGAGTTGCAATTGTGGCTATGATTCGGCAGCGGAAAGAAAGATAAATGGAGAAAATAGGGGAAAACTAGAATGGCTTGGGGGAAGCGAACAGGGGACAGAAACAAAAAAACGTAAAAAACGGGAGGGGGGAGCAAGCCTTGGTGGGGGAAGGGAAGCTGAACATGGGGCAAAAATACCAGGTGAGGAGGTGGAAGATATACCAGTCTAGCTTCCCCGGTGAGGGGGGGGGGGGGGATAGCCTAGTCTATCTTCCCTCTGTACAAGGGACAAGATATACTGACTGTTACATCGGGCACCTTATAGCAGGGGTAAAGCTTAATACATCGTTAATTTAAGCTATCATAAATTGTTTTGGCTTTGAGAACGTTTTGGCCCTAAATTTATTTCGGAACCATACGGCAGGGGACCATATGGCCAGAGATATCCAGAAATATTGTGGCCGGGTAAAGCTTAATAATAAAGCGTTAATTTAGGTTATAGATTTTTTAGTTTTGGGGACATTTTGGCCCGAAATTCATATGGGGACTTTATTGCCGGCTAGTTCATAGCCGGGGTAAAGTTTAATAAATCGCTAATTTAGACTATCATAAGTTGTTTTTGATTTGGGGACGTTTTTGCCCTAAATTCATCTGGGGGCCTTATTGCAGCGTACTTCATGGCCGGGGAACTTATGGTTGGGGTAAAGCTTAATAGATTGTTAAATTAGGTTATCATAAGTTTTTTTTTGCTTTGGGGAGGTTTTGGTCCTAAATTCATTTGGGGACCTTATGGCAGGGGTCATACGGCCGGTGTAAAGCTTAATAAAGTTTAATTTAGACTATACGTTTTTGCTTTGGGGACGTTTTGGCCATAAATTTACCTGGATACTTAATGACCAGAACCTTATGGCCAAGCACTTTTTGACCGGGGAAGTGTTGTCCTGGTTTCCACGAGAAATTTTGCTTTGGGACGTTTTGGCCCTAAATTGATTTGGGGATCTTACGGCCGGGGATGTTACGGCCGGGTACCTTATGGCCGGGGTAAGGCTTAAAGCGTTTATTTAGATTATCATACGTATTTCAGCTTTGGGGCGTTTTGGCCTTAAATTCATTTGGGGACCTTATGACCCGGGACTTTATGGACGGGGACCTCATGGCCGGGGATGTCTTGTCCTCGATTCCACTACGACAAAGTTTGCTTTGGGGGCGTTTTGGCAGATCAAAATTGTGGGAGATGAATGATCCATTACCTATATCGCACATCAAGAGGCCCTTCACGACCATGAAATTTGCAGGATTTTCAGTTACAGTCAGTGGAAAAATAATGAAGTTTTTATAGCGGTACTGAAATTTCCTCTCACGGTTTGCATTAATATTTAGTGATTAGCGTATCTTCGGCAGAAGCTCGAGCCTTGTTCCCTTGTATCTATGAATTAAATACAGAAATATTAAAGATGTAACCTATCTTGTAAAATAAGCGAAATATGTTTATTGAATTATGGCTCATCACATCCGTCTTGTAGTTGTCGCAAATTGCGCAAAAAAGTCGCAAATTGCGCAAAAGACTCGATCCTTTTTCAGCTTCCCAACCAGGCAAGATTTGGATCAGACTTGATAGATGTGCCTGATAAACAACAATTGTCATTTCATTATTTGCAGGTTTTTGTTGTTCTGCATTGTAGAATTATTATTTTTTTTATAAATGTAAGTGTTTCACAAATTCAGCAGTATACTTCTGAAGTATGATTTTATACGTAATACTTCTATTTACAGAGCACACATTACTTTGTGTAGGCTCGTGGGAAATAGACAACTACCTATTTGTTATAGCAACAGATCCAAATCCCAACAGTCCACCACAATTTACACTAGTAAGTACTTGTGAACAGCCATTACACTCAGGATGTGCTTGTAAGGTAAGTACGTGTGATCAGTGATTACACTCAGGATGTGCTTGTAAGGTAAGTAGGTGTGATCAGCCATTACACCCAGGATGTGCTGTAAGGTAAGTACGTGTGATCAGCCATTACACTCAGGATGTGCTGTGAGGTTAGTACATATGTGATAAGCTATTACACTGAGAATTGGAATTAAGCAGTTCATCAAGCAAACTCAGAAACTTTTTAATAAAAATAGAAAATAATAACTTGTTTTATACAATCTTAACTTGGTGATCAGGGATTTTTGTTTTCTTTGAGAATCTTTGAAAAAATTAAAAAATGCCATTCATAGTTTGTGCATTTTAAAAATTCTTCCATTTATTATTATAGATATATAAAATCAATTATCGCCAAGTCCTGTGTCCCCTTTTGTATCTATTTTCAGAGATTTTCTAAGTCAAGCACGAAGTCAGAAGGCTTTATTCATGCTCAGTTGTACTTTAGCCCAGTTGTGACTTCAAAATTCAAAGGCGCGGCGTGGAAAGATTTGCTCTATGTGGAGTTAAGAATGAAACCAAGCGGTAAGTCGCTTACTCTGTTTTCTGAGGTTTTTTTCGAGCACACACAGTGTCTTACTGCATTATTGGAAGATGAAATTACACATAAAACACTCGTTGGTGCTGAAATAAATCTAGACAAAATTTCTTTCCCGTTGCTGGCGATAAAGCAGAACATGCAGGGTGGTATATATTTTGCTTGTACATCTCATGAAAAATGCAGTCGTATAGTATTCGTCGCTAAAGTGGTAACTGAGGGCGTTATGAATACCCTGCCATAATTCCCCAATGACGTTATTATTGTGTGAAAAGATTCATACTGTAGTTTCTACAGTTGCAACTCGCTTTCGGTCCAACCCCCCCCCCTCTCCCTAAGGCGGGAGGGGGGGGCACTCGCGTACCAACTGACTTTTTAAAGCGCGCCCTAAACGCGGAGTGCTAATTTTGGAATTATACCCCCTTTCTAAACAAAACGCGGAGTACATTTCTGAAAAAAACTCCTCTTTTGTAGGAAACGCGGAGTACTGATTGAAAATTATCCCCTTTTTAACGAAATTGACAGTCCGCGTCTACCGCGCCAGGCCTCAAAATTACTCCGTAATTCCGCTTTTTTTTGTTTGCTTTTTTTTTCTTTTTTTAACAAATATGACACCAAGTTACAATTACATAATCAATTTTTCTTTTCCATAAAACCTACAATATTACATTATATTATATTATATTATATTATATTATACTCAGTTCTCTGATGCTTATATTATATTATATTATATTATATTATACTCAGTTCTCTGATGCTTATATTATATTATATTATATTATACTCAGTTCTCTGATGCTTCAGATCCTGACTTGTGTTCTGATGAGAGCGGACTGTGTGAAATATTTTCAAAGGAAGGCCGTTGTAAAAATGAAGGATATTACTTCTATGGGAATTACTGCAAGAAATCATGCGGTCTGTGTGGTAAGATCCCTACAACTCAGAAATTCTTCCAATACGGTAAAATTTGGATTTGGAAATGCTCTTCTTACACAGAAGTAGTTGGTCCACTGAAAGCTATTGTTTTACAGAGGTTATGGATTGGCTACTGTTGTGATTTCTTGTAACAGTTTCAAAAACAGGTTCGGGCACAGTGTAACATTCAGACTGGTGTTTAGAATTAGACCAGTTGTTATTACAAGATACTTCCCAGGAATACAAGCAGTGTTTGACGGCTTCCCGTGACACCTGAACTGAGCCCCCCGCCCCTGAGCCCCGCAATTCAGATTTGTGTCAATTTAATCAGCTTCGGCTCACTTTGTCTTTGGGTTGTGTCATTCTTTTTTTTTTTCGAACATAACCTGACCAAGGCATACTCAATATTTAGCATTCCAATATTGTGAGGCTGATTTTTTAACAAAAAAGTTTTATTTCTCATTTTTTGGCAAACGCTTATTATCCGTTTAGTAGAGCATAAGCATATTGTATTATAGAATTCAACCCTAGATGTCTGACGTTCGTTCGTTTGTTATCTTAGCTACTTTGCACCCTGACAACGAACATGAAAATCTAGTCCGAGACCACCCAT
Source organism: Protula sp. h YS-2021 (assembly GCA_949752745.1). Taxonomy (NCBI): domain Eukaryota; kingdom Metazoa; phylum Annelida; class Polychaeta; order Sabellida; family Serpulidae; genus Protula; species Protula sp. h YS-2021. The sequence goes on from OX457025.1 coordinate 23,246,743, forward strand.
CCCACCCCCGCCCTCAGCTCTCACTTATTGTTTTCCTAGTCCCCATATGGAAATAACTAGTCGACATTGATAAAATTTTCGTTTGATAAAATAAAATGAAGTGATAAAATATTCGTTTATAAGTAACCGGTTAAACAATACACATTGCTTGAAATGTTACTCATATTGTCGCATGTACATAAAATGCATGAAAACATAAAAAAATCGCATTCTGTTTTGTTTTTTTGTTTTGTTTTTTGCGAATTAGCTCTTTCACAGTTGGTTTATGACCACCCAGCCAACAGTGCGAGGTCACAATACTTTGGATAGAAGTTGAAACCCAACGTCGCATCCATGTCTAGTTTTGATTACTGATTACAAACACCCTGATTACCCCACACCTAATCAGTGACAATCACAGTGACTTTTGGTCACCCCTCCGTCGAAATACCCACCATTTGGGTCATCCATATGAATTCTGTTTTCATGCATATTTTTCAAAAGCAGGAGGGAGAGGGGAAGGGGGTGGGGAAGGGGGAACTTGCTTGCTCATCACATTCTCATAATTCGCGTCTTCATTTTGGCTTATTTTCGAAGCGATCTGTCATGGTTCCTTCTGCCGGTGGTGAGAATGTTGCTTGGATCTGTCCCCGATTACCACAGAACGCAGACTTTCCGACCTTTACAGCAACGTTTAAACACAGTGTATTCAATGTTGCAACAAAAAACGTTATTTCGACATCGGAGAAAGAAAATGTATAGCCGCAACCAAAAATGAAGTGAACGTTGCTTATCTAACGTATATTCAACGATCAGTGACGTTAGGAAAATTGTTTTTTTTTTGTCGCAACCAAGTTAAAACTAGATGTAATGTTGCAGTTTGGTAGGACTGACGCTTTCACCTCAAATCAACGTTGGATCAACATTCCAATGTTAACTGGAACTTTTTTCTCTCAATTTGTAGATCTGGTTCCGAGTCCTTACGCGGAGTGCGATTTACCACTGCAGATGCAAGGAGACTGGGTGCTGTTTGAAACAGGACATCAAGAAATGGTCACAGTAATATCTGGGACAATGACCTTCTCCAGACTCGGAACCTTCATATGTAAAAGCAAACACTGGATCAAAAACTACTACAAATTCATTTCTATATTCAACAATGGATGGTAAACTATGGACACTTGATTCCATTTTAATTCTGTTTCATTAACAATCTCTTTTTAAGTAAAACTATTTTTGGAAGCTACCTAAAAGATAGCCAGTAAATTTCGGAGGTCACACAAGTAGTAACCAAGTAGTTCTGCCAGCCTATTACGTACCCTTGTTTGTGCAACATGAAGGCTTTAATGAAACAGCTTCTTTCGTTTTGTCTTCTTTTTGTTTTTGTTGCTCAATTTAAGTTGTGAAATTTCTGCCTTTGAGCGAAAATGATTATTTACTGCATGGTGTAAATACTATATTGCATTGCTATATTTATCGTTCTTTTGTGCATGCGCACCCACGCAGCAGACCACGCTACACCTGTATGAATATAGGATTCGACTCGCGTAACGGATTTCTCGAATTACAAATTGGTAAATTTTTATTCCGTTTGAAAAAGTAGTAGTTATAGGCATAGGATAAACATAATTTAGGTTAATAACAAATAATATAAAAAATACCATTCTAATTCGTTGTATTTGGAAATGAATCAAACCTTTGAGTGGCAAATACCTCTGTCTGCCCGATTTAACAAGAAATGGTGTTTTGTTGACAGTGGCTCTCCAAGGGAACCTAATCCCCCGGGGAGGTGGGGGGGGGGGGGATGGTGGCACTATCATATGTGTCACCATGTCTGTCCAAACAGTCACGCGAAGTTCCAGTTTTCAATAAAAAAACGGGGTGATTTTCATTCAGAACACCGCGTTTCGGAGCTTCACTCGTTTGGCTAAAAAAGGGGTAGTTTTCAACACACCCAAGGTAACTAATTGGTACGTGATCCCCCCCCCCCCCCTGGTCGTTACCAAGGGTTTGGGAGAACGCTTTTGAGGCTTAATTGTCTTCTTATTCGGGGGTCAACTCTTAAGGCATGACACACTGTTAACTCTTCTTCACGGAATTAATACACATAAAAAACACCTGTTAAAAGTATCTAAATTGCCTCTTTACTGCTATAATTGATAAAAACTAAATAAATTGAATAAAATCAGACAATCGTGTTCATTTGCATGAGTTCAATAATTGACGACATGGAAACAGCAACGAAAATGCTTATTTTTCGTTAATTTGTTGCAGCTGCAAGCAGCCGCGTGGATTATTCGTTTGAAATGTGTGACTTTGAAACGGGTTCAACCACCAGAAAAAAGCTATACCGTTAGTTGTTTTAATTGTTTTTTTTTGTTGTTTTTTTTGTAAGTTTAAAACATTTAAGTGAACGCTTTTATAATGCCATGCCTTAGTGAGTAAAAAAAGGCACACTGAACAGTAAATCCCAAGAATAATCCTCCACAGGGCATTACCTTAGATTATTCTTCTTTCCTAGGCCGTTAAAATGTGCAAATATGTAATGAATGGGATATTTTTCAGGCCCTGCACCCTGTGTCTTTATGCTTTATGATTCATTACTCCTGAGCGCATGTTGTAAGGGGATGAAATAAACGTGTGTTCCTACTTCGTGCGTGGCAAATTAGGAATGTGTCACCTCAAGGATCAAATCGATTAGGCCAAAAAATAAAGAAAAAAAAAACAGAAGCACTGCTAACGACAAAAAAATCGCTGTCGTTTACTGGCAATCGTCCCAGTGGGCTATGCCATGCTATGCCATGCCCCGAGAAGCATTGTAACAATATCGCAAACTCTTGGAAACATAAATCATCTTGAGATGTCATGTTTCTTCTTTGTTGTAGCTGTTGTCGTAAATTTTGCTTTATATTGCAGCCATGAGGGACGTAACTATGTTTGACTGCGGTCTACGTGGTGAGGTGCACATTGAAGGCTTGCTGGAGGGGGGCATTTCATGTCAGGGTACACTCTCAGATTGGAGCCCTTCTAGTTGTGCAGCCGTTCCAGGTCTGTCACTAACTTTCCGCGGTTGTGATGGCAACGTGACTAGTCTGCGCAGAGGTAGGTGCTGTCATAAAAACATCAAATGCAACGAGCCTTTCGATTTCAAGTCCTAACTTTGCAGGAATAAACACACGCAAACAGCGGGAAACCGGAAACAGGACCACCAACTGGACTGAATTATATATATATATATATATATATATATATATATATATATATATATATATATATATATATATATATATATATATATATATATATATATATTGTGGGGGGGGGGGGAGGGGTCTTAAAAACAGACACATAGAATATGTCTATTGAAGAAGTGGATCTACTTGAGCTGCTGCTGAGGTGGTCCCACTTCCGGTTCTGCCCTGTTCCTCGCTTCCACTTAAATGTGTTGTTAGTTTTAGCTCTTTAAACAAGAGTCAGTGGTGCTGTCACTAACTTAACTCTAGAAAACATTTTTTTTTCTTATTAAGTAGTTTGGAAATCATCCACAATAATTTGTGTTATTTTAAACTGCACAGAAATGTGCTGTTATTCACGTAAATAGTTTGTTACAGAATTTACCTGTGATGCCCGTATCGAGCTACAGAATGGCTATGAAATGCTACTGACAAAAGAATTCGTGGACGGGCCGCGATTTCAGGCCCTTTACCAGTGCTGGGTGAGGGCATTATTTTCTATGTAAAATATAAGCCGGGTATTGCATGGGTGGGCAATAACTGTAGTATACTGAACGCTATACTGCTGAAGGTGAAATAGTGTGGATAGTCCCATTGCCTTAAGTTAACAGTAAAATTGACGCAAAAGAGCCTATATGCACTGCGAGAGTCAGTATGCACTGTGGTTCATGAAGAAGTCTGATATAAAAACTTAATAATTCTTGCAAACTGAATTGCAGACGGGCTTAAGAACCGTCAATCTCACGTGCTGCTTGCATTCATATTTGCTCTGTCGGTGCATTAGGCTTTCAGGTTCGCCCTGCCGGCTCATTCCGCTTTCAGGTTCGCGCTGTCGGTACATTCGGCTTTAAGACTCGCGCTGCCGATGCATTCGATTTTCAGGTTCGTGCTACCGCTGCGGATGCGTTCGCTTGTCAGGTTCGGCTTTCAGGTTCACGCTGCTGGTGCATTTGGCTTTCAGGTTTACGCTGCGGGTGCGTTCGCTTATCAGTTCGTGCTGCCGGCTCATTCGGCTTTCAGGTTCGCCCTGCCGGTGCATTCGGTATTTAGGTTCGCGCTTCTAGTGCATTCACCTTTCATGTTTCCGCTGCCGGTGCATTCGGCTTTCAGGTTCGTGCTGCCAGCGTTCGCGCTGCCAGTGCATTCGGCTTGGGAAAGCTTCTATTCAGATAGACTATCACCTCATAAAGTTATGTTTTTATCTCCTATCCCGGTGGTAATCGATGATTGGCTATTGATCATGACTGAGTACTTTCGCACAAACTCGAGAAACACGAAACATTTTCTGTGAGTATTTTATACCATAGCAAACAAAATTTTATGCGTAGAAAATGTCCCACGTAACGCGGGGGAAGGGGGGGGGGCACTTGGAATCAGATGCATTACCATGCGTTCTAAAAACGGCCAGAAAGGGTGCAATTTTGAGTTTAGACGCGGTCTGCGCGGAGTGTCAATGTCATAAAAATGGAGGTAATTTCCATTCAGTATTCCGCGTTTCCCACAAAAAGCTGTGTGTTTTTCAGATCTGCACTCCGTGTTTAGTTAAAACAAGAGATATTATTTCAAAATAGAACTCCGCTTTTAGGGGTCATTTCAGAAAGTCATGGACATGCACTGTAACCAGTTGGTACGTGAGTGCCACCCCTGATGTAACAGTATATCTTGCCCCCTGTACTGTTCCCCCCAGAGGAAGATACACTAGGCTATCCCCCTGCACCTGGTATTTTTTGTCCCCCCCCCCCCCCCCATTGGTATCACTTTCTAAAATTAAGAGTAGTGTGAAAATAAGAGTTCTACCACACTGACAAGTAGTTAAGAAAATGATAGTAGTTAAAAAAAAGAGAGTTCCGAAACACCCTGAGTAGTATGAAAAGAAGAGTTCCACCACACTTTTGCGGTAGAACTCTTAAGAGTTCTACCACACTTTGTGACGTCATACTGTCAGGAAGTGGCGTCATCATGTCTGGAAGTGACGTCATCATGTCTGGACCGGAAGTGACGTCACGATAAGCGTTAGGATAGGCGCGACCATCCATGACGTCATAATGAGGTCATAATGAGGTGATAAGAGTTCTACCACACTTTTGTGGTGGTTCTCTTAAGAGTTCCACCACACTTTGTGACGTGATACTGTCTGGACCGGAAGTGTTGTCTGGACCGGAAGTGTTGTCTGGACCGGAAGTGTTTTCTGGACCGGAAGTGCTGTCTGGACCGGAACACTAAGCGTTAGGATAGGCGCGACCATCCATGACGTCATAATGAGGTGATAATGAGGTCATAATGAGGTCATAATGAGGTCATAATGAGGTCATAATGAGGTCATGCTGTGTGGCGGCTTCCTAGGGTTTCAGTCGATGATCGTCGAAGTCAATGAAGTCAAGCTTTCATTTCCGAAGTCAATCGACAACAGACCCTAAAAAGTGATGACCCCCCCCCCCCCCCCCATCGAAATTGTGATTTTTGCATATTTATCCGTTTCAGACGATTCTGAACATTTTTCATTTTTTGGGTCGACCGACCCCCCCCCCCCCCTCGAAATTGTGATTTTTGCATATTTATCCGTTTCAGACGATTCTGAACATTTTTCTTTTTTTTTTGGGTCGACCGACCCCCCCCCCCCCCCCTCGAAATTGTGATTTTTGCATATTTATCCGTTTCAGACGATTCTGAACATTTTTCATTTTTTGGGTCGACCGACCCCCCCCCCCCCCCTCGAAATTGTGATTTTTGCACATTTATCCGTTTCAGACGATTCTGAACATGGACGAGTTCAAGTGAACTCAAAACTTTGCAAGGGAGCTGACTCAGCAAACAGTTGGGTATAAAATGGAGTGGACTCAGCAGAGTGAAGTCATTTCTCAGCAGACAGTTGGAGGGAGTAGATCATCAATACATTGTGGCAGTCATGGAGAACAAGACAAGCAGCAGCAGCAGCAGCTTTAAAATTAGTGCTAGCTTAACCATTACTGTGGAGCATGGAGAATATGGGCCATTTCTACGCATCACACGTGGAGAGAGATGGTGTGCTTATTCACCATCTTTGTGGAAGATTGTGTGCCAGAGCTTGAAAAATTTACGCGACATTGGCTTCAAACTATACTTAACGCAAACGAAGTGGCTTGAAGTCATTTCATACTTGGATATGCGCTATGTGAGTTTTGTGCGCACGTCACGGTTTGAAGGGAAAGAATACACATATCACATCAACATGAATGATGGTGAATGGGAGACACTGCTTCAGGAGATGGACAACATCAACTCAGCCCTATCGCCATGTGAGGAATGTCATGTCATAACTCCTATCAAGCTGCAAAAGGATGGTCGGATGAACGTGTCAAAGCTATCCAAGAAAAGGCTGGCTGAAGTTCAGGTGGAGAACATGAACGTACAAAATCAACTTGGACTTACCTGCGACTATTGTGGTGCTTGTGGATATGTGGAGGATTATCATTGCCACTGTCACAAGTATAATTGCAAGATGTGTGAACCAAACAACTTCTGCGGCAAGTGTGGAGTACTTAAAGTCTGTGAAGCAAAGTAAAAGCCCACAAGACACTGAAACAAGATGGATGCATGTTTTAAAAATGCTTATGTTGACTTGATGATTGCTAAACTTGCTAGCTGTGGCACTCCAGACTATCAACTTTATCATTTGGATGCTTTTTGGGATGTTGTACATCATAGTCTTGATGTGATTGAACTGCATTCAAGATTTCTTGGAGAATGTCATAAAATTGGAATAGAAGAAGATCCTGACTTTGACTTTGATTCTGCACTTTATTCTGCTCGCACTGATGTTGAAGTATATTTCACCGTGGTTGACTATTTGAGAGATTGTTGTAAAGAAGAAGAGGAAACCGAGCAGCTTTATCAGGTAAGAGAACCTTTTTTAAACATGTTTATGACAACATAGTGAATTGATAACAATGTTTTTCTTACTAGCAAATTTAGTTTTATGTGAGTGGTTTCAACGTAAACAAAGAAAGAATATGATAGAAGAGGCAGCAAATATATAAAAAGATATTTTATTACAGGAAGAAACCGACATGTCAGAATAAAACAGCAGAAGCAAAGTCAACATGGAGAATCTTGTACTATTCAGCGGTCATAAGGACGTTCTTTCAAACATGTTTCCAACACGACTTGAAAAGTATGGACATGTGTTCAACTCAAGTGAAGCTTTGTATCAATATGAGAAAGCAGTGTTTCATCACCGTCCAGATATTGCTTCAGCCATTATGTCATCCAGAAATGGATATGAAGCAAAACGTATTGCTAAAGGGATAAAGCCATGTCCTTACCAGCGAAGAGAAGTAAAATGCAAGATGTTTTACAAGTCAAATGGAATCAGTGTGTATTGTTTCGCAACAAGTTGAAAGAATGTAAAGACAAAACTTTAGTTGAAGCAACGTATGATCATTGGTGGGGAGCTGGTGTGAAACAAGTGTCATCTGGATATCCTGGCCAGAATATTATGGGAAAGTTGTTAGAACTGTTGTGTGAGACTTGATGTGCAGACGTGTGAACATGGAGAAGTGTGTTAAGTGAACAGCAACTGGAAAAAACTTGCTGAATTTGACAGACTTATGCTACATTGCCGGAGCAGCATAACCTGACAGACTTGTGCTACATTGCCGGAGCAGCATAACTTGCTAAACCTGACAGACTTGTGCTACATTGCCGGAGCAGCATAACTTGCTAAACCTGACAGACTTGTGCTGCATTGCAAGACTCACAAGACTGCATAATGGCGGACATGACACTGAGACAATATATTGTGCAAAAAGCTTATTGTGAAGAAATGTTATCAGCTGTAAAAAAGTTTGCATATTTAGTCTGTCCTGCTTGTCAACATGAAGAGTGCCAAGAACATACTTGTCATACTCCATGTGTTTATACATATTGGAATGAAGCTAAATATTACATTCATTTAGATAAAGTGTTAGAGAATGCAAATCAACGTTGTGAGAAATATGGTGTAGATGCTATTACATTGGATGAACTCAGTCATTGGTTAGTGTTCATTGAAGACCAATGGTCTCCAGTGATTCATACCATTGTATCCATACTTGATTTGTAAAAAAAACGTGTAAGTTAAGTTATAAATGCATGTTAGTTAAGTGATGTTGGTTGAGTTATAAAATAAAAGCTGTTCTGTTGAGAAGGTGGTTTTCATTCGGTGTGACCATGTCGACGTGGAAAGACTACTTGACCAATATTTACTTCAAACCTGGACAGCCTGGAGCATTTGCTGGTCCTTACAAACTGTATCACATCTTACGAAAACATAATCAACCAGTCACACATTCACAAGTGAAGAAATGGCTACAGGATCAAGATGCTTTCAGTTTACTCCAACCTGTCAAATACAGGTTCAAAAGACAACGTGTGATTACACGTGGCATTGATGACATGTGGGATATTGATTTGGCTGATATGGGAAACATAGCTCCCTATAATGATGACATACGCTTTTTACTCATTGTCATTGATGTGTTTTCCAAATATGTCTGGGTACAGCCAATACCTAATAAATCACATACCAGCGTCATACAAGCTTTCCAAAAGATTTTTCATGACACACGACGAAGACCGCGAACTCTAAGGTCTGATAAAGGAACAGAATTTAAAAACAGATGGGTAAAAGCATTTTTGAAGAAAGAAGGCATTCATGCTTATACCACAAAGAATGAAACCAAAGCCAACTTTGCTGAAAGAGTCATTCGTACTCTAAAGGGAATGATGTATCGGTATTTTCTACATAATCAAACTTACCGTTACTTAGACATTCTTCCAGACTTGGTGTACAATTACAACCATAGACCTCATGGTTCTCTTCCTAATAAATATGCTCCAGCCGAGATTCGTAAAGACAACGAATCAAAAGTGTGGAAGTATATGTATGTCGACAAACTGAAATTGAAACCGAAGAAGAAGAAGTATAAATTTAACATTGGCGATCATGTTCGCATTTCTCACATTAAATACGTGTTTCAACGCGATTATCACATCAAATGGACGCAAGAAGTCTTCATTGTCACACATCGTTGTAAGAAGCAAGGAATACATTTGTATCGTGTGAAAGACTTTTTAGACGAAGATATTGATGGACATTTCTATGAAGAAGAACTGCAGAAAGTGACCAAAGATATTGAATCTATTTATAGAATTGAAAAGGTCTTGAAAACACGTAAAAGACGAGGAGGTGTGAAAGAATTATTTGTCAAGTGGTTAGGTTGGCCAAACAAGTTTAACAGTTGGGTGAAAGAAACAGACATTCAACAATGAAGCATCCATTTACATGTTTAGTCTCTGGACCTACAGGCAGTGGCAAAACGTCTCTGGTGAAGGAAATTCTAGAACAAAAGTTGATTCAACCCTCTCCAAAAAGCATTTTATGGCTCTATGCAGCAGATCAGCCTTTGTACAAGGGAATGAAAGGCGTGGAATTTTACCAAGGCATTCCAGATGACATTGAAGAGCGTTTTAACCCGAAGAAACCAAACTTACTTATCGTTGATGACTTAATGACGAAATGTCATAGTGATGAGCGAATGACACGTCTCTTTAGTGTTGGCAGCAGTCATCAAAATCTAAGCATTATCTTTATTGTGCATAATTTATTCCATCATGGGAAAGAGATGCGAAATATTAGTTTGAATACACATTATATCATTCTGTTTAAAAATCCGAGAGACAGTCAACAAATTAGTACATTGGCGCGGCAAATGTATCCTGGAAGATCTCAATTTCTCATAGAAGCCTATCAAGATGCTACTAGCAAACCTCATGGTTATTTATTCATTGATTTAAAACCAAAGACAAATGATCAACTACGTATTCGTACAGGCATTTTACCAAAAGATACACATTATGTATATATTGATAAAGCAGTGTATGAACAAGAACCAACTCATTTGACCATTCGCAGTCAAGATGTCTAAACGTATTCGAGCGAACCAGCCGTTTCTTCATTTGCTTGCACGCAGTGGGCCTAAACGACGTAAATCCTTGCTACAGCAAGCTACAAAGGAGGAATTAACAAGCTTGTTTGAAATTTGTTTGAATATATTGCAAGGACATTTACCCTTAAGCTCAAAACGGTTTAAGGAATTTAAACGTGAACGTCATACGCTACGTACTCTAGCAGATAAGAAGATATCCCTTCGACGAAAAAAGAAGTTGATTAATCAGAAAGGAGGATTCATTGGAGCTATTGCTAGATTGGCATTGCCCTTGTTAGCCAAACTACTGCTAAAATGAAACATACGATGAAAATGGTCCTCATTCCTGAATATGAATATAAAATGTTGCTAGAAAAGAAGGGAAAAGATGGTGAAATCAAAACGAAAGTGAATAAACTTTTACGTGGGAAACGAACACGTGAAAAGGCTATAGAAATGTCTCAACTTCTTGGTCGTCATTTATGAACAAGTCAGTCTAGGCAGCAAAAGCCCTCATCATCATCATCATCATCATCACCTGAAAAGCCAGAAAAGTTATTTTTAAGTCATTTTCAACCTATCTATCATGGAAAAATAACACAACTTTTAGCAGAACTGAAGAAATATGGTGTTAAATGGACAGAGAAGAATGAACTTGTGTTGAAAACGGGTGATATTATAGCAAATTCCAACATGGTTGATTTGATGAAAGAAGCATTGGTGGCGACAAGAAGAAAAGAACGAGCCATACCACCATATGGCTGGCATCCATTTATCCAAGATTGTTGATGCTAATATTCCAAAAACAATGTTTAGTAAAAAGACCACTCGTGACGACATTACAACAGAAATGAAACAACGTCAACAAAGACAGTTTCCTGAAGGATGGGAAAATTTTTAACATGGCTGAAAGAGCTATGTTGTTGCCAAGAAGATAAACCAACTATTCCTGTAAAAATAAGATGTACAAGTGCTTGTTGTGAAGGAGAAGTCATAGATCATGTAGATCATCATCATGATGTGAAAGATCATTTACATACTTGGTCGAATGGCGCGCGCTATCGTGAAGTATATAGACAACGTCAACGCACCTATACCATTTAGTTTCCATCATGGAGTCGACAAGCTTTTACATCACTTTGCCTAGCAATGCGAGTATGACCTATTATCCCAACAACAAGGCTTCGAATTATCAAATTCGTATGCCTCGAACCATTTATCTGAATGGAAAATATGAAGTGGCTTTAGCTGAAATTCAATATCAACATACATGGACAACGATGAGACAGGGCATGGACTACTCTATTCAGTATCGACAAGAACTATTCGATGATCCTATTCTTAGCACTCTCGATATTCCTTATGGGTACTATAGAACCATACAAGAACTATGTGAGGCAGTCAATGAAGAAGCGACTAATGCTCTGAAACTTACAGAAGCTATTCGAATAAAGTATGATAAGATTAGACGACGTGTGTTTCTATTTCTCGATTATGGTTTTGAAGTGTCCTTTTCCACTGGATTAGCTGAGATTTTAGGATTTATCCCAGATCACTGGTATACTGAAACATGTACAGCTGACCATAAAGCGGATGTGAAACAGGGGTTTTATACACTGTATGTGTATTGTAGCATTTGTGAACCACAAGTTGTTGGTGATTATTACGTTCCGTTACTACGTTCTGTTGGCATACAAGGCCATGATGGAGATATTATCATGAAAACGTATGGCGAACCGCATTATGTTCCTGTAAACACATCCAAATTTGACATGATAGAAATGAATATTAAGGACGACACAGGCCATAATGTTCCATTTCAAACTGGAAAGGTGATCTGTAAACTTCATTTTCGACCAAAAGCAATATGAAAGCTTATACACACGATCCGTCTGCATATCGCAACCATTTTCTTCGTCAAGTGGGCGAGGAATTACCAGGATTCAAAGGAGCGCGAATCCAATATGGCGATGGTATTGGTTCAATACTGGGATCATTGGCTCGCAAAGCTATTCCACTACTTAAGGCTGGGGCTATGATCGTTGCGCCACATCTTAAGAAGGCTGCAAAGAATGTCGCGAAAGATGTGACGGGCCGAGTAGCAGAACGTGTGTTTGGAGAACAAAAGCGTGTGCAACCAACGAAACGTGCCAGAAGACGAAAAACAGCCAGACGGATAACATCAAAATATCGCAAAGATATCTTTTGAAATCATGTCTCTCATTCATAATCATTCGTGTGAATGTAGTCTTTCTCCATTGGAATGGTTTCACGTACCACCGACGCAAACTGCTGTAGAGAAAAGTTATAATGTTGACTATCAACCACTTACAAGTATTAGAGAAGGCGCTCCAATAGAATTCTACATTCCTGCGAGTACAGAAGAATATCTGGATTTAAAGAACAGCAAACTTCATATTGTATGTCGCATTCTAAAGGCCGATGGAACAGAGTGTGGCGCAGATGATAATGTCTCTTGCATCAATGATGTGTTTAATGGGTTATGGTCTAATATTGAATTGTTTCTGAATGATCGTTTGGTTTCGCATAGCAACAATACTCATGGTTATACCAGCATTATCTCTCATCTCATCCATGATTCGGAAGAAAGTCTGCATTCTGAGCGCTCTATGCGTCTCATGTACAAGGATACTGCTGGGTCAATGAATAGTCATGAGGTGAAAAGACCTAATCATGAACGATATGTATCCGGGTTTCATGTCAATGCTGACGGCGGTGACTTGGCTGAGCAAGGCAATAATGGCTTACATCATCGTTATTTGCATACTCGTCTTAGCCGTGATGTTATGCTCGCAGGTGGTTTAAGGATAGATTTGTTTGAGCAGGATCGTTATCTTCCGAATGGTATCAGTTTGAAATTGCGTTTCCATAGACAAAAAGATGACTATGTATTGATGGCTGCAAATAATACCTATAAGGTAGAAGTGAAAGAGGCATTTTTAACCATTCGCAAAGTGAGGGTGAGTCCAGGTATTCAGTTAGGACATACAGATGCATTGATGAAAAGTCCTGCCAAGATCATCATCACTAGAAAAGAATGTAAAGTCTTGGCTATTCCAGCAGGATTTCAGTCTTTTGTGAAAGATAACATCTTTTTGGGTCAATTACCAAATCGTATTGTCATTGGTCTGGTTCATAATGAAGCCTTTGGTGGATCAGTATTGAGGAATCCATATGATTTCAAACATTTTGATCTGGACTATATGCAACTGTACACGGATGGTGAACCAGTTCTATCCAAACCTCTCAAGCTTGACATTACACAGAACAAATACCTGGACGCTTTTGAAACGCTTTACAAATCGTTTGATCGGTTGAATGGTGAGAAAAGTTCCATTATAAAACGGGAAGATTGGCCTAGAGGTTATGCTTTATTTTCGTTTGACTTAACACCGGATTATGATGGCGATGATCATTTCCCCCTGATCAAGCATGGGAATTTGCGGCTAGAAATGAACTTTGCTACGGCTTTGCAACATACCTTCAATGTCATTGTCTATGCTGAATTTGACAACATTATTGAGATCAGTGCAAATCGCAGCATTCAATTCGACTACCAGTCATGAACACGAAGCAGATTGATGCCATATTGAGTCATGATGTCATGACTAAAGACTTATTTCAAGGCGTGTTTGCCATGGACCAGTTACCATCTTTACAACGCGGCGCCTATGTCATCAACACAGACGATCAAGATGAACCAGGAGAACATTGGGTGGCAGTGTATTATGATAAAGACCCTGCAGAATATTTTGACTCTTATGGACTGTTCCCTCTCGATGATCGTTTAGACATGTTTTTAAGAAATGACTATATGTATAATTCTATCTCATTACAAACGCCAATATCATCGTCATGTGGTTTTTATTGTGTATATTATATATTACATAGAGCTCGAGGTCAGAGTATGTTTGATATTGTGAATATATTAAAAAGAAAGGATGGTGATTTTATTGTAAAGGATTTTGTATATAGACATTATAAACCATTGTTTTATTAATGTTGTTGTTGTTATATTAGTTAAGTTGTAGTTAAGTTGTTGTTATATTAGTTAAGTTGTTGTTGTTGTTAAATAAAACAAACCAAGTTTTCAAACAGTCTTGTTTATTGTGTTCTATTTACAAATTCTTAACTACAAACACTATTTACAAAGTTTACAAACACTATTTACAAACTTTTATTTACAAAGTCTATTTACACTATTTACAAATTCTTAACTACAAACTTTTATTTACAAATTCTATTTACAAAGTTTACAAAGTCTATTTACAAACTCTTAACTACACACTCTTAACTACAAAGTCTATTTACACTATTTACAAACTTTTTATTTACAAACACATTCATTTTTCAATACATTCATCAATGAATACCATTCATTAGAATCTAAATTGATATAGGTATCATAGACATTACATCCATGTTTGTAAATGCTATGAAAGCTCACATAACACACATCACCAAACTTTATCCCTTTCACAGTTTCATGTTCAGACAGTTTCAGTTCATATCCTTCTTCTAAGTCAATGTCCATCACACGCATAGGTTGTGTCAGCTCAATGGATTTGATGCCCCGCTTGAGTTGTATTCCTCCCTCTTTGAATTCAAGCGTTAGGTTCTTTCCAATCCAATGCTTGTAACAGAGCGTACCATTCCACTGTGTTGAGGGTGATGTAGTCGTAGCATTCTGTAAGCTCGTCATATTGGCGAAATTGTACAAACACGTCTAAGCAGTTCTCAGTCACACGCACTTCTAATTCATTTGAGACTGCTAGGAGAAAGCCGGGCATTCTCAACTTGTCTAGGTGATCCTTCAACACGGATTGGTCATCAAGTGATAGGACGTGATACTGTCCAAAATGTCTTAGCACAATGTCATCATATTCGTTTCTCAGATATGAGAATCCATGCGTAATTGGTTTATATTCCGATAAAAAGTCTTCCATCTCGTTCAACAGTCAGATGAACTAGGAGCTGTCTCCTTGTCTGCAAAGACGTTTTTATGCTCGCAAGATGGTGAAGAGTGGATGTTGTATCGCTTCTAGGAATCGTAAGACTGCGCGCCAGTTCTTGATATCAAAGAGGATCAAATCTGTATATGGTGTATCTGGCACAACTCCCTTATAATCCTTTGGATAATCCTGTAAAAGATTTCTACAGAATGTCACACGTATCTTAGAATCATATTCAGCCACCGTCACTTCCACTTTATTTTCAAGTCTACGTTTAAACCCAGGTTCAAGCGGTATGTTTTTAAAGTCTTTCCACACTTCAGGTTTAAACCGATGATAACTTGTCTTAGAATCTAGTATCACTTCATTCCTCTCATTGACAGTAAGGTAAACACCACCGTTCAGCATGAGTGCATTCATGATTGTTACCTTGTTATGAGCCACCTTCTTGTCTACGAAGCCTTTTATCCACTTCTTTCACCTGCTTCTTCAGCATTTTCCATTCAGGTATTGTCAGCAAAATTCCCTTTTTCGTTGGACGGTTTTTTCCAGTCCCCTCATCTCTGAGGTATTTGCGAATGTTTATCACACCTTCATTACTTTGTTTCATAATCTTGATATACTTTCCATTGCCTAGAGAAAGCATTCCATCCCACGACTGTGGTGTTGGTGCTATCTCCACTTTTAATTTCTTGATGGTAGTATCAGGATGTTCCACATTCATGTCTTTCACTGTATCAGCAAGAGTATCCATATCCGTTGTTGCAGATCTTTTCCGATTCATGTTGACGCTTCAGTGTTCACACCTCAACTAACTCTAAAGTTGAAGTGTCTCCCCCTTATATACTGTAATGCCCATGCGCCAAAGTGGAATAGCCATCACTCATCACATATCGCTTGTCATCAAAGGGAGAGAGAGCCACTTTCCTCAACTTCTCCGAGAAGATCTGGTGGTCATGACTTCGAATGATGTGCCCTGTGGTTATCGTTTGCGTTTGGTTGAACAAACTGTCTCTATACTGCTTATGTTTCATACGTCTTTGACACGCGCGAGTGATGCCTTTGGCCGTACGTTTTTCTTTCCCACCATATATCATACTATACATTTTCGGTCGAAGTCCAACAAACTCTTCAATGGGAATGCCCGCCGTCTCATCTTTCATTTTCCCAAGCACTTTCTTGTTCACGTTGGAATGCAGGAAATGATCTGGGGGATAGTCACTTGTGTCGAACAAGTCGGCATCTTCCTGCATGTCTTTGTAGATATCTTCCGTTTCTATGTCATAACATAGACTGTCGGTGTCGCTGAACAAGAGTTTGGCGTCGGGATACTTGGTCATGATGTAGTTGTAATGAAAGTGGAACATGAGCACCTTGCTGAGGTCGAGAATGGTGAAACCAACTTGAATGGGTTTATCCAGAAGCAGATCCACTTTGCGCAAATGTACCGCGGTCAAATCTTCGTTGAAAATTCTAAATTTGTGGAAGGAAGGTTTGGCCACAAGTTTCTTGAACCGCTTTTCTTTGTGAACAAGTTCCACATTCATGCGCTTTCTCACATTTTCCATGGTTTTGCCAAACACAGAGTTGTTCATCAGTTTGAAAAAGTCTTTCTCAAACGGGTTCTTGGCCAACTTTCTCTTTTCCGTGTTCAATGAGATGTATTTTGCCAACCATTTGCTCTGTGCAAACATGATGGCACGGTGCACCTTCATGACTTTCAATCCCAGTGAGACATATTGCTGTAAATTTCTATAATGAAGCACATATTTCTTCTTGTCACACAGGTTGGGAATGAGCTTTTCACTAGGTTTGCCTTTCATGTTTAGATCTTTCCGTAGCTTCTGACTATGCTCTGACAATTCTCCCACTTTCACACATTTCCGTTCTGGAGCCACTGGATAGTGATTATGATGATCATGGATTGAATATGGGTATTCCAAATCCACTTCTAAAATGTATCCAATCTCATCATCTTCATCCACATCCATAAAGTCAATGGATTCTGGCTCGCTCACCCACATATATCCACTTTCCGGCATGCTTTGCGACATGGCCCAGCCATACAAGTTGTTTGCATCCAGGTACGTCAAGTACTTGGTTGGTTTTGTGGGATCGTAATCTGCTACGTAGGGGTTATTTGCTTTCGCATACTTGTGTGTGATGACAGATATTCCTCCACGTAGACCTTGTTCAACCATTTGGTACATGTCAATGTCGTTGATCAATTCCAATTTCACCTTTGTCGCTTTCAACATGGCATCCCACGACAGTCCTGGCGCTGTATAGTAGTGAGCAGGATCCAATTCATACGTGTTGAGACATACGTGACGGAAGTTTTCAAACACGTCAGCCAGCAGCAACACATCTGATTTCAGGTACAAGTTATGGTATTCACCAAATGTAGTACAGTGGAATGTCTCCCACACCTTCTGCGCATGCGCATAATCCTCATCGCTAATGTCTTCTTCACTGAGCAGACTGTAAAACTTGTCCTTGGACGGTAGTTGTGTTTCAGCAAACTTGGATGGCTCATCCACGTAATCGTAGGGGTACACTCCCTTTCTCAACAGTAACTCTTGTTGGTCACTATCGTGAATGTGTGACGTCATGTGATAAAAGTTGTCTTTCCCTTCTGCTGCCAGGTTGGATACCAGCTTCTGTAGAGAAGTACTCATGAACTGAAAGCTGTCTGTAAATTTCAGATTGCTCATGGTGAATGCAATATATTTCTCAACGGTGTTGGGAATGACTGTAATCGTATCATTTTTGAACTTTCCAATTTCTTCCATGATCAAATGGCTGTCATAGCCTCGTAAGTTGTGGAAAAACACAGGAATGATGAAAGAATCTTCAACATCCTGCTGATCCTTTCGAAGTCGAAATTGTAAATTGCATTCACTATGTGCAGCTCCACGGTATTTGCCATTGATATGGTCATGATCTCTCACATGATCTGCTCCTAGAGGCTCATGACAAATGTAGCAATCCGTAGCGTTCTTATAATGCTCTTCATCTTCATGAGTCATGACCATTTTCTTTTTCTGTTGTAAACCATGCACAATACGATCACGCTCATTCACCATATGGTCTAAAAAGACTTTCACAGCATTATCTCCTCGATACACGACTGGTGCACGTGTATCATACTGGCTGACAACCACATAGGCAAAGCTGTTTGGACGATGATGTTGATACTTGTCTCCTTCATGCTTTTTCGTGAAACATTCAAAGTCTGCATAAATGACAAAGGGCGCTCGCTGTTGTTTGGCTACATTCTTGAACTTGATGAAGGGTTCCTTGGGGAAAGATAAGCGTTGTGCTCCATGCTTGCCACACACTTCACGATGCTTGTCTAAAAGATCTTGTCGCTTAAACCCGTGAAGACAGTTAAAACAATAAAACATTGCTCCATTATACTTGGTACGATAAGTCATCAGTCTGCTGAAATTCTTGATGAGGCAATAATGTCTTGTCTTGTCATTGCTAATCAAAAGCAAGTTGATTTCTCTGGCGCTGTTGGCGCTGGTGTTTCGGCTGAGTTGTATGGGAACAACGACATCATGTTCATATCCAAACACGTTGATGGACACATCATTCTCCTTTTCAAACTTTGGAATGTCTGTAATCGGTGTTGGAAATGTCATACCTTCCACCTTCAATTCGTTCTCAAATAGCTTGTATTGATGTACACGCTGTGGGTTTCTATCTGTTGAAGGGTGAAGGTGAGCCAATACTGACCATAAAAAACATTTGTTGTCTTTATTCTGAATGTTTAACACACCTTTCGTACTCTTTACTTTCTTCGGTAGTGGGATAAAACTGCTTGCTTCCAGTGGCGCTGACGTAGCTGTATGCACTTCAATGAATAATATGTTATCCAACACCCAGCCAGAACCTTGTCGCTCATGTTCATCAAACCTGGTGAACAATTCTTTATAGGCTTCTGGCAAGTCCTTCTCAATATCCGTTGGATTGTATGCTGCATATGTCGGACTACTGATGAAGGCATTATCCACGTGTTCTACCATCACGCCTTCAGCATTTGGTGTCATTTTCTTGAAGCGTGCATGCACAACAATGTACCATTTCATGCCATGGTTTAACGTCTCTAGCAAATATCTCTTGATTCTATTCTCTTGTTGTCGCATTTCAAGTAGCAAATCTGATCCATCTTCAGGCTCAAACCGTCTTTCCTGTGCGTTTTCACCAAGACTCACTCTTCTGCCTCTGCCTACTTGTCCTGTCTCTTTCTTTCTTTGTTCTTCATGAGACACATTTTCCATCTCAGCACATGCATGTGTCTCAAATGCATCCAAAGATGAAAATATCTTGGCGCATTTACAGCAGAGGACTGGATCAGGTCTTTCAACACCATCTTGTAAGGTCTTTCGTCTCTTGACTTCAATCTGCTCAACAAGCTCTTCATGAGCACGTTTCAACCTAGCTGGTTTGCATGTATGTTCCACGAACACTTCCAGAGATGGAAATGTCACATCACAATCATGACAGTAGACTGTTGCCATCGTTGTTGCTAGAACTGAAATGAAGTAAAATATACGTTTCACTCTTCCTTTTATACCACTTCAATGGTGTGTTAACTCAGCAGAATGTATCACTAGTTGACTAGTTGACATGTTTCACTCATGCTTTTATGCTACTTCCATGTAATCAAAATATGGTGTGTAACTTTTCAAACTTGCTCAAAATTGTTAAAATTGCTGACTCAGCAGAATTTTACTTGTGTATATGAATGTTTCACTTACAGTTGTACTGCTGCACAGCAGAGACATCTAGCGGTGAAGTTAAATGGTCTGCCAAATGGTATTCATCCGCGAAGAAGCACTGTAATGGTGAAATTTTCAGTCAACTATAACGAAAGTTATCAAAATTTTAAGTTAAAATGGCGGTAAAAATGCATACAGCCAGCTGCGCAAATAGCCTATGATCATGTTAAAACTTTACATAAAACTGAATCAAATGGTGAAATTTTCATACAAATTGGTTAAGTATAACAAAAGTTATGTCACTTTTAAGTTAAAATGGCGGTAAAAATGTATACAGCCAGCTGCGCAAATAGCCTATGACTACTTTATAACAAAAGTTTACATAAAACTGAATCAAACAGTGAAATTTTCATATAAATCGACCAAGTATAACGAAAGGTATTGTTTTACAAAGTTTCAATTAAGCAAATAACCAAAGTTTGTTTACAAAGTTTGTTTACAAAGTTTGTTTACAAAGTTTGTTTACAAATTTTCAATTATGTAAATAAGTCAAGTTTGTTTACAAAGTTTGCTTACAAATTTTGTTTATAAAGTTTGTTTACAAATTTTGTTTATAAAGTTTGTTTACAAAGTTTGTTTACAAAGTTTGTTTACAAATTTTGTTTATACAGTTTGTTTACAAAGTTTGTTTACAAATTTATTTATAAAGTTTGTTTACACAGTTTGTTTACAAAGTTTGTTTACAAAGTTTCAATTATGCAAATAACTAAAGTTTGTTTACACAGTTTGTTTACAAAGTTTGTTTACAAAGTTTCAATTATGCAAATAACTAAAGTTTGTTTACAAAGTTTGTTTACAAAGTTTGTTTGCAAATAACTAAAGTTCACTTTTTATTTATAAAGTTTCAATAAACACTTACCGAAATAGTTGTCACTGGATGCCATCCCTGGATCTGATGTGATTCAATTGTAGTGTGTAACTCTTGCTCCACTTACGAAATGACTGTCACTGCTGTATGCTCATCCCTTATATACCCCTCTGATGGAACTGAAGCTGACTTGACAGAATGTTGCTCGCCTAGGGGGGGGGGGGGGGGTCGGTCGACCCAAAAAAATGAAAAATGTTCAGAATCGTCTGAAACGGATAAATATGCAAAAATCACAATTTCGAGGGGGGGGGGGTCATCACTTTTTAGGGTCTGTTGTCGATTGACTTCGGAAATGAAAGCTTGACTTCATTGACTTCGACGATCATCGACTGAAACCCTAGGAAGCCGCCACACAGCATGACCTCATTATGACCTCATTATGACCTCATTATGACCTCATTATCACCTCATTATCACCTCATTATGACGTCATGGATGGTCGCGCCTATCCTAACGCTTAGTGTTCCGGTCCAGACAGCACTTCCGGTCCAGACAACACTTCCGGTCCAGACAACACTTCCGGTCCAGACAACACTTCCGGTCCAGACAGTATCACGTCACAAAGTGTGGTGGAACTCTTAAGAGAACCACCACAAAAGTGTGGTAGAACTCTTATCACCTCATTATGACCTCATTATGACGTCATGGATGGTCGCGCCTATCCTAACGCTTATCGTGACGTCACTTCCGGTCCAGACATGATGACGTCACTTCCAGACATGATGACGTCACTTCCAGACAGTATGACGTCACAAAGTGAGGTAGAACTCTTAAGAGTTCTACCGCAAAAGTGTGGTGGAACTCTTCTTTTCATACTACTCAGGGTGTTTCGGAACTCTTTTTTTTAACTACTATCATTTTCTTAACTACTTGTCAGTGTGGTAGAACTCTTATTTTCACACTACTATTAAGATTAAGTTGAACATACAAGAAAGCACTTCTTGGATAATGTGGATGTTATTTATGGTAATCTTAGTGATCAGGAGTATCCATCTGGGGTCTCTAAAATGCTAAAAAGGATATTAAGAGAAAAGGATGCCTTTTTATATTTTGTTTGAATTATGTTGAATTTAGTCAATAAAGTAGTTCAAGTTAGTTTTATACAGTTTAAGTGAGTCCATTTATTCCCATGAGCAAATATTATCAAATATATTTACACGCAAAAAAGTTGGGGGGGGGGGCTAAATATAATGGAGGGAGGAAGATAGTCTAGTGTAGCTCCCCCCCCCCCCCGATGGAAGCTGTACCCGGGGGGGGGGGTAAGATAGCCTGTTACACTGGGTCTCATGGCTTCGTTTATACTCAGGTTGTGCTCTAATAATCTTAGACTTTCCAGCTGAAATTTTTCCCAAGGAGATCTACAAGTTCCTGATTAAATGGTGCGTAGAAGTCATCTAACAAGTGTCTAGTTTCGTTACGCATCTTGAACTGAAGTCTCGCTTTGTTTTTATGCTTCCGTGTCGTTAAATCCTCAACGATGCCTTTGTCAAACGGGTGTAGTCCAAGGAAAGGAAGAACATGTTTTTCTAAGTATTCTAACGGTGACGAGGAATAATCGTCAAACTTGAGGAATAGCAGATTTTCTCGTGGAAAAACTTCCATCCATTTCTTGATAAAGACGCTGTAAATACCACCCCGTAAATAGGTCAGGTGATAGTGTGGAAGTAGGTCAATTTTGTCAAAGCGGTTTCCCAATATGCAGCGATCCATAGTGTACAGCTTTGTGCAATTTTTAAACCAATTTAAACAGGTCACGATTATTTCATGAAACCATTGCTCACCCATTTTAGCATTTTTGCTGCGTTTGCTCTTGTGATTAAACTTCGACAAAGCCCTTTCTGTTGGATTTCGTAGAGTGAACATTACCTTAGCGTTTGGCAATAAATGGTGCACTTTATGTGGCATCACATACCGCGGTTGTATTTCACCTGAACTCTTGTCCAGATTCAACGGGTCATCTTCCCAGTTCCCTCTAGTTTTAGCTGTCGTTGGACTAAAGTCCCCAGTGATGATATCGGAAATTACACTGTCATTTCCGGTCATTTGCGTCCTGTTTGGTTTCTTTTTCTGGTAGAAGGACGCTCCGAGCGAAACGAGGCGCAGTGAGGTTCTTGTAAACTTACTGGTGTAAGCACGCAAACCTCTGACGTCATCGTATTTGTTGAACTTATTGTCCCACCAGTTGAGTTCTTGTGTTGACGATTTTTTCACCTAAAATGAGGAGAAGATTGTGCTTATACAAGTTTTGAAGGAATGGAAATGTATAAGAAGTGTTTCTTTTAAGAATCCTTTATCGCTAGGGCCAAGTGATACAATCATTATTACTAAAAATCCGAATTTTCAAAAATACCTGCTAGGCTTGCAGTCGAATTTCTATGATGATTGGAACCGGCACAGTAAACAAAGACACAGGACCAAAGTCAAGATGGCAGCACCATTCATTAAATGTTATTTTTACCGTCACATTTTACCATTTAATGGCGATGTGTTTCTATCAATGCTTAAAAGACGTCGTAAAATAGACTTTGCACACAACCTTTACAGACGTGCATTCAAATAACATCTTTCAGCGCCTTCACGAAAGTCGACGGTGAAGTAAACTCCAGACAGGGTGTATGAGTGTTAAAAAAAAACGCGTACATTCTCTTGTAATGTGGAACAGATTTTGCGTTTTTGGGGTTTTCCGGTTTTTTTTCTCTAAACCCTTCGAACATAAAGCTGACAGTAAAACCAAACGATTATCGAGACATTCTACAAAAAAAAAAAGACAAACAAAAAAAAACTCGAGACACTGTAGAGTGGCAATTTGCAGCTACCTATACTGAACTTGTTTTTATCCCCTCCCTCCCCTCCCTCCTGTAACGAGGAGATATAGGTTTCAGCTTGTCCGTCTACCCGCCTGTCCATTAGCTTTCGTACGCTCACGTGTCCGGACTATATCTCCGAAAGTAGTTGTCGTATAGCTTTTTCCTTTGGCAGACGGTTAGAACGCCTAGTGAAGGTGTGCAAGGTCGTATTTTTTTTAAACCAGCCGAAAATTCTAAAAAATAACTACTTGTCAAAAATGGCTGTTTTTCAGAAAATCTGTTAGCATGGTTTTGTTCAGACGAGTTCTCCAAAACTATTCGATCCAGCGTTCTGAAATGTTATGCAGTGAATATATATATATTGAACATGTGCAACGTCGCATTATTTGTTGAAATCGGTCAAAAATTGTCAAAAATACGACTTGTTAAAAATGTATATTTTATGGAAACTTATTTGCATTGAGATAGATTTTTTCTAGACAAGTTCTCCGAAACTATTCGATCCAGCGTTCTGAAAATTTTTGCAGTGCAAGTATATATATTGTAGATGTGCAATGTTGTCTATTTTTTTTTTAATTTAATGGGGATTTGAAGGGGTAGCCGATCCCCTAATAGCAATCCGCATCTTTCAGTTAGACATCACCCAGTATGAACCCTAGTTAAGGTGTTTAGGGAACCATTTAATTATGTAGCTACATTATTATCAGGGTAAACTGAGCATCTTAGACCTGACTGTTATTGGTCTTTCAGTTTCTGATCATCCCCCCCTCCCCAGTAACGAGAGGATATTAGAATGCCCGTCTATCCCACCCCCCGCGTGTCCAGTAACGAGAGGATATTAGAATGTCCGTCTATCCCACCCCCGCTTGTCCAGTAACGAGAGGATATTAGAATGTCCGTCTATCCCCCCCCCCCCCCCCCCCCTCGCGTGTCCAGGCTGCATCTACAGACAGGATTGTTTTGAAATTTCACACAAGGGAAGAGCAAGCATTGAAGTTGGGCAGAGTCGTATTTTCTTTCTTTTCTTTTTTTTTTTTTTTTGGATTTATCAAAATTTTTTCGGTTATTGGAACATCCTATTTTCGACGTCATGTCCGGGCTAGGTCTCCAAAACCACTGCATTTTAGATACGGACAGAGCACATATGGAAGGTGTTCAAAGTCGTTTTTTTTTGTTCCGATTCATGAAAGAGTGTTTTGAAATTTGGTAAAACTTCTCGTTTGATATAATTTTGTCTGTGAAACTGAACAGTCTTGAAGACACAGTCTTCCAGGATATCTCGAAAACTGTTTTTCTGATTTCTTTAAGACATACGAATAACACA
Organism: Protula sp. h YS-2021; assembly: GCA_949752745.1. Lineage (NCBI taxonomy): Eukaryota > Metazoa > Annelida > Polychaeta > Sabellida > Serpulidae > Protula > Protula sp. h YS-2021. The sequence goes on from OX457025.1 coordinate 23,271,658, forward strand.
GATATTGAAAAATACCAGAGTGGATTATTTTTAAATAAAAAATTAGCTTTTGTCAAAATAATTTAAAAAATGCGAAGCTGTTAAAATTTTGAAAAATGTAATGAAAGTGGCAGTAATAGTAAACCAGCTTTCATATATCATAGGTCATCCATGTTACACGGGGGATCGTATTTCTCTCGGGCTCTAGTTTTTTTTTCAGCTTTAGAATGAGCTTTTCCACACACAGGAGCAGTTAAGTTTTCCTTCCCAGTCCTTAAACGTAATTACAGTACGGCTTTTATCATTCCTATTTTCAAATAATTGTTGAACCTTACCTGTTGATGGGATGTTATTTTGCTGTACATGTCTGATGTCCCGCCTTTAGCAAAGCCAGCCAATAGAAAGTAGGGTAAACAATGTAGAGCAGCTTCTACGCATTGTGACGTATCATTCTGATGTGCGCATGCGCCGGGGTACTCTTCGACGAAAAAGCACGGGTTTTTGAAATTCGGAACAAACTGAATTTCATTTACGGGTATGTGCATAACATTCCAGTATGGGTAATCACTCAACACGTTATACGGGGTCACATACATGATTTTCCCTTCTTTTTTATGGTATAGTTTGAGAAACTTTCTCGGTACGTTGCTAAGTTTAGAGTTTGCTTTCATCACATCTGCTTTTTTAACTTTGCGTGAAACTTTTACATCCCCTGTGACTCGGTTTTTCCGGTGAATTGTGGGTAGTATTGCTCGAATTGAGTACCGCTTTTGCTCTTGCAATTGCGGCCAAAAGATAAGGGTTTTCATTTTCACTGGTTCTCACATCACTGGGAGGCAGGGTAATGGCGGTAACGACCTGCGTCTCCGCCTCCCACTGTCCCACGTAAACATGATAATATACGGCTATTAATAGACACAAGATAAGTATCACTGGTAGTAACTTGGCTTTGAACGAACAGTTAGTCACTGGCATTTCTAGAATGGGTAGAATCTACTATCTAATGAGCAATTAAAATACAGCTTCAGAAACTGAATTCACTATAATCCCTTGTTTCGTCTGCACTCATAAAAGGCGTAATAGTGGAGATATATTGTAAAGGAAATCATTCAACTTTTTAAAAATTTAAACTGATCTTGGTTCTAAACATCCATGAACTGTAAATGACACGTTGCTTATGACGTCACTCAAGTAGTGCTTCCGTGTTTTATCTGACGGATTCCAGATAAAAGTGTGAATCCTTAAAAAAGCCGATAACAACAGTGTAAAAATCGTAACTAATGTGAACCAATTTTTATAATTAAAAAAAATCGCGTGCGAATTTCAGTTGACGTCCTTTGCTGTGATTTACAACGAGATCATGTTTTTTGACAGATTGTCGTTTGAAATACTCGTCTAAATATTTATCTTTTTTCTTGGGGGGCGGGCGGGACCGGGCGAGGGGGTTAGTAGTGATTATTCTTAGAAGAAAACAATAGTGTTTATCGACGTCGTGCTGGCCTGGGCTATTAATAACACAACATTAAGGTCGTCAATTTCTAAACTTCTATAATACAAATTCATATTATAGATACACATGTAGTCTACATAAGCATAGAGCCGCAGCTAAATCAGTCTGTTATTTATTATTATTTATCAATTATTTCTGGATAGGACTCCCAACAACATTCCCTTATTCAAAGAACCGCCAAGGCCAGTTAAACAACTTTTCAATATTGCTACAAGCTTCTTCGTTATTACAGTGCCCATTTAATCAAAGCATATTTGCTAACATCGGGTAATTCGGTTCCAAGAAACTGGAACAAAGAGAAAAATCTGCTCTAATCAATGTAAAGCAAGAAAGGACCAGTGTTTGTCTCGACGCTGAATTAACCTTGAGAAATGCGTATTATGTTTTATTAGTGGTAGAAAAAGTTTAGTTTTGGTGCATTGGTCTCTCGGTAGCTTCATAAATAGACCTCGCCACCTAATGTTTTCATATGCTGTCATTTACGGGGTTTGAATGTTTTCAAGTAGGCAACCGAATGATTATAAATCTGTCGACATTTAACAAAAGCACAAGAAAAATACACTTGAAGATTTAAAGACTAAAAAGCTGTTGAGAAAGCCATTAAAAACTGACCATTTTCTTCGGCGAGGCCAGAAAACGAAGTCTCCCTCTCATCTCAACCCAGGGTCAGTAACATTGTAAATAAAAAAAATAAACATGTGTTCCGGGCGAGTCCAAAACTTGAGACTAAAACCAATTGTCCACCGGACAAGTAAAAATTTCTGGTCAGTGAGACAGAGAACGTGCCAACCTTGGCCTTGTAATAATGCCAGTCTTACACTTATGCGAATTAACTCACCTAACTACACCGTATTACCGCAGGGCTTTCCACACAAAATGTTACAAAATGTAAACTGTCACAAAGGTAAGCTCACTTTCTAAGAATTCGATATCATGCTGATCACTGTTCCTTTTTTTATTTAAAGCCAATATAAACAAGACACACATGAATGAATGTACTGAAAACGCTTTTCTTATATAAAATCCCAAGCGCTACAGGGTTCTCCACAAGAAGACAGACGCCAGTAAGGTTCATGTGGGGCTTTTATCCACCTCCCCCCCCCCCCCATTTATCATGCCGGATAGAAAAAGAGAAAGTGCATAATTTTGGGAACATATGCGCTCTAATTCGTTGCCAATTTCGTTTCGAAACGTTGGTGTTAGTAATTTTCATGCGGCATTTCGCGTATCTCATAAAGAGCGGGAGAGCGGTTGAGTTCTGTTGAGCTCCGCGCCTGACATAAAAGCGGACCCGGACATTGTGCGTATATGCAAGCTTGTTTTCGCTATTATGTTTCAGCACCGTGCGTTCCAGCTGCCTCTGTATTCGTGAATGCATTGTATGCGATTCAGTGAAAAGGAGTGTTCTCTCTCTCTCTCTCTCTCTCTCTCTCTCTCTCTCTCTCTCTCTCTCTCTCTCTCTCTCTCTCTCTCTCTCCCGAAAATTTCACACTCAACGTTTAGGGAGTGGAATTTACAATGGCGAACTGTGTGTTAGGGGTCCTTTTAAAAATCACGGACACCCCTACCGCCCCTACTGCCCGTTTCCGCTGTCTTTATCTGACACTTTCTAATTTTCTAGAATTTTTTTTCTGGTGGGCAGATCTGGTAGTCTCCAAATCCCCCTCCCCCACCCTCACCGCCCGGTACACAAACACATGCACGTTTTTTTTTTTTTTACATTTTGAGAAGACTTCTACAGGTAATCTGGCATGCGATGTAATCCAAGTGTACTTAGAATACTGGAAGTATTTATGATTAAATTAATCAGCTGTTCAAAATGTTTCAGTTAATACGTGTGCAGAATGAGCAGGGAGCGTCTACAAAATGGCGTAAAGTGTACATGCTCAAGAACGAAGAATGTGGAATCTATGGAAGCTCCAACTATGGAATTTATAAGCCGACGGAGGCCATTTTCCATATTACCTCGGGTAAAACTCACCAGCGTTAACTCCTGTGTTGAACTTTTGAAAAAAAGATCGATATTTTTTTCAGTTTTTTTTCTGCAAAGTATATACTTGTTAAAATAATGAAAAGGGGTTGCGTGGTGGATTCAAGTGGCCCCAGTTGCTGGAGACACTTACCGAAAGACGCGGGGGAGGGGGGAGGGGGGAGGGGGGCGTCCAGTAGGAAGGAGAACTAAAATTTGTGGGTAAGGTTTGTCAGCCACCATTCCCATTTTCACCCTGCAGAAATGATCTTCTCTAGTTTTATTAAACAAAAAAAACATTGTTAATTTTTTTTTCAAGTTGTCATTTACCCCTCACCCCCCCCCCCCCCAACTGTGTAACGATATTTATGCATGAAGCGACTTTGGGGAGTTCCCTTTTTAAATTAAACATATTAAAGAAATATGTATTTAACATAAAACAATTAAATATTTTATTGTGTGGCGGAGGGGTGGGGAGTGGGGGGGGGGAGGACACACTTGCTAAAGGTCATCATTGAGAGCTTCAGAGTTTCGATAATTTTGATCCATTGATGACAGTAATTTTATTATATATAATTTACCTATACTGAAATATATTTCATCATCTCAGATACAGCAAAGAAAAGGTGTCTAAATGCCACGCAAAGCAATTTTAATCCCACGTTGCTACGCAAGCATGAAGATGGGCATCGCGATTTTCCAACAAAAACCGGGAACGTCCAAGAATACATGCACCAGCTGCAGTCAGATAACTCGATTGGGCTTCGCTCAACGCCAACCTTATGTTTGCGAATTTTATTTCTGCTATATTTATCACTAACATTGTCGTGATGTGTTCGTTTTACTAAATAAACGGGATATGTGGGGCTATTGTCAAAATTTGCGTGTTTGGGTGGTGAATAAATATCGGTAGATCTATTCTGCATAAATGGGCCGTTTTGCTGTGCACAGTATCAACATGACTGAAAACCTAAAATACTGAGTTCAAGTGGAAAAGTAATACTGGTAGCAACGTTATCACAAACATAGGATGGGTCCTGCAAATTGTATGGAGCGATCCTCTTGGGGTGTGGGGTGGGTTGGCGGTGTTGACATTGCAATTCTTGGCAAAATAGAGGGAGATTATCACTGCAAGGGGAATTATCCGAGTAGTAAAATCGCTTTTTACCCGGGCGTTTCACTGGAGAACGATGCACTGTAAAGAGTGTAGTTTTGAAAGTTATTGGATATTAAAACCCCGTTTAGATAACTATGGTCATCTCGAAAAGAAGTAAGGCTATCTAACTAAAAGATAAATTCAACTGTAGATATCTATATGTGGAGTAAAGATATCTCTATTTTGAGCAAAAGCACACCTAGCAGATGCTAAGATACATCTGTTTATTTCTTGATATCTCCAGATAAATTAGACATGGCTAGTTAAATTTCTCTTGGTTACATATGCTGATGACGTCAAAGTTCAACATTTACATTTAATTACTTGGCATTGTTTGTTTTGTGTACATAAACTATCTAAATAAACCCTTTGCTTGGATTACACGCGTTTGTATTTTTGAGGATCGAGGGCTTGATGTGTGTGTGTGTGGTTTTTTTTTTTGGGGGGGGGAGGGGGTTGAATGAAACTAGTTTCAGGCCCCCCCCCCCCGCATTCATTCTTTTTATACTGAAGATATTCTATGTTCCGAGGAGATACAGTAGCTAATTTCATATCGACTCCCGAGTGATAAAAAATGGTTCAGTAATTTCCTTAAGATGTCTGAGATTTGGATTTGCTAATGATAGGTCAGAGGCTCGTTAATATTCGGGAAAGTCATAAACATTCTTTCTGCTATATCACACAAAAATCGACAGGGCAAAAATAAGTAAACAAATAATTCAAAGAAAAAAGACTTAATCTTAAAAATGAGATGACGCCCGAGTCTCCGCCCAGCAGGAGAGGATATAATATCTGTGAAACGGACAAACCGCCCCTTACAACTTTTTGATTTTCCATATGGCGAATTTATAACTTGATAGTTCTTTTTGCGTTTATTTAGCAAATGGAAGTGACTAGAAAAAAAAACAGGCGCTGATAAAAACCTTCTTTTCTAAATGATATTCTATATTACAGGGGAGGGCTTGCTTAGTTTCCTGTTCACCAACTCTATATGGATCATTGAGCTCGGACCTTCCAAATGGTCATCGATATTGTATACAGAGGTTCTGACCACCCATTGTATTATTCATGTCATTTCAAAAGGCAGGATCGCAAGAGCCATGTCGGATTTCCACTCAAAGCTTAATGGGCATTGGTTGTGTGTAAGAGGATTTCGCGACTGTTAATCATGTAGTAACCTAGTACTCTTCGGCCACAAAAACAACTAATTTCTTAGTTTTATATATTACTTATTCGCCAAAACACTGACAGGATTCTACCCTTAAAATTTCAAAACTGATGTTTTAATAAATTAATCCGGAGACGTATAAAACTTGGATAAAAAAGCGAAAGGTTTCTGATTTCAAAATCGTGAGTTTTGGATTTCCATTGCATATTGTTATGATTTTATAGACTATTACGTACCAAAGGCCGGAGTGAATAATTTCTTCCATTATTTCGTAAATAAAGAGTTGAATCAGAACCCGTCATCAAGTCCGCAAGCATTCACAAGCCCATCATCAGGTCCGCAAGCATTCGCAACTTCGCGCATGTAGAGATATTTTAAATTTGTCAAAGTTGTAAAATTTGTTAAGTGAAGGCGGAGAGGAGTAGTGTGAAAACGACAGTTCTACGCCACTTGATGACGTCATACTGTCTGGAAGTGACGTCATCATGTCTGGAGCGGATTTCTACGCCACTTGATGACGTCATACTGTCTGGAAGTGACGTCATAGCGTCTGGACCGGAAGTGTTTTCTGGAGCGGAAGTCATGATAAGCGTTAGGATAGGCGCGGCCATGCATGAGGTTATAATGACGTCATGATGACGTCATAGTGTCTGGAGCGAAAGTCTGGAGCGAAAGTCTGGAGCGAAAGTTGTTTGATAGTGTTGGCCGAGTCAATCCTCATGAAGTCAACGCACTCCACCTGTCAATCAGTGTAACCATGGCAACACTAAAAAGTGATGACCTCCCCCCCCCCCCCCCTCGAAATTGTGATTTTTGCATATTTATCCGTTTCAGACGATTCTGAACATTTTTCATTTTTTCGGTCGACCGACCCCCCCCCCCCTCCCCCCCCCCTCTCGAAATTGTGATTTTTGCATATTTATCCGTTTCAGACGATTCTGAACTCAGCAGTACAACTGTAAGTGAGACATTCATATACATAAGTAAAATTCTGCTGAGTCAGCAATTTTTGAACAAAGTTACACACCATATTTTGATTACATGGAAGTAGTATAAAAGCATGAGTGAAACATGTCAACTAGTCAACTAGTAATACATTGTGTGACGAGAAAAGACTTCACAATGTCAGCATTACTTCTTGACAGATGTATGACTATGGACGACGTCTTCAAAGTGAATTATACTAACTATGTGTTTTCAAAGCTTCCTACTTTTGAATGGGATTGGATGCAGCAAGTGAAGAATTTACATCTGCATTGGGAAGCTGTCGGAAAGACTATTCCAAGTGATTTCATCGACTCGTTTCTGCGTGACTGTGAAGATCTACATATACTATCAACTTATAACATTGATTTAACATTTATCATATCAACTTACGACATTGATTCAGCATTTATCAACGCGAATACAATTTGGGCAGAGGAGCTCATGTTAGTTGTAGCTGCAAGAATCATTTTACTTTATGATGATGATGTTCCATTGACGACGAATGTATCAGACCTTGTTCGATTCAACCATGGACGAGTTGAAGTGAATTCAAACGTTTGCAAGAAGTTTGAAAAGCTTGACTCAGCAACCAGTTGGGTATAAAAGGGAGTGAACTCAGCAGAGTGGAGTCATTTCTCTGATTACATGGAAGTAGCATAAAAGCACGATTATTGAATAAGTTTGAACAAGTTACACACCATATACCATCAAAGTTTTATAAAAGGAAGAGTGACGAGAAAATACTTCACAATGTCGGCATTACTTCTTGACTATGGATGACGTCTTCAAAGTGAACTATATTGACTATGTGTTTTCAAAGCTTCCTGCTTTTGAATCGGATTGGATGCTGCAAGTGAAGAATTTGCATCTGCATTGGGAAGCTGTTGGAAAGACCATTCCAAGAGATCGTTTCATCCGCTCGTTTCTACATGAATGTGAAGAACTGCATTTACTATCAACTTACAACATTGATTTAGCATTTATCAACGCGAATACAATTTGGGCAACTGACCTCATGTTAGTTGTAGCTACTAGAATTATTCTACATTATGATGACGATGTTCCAAATAATGTATCAGACCTTTTTCGATTCAACCATGGACGAGTTGAAGTGAATTCAAACGTTTGCAAGAAGTTTGAAAAGCTTGACTCAGCAGATAGTTGGGTATAAAAGGGAGTGAACTCAGCAGAGTAAAGTCATTTCTCAGCAGACAGTTGGAGGGGAGTGGATCATCAATACATTGTTGCAGCCATGGAGAACAAGACAAGCAACGCAGCGCAGCGCAGCAGCAGCTTTAAAATTAGTGCAAACTTAACCATTACTGTGGAGTATGGAGAATATGGGCCATTTCTACGCATCACACGTAGAGAGAGATGGTGTGCTTATTCACCATCTTTGTGGAAGATTGTGTGCCAGAGCTTGAAAAATTTACGCGACATTGGCTTCAAACTATACTTAACGCAAACGAAGTGGCTTGAAGTCATTTCATACTTGGATATGCGCTATGTGAGTTTTGTGCGCACGTCACGGTTTGAAGGGAAAGAATACACACATCACATCAACATGAATGATGGTGAATGGGAGACACTGCTTCAGGAGATGGACAACATCAACTCAGCCCTATCACCATGTGAGGAATGTCATGACAAGAAAACGATCATCAAGCTGCAAAAGGATGGTCGGATGAAGGTGTCAAAGCTATCCAAGAAAAGGCTGGCTGAAGTTCAGTTGGAGAACATGAATGTGCAAAATCAACTTGGACTTACCTGCGACTATTGTGGTGCTTGTGGATATGTGGAGGATTATCATTGCCACTGCCACAAGTATAATTGCAAGTTGTGTGAACCAAACAACTTCTGCGGCAAGTGTGGAGTACTTAAAGTCAGTGAAGCAAAGTAAAAAGCTCACAAGACACTGAAACAAGATGGACGTATGTTTTAAAAATGCTTATATTGACTTGATGATTGCTAAACTTGCTTGCTATGGCACTCCAGACTATCAACTTTATCATTTGGATGCTTTTTGGGATGTTGTACATCATAGTCTTGATGTGATTGAACTGCATTCAAGATTTCTTGGAGAATGTCATAAAATTGGAATAGAAGAAGATCCTGACTTTGACTTTGATTCTGCACTTTATTCTGCTCGCACTGATGTGGAAGTATATTTCACCGTAGTTGACTATTTGAGAGATTGTTGTAAAGAAGAAGAGGAAACCGAGCAGCTTTATCAGGTAAGAGAACTTTTTAAACATGTTTATGACAACATAGTGAATTGATAACAATGTTTTTCTTACTAGCAAATTTAGTTTTATGTGAGTGGTTTCAACGTAAACAAAGAAAGAACATGATAGAAGAGGCAGCAACTATATTAAAAGATATTTTATTACAGGAAGAAACCGATATGTCAGAATAAAACAGCAGAAACAAAGTCAACATGGAGAATCTTGTACTATTCAGCGGTCATAAGGACGTTCTTTCAAACATGTTTCCAACACGACTTGAAAAGTATGGACATGTGTTCAACTCAAGTGAAGCGTTGTATCAATATGAGAAAGCAGTGTTTCATCACCGTCAAGATATTGCTTCAGCCATTGTGTCATCCAGAAATGGATATGAAGCGAAACGTATTGCTAAAGTGATAAAGCCATGTCCGTTATGGCATACAGTGAAGAGAAGTAAAATGCAAGATGTTTTACAAGTCAAATGGAATCAGTGTGTATTGTTTCGCAACAAGTTGAAAGAATGTAAAGACAAAACTTTAGTTGAAGCAACGTATGATCATTGGTGGGGAGCTGGTGTGAAACAAGTGTCATCTGGATATCCTGGTCAGAATATTATGGGAAAGTTGTTAGAACTGTTGTGTGAGACTTGATGTGCAGACGTGTGAACATGGAGAAGTGTGTTAAGTGAACAGCAACTGGAAAAAACTTGCTGAACTTGACAGACTTGTATTGCCGGAGCAGCATAACCTGACAGACTTGTGCTACATTGCCGGAGCAGCATAACTTGCTAAACCTGACAGACTTGTGCTGCAAGACTCACAAGACTGCATAATGGCGGACATGACACTGAGACAATATATTGTGCAAAAAGCTTATTGTCAAGAAATGTTATCCGCTGTAAAAAAGTTTGCCTATTTAGTCTGTCCTGCTTGTCAACATGAAGAGTGTTCAGAACATACTTGTCATACTGCATGTGTTTATACATATTGGAATGAAGCTAAATATTACATTCATTTAGATAAAGTGTTAGATAATGCAAATCAACGCTGTGAGAAATATGGTGTAGATGCTATTACATTGGATGAACTCAGTCATTGGTTAATGTTCATTGAAGACCAATGGTCTCCAGTGATTCATACCATTGTATCCATACTTGATTTGTAAAAAACTTGTTAGTTAAGTTATAAATGCATGTTAGTTAAGTGATGTTGGTTGAGTTATAAAATAAAAGCTGTTCTGTTGAGAAGGTGGTTTTCATTCGGTGTGACCATGTCGACGTGGAAAGACTACTTGACCAATATTTACTTCAAACCTGGACAGCCTGGAGCATTTGCTGGTCCTTACAAACTGTATCACATCTTACGAAAACATAATCAACCAGTCACACATTCACAAGTGAAGAAATGGCTACAGGATCAAGATGCTTTCAGTTTACTCCAACCTGTCAAATACAGGTTCAAAAGACAACGTGTCATTACACGTGGTATTGATGATATGTGGGATATTGATTTGGCTGATATGGGAAACATAGCTCCCTATAATGATGACATACGCTTTTTACTCATTGTCATTGATGTGTTTTCCAAATATGTCTGGGTACAGCCAATACCTAATAAATCACATACCAGCGTCATACAAGCTTTCCAAAAGATTTTTCATGACACACGACGAAGACCGCGAACTCTAAGGTCTGATAAAGGAACAGAATTTAAAAACAGATGGGTTAAAGCATTTTTGAAGAAAGAAGGCATTCATGCTTATACCACAAAGAATGAAACCAAAGCCAACTTTGCTGAAAGAGTCATTCGTACTCTGAAGGGAATGATGTATCGGTATTTTCTACATAATCAAACTTACCGTTACTTAGACATTCTTCCAGACTTGGTGTACAATTACAACCATAGACCTCATGGTTCTCTTCCTAATAAATATGCTCCAGCCGAGATTCGTAAAGACAACGAATCAAAAGTGTGGAAGTATATGTATGTCGACAAACTGAAATTGAAACCGAAGAAGAAGAAGAAGTATAAATTTAACATTGGCGATCATGTTCGTATTTCCCACATTAAATATGTGTTTCAACGCGATTATCACATCAAATGGACGCAAGAAGTCTTCATTGTCACACATCGTTGTAAGAAGCAAGGAATACATTTGTATCGTGTGAAAGACTTTTTAGACGAAGATATTGATGGCCGTTTCTATGAAGAAGAACTGCAGAAAGTGACCAAAGATATTGAATCTGTGTATAGAATTGAAAAAGTCTTGAAAACACGTAAAAGACGAGGAGGAGGTGTGAAAGAATTATTTGTCAAGTGGTTAGGTTGGCCAAACAAGTTTAACAGTTGGGTGAAAGAAACAGACATTCAACAATGAAGCATCCATTTACATGTTTGGTCTCTGGACCTACAGGCAGTGGCAAAACGTCTCTGGTGAAGGAAATTCTAGAACAAAAGTTAATTCAACCCTCTCCGAAAAACATTTTATGGCTCTATGCAGCAGATCAGCCTTTGTACAAGGGAATGAAAGGCGTGGAATTTTACCAAGGCATTCCAGATGACATTGAAGAGCGTTTTAATCCGAAGAAACCAAACTTACTTATCATTGATGACTTGATGACGAAATGTCATAGTGATGAGCGTATGACACGTCTCTTTAGTGTTAGCAGCAGTCATCAAAATCTAAGCATTATTTTTATTGTGCATAATTTATTCCATCATGGGAAAGAGATGCGAAATATTAGTTTGAATACACATTATATCATTCTGTTTAAAAATCCGAGAGACAGTCAACAAATTAGTACATTGGCGCGGCAAATGTATCCTGGAAGATGTCAATTTCTCATAGAAGCCTATCAAGATGCTACTAGCAAACCTCATGGTTATTTATTCATTGATTTAAAACCAAAGACAAATGATCAACTACGTATTCGTACAGGCATTTTACCAAAAGATACACATTATGTCTATATTGATAAAGCAGTGTATGAACAAGAACCAACTCATTTGACCATTCGCAGTCAAGATGTCTAAACGTATTCGAGCGAACCAGCCGTTTCTTCATTTGCTTGCACGCAGTGGGCCTAAACGACGTAAATCATTGCTACAGCAAGCTACAAAGGAGGAATTAACAAGCTTGTTTGAAATTTGTTTGAATATATTGCAAGGACATTTACCCTTAAGCTCAAAACGGTTTAAGGAATTTAAACGTGAACGTCATACGCTTCGTACTCTAGCAGATAAGAAGATATCCCTTCGACGAAAAAAGAAGTTGATTAATCAGAAAGGAGGATTCATTGGAGTGATTGCTAGATTGGCATTGCCCTTGTTAGCCAAACTGCTGCTAAAATGAAACATACGATGAAAATGGTCCTCATTCCTGAATATGAATATAAAATGTTGCTAGAAAAGAAGGGAAAAGATGGTGAAATCAAAACGAAAGTGAATAAACTTTTACGTGGGAAACGAACACGTGAAAAGGCTATAGAAATATCTCAACTTCTTGGTCGTCATTTACGAACAAGTCAGTCAAGGCAGCAAAAGCCCTCATCATCATCATCATCATCATCATCACCTGAAAAGCCAGAAAAGTTATTTTTAAGTCATTTTCAACCTATCTATCATGGAAAAGTAACACAACTTTTAGCCGAACTGAAGAAATATGGTACGACATGGACAGACAAGAATGAACTTGTGTTGAAAACGGGCGATATTATCACAAATTCCAACATGGTTGATTTGATGAAAGAAGCATTGGTGGCGACAAGAAGAAAAGAACGAGTCAAACCACATGGCTGGCATCCGTTTATCCAGGAAATAGTAGATGCTAATATTCCAAAAACAATGTTTAGTAAAAAGACCACTCGTGACGACATTACAACAGAAATGAAACAACGTCAACAAAGACAGTTTCCTGAAGGATGGGAAAATTTTTAACATGGTTGAAAGAGCTATGTTGTTGTTGCCAAGAAGAGAAACCAACTATTCCTGTAAAAATAAGATGTACAAGCGCGTGTTGTGAAGGAGAAATAAAAGACCATGTGAATGAGGATGAGATTTGGCATACTTGGTCGAATGGCGCGCGCTATCGTGAAGTATATAGACAACGTCAACGCACCTATACCATTTAGTTCGCATCATGGAGTCGACAAGCTTTTACATCACTTTGCCTAGCAATGCGAGTATGACCTATTATCCCAACAACAAGGCTTCGAATTATCAAATTCGTATGCCTCGAACCATCTATCTGAATGGAAAATATGAAGTGGCTTTAGCTGAAATTCAATATCCACATACATGGACAACGATGAGACAGGGCATGAACTATTCTATTGGGTATCGACAAATAGATACATTTGGCATTTGGCATGTTAATATTCCTTATGGGTACTATAGAACCATACAAGAACTATGTGAGGCAGTCAATGAAGAAGCGGCTAACCCCGATGACCCGAAACAACCTATTCGGCTAAAGTATGATAAGATTAGACGACGTGTGTTTCTATTTCTCGATGATGGTCTTGAAGTGTCCTTTTCCACTGGATTGGCTGAGATTTTAGGATTTATCCCAGAGCAATGGTATACTGAAGCGTGTGCAGCTGAACATAAAGCGGATGTGAAACAGGGATTTTATACACTGTATGTGTATTGTAGCATTTGTGAACCACAAGTTGTTGGTGATTATTATGTGCCTTTGCTACGTTCTGTTGGCATACAAGGCCATGATGGTGACATTATCATGAAAACGTACGGCGAACCGCATTATGTTCCTGTAAACACGTCCAAATTTGACGTGATAGAAATGAATATTAAGGACGACACAGGCCATACTGTTCCATTTCAAACTGGAAAGGTGATCTGTAAACTTCATTTTCGACCAAAAGCATTATGAAAGCCTACACACACGATCCGTCTGCATATCGCAACCATTTTCTTCGTCAAGTGGGCGGGGAATTACCAGGATTCAAAGCAGCGCGAATCCAGTATGGTGATGGTATTGGTTCCATACTGGGATCATTGGCTCGCAAAGCTATTCCACTACTTAAGGCTGGGGCTAAGATCGTTGCGCCACATCTTAAGAAGGCTGCAAAGAATGTCGCGAAAGATGTGACGGGCCGAGTAGCAGAACGTGTGTTTGGTGAACAAAAGCGTATGCAACCGACGAAACGTGCCAGAAGACGAAAAACAGCCAGACGGATAACATCAAAATATCGCAAAGATATCTTTTGAAATCATGTCTCTCATTCATAATCATTCGTGTGAATGTAGTCTTTCTCCATTGGAATGGTTTCACGTACCACCAACGCAAACTGCTGTAGAGAAAAGTTATAATGTTGACTATCAACCACTTACAAGCATTAGAGAAGGCGCTCCAATAGAATTCTACATTCCTGCGAGTACAGAAGAATATCTGGATTTAAAGAACAGCAAACTTCATATTGTATGTCGCATTCTAAAGGCTGATGGAACAGCGTGTGGCGCAGATGATAATGTCTCTTGCATCAATGATGTGTTTAATGGGTTATGGTCTAATATTGAATTGTTTCTGAATGATCGTTTGGTTTCGCATAGCAACAATACTCATGGTTATACCAGCATTATCTCTCATCTCATCCATGATTCGGAAGAAAGTCTGCATTCTGAGCGCTCTATGCGTCTCATGTACAAGGATACTGCTGGGTCAATGAATAGTCATGAGGTGAAAAGACCTAATCATGAACAATATGTATCCGGGTTTCATGTCAATGCCGACGGTGGTGACTTGGCTGAGCAAGGCAATAATGGCTTACATCATCGTTATTTGCATACTCGTCTTAGCCGTGATGTTATGCTCGCAGGTGGTTTAAGGATAGATTTGTTTGAGCAGGATCGTTATCTTCCGAATGGCATCAGTTTGAAATTGCGTTTCCATAGACAAAAAGATGACTATGTATTGATGGCTGTAAATAATACCTATAAGGTAGAAGTGAAAGAGGCATTTTTAACCATTCGCAAAGTGAGGGTGAGTCCAGGTATTCAGTTAGGACATGCAGATGCATTGATGAAAAGTCCTGCCAAGATCATCATCACTAGAAAAGAATGTAAAGTCTTGGCCATTCCAGCAGGATTTCAGTCTTTTGTGAAAGATAACATCTTTTTGGGTCAATTACCAAATCGTATTGTCATTGGTCTGGTTCATAATGAAGCTTTTGGTGGATCAGTATTGAGGAATCCATACAATTTTGATCATTTTAATCTGGACTATATGCAACTGTACACGGATGGTGAACCAGTTCTATCCAAACCTCTCAAGCTTGACATTACACAGAACAAATACCTGAACGCTTTTGAAACGCTTTACAAATCGTTTGATCGGTTGAATGGTGAGAAAAGTTCCATTATAAAACGGGAAGATTGGCCTAGAGGTTATGCTTTATTTTCGTTTGACTTAACACCGGATTATGATGGTGATGATCATTTCCCCCTGATCAAGCATGGGAATTTGCGGCTAGAAATGAACTTTGCTAGGGCTTTGCAACCTACCATCAATGTCATTGTCTATGCTGAATTTGACAACATTATTGAGATCAGTGCCAATCGCAGCATCCAATTCGACTACCAGTCATGAACACGAAGCAGATTGATGCCATATTGAGTCATGATGTCATGACCAAAGACTTGTTTCAAGGCGTGTTTGCCATGGACCAGTTACCGTCTTTACAACGCGGCGCCTATGTGATCAACACAGACGATCAAGATGAACCAGGAGAACATTGGGTGGCAGTGTATTATGACAAAGACCCTGTGGAATATTTTGACTCTTATGGACTGTTCCCTCTCGATGATCGTTTAGATATGTTTTTAAGAAATGACTATATGTATAATTCTATCTCATTACAAACGCCAATATCATCGTCATGTGGTTTTTATTGTGTATATTATATATTACATAGAGCTCGAGGTCAGAGTATGTTTGATATTGTGAATATATTAAAAAGAAAGGATGGTGATTTTATTGTAAAGGATTTTGTATATAGACATTATAAACCATTGTTTTATTAATGTTGTTGTTGTTATATTAGTTAAGATGTAGTTAAGTTGTTGTTGTTGTTATATTAGTTAAGTTGTTGTTGTTAAATAAAACAAACCAAGTTTTCAAACTGTCTTGTTTATTGTGTTCTATTTACAAAGTTTACAAACACTATTTACAAACTCTTAACTACAAACGCTATTTACACTATTTACAAATTCTTAACTACAAATTCTATTTACACTATTTACAAACTTTTATTTACACTATTTACAAACTTTTATTTACACTATTTACAAAGTTATCAAACACTATTTACAAACTCTTAACTACAAAGTCTATTTACACTATTTACAAAGTCTATTTACAATCACATTCATTTTTCAATACATTCATCAATGCATGCCATTCATTAGAATCTAAATTGATATAGGTATCATAGACATTACATCCGTGTTTGTAAATGCTATGAAAGCTTACATAACGCACATCACCAAACTTTATCACTTTCACAGTTACATGTTCAGACAGTTTCAGTTCATATCCTTCTTCTAAGTCCATCACGCGCATAGGTTGTGGCAGCTCAATGGATTTGGTACCCCGCATAAGTTGTATTCCATGCTCTTTGAATTCAAGCGTCAGGTTCTTTCCAATCCAATGCTTGCAACAGCGCGTTCCATTCCACGGTGCTGAGGGTGATGATGTCGCAGTCTTCTGTAAGCTCGTCATATTGGCGAAATTGTACAAACACGTCTAGACCGTTCTCAGTCACACGCACTTCTAATTCATTTGAGACTGCTAGGAGAAAGCCGGGTATTCTCAACTTGTCTAGATGATCCTTCAACACGGATTGGTCATCAAGCGATAGGACGAGATACTGTCCAAAATGTCGTAGCACAATATCATCACATAAGTTTCTCATGTATGAGAATCCATATGTTATGGGTTCATAATCCAACACATAGTCTTCCATCTCGTCCATGTATTTTATACTCGGATGATGTCGAACAGTGGATGCTGTATCGCTTCTAGGAATCGTAAGATTGCGCGCCAGTTCTTGATATCAAAGAAGATCAACTGTGCATAGGGTGTATCTGGCACAACTCCCTTATAATCCTTTGGATAATCCTGTAAAAGATTTCTACAGAATGTCACACGTATCTTAGAATCATATTCAGCCACCGTCACTTCCAGTTTATTTTCAAGTCTGCGTTTAAACCCAGCTTCAAGCGGTATGGTTTTAAAATCTTTCCACACTTCAGGTTTAAACCGATAAGCAGAAATTCTCTGAGAACCCATCATCACTTCATTCTTCTCATTGACAGTAAGGTAAACACCATTGTTCAACATGAGTGCATTCATGATTGTTACCTTGTTATGACTTGTCGTCTTGTCTGCGAAGCCTTTTATCCACTTCTTTCACCTGCTTCTTCAGCATTTTCCATTCAGGTATTGTCAGCAAAATTCCCTTTTTCGTTGGACGGTTTTTTCCAGTCCCCTCATCTCTGAGGTATTTGCGAATGTTTATCACACCTTCATTACTTTGTTTCATAATCTTGATATACTTTCCATTGCCTAGAGAAAGCATTCCATCCCACGACTGTGGTGTTGGTGCTATCTCCACTTTTAATTTCTTGATGGTAGTATCAGGATGTTTCACATTCATGTCTTTCACCGTATCTGCTAGAGTATCCATATCCGTTGTTGCAGATCTTTTCATGTTGACGCTTCAGTGTTCACACCTCAACTGACTCTAAAGTTGAAGTGTCTCCCCCTTATATACTGTAATGCCCATGCGCCAAAGTGGAATAGCCATCACTCATCACATATCGCTTGTCATCAAAGGGAGAGAGAGCCACTTTCCTCAACTTCTCCGAGAAGATCTGGTGGTCATGACTTCGTATGATGTGCCCTGTAGTCATCGTTTGCGTTTGGTTGAACAAACTGTCTCTATACTGCTGATGTTTCATCCGTCTTTGACACGCGCGAGTGATGCCTTTGGCCGTACGTTTTTCTTTCCCACCATACATCATACTATACATTTTCGGCCGAAGTCCAACAAACTCTTCAATGGGAATGCCCGCCGTCTCATCTTTCATTTTCCCAAGCACTTTCTTGTTCACGTTGGAATGCAGGAAATGATCTGGGGGATAGTCACTTGTGTCGAACAAGTCGGCATCTTCCTGCATGTCTTTGTAGATATCGTCCGTTTCTATGTCATAACATAGACTGTCGGTGTCGCTGAACAACAGTTTGGCGTCGGGATACTTGGTCATGATGTAGTTGTAATGAAAGTGGAACATGAGCACCTTGCTGAGGTCGAGAATGGTGAAACCGACTTGAATGGGTTTATCCAGAAGCAGATCCACTTTGCGCAAATGTACCGCGGTCAAATCTTCGTTGAAAATTCTAAATTTGTGGAAGGAAGGTTTGGCCACAAGTTTCTTGAACCGCTTTTCCTGGTGAACCAGTTCCACATTGATGCGTTTTCTTACATTTTCCATGGTTTTGCCAAACACAGAGTTGTTCATCAGTTTGAAAAAGTCTTTCTCAAACGGGTTCTTAGCCAACTTTCTCTTTTCCGTGTTCAAGGAGATGTATTTTGCCAACCATTTGCTCTGTGCAAACATGATGGCACGGTGCACCTTCGTGACTTTCAATCCCAGTGAGACATATTGCTGTAAATTTCTATAATGAAGCACATATTTCTTCTTGTCGCATAGGTTGGGAATGAGCTTTTCACTAGGTTTTCCTTTCATGTTTAGATCTTTCCGTAGCTTCTGACTATGTTTTGACAATTCTCCCACTTTCACACATTTCCGTTCTGGAGCCACTGGATAGTGATTATGACGATCATGGATTGAATATGGGTATTCCAAATCCACTTCTAAAATGTATCCAATCTCGTCATCTTCATCCACATCCATAAAGTCAATGGATTCTGGCTCGCTCACCCACATAAATCCACTTTCCGGCATGCTTTGCGACATGGCCCAGCCATACAAGTTGTTTGCATCCAGGTAAGTCAAGTAGTTGGTCGGTTTCCTGGGATCGTAATCTGCTACGTAGGGGTTATTTGCTTTCGCATACTTGTGTGTGATGACAGATATTCCTCCCCGTAGACCTTGTTCAACCATTTGGTACATGTCAATGTCGGTAATCAATTCCAATTTCACCTTTGTCGCTTTCAACATGGCATCCCACGACAGTCCTGGCGCTGTATAGTAGTGAGCAGGATCCAATTCATACGTGTTGAGACATACGTGACGAAAGTTTTCAAACACGTCAGCCAGCAGCAACACATCTGATTTCAGGTATAGGTCATGGTATTCGCCAAATGTAGTACAGTGGAATGTCTCCCACACCTTCTGCGCATGCGCATAATCCTCATCGCTAATGTCTTCTTCACTGAGCAGACTGTAAAACTTGTCCTTGGACGGCAGTTGTGTTTCAGCAAACTTGGATGGTTCATCCACGTAATCATAAGGGTACACTCCCTTTCTCAACAGTAACTCTTGTTGGTCGCTATCGTGAATGTGTGACGTCATGTGATAAAAGTTGTCTTTCCCTTCTGCTGCCAGGTTGGAGACCAACTTCTGTAGAGAAGTACTCATGAACTGAAAGCTGTCTGTAAATTTCAGATTGCTCATGGTGAATGCAATATATTTCTCAACGGTGTTGGGAATGACTGTAATCGTCTCATTTTTGAACTTTCCAATTTCTTCCATGATCAAATGGCTGTCATAGCCTCGTAAATTGTGGAAAAACACAGGAATGATGAAAGAATCTTCAACATCCTGCTTATCCTTTCGAAGTCGAAATTGTAAATTGCATTCATTATGTGCAGCTCCACGGTATTTGCCATTGATATGGTCATGATCTCTCACATGATCTGCTCCTAGAGGCTCATGACAAATGTAGCAATCTGTGGCGTTCTTATAATGCTCTTCATCTTCATGAGTCATCACCATTTTCTTTTTCTGTTGTAAACCATGCACAATACGATCACGCTCATTCACCATATGGTCTAAAAAGACTTTCACGGCATTGTCTCCTCGATACACGACTGGAGCGCGTGTCTCATACTGGCTCACAACCACATAGGCAAAGCTGTTTGGACGATGATGCTGATACTTGTCTCCTTCATGCTTTTTCGTGAAACATTCAAAGTCTGCATAAATGACAAACGGCGCTCGCTGTTGTTTGGCTACATTCTTGAACTTGATAAAAGGTTCCTTGGGGAATGATAAACGTTGTGCTCCATGCTTGCCACACACTTCACGATGCTTGTCTAACAGATCTTGTCGCATAAACCCATGAAGACAGTTGAAACAATAAAAAGTTGCACCATCATGTTTTGATCGATAAGCCATCAGTCTGCTGAAATTCTTGATGAGGCAGTAATGTCTTGTCTTGTCATTGCTAATCAAAAGCAAATTGATTTCTCTGGCGCTGTTGGCGCTGTTGGCGCTGGTGTTTCGACTGAGTTGTATGGGAACAACGACATCATGTTCATATCCAAACACGTTAATGGACACATCATTCTCCTTTTCAAACTTTGGAATGTCTGTAATCGGTGTTGGAAATGTCATGCCTTCCACCTTCAATTCGTTCTCAAATGGCGTGTAATGACTCACACGATATGGGTGTTGATGATAATGGTGAGGGTGAAGGTGAGCCAATACAGACCATAAGAAGCACTTGTTGTCTTTATTCTGAATGTTTAACACAGCCTTTGTACTCTTTACTTTCTTCGGTAGTGGGATAAAACTGCTCGCTTCCAGTGGCGCTGACGTAGCTGTATGCACTTCAATGTACAGGATGTTATCCAACACCCAGCCAGAGCCTTGTCGCTCATGTTCATCAAACCTGGTAAACAATTCTTTATAGGCTTCTGGCAAGTCCTTCTCAATATCTGTTGGATTGTATGCTGCATATGTCGGACTACTGATGAAGGCATTATCCACTTGTTCTACCATCACACCTTCAACATTTGGTGTCATTTTCTTGAAGCGTGCATGTACCACAATGTACCATTTCATGCCACGGTTTAACGTCTCCAACAAATGTGCTTTGATACGGTTCTCTTGTTGTCGCATTTCGAGTAGCAAATCCGATCCATCTTCAGGCTCAAACCGTCTTTCCTGTGCGTTTTCACCAAGACTCACTCTTCTACCTCTGCCTACTTGTCCTATCTCTTTCTTTCTTTGTTCTTCATGAGAAACATTTTCCATCTCAGCTGGTATGCATGCATGTGCATCATAAGTATCCATAGATGGAAATATTTTAATGCATTCACAGCAGAGGAACGGATCAGGTCTGATAACACCATCTTGTACCGTCTTTCGTCTCTTGGCTTCAATCTGCTCAACAAGCTCTTCACGAGCACGTTTCAACCTAGCTGGTTTGCATGTATGTGTCACGAACACTTCCAGAGATGGAAATGTCACATCGCATTCATGACAGTAGACTGTTGCCATCGTTGTTGCTGTTGCTGTTGCTAGAAATGAAATGAAGTAAAATTATACGTTTCACTCTTCCTTTTATACCACTTCAATGGTGTGTTAACTCAGCAGAATGTATCACTAGTTGACTAGTTGACATGTTTCACTCATGCTTTTATACTACTTCCATGTAATCAAAATATGGTGTGTAACTTTGTTCAAAAATTGTTCAAAAATGATGACTCATCAGAATTTTACTTGTGTATATGAATATCTCACTTACAGTTGTACAGCTGTTATACAGCAGAGACATCTAGCGGTGAAGTTAAATGGTCTGCCAAATGGTATTCATCCGCGAAGAAGCACTGTAATTGTGAAATTTTCAGTCAACTATAACGAAAGTTATAACGAAAGTTATCACAATTTTAAGTTAAAATGGCGGTAAAAATGCATACAGCCAGCTGCGCAAATAGCCTATGATCATGTTAAAACTAGATATAAAACTGAATCAAACGGTAAAATTTTCATGCAAATCAATCAACTACAGCAAAAGTTATCTCGTTTTTGCGTAGCTAAGGTAACTAAGGCGCAAACAAGATGTAACTAAGGCGCAACTAAGGCGTAACTAAGGTGTAACTAAGGTAACTAAGGCGTAACTAAGGTAATTAAGGCGTAACTAAGGCGTAACTAAGGCGTAGCTAAGGAAACTAAATCGTAACTAAGGTGTAACTAAGGTAACTAAGGCGTAACCAAGGTGTAACTAAGGTAACTAAGGCGCAACCAAGGCGTAACTAAGGCGTAACTAAGGTGTAACTAAGGTAACTAAGGCGTAACTAAGATGTAACTAAGGTAACTAAGGCGTAACCAAGGCGTAACTAAGGTAACTAAATCGTAACTAAGGTGTAACTAAGGTAACTAAGGCGTAACCAAGGTGCAACTAAGGTAACTAAGGCGTAACCAAGGTGTAACCACGGTAACTAAGGTGTAACTAAGGTAACCAAGGTGTAACTAAGGCGTAACTAAGGTGTAACTAAGGTAACTAAGGTGTAACTAAGGTGTAACCACGGTAACCAAGGCGTAACTAAGGTAACTAAGGCGTAACTAAGGTGTAACTAAGGTAACTAAGGCGTAACTAAGGCGTAACTAAGGTAACTAAGGCGTAACCAAGGCGTAACTAAGGAAACCAAGGCGTAACTAAGGCGTAACTAAGGTAACTAAGGCGTAACCAAGGCGTAACTAAGGTAACTAAGGCGTAACCAAGGTGTAACCACGGTAACTAAGGTGTAACTAAGGTGTAACCAAGGTGTAACTAAGGCGTAACTAAGGTGTAACTAAGGTACCTAAGGCGTAACTAAGGTGTAACCACTGTAACCAAGGCGTAACTAAGGTAACCAAGGTGTAACTAAGGCGTAACTAAGGTGTAACTAAGGCGTAACCAAGGTGTAACTAAGGTAACTAAGGCGTAACCAAGGCGTAACTAAGGTAACTAAGGCGTAACCAAGGTGCAACTAAGGTAACTAAGGCGTAACTAAGGTGCAACTAAGGTAACTAAGGCGTAACCAAGGTGTAACCACGGTAACTAAGGTGTAACTAAGGTAACCAAGGTGTAACTAAGGCGTAACTAACAGTTTCAATTATGCAAATAACTAAAGTTTGTTTACAAAGTTCACTTTTTATTTATAAAGTTTCAATAAACACTTACCGAATTAGTTGTCACTGGATGCCATCCCTTGATCTGATGTGATCCAATTGTAGTTCTACAACTTGTACTTCCTTGCTCCACTCACCGAAATGACTGTCACTGCTGCATGCTCATCCCTTATATACCCCTCTGATGGAACTGAAGCTGACTTGACAGAATGTTGCTCGCCTGGGGGGGGGGGGGGTCGGTACATAGTATGTCGGGGGGGGGGGGGTCGGTACATAGTATGTCGGGGGGGGGGGGGTCGGTACATAGTATGTCGGGGGGGGGGGGTCGGTACATAGTATGTCGGGGGGGGGGGGGTCGGTACATAGTATGTCCGGTGGGGGGGGGGGGTCGGTACATAGTATGTTCGGTGGGGGGGGGGGGTCGGTACATAGTATGTCCGGTGGGGGGGGGGGGTCGGTACATAGTATGTTCGGTGGGGGGGGGGGGGGGAGGTCATCACTTTTTAGTGTTGCCATGGTTACACTGATTGACAGGTGGAGTGCGTTGACTTCATGAGGATTGACTCGGCCAACACTATCAAACAACTTTCGCTCCAGACTTTCGCTCCAGACTTTCGCTCCAGACACTATGACGTCATCATGACGTCATTATAACCTCATGCATGGCCGCGCCTATCCTAACGCTTATCATGACTTCCGCTCCAGAAAACACTTCCGGTCCAGACGCTATGACGTCACTTCCAGACAGTATGACGTCATCAAGTGGCGTAGAAATCCGCTCCAGACATGATGACGTCACTTCCAGACAGTATGACGTCATCAAGTGGCGTAGAACTGTCGTTTTCACACTACTGAGAGGCCATGACGCGTGAACCAAAATAAGCCGGCACAGCAGAACGGGTGAATCCAGACCAACTGCAGGATCTATCCGGGTACTAATTTTTTCACAAAAACCTCTGTAATAAAAACTCAGATACTGGACATCTGTGTGAAGCATACGTTCGGACTGTAACCCAAGGACAATATGAACGGGACTCATGTGTGATATGAACGGGACAAGTGCATAGAATATAACCCTTGCAAGATATTAACAGAACTTTTTACGGAACATAATCTACGTAAGAAAAAAAACAGGACATAATTTCTCAAACATTGCGCACGAATTTATGCACGAAATATAACACATGGAACAGAATATGTACGGAATATAACCACAGCACGGGAAACATAGAACATTGAACGTGTACACGGAACATAATGCATCAGATATATATATACGGAACGCAACGCACGCAGTGTCTCAACATGGCATTTGAAACAGAAGCCACTTACTTGCCTCAGAATACAAGTGTTTTTAAATTGCTAATAATTGCAAGCTGTGCAGCCTTGCTGTTTTATATATGTGCAGTTAACTCCGCAATATACAAAATCAGTAATCAGACAAGCGTAAAAAGACACAGGTTAAACTCACACAGGGAATTAATTCATGTAAGCATATCCACCACACCTAAAAATGCGACAGGCTCGTTAGAAAATGACGCATGTTTGACGAGACATTGGCAGCGACCTTCGAATGACAATATCATCTACGCAGACGACACAAATAATTGGATTTATTATAATTATTCGAAATTCCCCATAAGACCTGTGTTAATTCGGGCAATTGGTTGGTTAGACACGCGGGACAATTTCCATGACACCCCTTGTGTACGGCTACATGTTCTTCGCCCACGCAGTGACGCAGATTCTAAAATTAAATTTGATGCCAAAGCCATGAGGGCTTTATTGTGGGGTAACAATGGTTCACTCACTGATGTCATTCATCCGTTAGATGTTCACACTTTATCCAGTTCACGGAGAGTTTATAAAACTCGTTACACTGAAACTTTAATTACAGTTAGTCTGAGCGGTCAGAACAGACTGCCACAGGAAATGTCCATTATTTTCCAACCATGTGACAGTCCGAGAAATATAGTCAGGATTGTAAAACCTCAAGCCATAGCCCAAGATAAGAAGCGAGAGTTTGGAGTTTGTGTGAAACCGTTATACAGACATCGAGATGATTCCTATGCGTCACAGTTCATAGAATGGATCGAAACCTTGCGAATGTTTGGCGTAAGTGAATTCCATATTTATAACTGCACGCTCACGCTCTCGCAAACAATGCAGCGTATATTTAATTTCTACATCCAGAAAGACATTCTTTTTATACATCAGTTTCATTCTCCTTTTACTTTGGCCGGAAACGGAAGTGATGAGTACGCATGCGTAGGACTACAGCATAAGGCGTCACTAAGTGATTGTCTCTACAGGAATATGAATAAATTCAACCAGTTGATATTGCTCGATACGGATGAAATAATAGTGCCATATACAGGAGATGCTTATTCAAAAATGCTCACAAATATGAGAAAAGGGTTGATGTTAGAATCAAAACCATCTACGATCTCATTTGAAATGCGTTATTTCTTTTTAAATTACAAATTTAAAAATCCTGAAAAACTGATTTCCATGAATGAGGTGAGATATACATCAGCGCATGATATGCACAGACAAATGTCGTCTCATTCGAAATCGTTCGTTTTTCCGCTGAGGTGTGTCTACGCCTACGCCCACGGCTGTCGATATTCGAATTTCAAGCGCATTTACGCAAGCAGTAAATACGGAACAACACATCACTATCGAGAGAGTTGCATTGTGGGACATCGTCTTGACGAAGTTCAACGTTTCGCCAATAGTTGTGCAGTTGCTCAAAAGCCCAGAGACCGATCAACACGTATGCTATATTTTAATGGGACTCTTTCAAAACGTTTCAGTAAAATAAGGAAAGAATTGGGTCTAAATTAATCAGTAGGCAAGGAACTGACAATGTTTTTGCCCGACAGAAAGGCCGGCGGACACAGTGAAACCCCTCACAGAACACTGGTTCGCTGGTCAAAATAACTGAGAGTTGTAACCTACAAATGAACAGTGCCGCGGCACCTGACAATACAGTAAATCTTCAATACATCGGACACCGACGGGACTGAGCTTATTTGTCCAGATTGGTGAGGTGTCCGGTATAGTGAGGATCCCTCATCTAGAGATTTTCTCCGGGATTGTGTTAGTAGTGCTCGAAAGAGCAACCCAGTTTCATCCATGTTAAATACGTTCTTTTAGTCCTGTGAATCAGTGAATGGTTTAAAAAATTTGTTTCCAGTTACCAAAACAAGATTAACCGAAGTGCCACAGCATACATTTAATGTTTGCTTTTTTCTGCAAAGAAGTCCCAAAGGGCTGTGTTATGACTCATAACCGTGAAAGCCCATTGCCCAAAACACGAACACTTGGCCAGAAAAATAACACTATTTAATCAACTCCTCGCTTTGAGTAGAATTTTTCAGCGTGTTTGTGATCTAATTCTCCTTTACAGGCACGTCGGTTTTTTCAAAGATTTTGAAACCTTGCTGTAAACTTTTCTTTAAAACTAGAAGCTCATTCCGCTAGCGAAATGTTAAACACTTGACAAAAATTAAAACTCAAAAATACTTCCTTCAGTGGGTTATTTCTTGAATAATATATTGCAAACAACACAGCTTGAATACGTCTTATAAACCGAGTAGTGTTTGGTTGTTGTTGACTTAAAGTTGTATTGGCTGATAAGCGTACGTCGTGTTATCTATTTACGCAGTGAGAGCTCGCACAAAGCTCAGCAACTGTGTTCTGGCTGTGCATTAAATGCTACGCATTTACTTGCAAAAAATACACTCTTTTCACATGGCGTTTTAACAAAGAAAACGAAATCAAAGACGAAAATAAAAAGTGACATGCACATGTTCATATCAAGCTCTTCATAAGTCCCAAGTTTGATGGTCGTCGGACCCATAGTGTCAGAGAAGAAGAAGACACAAAAAATCGGAAAAAACTGTCAAGAAGAAAAAAAGGACGAATTTTGCTCGCACAAATTCATATAACCCTTGAAAGCCAAAGGCTTGTCAAGTGTTAAAAAATAGAACTTTGACTTTGCTTCGAACTTTATGAAACAACATCCCCCCCCGCTCACCTTCAATCTCACGCCATTTTAGGAGGTTTATTTTTTAATAAAGGCCTCATAAAACATTAATGCCTTTAACTTAAAGAGGTCCAGATTACAAAGGTTAAGCTCTAATGCCTTGACTTGTTTACTAAGTCAACCATGTTGGTGATGAAGGCAATCTGTCCCCATCCCCAAACCACCAATCCTACTGTGATTTTCTACCGTGTCCTACCAACAATTTTGTACAGGTTGGGAAGAGTCCCGACAGCTCAATTTTTCAATATTCTATGTTATTATTTCATCCCCATTACAGAATGTGAAGTTTTAAAAATTATTTGAAATAAATGGTCGACTGCTTCTATTGAAAACTGGTGAATGGCAATTTACAGGCACCTCATATTATTCCGATATCCCGGTGTTGCCCTTCACGTTTGAGTTATCTAGATGTTTAAAATATTTCTCGGTAAGTGATTGTGGTGATCACTTTCTATCCAGCTGGAAACTTGGTATATTATATACAACAACAACAAAAAAACACTGTTCGATTTGTTTACATTTTCACCTGACAGGTTAATTTCGCACGAATTTTTTACAATAAAACACTACTGTGAAAGAATACATGTGTAAAAAAGTGAGGAAAACACTATTATAATATATATTTATCTCTCGTGTATCCCTTCTTTGCATGAATGCATTCTTACTTTTCTCACTTTATGCAATCCGATTCACATCACCGTCATTTTACAATGTTTAACAAAATCTTTGAAATAGTAATGACACTCATTAAAATGATTTGTCTTGAATAACTCAATAAAACTAAAAATAAGTAACAAACACTTAAGTTCAATTCACCCTACTTCAATAGATAAGCATGCTTAAGGTTGTCTTGTATTATCGCTCACTTGTATTTTTCAGCAAGCGCCCTTTGTCATACGAAACCATAAGCTGTCAAAATAGGTAAACTGCAATACGTTCCCAGTAAAAGCCCCAGTAACCCGAAGGCCAGTTTACTGTAAAACACACCGTGAATGCACATAAAATGTGTCCTTGACATCGTTATGACAACGTCACTGAACAAAGGTAAACACCTGGTAAACAGAGTCCAGCAATTATCTAATTTAAAAGACATTATAACTGCATACAAAATTACGAAAATAAATATTATGATTAGAGACCTTATGCCCCGGGGACTTTATGACCGGGGACGTTTTGTCCTAGACTCAAACGAAAAAAAACCTACTGCAGTTTGTAACACTAGCAGCACGAGTCGAGGGAGGGTTTTCGGATCAGTCCAGACGCGAGTGTATTTTTAATATTTATTTTCGTAATTCCCACTTGGCATTGAAAATGCCAAATGGGGATGGATTGCCTCGAATTCTTCACCTATTTTTTCACGCTTTTTTTTCTTCCGCTGAATCGGTTTCCAGACAAATCCTCCAACACCGCTGAAGCTAAACCAACCAAACTTGGCACATATATAAACGGCGATGTGATCTGAAGCAACCGATAAACATTTTGACCTTGACATTGACCTTGAAATCGCGAAAAACGTTGTTTAAGAAAAACAATGATTTATCTCGAAAACGGTAAGAGTAACTCTGGCCTCATTTTCGACCTCCAACCCCTATACGACGATACGTCAGGTATAATTCCCGGTGTCCTTGACCTCCAGGTCACTTTCGAGCCCCAAACCGGAAGTTGGCCTTTATCTCGTAAACGGTAAGAGAGAGAGCAAATTTTTGGCCTTGACCTTACCGGTATAGTTAGTAGTATTTAGGAGGATATTCTACATTCAGACATGTGAAAATTGTTAACAAGCTGCAATATCATCTACCTTCCGTTTTAAGTTATCATTCCAAGTGGGGCTAATTCGCTGTGCGAATTTCGGTCTAGTTTTGTATGCAGTTATAATGTCTTATAAATTAGATAATTGCTTCAATCCTGGACAAAACCTCCCGGTCATAAATTCCCCCCTCATAAGGTCTCCGGTCATAAGGTCTCCGGTCATAAGGTTCCCCTCCATAAAGTCCCCAAATAAATTCAGACCAAAATGTATCCGATTAAATATAAGTAACAAATAAATTTTAAACTTAAACATCATTTTTTTATTTTATAAAATATGTGTTTGATTTTTAAAATAATTTCAGCTCGCTTGCTGAGTAAATTTTGATATAATTTCTTGTGGGAGATTGGGGATCAAATTTAAACCTTGTGAATGTAGACCTGGATTAGGGATTAAGTCTTACAAGAACTGAATAATAAATTTACGGAGAATTTCTTGTGGAGATAGGCGAGTAAAGGTGAGTTCAATTTACTATAAATAGGGCAACTTTCGCCAATCTTTATCAATCGCATTTTGACAGTCCAATTGGATAAAATGAATATCGATGTTCTAGAAAGCAATAAAGCGGCCATCAAATTGCCGTAAGTAGCTTTATGCACACAAAAAGGAAAGTCTTGAACTTATGTAACAGTAAACTTTACGTATCGTTACCCCACTGAGCAGTACAATTTGTAGCTGAGTGTTACCTTTATATCGGGTGAAAACATTGTAGAAGTTAATAAAGCGTTAGTACAGGTTATCATAATTTGCCGCATCGGAGGCGTTTTGGCCCTTAATTCATTTGGGACTTTATGGCCGGGGACATTTTGGTTGGATACCGTTGTTACAAGTCATACAGTGTCCGGTTCATCTCTCGTTTAACACACTGAAAAGGACATACCGCGCTCATACGTGCAAGTGTAACATCACTTATTGTAACACTCAATACACTCAAGGTCCCAATTGTCAACTGGAGACTCCATATGGTTGCTCTAAGAGTCGGGCTTATAAATTTTCATGTTTTCTGTGTTTTAGTTCTGGTTGTTTTCCCTTTTTTCCAATAACTTGGACAATTTTTCGAGAATCCAACGACCAAATTCCTTTTGCTGTAATCTCCTCATGAATTCTTCCACATATCCCTCGTTGTAGCTGACCACGCTGACTGCATTGCAAAATCTCTCATCTGCTTTGTTGTCATCGTGAAATCCCCCACCTTTTCCGGTTTTGCACCATTTAGGAAAGGCCTCGGCATCGTTGGTAAAAAAGTGGTATTCCTTTTCGCCAAGTCTCGCTCGTGCGCGATGAAGCACGACGGCATTGTTGTAGCATCCCTTGATATAGATCGCACGGCTGATCTTTGTACCGCCAAAAAGCTCCAACTTCAACTCACTTCGGACAATTTCACTACAAGTATACAGCAATCAGTTATTTATTTTCTTTCAACACAGCTCCATTCACGAGGTAGACATTTTTGGCATTTAGAGCTTCACTGAGCTACCAAAGCAAAGATGCAACTAGACCAAATTTCCCTACACGTAGCGAAATAGCACCCACTTGCAAGGGCAGAGACACAACAAATTTGGTCAAAGACGCATTTTTCAGTGTTTCGACATAATTGTCAGCTTCCGGATTATTATCTTGAACGAGGCCATCGAAGTGAATATAATGTAACCTCATTACGGCACAAATAAATCAAATTCAGTTTTCTAACCATTTTTGAAATACTGATCAACTTACAGTTTTTGACCTTGACCATGATGGAGGAGGTCATGATCACCGAGGTACCTCTTAAATAACGTCTTTTAGGCTCAAAGGGTCCAAAATAAACTCAAAATCGAAATATCTCTATTGGTTTACGAGATAATGGTCAACTTGAGGTTTTTGACCTTGACCGTGACCCAGAAGATCAAGGTCACCGAGGTACCTCGTATGTAACGTTGTTTAGGCTCAAAGGGTCCAAAATAAGCTCAAAATCGTTCTATCTCTAATGGTTTACGAGATAATAGTAAACTTCCTGTTTTTGACCTTTACCGTGACCCAGAAGGTAAGGGTCACCGAGGTGCCTCTTATGTAACGTTGTTTAGGCCAAAAGGATCGAAAATGAGCTCAAAATAGCTCTATCTCTAACCGTTTTCGAGATAATAGTCAACTTCCGGTTTTTGACCCTGACCGCGGTCCAGAAGGTCAAGGTCACCGAGGTACCTCTTATGTTAACGTTGTTTAGGCCCAAATGGTCGAAAATGAGCTCAAAAACGCTCTATCTCTAACCCTTTTCGAGATAATAGTCAACTTCTGGTTTTTGACCTTGACCGTGACCCAGAAAGTCGAGGTCAACGGGGTACCATTCGTGTAACGTCGTTTACGCCCAAAGGGTCGAAAATTAGCTCAAAGTCGCTCTATCTCTAATGGTTTACGAGATAATAGTAAACTTCCTGTTTTTGACCTTGACCGTGACCCAGAAGGTTAGGGTCACCGAGGTGCCTCTTATGTAACGTTGTTTAGGCCCAAAGGATGAAAATGAGCTCAAAATAGCTCTATCTCTAACCGTTTTCGAGATAATAGCCAACTTCCGGTTTTTGATCCTGACCGTGGTCCAGAAGGTCAAGGTCACCGAGGTACCTCTTATGTTAACGTTGTTTAGGCCCAAATGGTCGAAAATGAGCTCAAAATCGCTCTATCTCTAACCGTTTTCGAGATAATAGTCAACTTCCGGTTTTTGACCCTGACCGTGGTCCAGAAGGTCAAGGTCACCGAGGTACCTCTTATGTTAACGTTGTTTAGACCCAAATGGTCGAAAATGAGCTCAAAAACGCTCTATCTCTAACCCTTTTCGAGATAATAGTCAACTTCTGGTTTTTGACCTTGACCGTGACCCAGAAAGTCGAGGTCAATTGGGTACCATTCGTGTAACGTCGTTTAGGCCCAAAGGGTCGAAAATTAGCACAAAGTCGATCTATCTCTAATGGTTTACGAGATAATAGTAAACTTCCTGTTTTTGACCTTGACCGTGACCCAGAAGGTTAGGGTCACCGAGGTGCCTCTTATGTAACGTTGTTTAGGCCCAAAGGATGAAAATGAGCTCAAAATAGCTCTATCTCTAACCGTTTTCGAGATAATAGCCAACTTCCGGTTTTTGACCCTGACCGTGGTCCAGAAGGTCAAGGTCACCGAGGTACCTCTTATGTTAACGTTGTTTAGGCCCAAATGGTCGAAAATGAGCTCAAAATCGCTCTATCTCTAACCGTTTTCGAGATAATAGTCAACTTCCGGTTTTTGACCCTGACCGTGGTCCAGAAGGTCAAGGTCACCGAGGTACCTCTTATGTTAACGTTGTTTAGGCCCAAATGGTCGAAAATGAGCTCAAAAACGCTCTATCTCTAACCCTTTTCGAGATAATAGTCAACTTCTGGTTTTTGACCTTGACCGTGACCCAGAAAGTCGAAGTCAAGTGGGTACCATTCGTGTAACGTCGTTTAGGCCCAAAGGGTCGAAAATTAGCACAAAGTCGATCTATCTCTAATGGTTTACGAGATAATAGTAAACTTCCTGTTTTTGACCTTGACCGTGACCCAGAAGGTTAGGGTCACCGAGGTGCCTCTTATGTAACGTTGTTTAGGCCCAAAGGAATAAAATGAGCTCAAAATAGCTCTATCTCTAACCGTTTTCGAGATAATAGCCAACTTCCGGTTTTTGACCCTGACCGTGGTCCAGAAGGTCAAGGTCACCGAGGTACCTCTTATGTTAACGTTGTTTAGGCCCAAATGGTCGAAAATGAGCTCAAAAACGCTCTATCTCTAACCCTTTTCGAGATAATAGTCAACTTCTGGTTTTTGACCTTGACCGTGACCCAGAAAGTCGAGGTCAACGGGGTACCATTCGTGTAACGTCGTTTACGCCCAAAGGGTCGAAAATTAGCTCAAAGTCGCTCTATCTCTAATGGTTTACGAGATAATAGTAAACTTCCTGTTTTTGACCTTGACCGTGACCCAGAAGGTTAGGGTCACCGAGGTGCCTCTTATGTAACGTTGTTTAGGCCCAAAGGATGAAAATGAGCTCAAAATAGCTCTATCTCTAACCCTTTTCGAGATAATAGTCAACTTCTGGTTTTTGACCTTGACCGTGACCCAGAAAGTCGAAGTCAAGTGGGTACCATTCGTGTATCGTCGTTTAGGCCCAAAGGGTCGAAAATTAGCACAAAGTCGATCTATCTCTAATGGTTTACGAGATAATAGTAAACTTCCTGTTTTTGACCTTGACCGTGACCCAGAAGGTTAGGGTCACCGAGGTGCCTCTTATGTAACGTTGTTTAGGCCCAAAGGAATAAAATGAGCTCAAAATAGCTCTATCTCTAACCGTTTTCGAGATAATAGCCAACTTCCGGTTTTTGACCCTGACCGTGGTCCAGAAGGTCAAGGTCACCGAGGTACCTCTTATGTTAACGTTGTTTAGGCCCAAATGGTCGAAAATGAGCTCAAAAACGCTCTATCTCTAACCCTTTTCGAGATAATAGTCAACTTCTGGTTTTTGACCTTGACCGTGACCCAGAAAGTCGAGGTCAACGGGGTACCATTCGTGTAACGTCGTTTACGCCCAAAGGGTCGAAAATTAGCTCAAAGTCGCTCTATCTCTAATGGTTTACGAGATAATAGTAAACTTCCTGTTTTTGACCTTGACCGTGACCCAGAAGGTTAGGGTCACCGAGGTGCCTCTTATGTAACGTTGTTTAGGCCCAAAGGATGAAAATGAGCTCAAAATAGCTCTATCTCTAACCGTTTTCGAGATAATAGCCAACTTCCGGTTTTTGACCCTGACCGTGGTCCAGAAGGTCAAGGTCACCGAGGTGCCTCTTATGTAACGTTGTTTAGGCCGTAAGGGTCGAAAATGGGCTCAAAATCGCTCTATCTCTAACCCTTTTCGAGATAATAGTCAACTTCTGGTTTTTG
The DNA here is from genome assembly GCA_949752745.1 of Protula sp. h YS-2021. Taxonomy (NCBI): domain Eukaryota; kingdom Metazoa; phylum Annelida; class Polychaeta; order Sabellida; family Serpulidae; genus Protula; species Protula sp. h YS-2021. The sequence goes on from OX457025.1 coordinate 23,305,534, forward strand.
ACCTTGACCGTGACCGAGAAAGTCGAGGTCAACTTGGTACCATTCGTGTAACGTTGTTTAGGCCCAAAGGGTCTAAAATTAGCTCAAAGTCGCTCTCTAATGGTTTACGACATAATAGTAAACTTCCTGTTTTTGACCTTGATCGTGACCCAGAAGGTTAGGGCCACCGAGGTGCCTCTTATGTAACGTTGTTTAGGCCCAAAGGGTCGAAAATAAGCTCAAAATCGAAATATCTGTAACAGTTTTTGAGATAATAATCAACTTCCGGTTTTTGACCTTGATCGTAACCCAGAAGGTCAAGTCACCGAGGTACCTCTTATGTAACGTTGTTTAGGGCCAAAGGGTCGAAAATGAGCTCAAAATCGCTCTATCTCTAACCATTTTCGAGATGAGTCGGCCTGTCGGTCAGGACGCGTGAAGTCACGTGACCTTTGACCCTAAAAGTCAAGGTTTGTGATGAAAGTTTACCCTTTACTGAGTACGTTTAATGCATTGACACTGGGATTTTAGCACCTTTATGGCTACTTTTCGTGATTAATAGGTGTTTCCAAAAATATTTTGACCTCAATTTGACCTTGACCTATGAGGTTCAAGGTCAAAAAAATTTACGGATTTGACGACAAATCATTACTCTCTATGCTCTGAGTTTTCTGGAAACCACTTTGAGATCAGAAAAACTTTGACCTCAATTTGACCTTGACCTTGAAAGTCAAGGTAAAAAAGTTTTGTGGATTTGACGACATCTCGTCACCCTCTATCACTGTGCAAAATTTCGTTGTCCTACGTCAAATAGCCAAGGAGCAGTTTTCTGGAAACCTCCGTGACTAAAAAAGAGAAGAAAAAAGGAAAAAAAGGACAGAAATTTCGAGAAAAACTTCAAACTTATACCCATTTGCAAACGAAGTTTGCAAGTGGGAATTATGTATAAACGGTGAATAGGCATCAGCACCAGATGTCCGATCAACGCCGGCATTTGACTGCATATGAAATAAAGCATTTCTCCTCATGTCAGATATGCATCGGTAGATCGACATTTGACAGAGGTGAGCGTCGTGGTATAGACATCGACATGCTTGTGTTACAGTGGCTACCCTTCCACCAGCTCCTGTCTTTAACTCCATCGTTTAGTCATCCCGCATGTTATACTATGTACGAAGTCACTTTTCATGTCTACTTTTAACAGCAGGCGACAAATTATTCCCGCAGCCCTCAAAATTCTTATGTTTAAGCCATAGTTTAACCAAAAGACATGCAACGAATGCCATTTCCGCCATAACAGTTGTTTCCGGTAAGCGATACAGTTGTTTTCTTTTGTGTACCCAGCATTTTCAAACGTCGGAGAAACGTTGTTTCGACTTCTACATACAATTACATCCCGACATCTATTCAACATCGCAAGAAAAAACGCTTGGTAAATTTCGAAAATTGGTCACGACGACAAATAACCAACTGCAACTATAAAGGTTGGACAACGGTGGATAGACGTCGCGACCTAAAACAGATGTTTGACAGACGTCCAAATTTTCAGGAACAACAAATCAGGGTAGGTGATTGATACATGCAACTGCTGCTAACTCCAAACAATTTCGAAGTGAGTCCTCTAGGGATCCAAAGGTATCTAAATCAGGGCTACCTTTAAATCTTCGAAAGCCCTAATTCAGAGGCGGCAATGCACGTGCATCTCTTATAAACAACCCGTAAAACTCGTCATTTCGTAAACCTGAGCAGGGTAAAAAGGGGTCTTCTGGAACAGGAAGTGTCGTCATACTGACGTCATAGGGTGTTCTAGAACCGGCATGGAGTTTTTGGAACAGGTTTTTGGATAGAGCGCGCGCCTGTTGGAATGACGTCATAATGAGATCATGATGATGTGATGGTGACGTCATAGCATGCTGACGTCGTGATGATATCATGATGAAATCATAATGATATCATAACAACTTTAGACTGTTTGGCATAACCCTAGGCCGTAGAGTCCATTATGAATGTGGAGCATGGTTGTGCATTATGAATGAGCACGTTATGAATATAAGCTATTATGTACTGACCAACCCCCCCCCCCCCCAAGGACATACTATGTACCGACCGCCCCTCCTAATCCCCCGGGGTGGAGAGGGAAATGACGTCAACTCAGCGTAATCAAGTCCTATATAAGTGTGGTTTCACCTTTGATTTGTCAACCAATTTGCAAGATGGCTAGTAAGAAAGTGATGAGGTGACGCTAACTACGGAATGTTTCAAGTGCTGGGTGTGGTTGGAGTATCCAGGACAGCCACACGACTGCCCGGTGCACCACAATGCACCGCGGCGGTTCTGCTGCAAGACCTCTGGTGGTCTGTTATGGTATAAGTTTGAGGCGATGTTGTATGGCTCAGAACCATGTACAGACTGCTGGTGGTGCGGTGCGACGCTGAAGCTGAGGGATTTGTGCAACACTCATCCGTTTAACTGCACGGGAAGGCCGTTTACAATGAAGCAATATTATGAATATCAATGCCGCCGCAGGAATCCGGAGTGCAGGAATAGATATACTAAAACTTTCGGCCCTTTTAAGGGCCATCCTATATTACGAAATGAATATGGCATATTTACACGTTCCAGACAATCCTGCAAATTTTGGATTTTTACCTCTGATCTCCCCCCTCCCCCCGCCATTTTGAGATTATGGCATATTGACACGTTTCAGACAATGCTGACCATTTCTGGTTGTTTTACCTCTGACCTCCCCCCTCCGTCATTTTGAGATCATGGCAGATTTACACGTTTCAGGCAATTATGAACATTTTTGGTTTTTTGACCTCTGACCCCCCCCCCCTCATCTTGTCATAAGGCTGACTTCAACAGCGCATAACTTTAAAACTACTTGGTCGATTTGAACCATTCTTTTACTAAAACGTTAAGTAAGACGTCATCTATAAATAGCCTTCTATCCAAATCTATGAGAGCGTTCGCTTTTACCATTAACAATGTTAAAATTACTTCTTCACCGATGTGCAGAGACCATGGATGATGTCTTCAAGTTGAACTATGTTGACTATGTGTTGCAAGTGAAGAATTTGCATCAGCATTGGGAAGCTGTTGGAAAGGCAATTCCAAGAGATCGTTTCATCCGCTCGTGAAAAACTACTTTTACCATTAACTTATGACATTGCTTTGGCATTTATCCGCGCGAATACAACTTGGGCAGCTGAGCTCATGCTAGTTGTAGCTGCTAGAATTATTTTACATTATGACGATGACGTTCCATTGACGACGAATATATCAGAACTTGTTCAATTCAACGGGTTGACGTGAATTCAGAACTATGTAAAATGTTTGAAGAACTGTAAGGGAGCTGACTTAGCAGATATATGGTATAAAAGAAGTAGACCAAAGTGAAGTCATCATTTCATGTACAGTCACGGAGAAGACAAGCAGCTTTAAAATCAGTGCAAACTTAACCATTAGTATGGAGCATGGAGAATTTGGACCATTTCTTCGAATCAAATGTGTAGAGAAATGGCTTGCTTTATCACCATCTTTGTGGAAGATTGTGTGTCACAGCTTGAAAAATTTACGTGAAATTGGCTTCAAACTGTAATTAACGCAAACGAAGTGGCTTGAAGTCATTTCATACTTGGACATGCGCTATGTGAGTTTTGTGCAAACATCACTGTTTGAAGGGAAAGAAAACACGCATTACATCAACATGAATGATGGTGAATGGGAGACATTGCTTCAGGAAATGGATAACATTAACTCAGCCTTGTTGCCATGTGCGGAATAACTCATGTCATAACTCATATCAAGCTGCAAAAGGATGATCGGATGAAGGTGTCAAGACTTTTGTCAAGAAGTTCAATTGGAGAATATGAATGTGCAGAATCAACTTGGACTTACCTGTGACTATTATGGTGCTTGCGGATATGTGGAGGATTATTATTGCCACTGTCACAAGTACAATTGCAAAATGTGTGAACCAAACAACTTCTGCGGCAAGTGTGGAGTACTTAAAGTCTATGAAGCAGAGTAGAAGTCACATTTTCAAGACACACTGAAACAAGATGGATGCATGTTTTAAAAAGGCTTATGTTGACTAGATGATTGTTAAACTTGCTTGTTGCGGAACTCCAGACTATCAACTTTATCATTTAGACGCTTTTTGAGATGTTGTACATCACAGTCTTGATGTGATTGAACTATATTCAAGATTTATTGGAGAATGTCATAAAATTGGAATAGAAGATCCTGACTTTGACTTTGATTCTGCATTCTATTCCATTCCGTCAACGCACAAACACTATTTAGTCATCATGGAGTCAACAAGTTTTTACACTACTTTACCTAGCAATGCTAGTATGAACTATTATCAACAACAACAAGGCTTCGAATTATCAAATTCGTATGCCTCGAACCATCTATCTGAAAGGAAAATATGAAGTGGTTTTAGCTAAAATTCGATATCCACATACATGGACAACCATGAGACATGGCATGGACTATTCTATTCAGAATCGCCAACAACCACTTACAAATTCAGTTCTTGGCACAGTCACTATTCCTTTTGGTTACTACAGAACCATACAAGAGATATGTAATACAGTCAATGAAGAAGCGGCTAATTCCATGAAAGATGAACTTAAACAAGCTATTCGGATAAAGTATGATAGAGTTAGACGACAGGTTTTTCTTTTTATAAACTTTGAAGTCTCATTCTCCGCTGGATTAGGTGAAATTTTAGGATTTATCCTACATCAATGGTATACTGAAACGTGTACAGCTGCACATAAAGCCGATGTGAAACATGGATTTTATACACTTTATATGTATTGTATTATTTGTGAACCACAAGTTGTTGGAAATTATTATGTTCCTTTGCTACGTTCTGTTCCCATTCAAGGTCACGATGGTGATATTGTCATGAAAATTTATGGTGAACCTCATTATGCTCCTGTAAATACATCCAAATTTGACGTGATAGAAATGAATATTAAGGATGACACATGTCATAATGTCACATTTCAAACTGGAAAGGTGTTCTGTAAACTTCATTTTCGACCAAAACCATTATGAAAGATTACATACACGATCTGACACAGGTCATAATGTCACATTTCAAGCTGGAAAGGTGTTCTGTAAACTTCATTTTCGACCAAAACCATTTTGAAAGATTACACACACGATCCATCTGTATATCGCAGTCATTTTCTTCGTCAAATGGGTGGGGAATTACCAGGATTCAAAGGAGCGCAAATCCAATATGGCGATGGTATTGGTTCAATACTGGGATCATTGGCTCGTAAAGCTATTCCACTACCTAATGCAGGGGCTAAGATCGCTGCACCACATCTTAAAAAGGCTGCAAAAATGTCGCGAAAGATGTTACGGGCCGAGTTGCACAGCATGTGATTGGTGATGTGCTCGGAGGACAAAAGAGAGTGCAACCGACGAAACGTGCCAGAAGACGAAAAACAGCCAGACGGATAACAAACAAAAACATTTAAAAAGATCTTTTGAAAATGTCTTTAATTCATAATCATTCTTGTGAAAGCAGTCTTTCTCCATTGGAATGGTTTCATATACCACCAACACAAACTGCTGTAGAGAAAAGTTATAATGTAGACTATCAACCACTCACTACCATTAGAAAGGGCGCTCCAATAGAATTTTATGTTTTCTGCGAGTACAGAAGAATATCTGGATTTAAAGAACAGCAAACTTCATATTATATGTCACATTTTAAAGGGTGATGGAACAGCGTGTGGTCCAGATGATAATGCATCATGCATCAATGATTTGTTTAATGGGTCATGGTCTAATACTGAATTATTTCTAAATGATCGATTGGTATCCCATAGTAACAATACCCATGGTTATACCAGCATTATCTCTCACCTCATTTATGACTCGGAATAAAGTCTCCATTCTGAGCGCTCTATGCGTCTCATGTATGACGATACTGCTGGGTCAATGAATAGTTATGAGGTGAAAAGAGCTAATCATGAAAGATATGTATCAGGGCTTCATGTCAATCCTGACGGTGGTGACCTAGCTGAGCAAGGAAATAATGGTTTTGCATAATCGTTATTTGCATACACGTCTCAGCCGTGATTTTATGCTAACAGGTGGTTTAAGGTTAGATTTCTTTGAGCAGGATCGCTATCTTCCTAATGGCATCAGTTTGAAATTGCGTTTACATAGACAAAAAGATGAATAGGTATTCATGGCTGTAAATAATACCTAAAAGGTAGAAGTGAAAGAGTCGGTTTTAACCATTCGCAAAGTGAAGGTTAGTCCCGGTATCCAGTTAGGACATACATATACATTGATGAAAAGTCCTGCCAAGTTTCTTATTACTAGAAAAGAATGTAAAAATTTTAGCCATTCCAGCAGGATTTCAATCTTTTGTGAAAGATAACATCTTTTCGGGTCAATTACCAAAACGTATTGTCATAGGACTAGTTCACGCTGTAACCTTTGGTGGAACAGCATTGAGAAATCCATACAATTTCGAAAATTTTGATCTTGACTACATGCAACTGTACACGGATGGTGAACCAGTCCTATCCAAACCTCTCAAGGTTATGCTTTATTTTCTTTCGACTTAACACCTGATTATGATGGCGATTATGGTCATTATCCTCTTATCAAGCATGGAAACTTGAGACTAGAAATGAATTTTGGTAGGGCCTTGCAACATACAATAAATGTCATAGTCTATGCTGAATTTGATAACATTATTGAAATAAGTGCAAATCGCAGCATCCAATGCGACTACCAGTCATGAACACGAAGCAGATCAATGCCATATTGAGCAATGATGTCATGACTTGTTTCAAGGCGTGTTTTCCATGTACCAGCTACCATCTTTACAACGCGATGCCTATGTCATCAACACAGACGATAATGATGAAGGAGGAGAGCATTGGGTGGCAGTGTGTTTTGACAAAGCCCCTGTAGAATAATTTGACTCTCATGGACTTTCCATTCTGAGCGCTCTATGCGTCTCATGTATGACGATACTGCTGGGTCAATGAATAGTTATGAGGTGAAAAGAGCTAATCATGAAAGATATGTATCAGGGCTTCATGTCAATCCTGACGGTGGTGACCTAGCTGAGCAAGGAAATAATGGTTTGCATAATCGTTATTTGCATACACGTCTCAGCCGTGATTTTATGCTAACAGGTGGTTTAAGGTTAGATTTCTTTGAGCAGGATCGCTATCTTCCTAATGGCATCAGTTTGAAATTGCGTTTACATAGACAAAAAGATGAATAGGTATTCATGGCTGTAAATAATACCTAAAAGGTAGAAGTGAAAGAGTCGGTTTTAACCATTCGCAAAGTGAAGGTTAGTCCCGGTATTCAGTTAGGACATACATATACATTGATGAAAAGTCCTGCCAAGTTTCTTATTACTAGAAAAGAATGTAAAAATTTTAGCCATTCCAGCAGGATTTCAATCTTTTGTGAAAGATAACATCTTTTCGGGTCAATTACCAAAACGTATTGTCATAGGACTAGTTCACGATGAAACCTTTGGTGGAACAGCATTGAGAAATCCATACAATTTCGAAAATTTTGATCTTGACTACATGCAACTGTACACGGATGGTGAACCAGTCCTATCCAAACCTCTCAAGGTTATGCTTTATTTTCTTTCGACTTAACACCTGATTATGATGGCGATTATGGTCATTATCCTCTTATCAAGCATGGAAACTTGAGACTAGAAATGAATTTTGGTAGGGCCTTGCAACATACAATAAATGTCATAGTCTATGCTGAATTTGATAACATTATTGAAATAAGTGCAAATCGCAGCATCCAATGCGACTACCAGTCATGAACACGAAGCAGATCAATGCCATATTGAGCAATGATGTCATGACTTGTTTCAAGGCGTGTTTTCCATGTACCAGCTACCATCTTTACAACGCGATGCCTATGTCATCAACACAGACGATTATGATGAAGGAGGAGAGCATTGGGTGGCAGTGTGTTTTGACAAAGCCCCTGTAGAATAATTTGACTCTCATGGACTTTTACCTCTAGATAATCGATAATTCGATTATTATAATTCGATAATTCGATTATACGTATAATTTCATACAATTACAAACACCAATATCATCTTCATGTGGTTTTTATTGTGCATATTATATATTGCATAGAGCTAGAGATCAGAATATGTTTGATATTGTAAATATATTAAAAAGAAGTGATGGTGATTTTATTGTAAAGTGTCTTGTTTATTGCGTTATACATTATCTATTTACAAACTCGATTTACAAACTTTATTTACAAACTCTATTTACAAACTTCATTTACAAACTTTTTTACAAAGACATCCAATACATATTAACAAATGCATTCAATACATTTATCAATGAATGCCATTCATTACAATCTAAATTAATATATGTATCATAGAAATTGCATCCTATATTTGTAAATGCCATGAAAACTCACATAACTCACATCACCAAACTTTATCACTTTAGCAGATTCATGTTCAGACAGTTTCAGTTCATTTCCATCTTCATTTATGTCTATGTCCATCACCAACATAGGATGTGTCAGCTCAATGGATTTGGTACCCCGCATGAGTTGCACTCGTTCCTCTTTGAATTCAAGCGTCAGGTTCTTCCCAATCCAATGCTTGTAACAGCGCGTTCCATTCCACTGTGTTGAGGAGAAAGCCAGGTATCCTCAGCTTCTCTAGATGATCCTTCAACACAGATTGTTCGTCAGGCGATAGTATGATATACTTTCCAAAATGTCTTAACACAATGTCATCACATGCATTTCTCATATATGAGAATCCATCTGTAATGAATTCATAATCTGATAAAAAGTCCTCCATCTCGTTCAACAGTCAGATCAACTATGAGCTATCTCGTCGGTGACAGGGGGTATTTATGCTCAAATGATGGCGAAGAGCGGATGCTGCATGATCTCTAGGAATTGTATGACTGCACGCCATTTCTTCATCTTAAAGTCAATCAAATCTGTATATGGAGTATCTGGTACATCTCCATTATAATCCTCTGGATAATCCTGTAAAAGATTTTTCCAGAATCTAACACGTATGTCAGAATCATGTCCAATCACTAACACTTCAACATTATCTTCAAGTTTGCGTTTAAACTCAGGTTCAAGTGGTATGTTTTGAAAGTCTTTCCACACTTCAGGTTTAAACCGATAAGGAGAATTTAACATCACTTCATTCATGTCATTCACGGTGAAGTAAACACCATCGTTAAACATGAGTGCGCTCATGCTGAGAATACCCTTTTTATGCGCTCTCTTTTTGTCTTCGAAGCCTTTTATCCACTTCTTTCACCTGCTTCTTCAGCATTTTCAATTCAGATATTGTCAGCAAAATTCCCTTTTTCGTAGGACGGTTTCTTCCAGTCCCCTCATCTGTGAGGTATTTGCGAATGTTTACCAGTCCTTCATTACTTTCATCATCTTAATATACTTTCCATTTCCTAGAGAAAGCATTCCCTCCCACGACTGTGGTAGTGTTGGTACCGTCACCACTTTTAATTTCTTGATTGTGGTGGTATTGGTAGGATTTTTCACTTTCAAGTCTTTGATTGTATCACCAAGAGTATCCATATCCGTTCCAGATCTCTTACGATTATGATCCATGTTAACGCTTCAGTGCTCACACCTCAAATAGTTCTGAAGTTGGAGAGTCTCCCCCTTTTATACTGTTGTCTTGCAATGTCCATGTGCCAAAGTGGAATAGCCATCATTCAGCACGTATCGCTTGTCATCATATAGAGAGAGAGAGCTACTTTCTTCAACTTCTCCGAGAAAAGCTGGTGGTCATGACTTCGAATGATGCGTCCTGTAACCATCGTTTTAGTTTGATTGAACAAGCTCTCTCTGGACTGCTTATGTTTCATACGTCTTTGACAAGCGCGAGTGATGCCTTTAGCCGTACGTTTTTCTCTCCCACTATACATTAAACTGTACATGTTCGGTCTATTCCAACAAACTCTTCAATGGGTATACCTGCCGCCTTATCCTTCATTTTCAAAACAAACACTTTTTTACATTGGAATGCAGGAAATGATCTGGCGGATAGTCCAACAGGTCAGCATCTTGCTGCATATCCTTGTAGATACCGTCCGTTTCTATGTCATATCATAGACTGTCGGTGTCGCTGAACAACAACTTGGCGTTGGGATACTTGGCCATGATGTAGTTGTAATGAAAGTGAAACATCAACACTTTGCTGAGGTCAAGAATGGGCTTATTCAGAAGCAAATCCACTTTGCGTAAATGTACAGCGGTCAAATCTTCGTTGAAAATTCTAAATTTGTGGAACGAAGGTTTAGCCACGAGTTTCTTGAACTGCTTTTCCTTGTGGATGAGTTCAACATTCATGCGCTTTCTCACGTTTTCCATGGTTTTTGCCAAACACAGAATTGTTCATGGGTGAAGAAGTCTGTCTCAAACGGGTTCTTGGCCAATTTTCTCTTTTCCGTGTTCAAGGTGATGTATTTCTCCAACCATTTACTCTGTGCAAACATGATTGCACGATGCCCCTTAGTGACTTTCAACCCCAGTGAAACGTACTGCTGTAAATTACTATAATGAAGCACATATTTCTTCTTGTCACACACGTTGGGAATGAGCTTTTCACCAGGTTTGCCTGCCATGTTCAAATCTTTCCGTAGCTTATGACTGTGCTTTGACAATTCTTCAACTTTGATATATTTCCGTTCTAGGGCTACTTGGTAGTGATTATGACGATCCTGGATTGTCTGTGGGTATTCAAATCCACTTCTAAACTGTATCCAATGTCATCATCTCCAGCCACATCCATGAAGTCAAGGGATTCTGGCTCGCTCACCCACATAAATACACTTTCTGACATACTTTGTGACATGGCCAGGCCATACAAGTTGTTTGCATCCAGGTACACCACGTAGTTGTTTGGTATCTCAGGATTGTAATCTGCTACGTAGGGGTTATTTGCTTTCGCCTACTTGTGCGTGATCACGGATATTCCTCCACGTAGACCTTGTTCAACCATTTGGTACATTTCAATGTCATTGATCAATTCCAACTTCACCTTTGTCGCTTTTAACATCGCATCCCACGACAATTCTGGCGCTGTATAGTCAATCAATCAATCAATCAATTAAAGTTTATTTTCTGAATCCAAAACCAGAGGTTATTACTAAGAGAACAAACATTAGTAATTAATAATTTAAGAAGGTCAGAAAAGGGAACAAGCTAAAAGCAAACGCTTGTGACTATGCTTGCCCCTTTCTCAAGTGACAATTTTAAACGTTATATACACTTCAGAAATTATTGCATGGTGCTAGCTGCACTAATCGAAGAGTGTTATAAAACACAACTGATATTTTATCACAGATTTTATATGAGACTACTCGAACATAAAAAGAAGAGAGTTAATCCAAAAAACATATATCAGGCAAAATGTTGCCACATTGTGATAAAAGATAGCTACTCCGTCTTTCCATAAGTATCAATAAGACAGTGTTTAAGTTTTTTCTTAAAAAGCCTCTCCGAATGAAGAGTTTTCAATTCTGGAGGTAAGGAATTCCACATGTGTACACCCTTAATTCTTACGCAATGACTTTTTAATGTAGTTTGCGAGTAAACGTGTTTAAAGTTCCCGTGTTGTCTAGTAATTCTGTCATTATTAACGATTTCGAAGTGACGCTGTATATTACTAGGAAGGGTATGACATATCGCTTTAAATATTATTACTAATGATTTAAATTTAACTACTTCATACATTTTCAGGATACGCGACTCGAAGAAAAAACTATTTGTGTGTTCATATTGTCCAACGCCAAAAATGACACGAATTGCTCGTTTCTGCAACAATACGATTTCCTTGAATTTGTTTCATAAGTATTTCCCCATATTTGTACACAACAGGACATGTACGGTACGAACAAAGATTGATAGATGATGAACAGTGCTTGGTTATCAATAAGAGAACTAACTTTATGCATAATTACTATACATTTTGCTAATTTTGAACGTACTCGATTGATATTTTCTTTCCAATTAAGTTTATTATCAATAATAACACCCAAAAACTTAGTACTGTGAACGCGAGAAATTTTTGAATCACCAAATTGAACATTTAAATTATAGTCATTACAATTCGCACAACCGAATACCATGAAGTTAATTTTACTCACATTTAAAGACAGTTTGTTTAATTTAAACCAACGATCCAATTTTGATAATTCTCTTGTGATGATTTGACACATTTTAGGAATATCGGACTCGGAATAAAACAAATTAGTGTCGTCTGCAAAAAGAATAAATTTAAGCAAATTGGATACCTTAACAACGTCATTTATGTACATGATGAGCTTAGGGCCTAGAATGGAACCTTGTGGCACGCCGCACGATGTAAGACATCTGAGACACTGTCGTCAATTTGTACTAGTTGTTCTCTATCTGAGAGGTAACTGCTTAACCAATGGTTTGAAACACCACGAACACCATAGAAATCTAATTTTTGGAGAAGCAAATTATGATCTATTTTATCAAAAGCTTTCGTTAAGTCAATAAAGACACCGATAGCACATAATTTTTTATTTCTTGAAGTGGTTAGTTCCTCTACAAAATCTAATAGCGCCAAAGAGGTTGATCTTTTAGAGCGGAAACCATATTGGTTTTCATATAGCACATTATACTTGTCAATAAAATTATCCAGGCGGTTGTCAAATAGCTTCTCTAAAATCTTAGAAAATTCAGGTGATAGAGACACTGGTCTATAACTGCTGAATTCTGACTTGTCACCACTTTTGAACAGAGGAATAACTTTAGCTTTTTTTCATCCTGTCTGGAAATATACCAAATGTAAAAGACAAGTTGCAAATATGTATAAATGGCTTGACAATAGCAGCGTGAGATTCTTTAACAATACTCATATTAATACCTTCACAATCAACTGACTTCTTATGTTTAAACGAATTAACAACATCGAGCAACTCTTTCTCATCGGTATTTATAAGAAACATAGTATTTTCTTGTCGAGATTTCAAATAGTCAAATATGTTTCCATCATCAATTTTATCAATTTTCGCTGCCAAAGCAGGACCAACGTTAGTAAAAAAGTTATTAAAACCGTTCACAATATCTGCTTTTCACGATACTGGTTTGCCGTCTAAAGTTTCAGCGTACAAAGAGATTTGGCGTTTCCTATTTAGTACAGAATTTAAAGTTTTCCATGTTTTCTTTATATTGCCATATTGTTTCTCTAACAGCTTAGTAAAATATTCCCGTTTACAGTATCTTAGAATTGAATTGAGCTTATTTCTATAAGCTTTGAATTTGTTTTCATTTTTGGGCGTTTTATAGTTTAAAAACTCTTTGTATAATCGGTCTTTTTTGTGGCACGCATTTAACAACGAATTAGTGATCCATGGCTTTTTAGAAGATTTGATGTTTCTAATATATTGCAATGGACAGTTTTTGTCATATAATACTTTGAATTTACAAATAAAATTGTCGTAGGCTTGATTTACATCAAAAACAGAAAAAACATTGTCCCAACTACAGTTATCTAACTCATGTTTAAATGCCGAGACACTTTCTGCGTTAATATTTCTTTTAAGAGAATAGGCTTTTAACTTTCTGTAACTTATTCCCTTATATTTGCAGAATGTGAATATACCTAAGTGATCACTAACATCACTTATCAATAAACCATTTTGTATATTATTGTCGACAATATTCGTAAATATATTGTCAATCAGAGTACTTGTATCAGACGTAATCCTTGTTGGCTTATTTATGAGGGGAAACAAACCATGACACTGTAACAGTTCTACAAAATCTTTAGTTCTGGGGTGAGAGTCACATTTTAATAAGTTGACATTAAAGTCACCACATAAGAACATAGATTTATGTCTAGTTAAGCAGAGCAAATTATTTAGAAATTCCATACAACTGTCTAGATTGGATCCTGGGCATCTATATAAGCAGCTGATGCAAATATTTTTTGCGTGTTTAACAATAATTTCTACAGAAATACATTGAATAATTATTACAAATTTTAAAATGTAATTGACAATCTATATATAACATGACTCCGCCGCCTTTTTTGTTTTTACGATTTATGTTTACTGCCTCGTATCCTGCAATAAAGAAGTCGCTAATGTTATCACTTTCATTCAATCAACTTTCTGAAATCGCTATGATGTTGAACTTCTTATCAATTCTGTTAATATAATCAGTTAAGGTGTTAAAGTTAGCCCTTAAACTTCTACAGTTAAAATGAATTATAGAGAATCCTTCAACGCTTGTAAAAGTACGTGTCAAATCGTTAACGGTGTAGTATTTACAATCTTTTACAGTGTCAGCAAAAAAATTGCTGTCAGGATCGATGTCCATTTCAAAGTCGTGATCCTTATAGTCAGAGTATTCAATACAATTAAGCTCTTCACAATTTTTATAAACGTCGAATAGATTTTCATGAATGCTTAGATTTGAATTAATAAAAATGAATTCTTCATCAGTTAAACTTTGAAATGGGAACAAATTTAAACACGATATGCAATTAAACTTTACATCACTTTTCAATAGAAAGTTCAAGGTGTTTTTATCTATTCCTGTATATTTTCGATCAACAAACAGCTTACAAGTTTCACACTGGATTTTAGCTGCGTTGTTAACGCAGTCACAAACTGAGTAGGTAACAGGCATTTATTTAATATCTAATATCCGAGAGGAAAAAGGACTGAAAAGCCCTTGTGTTTGAAACATAGTACCTACTGGTACACAGTTTGTCTGAATATCTAGGGTGACTATGTGCATGGAAGCTGGATGGGCCGAGACGAGACATGTTATATTACAAAATGTATAATTAGTTGGTGATCCCATACTTTTCAAAGTCAGACATATAGTGGTGGGCAGGATCCAATTCATACGTGTTAAGGCATACTTGACGAAAGTTTTCAAACACGTTAGCCAGCAGTAACACATCTGATTTCAGGTACAGGTCATGGTATTCACCGAATGTGGTACAGTTGAATGTATCTCACACCTTCTGCGCATGAGCATAATCCTCATCGCTAATGTCCTCTTCGCTGATTTGCCTGTAAAACTTGTCCTTTGACGGTAGCTGTGTTTCAGCAAACTTGGATGGCTTTTCCACGTAATCGT
Source organism: Protula sp. h YS-2021 (assembly GCA_949752745.1). Classification (NCBI taxonomy): domain Eukaryota; kingdom Metazoa; phylum Annelida; class Polychaeta; order Sabellida; family Serpulidae; genus Protula; species Protula sp. h YS-2021. The sequence goes on from OX457025.1 coordinate 23,320,690, forward strand.
TAGATGTACACTCCCTTTCTCAGCAGCAAATCTTGTTGGTCACTATCGTGAATGTGGGAAGTCATGTTGTAGAAGTTATCTTTCTCTTCTGCCACAAGGTTGGATACCAACTTCTGTAGTAGAGAAGTACTCATGAACCCAAAGCTGTCTGTAAATTTAAGATTGCTCATGGTGAATGCAATATATTTCTCAATGGTGTTGGGAATGACTGTAATCGTTTCATTTTTGAATTTTCAAATTTCCTCCATGATCAAATGACTGTCATAGCCTCGCAAATTGTGGAAAAACACAGGAATGATAAAAGAATGTTTATCCACCTGCTTATCCTTTCTAAGTAGGAATTGCAAGTTGCATTCATTATGCGCTGCTCCGCGGTATTTGCCATTGATATGGTCATGATCTCTCACACGATCCGCTCCTGGGGTCTCATGACAAATGTAGCAATCACCAGCGTTCTTGAAATTCTCTTCATCTTCACAAGTCATCACCATATCCTTTGGTAGCTCTAAAACACGCAGAATACGATCACGCCCATGGTCTAAAAAGACTTTCATGGCATTATCTCCTCGATACACCACTGGTGCGCGTGTTTCATATTGGGTGACAACCTCATAAGCGAAGCTGTTTGGGCGATGATGCTGATACGTGTCTCCTTCTTCATGCTTTTGCGTGAAACATTCAAAGTCAGCATAAATCACAAAAGGTGCTCGCTGCTGTTTGGCTACATTCTTGAACTTGATGAAAGGTTCCTTGGGGAATGATAAACGTTGCGCTCCATGCTTGCCACACACTTCGCGATGCTTGTCTAAAAGATCTTGTCGCATAAACCCGTGAAGACAGTTGAAACAATATTATACTGCATTCTTATACTTTGGTCGAAGTCTGCTGAAATTCTTGATGAGGCAGCAAATGCCTTTTCTTTTCATTGCTAATTAATTTCTCTCGCACTGGTGTTTCGGCTAAGTTGTATTTGAACAACTACATCTTGTTCATATCCAAACACGTTGATGGATACATCGTTCTCCTTTTCAAACTTTTGAATGTCCGTAATCGGTGTGGGAAATGTCATATCCTCTACCTTTAATTCCTTCTCAAATGGTTTGTAACGACTCACACGATATAGGTGTTGACGATCTTGAGGGTAAAGGTGAGCCAATACAGACCATAAGAAACACTTGTTGTCATCATTATGAATGTTTAACACAGCCTTTGTTTTCTTCACTTTCTTCGGCAGTGGGATAAAACTGCTTGCTTCCAGAGGCCTGTATGTACCTCAGTGTACAGTATGTTATCCAAAACCCAGCCAGAGCCTTGTCGCTCATGTTCATCAAACTTGGTAAACAATTCTTTATAGGCTTCTGGCACGTCCTGCTCAATATCCGCTTGATTGTATGCTGTATATGTTGGGCTGCTGATAAAGGCATTATCCACTTGTTCTATCATAACATCTTCTGCATTCGCCGTTAGTTTCTTAATGCGTGCATTCACCACAATATACCATTTCATTCCATGGTTTAACGTTTCTAACAAATGTGTCTTGATCCGATTCTCTTGTTGTCGTATTTCAAGTAGTAAATTCGATCCATCTTCAGACTAAAACCGTTTTTCCTGCGCGTTTTCACCAAGACTAACTCTTCTGCCTCTCCGTACTTGTACTGTGTTTTGTCTCTTTCCAGCTTGTTCTTCATGTTCTCCCATCTTCACACATGCATGCGTCTCAAAAAATCCCATAGATGGAAATATTTTAATGCATCTACAGCAGAGGAATGGATCAGGTCTGTCAATACCATCTTGTTCCGTCTATCGTCTCTTGGCTGCAATCTCCTGAACAAGCCCTTCACGAGCACGTTTCAACTCAGCTGGTTTACATGTATGTGCTTCAAACAATTTCAGAGATGGAAATGTCATATTACAATCATGACAGAAGACTGATGTATCTGAATCTGAATCAATCATGCATACAGCCACTTGTGCAAATAGTCTATGACTACTTAATGTTAAAAGTAGACATAAAACTGAATCAAACGGTAAAATTTTCATTCAAATCGGTTACCCACGACGGAAGCTATCTCACTTTTTCACCTTTTTAAAGTTAAAATTCTAAGGTGAATCAATTATGCATACAACCACCTATGCAAATAGCCTGTATTTCAAGTAATAAATTCGATCCATCTTCAGACTAAAACCGTTTTTCCTGCGCGTTTTCACCAAGACTAACTCTTCTGCCTCTCCGTACTTGTACTGTGTTTTGTCTCTTTCCAGCTTGTTCTTCATGTTCTTCCATCTTCACACATGTATGTGTCTCAAAAAATTCCATAGATGGAAATATCTTAATGCATCCACAGCAGAGGAATGGATCAGGTCTGTCAATACCATCTTGTTCCGTCTATCGTCTCTTGGCTGCAATCTCCTGAACAAGTCCTTCACGAGCACGTTTCAACTCAGCTGGTTTACATGTATGTGCTTCAAACAATTTCAGAGATGGAAATGTCATATTACAATCATGACAGAAGACTGGTGTATCTGAATCTGAATCAATTATGCATACAGCCACTTGTGCAAATAGTCTATGACTACTTAATGTTAAAAGTAGACATAAAACTGAATCAAACGGTAAAATTTTCATTCAAATCGGTTAACCATGACGGAAGTTATCTCACTTTTTCACCTTTATAAAGTTAAAATTTTAAGGTGAATCAATTATGCATACAGCCACCTATACAAATAGCCTGTAATTACTCTATATCAAAACTAAATATAAAACTGAATGAAACAGTAAAATTTTCATTCAAATCGGTCACCCATAACAAAAGTTATCTCACTTTTCACTTTTTCTTAAAGTTAAAATGGCGACATGTCAAAATTATGCATACAGCCACCTATGCAAATAGCCTGTAATTACTTTATGTCAAAACTAGATATAAAACTGAATTAAACAGTAAATTTTTCATTCAAATCGGTCAACCATAACAAAAGTTATCTCACTTTTCACATTTTTTAAAAGTTAAAATGGCGACATGTCAAAATTATGCATACAGTCAATTATGCAAATAGCCTGTGACTACTTTATATGAAAAGTAGATATAAAACTGAATCAAACAGTAAAATTTTTTATTCAAATCGGTCAACCATAAAGAAAGTTATCTCACTTTTTCACTTTTTTTAAAGTTTCAATTATGCTTATAACCAACTATGTAAATAACCACTTAGTGAACTGGCTGCCATTGTTGTTGCATCAATTGTTAATATGAGTGGGGGGTCCAACCCATCCTTTTATACCACTTAGACTTTGTCAAAAATGGTGTGTAACTCGCTAAACGACACTTTTTTTGCTGATTTGCCTGAATTTCTCCTGATAGTGGGAGTAGGCCATAGTATGTCCTGCGGGGTCGGCACATAGTATATCCTAGGGGGACCTCACTTTCTCACCATGGTTACGCCGCCTATTATGACGTCATAATGGGTTTTACACATATTATGTCCTAGGGTTAAGCCGCCAAGGTTTAGGGTTAGGGTTATGCCGCCTAGGGGAGTCTAACGTCATGACGTCTTTATAACGTCATCATGACGTCATCACGTCATCATTATGACGTCATTATACGTCATTAGAACTGGCGCGCTTTATAAAAGAAAATGGTGCAGAAACCTCATGCCGGTTCTGTGCCACCTATGACGTCATGATGACGTCACTTTCTGACGCAGAATCCTTGTTTCCCTACTACTAACCTGGATTTTAAATCAATCATTACACAAGTCACAAATAACAATCTGTGTGTTTCTTTGCATGTTTTTTTTCTTGAATAGACAACCAGTCATTTAAATGTTGTAGAAATGGAGTGATTTTTATTATTTTAACATTTTAGATTTTCAAATGCACAAATGATTTATGGCCGGAAATCAATAAATTACATATGACATTTATAAAATTTTAAAAATTTAGTAATATACTCTATGCTGAGCTTCAAAACAGGCCAAAGCAACTGAACTAAATTTAAAAATTTGAAATCTTTTGCTCCACGTTTTGTTTTTTTCTGTAATTTATGATCGAAATATTGTAATGAAGTGAAATCAAGAGGAGACTTAAAACTGTGCACTGGAGAGTGTAAAATATCATTTCGACCTCGAAGCTTCCCTTCCAACTGGAAATAAGTCTGCCGTTATTCTGGAAATTTCTACCATTTCTCCCTTACTTTATCGCGTTTGGATGGTTTCCAGAAAACCATTCTTCACTATGAGACCACTATGGGAAAACTCCATATGGCGCACCTATAGAAGGCGTCAAGGTCTCACGAAATTAGCATATTTTTTTCCTTGACTTTCAAGGTCAAAGTCAAACTGAGGTCAGTTTTATTGCTTCTATAGTGTTTCCAGGAAACTCCTACTAAACTTGAGTCATAGCGTCTTCAAACTTGGTACATATATTGAGGTTCACAAGGTTTAGCAGAAATGGAATTTGTTTTAACCTTGATAACAAAGGTTAAAGTCAGACTGAGGTAAAAATATTTATAAAGGCCTATTTTTTTAAATAAAATGGCAAGAAGAGGTGCTCTAGTTCTAGTTCAAAACACAGATATTTTAAGTACGGAATTACCTCTCGACCTAACTGTTGACTTTTGTATCTCGTATACCGTTAACAAGGCAACAGGGCAACTTATCTCGAAAATGGTTACAGACCCTTTAGATCAAAAATATATTAAACGCTCAACTTGACCTTATTTGTCAAATTCAAGGTCGAAAAACGGTTAGAGACAGAACGATTTTGAGCCCTTCTCGACCCTTTGGGACTGAACGTCTTTATATGAGAGCTCCTTGACCTTTTCTGTGATGATATAATAGATACATTTTCTCTTGTGTTTTTCCTCAGTTGGTCATTCTGCCATCTACCAGAATTCAAATTTGTTACGTACTTATATTTTTTCAGATATGACTACTCGAAAAATCCTTCCTGTTGGAGAATATGTAGTATTAAGGAGAATAGTAGAATTTACTGGTTCTTGGGCCATCCATACACAGTTTGAAAACAAGGAACCACCCCCATTACACTCTCAGCCACTCCTGAGTCTGTTATATAATTTTACAAAACTGCCGGTCTCAAGGGGAAAGAATCTTAACGCTTCACTTTTGCAGTTCCCTAAAAATAGCTAATCGGTATTTGCACCATGGTTGTTGTGACCAGCAGCGGTCTAACTGATACAACATATCAATATCTAACAAATTACAGCAATAATCATACCAAAATCTGTTCACAGTAAAACTTAAGTAACTAAGATTTTAAGCAAAGCAATTGACGGGGATCACCTAGATGTCATTTGCCCGAGCTATTAGAATAATTTGTATCACGTTTCTGGTTTAACAAATAGCAAGATTGAAAATTTTACATTTATCTTTTCAAGATGAACAAGATAGTATGAAAATGAAATAGAAATCGCAGTCTCACTCAAAATTCCTTTACACCTCAAACTACTTTTTCCAGAAATTTGCCCAAGGCGATGATCAATACGGCAAAACATTATTGGCAAAGGTCATATTTATCACTGTTTATACCTTGTATTAAGGGTTGCACTGTGGGGAGTTTGAAAATAAGGTCCAAAACGCCGCATGTCTGACCGTGTGTAAAATAAATGAATTTTTCTAATTTTGACCGAATTGCTGAATTTACCAGTTGAAAAAGTTTGCATTGTACATGGATCTGGAGAACTTCTTGCTTTATCTCTTGCGGCTTTTGAAATATACATTTTTTCGAAATAAGATAAATGTTCCAAATTAATACAATTGGTCAAGATAAAAATTCAAATGTTATATTAACAGTTGCTCTGTAGGGTGTTTGCAACTGAGATCCAGCAGGTCGTATCTTAAACCATTTTGAACTGGGTCACTTTTCCAGTACTGATGAAATTGGCCAATTGAGCCGAATTAAAAACGCAATGTCTCCGAGTTCGAAACTGCCGTATATCTATATTTTCTCCGAACATTTTTTTTAATTTGACCATATTGGCCAATTGGGTAAACTTTGCCAAACTGAACAATCACATTTTACATTTTATAATACAACGCGCATGATGTAAAAACGTTACCCAAATCGTGCATCTCTTGCAGTTTTTGACATTTTTAGAAGTTTGGCTAGTCTCAAACTTGGTTTATGCAAATTTTTGTCAGATCTTCAAAAACACTGCAAGCCTCAAACCAAATGGCACAGAGAAAATGTATAACAAATCAGAAAGCGTTGCTACAAAAGGTCATACGCCATATCAGTAGGTATATGACGACATTTTTGGATGATCACACACATCCCCTGGTGACCGATGTAGGAACTCTGGATCTATATAGGCCTCTATGGCACTGTCAATCAACAGAGATTCCCACGACTCCATTCCCCCGGTGACCGATCAATCTGTAAGAGCGGCTTTGGCGCTCATCGCTGTGAGCTGCGCGTGCAGTGAAATTTGGAAAGTTGGTGCGGTGCGCTTATATGGGGAGAAAGATCAATGTAACTGCCAATCATCCCACGTTCCTACGATTCATGTTGCCAGCAGTCTGCCAGAACATCTTTAGCTGACCCCAACCCCAGCGGGCGATGATTTGAGATTTTTGCATATTTATCCGTTTTAGACAATTCTGAGCAGCTTTCATTTTCTGACCCTCGGACCCCCTCCCTCTCTCCTAAGGCGAGAAATTCAGATTTTCGCATATTTACACGTCTCAGACAATTCTGAGGAACTTTCATTTTCAGACCCTCGGACCCTCCCCCCCCCCCTAAGGCAGGAAATTCAGATTTTCGCATATTTACACGTTTCACGCAATTTTGAGCAACTTTCATTTTTAACTCCTGGACCGCTCCCCCCCCCCCATATGGCTATATAATATATAAGGCAGAGATGCCAGCTTCAACAGCGCATAACCTTAAAACTACTGGACTGATTTGAACCATTTTTTCACCATAGTGTTCAGCAGTACTCTGTCTGTAATGGAGGGTAATGTAGGTTGCAATGTCATATGTGAAGAACGTTAAAACTGCGTTTACACATCAAAAAGCAAGACATATCCTGAATAGTTTATTAATACACTTTAAAGACAGCGCTTAAATCAATAACAATATTGCAACATTTGTTGATTTACGAAGTCGCATGTTTGAATAAAGCTTCTTGGCTCTTACATTTCTAGATTATCCAGAAATCTCATGACATTTTTGGATAATCTAGAAATGGCATCAGATTTCTGGATAATCTAGAAATGATCCTCCTGGTAACCGATAAGTAACTGAACCTGTCTAGATGGTCTATCAGGAAATGTCACGAGACTTCTGAATGATGACCAGCCGTCGTCGTTGTGAACCGTATGCGCAGTGAGAATGGACATGTTGCAGCGCAGCGCTTATATAGAGAGACAGATCAATCTCGCCGCCGTTGTTGTTGTTGTTGTTGTTGTCGTAAAACGCATATCACGGAAACTTTAGATGAGTCTTCTATTGAATGCCAAAGAGTCAACAAAAAAATGCACATGCTTGTATAGAATGTAGTGAGTTATACAACAGCCAAGAAGTTTTATTCAAACATATGAAACATTGGAGCGAGGGTGACGATGACAGCAGTTCTGAGAGTTAGTCAGAAACACACTCTGCCTGGTATGATATGGTCCAAGAAGTAAATGATGACCATGATGATAAATTTCAAGAAAAAGTCTCAGAATATGAAGAACAAGGGCTTGAAGATGAGCGTGAAAGAACAAATTATGATCTTCAACCGATTTATATGCGTCGACTAAAATAACTGTATATTCAAATATACCCAAAGTCTAGACCAAAGCGAACATTATCAAAACATTTTAGAAGACTTAAATTATTTTTTGATAAAAAATAATAAGAGTATTCAAAGGCACTAAGAAAGAGGAATGCATTCTTTGAACAGCTTCTAGATGAGGTGGAGAATGATGAAAGCAGCAACGAAGAAAGTTAGTGGATGAGGAGAGTGAGGTGGGAAAGAATGAAACAGATAAAGAGCAATAGACTTATTTGATTAAACTTTATAATATAGACTTTGTAAATCTGCTAATGTTGTAATATTGTTATTGATTTAAGCGAGGTCTTCAAAGTGTATTAACAAAACTATTCAAGATATGTCTTGCTATTTGATGTGTAAACCCATCGCAACGTTGTTACCCTCCTTTAAAGACAACGCCCTGCTGAACACTATGGTGTGAAAATGGTTGAGATCATTGGAGCAGTTTTAAAGTTATGCGTTGTTGAAGCTGGCATGTATGGTGGAGGGGGAGGGGGGGGGGGGTCCGAGGGTAAAACATGAAAGTTGCTCAGAATTGTCTGAAACCTGTAAACATGCAAAATAACTATTATCGTCCTGGGTGAGGGTGGAGGGGGGTCAGTGGAAGATGTTCTACCGTAGGAATGCCGGCAACATGAGTCGTGGGAATGTGGGCAGATTGACAGTCATATTGATCCATCCCAATATGTAAGCGCACCGCACCAATTTTCCCAGTATCACTGCATATCCAGCGATGAGCGCCAACATACTTCTCATAGATCGGTCGGTCACGGGGTGGGGGTCATGGGAATCTCGGATGATTGACAGTGCCATAGAGGAATATATAAATGCAGAGTTCCTGCATTCACATTACACATACATCTCACATCTCACAGATCGGTCGGTCACCAGCGGAGGGAGAGTCATCATCCAGAAATGTCGTCTTATACCTACTCATTTCGGTTATTGATATATGAATTTTTTGCTACCTCGTCAGTGTTTGGCAGATTGCAGATTTTTTCGCAGATAAAACAAAAGCCTAGGAAGATAAGGCTTTACATAATTGAAAAATAATAATAGCCGGACCCAAGCAAAAGCGATAAGATCCATCGCACTAGAGCAGCCCGTCGTAGCCTGATGATCTAAAAACTACAAATGAACTTACTTTGGTGATAAGCTCCATCCAATCAGCGATAAGGTTTGTGTTTCACTGTTAGTCCCTTCAATAATAGCGTGGTGAGTGTAGGGGAATTTATAGAAGCGTACATGGTCCGCCAGTTCAAAGTTGCTAAACACCTTGATATCTTCATATTGAATACCATCGATGTCCTTTTTCATCGGCAGCAACAGTTGTGCTACGACTACAACACAAGCACCAATGCCAAAAATTAGGTTTGGAGACTGAAGACCCTTCTTCAAACAATAACAACCAAAGCAATCAATTAGCCCGAGTCTATTTACTTTTTTAGTAATTTGAATGTAAAAAGTTAGCTGTTATCACTTTAACATCATTCAAGCACGGAACTTAAGTACGACATTTCTTAGAGTGGTATTATAATATAACAGACCACTTCTATTGTACATTTATAATAAGCAAAAAAGTGTGAAATACGTACTTCGTGTAAATTAATTGTATGCAAAGAAACAAATGCATGGCTTGCCATGTTCGATTTTGAGTCTCTTATTGTTTTCGTACGATTCCGAAAAATGTTTCTGTATGTTTCCTTTTTCATCAAAACCTTGTCCCACGAACTCCTCTGAGACGGCTAGGGTTAGGACAACCAAATTTGGCAGAGACGTAGTATCGCATGTCTAGTTGGTCCAGCTCAATTTTAAAAGACTTTTGTTGATATTTTATATTCAAAAATGGACATTGAAATTTAAAAATTTTATAACCTTGTCACGCAAACTCCTCTGAGACCGATGGGACAATCACATTTGGCGGAGACATAGTGTAGGCTATGTAGTTGGTCGAGCTCAATTTTTTTTTAGAAATGCATTAATATTTAATATACAAAAATGGACATTGAAATTTAAAATTTAAAAATTTGTCACGCGAACTCCTCTGAGACTTCTACGGCCAGGATGACCAAAATTGGCAGAGACATATGTAGGGTGTGTAGTTGGTCCAGCTGAATTTTTATAAAAATTCATTAATATTTAATATGCAGAAATAGACATTGAAATTTTGCCATTTACGCCCATTATAAGACCGGCAAACGCTTTGATTGTGCAGTGAAGTGACCTGGTATGATAACAGCATTGGCATATTGATCGACCAACTGTACGCAATGAGAGTGATTGCAGCCTGTGTGTGCATGTTGACTGCAGTGTTTCAGGTTTTCCCATTTGCTTAACAGTATTGAGTCTTCACCCTTTGGGCCTAAAAGGTATATACAGCATAACCTCGACATCGGACCACCTCCCTATTGGACCACCTCTGAAATGGGGCATATTTGTTTCGGTCCCGAATGCGCTCCATAGACTTCAATTGTTCAGACAACTCCCAATTTGGACCACCTCGGAACGGACCACTTCGGGCCACTTTTTTTCGGTCCCGAGCACTCAAAATGCCTGAGATCGGACACAGAGGAAAGCGCTTTAACTGTGCGACACATTATTCACAACACTTAGTATGTTGCCGTCTAGGATATTGTTGCTGGGGATTATGGTAACAAGTGTGTAACCACAAATGGACTTTATTTTGTTATCTATTCTCTAAACAATAGCACCATACAATATACAAACTCATTGCCTTCCCTACCACTTCAGTCAACAATGTAAACAGACGTGTTTTCAGGAGAGAGTTGTTATCTGTCAAAAATGTAAGATTTATGTGCAAAAGGAGTTACTTTTAGAGAGGCAAATCAATGCTAATGTGCATAGAAATACATTGAGAGTATATTAAGTTAAATATGTGAGAATTATGGCCATAAACGAGCAGAATAATTGTGAGAGTTTGGATATTTTGGACAGAAGCCATAATGGCGGATTCAACCGAACACAAGGGACTATCTAAAAAAATAAGGTAAAAGTTAAGAGCTCAACTGAAACATAAAGTCCAAGGAAAATTAGTCTAAGTAAATGTAAAAAGGAAAAAATTGGACAGTAGTGAACATTCGCCAACCAAGTGTGATATAGAAGAGGAGTGGGAAGACTGTGACCCCGCATCTGAATTCGAGAAAAAATTCGAGTCGAAAATAGACAATGTAATCGAACGCTTGACATCAAAAATCGAGCATAAACTTGAAGTAAAACTAGCTACCCTATCAGAAAAAATTGAAAGCAGGCTTATAGGCAAAATAGAAGAGGTAGTGGACAAAAAGCTAGCAATTAAAATGGCTAGTATGGATAGCAGAATGGACGTTATATCTAGCACTCTGGATACCTACCAAACGGCGCTGACTGATGTCTGTGATAGGGTAGAGCAATTGTCGAGTATAGACCCTGCGAACACTGCGCAAAGACTGAAATCCCTGGAAGCGAGGGTGTCCGAGGACAGTGGCATTGCTAACCTTAGGATGCAGTTACACGGATTACAACTCCAGATGAAAAACACGTTGCGTCATTGTGACCAGCAAATAGAAAAACTGGAAATACACGAACGAAGATAAATCTGATTTTCGAAGGAGTTCTGGAACAGCAGGGTGAGAACTGCGCACATGTGGTGGAGAGCATAATCAGGAGGGAAATGCATCTTGACATGCGATCCCCTATCGATATTGCCCATCGCCTTGTGAAAGTTAGAAGCGATAAACCAGCACACATCATTGCTCGGTTCAAAACTATTGCCGACGGGAATAAAGTGATGTTTAATAGTCACATCTTAAAAGGCAGTAGTGTTTTTGTACGCCAAGATGTTCCCTTAGGATACTCCCAAAGAAGGGAATTTCTCGCCAAATCTCTTCCGACTGCCAAAGCCACGGATTCACAAGCGAAATTAGTGAGGGATACACTCAAGTACAGGGGAAAATTTTACACTGTGGAGGACATCCAGAGTGCAGGCCTGGATGACCAAAATCACACACTTACCACTGAGCATCAAGTAGGCTTTATTGGCTATTTGTCTCCGTATAGTAACTTCTACAAGACTCAGTTCCAATTTGAAGGCTAAATATTTAACTGTGTGGAGCAGTGGCACCAGTATTATCGCGCAAAAGAAGCATGATGCATTGATTTGACCCAACAAATCTTATAGAGAAAAACCCAGCTGCTATGAAGAGGATGGGGAAACGGGTAAAGCTTTACCAAAACAAGTGTGAAGAATGGAGGATCCCACAGATGAGGCAGGCTGTCCTTTGCAAGTTCCTGTCGACTCCCGATATAAGACACAAAACTTTTAGCAACGTCTCGAAAAAGAATCTTAGAGTGCAACCCACACGACAGCTTCTTCTCAACGGGTGTAGGAATAAAAGACAAGTGCTTGGACAAAATGGAATTTCCAGGTCAAAACCATCTTGGAAAGATTCTGGAGGAGGTAAGAAAAGAACTTGATCTCGTTATAATATTGCTCTACAAAAAGGTATGAAATCATGGGATGTCCATGGAAAGACTACGGTGGGAATAACGTGGGTAATGGCCTAATAACTGCTTGAAATTGGAACAATAACAGTCGATAATTAATTATCCAATTTAATTCGACTGTCTCAATTTAATATGAAAAGAACATGGCGTATATAAGTGGACAATTGAGCACTTTTCAAAGCACTATAGCAATTGTAAAATAGCCGTGAGATTTCCATGGTCATCTACATGTGCATCCTTCAAATACTGAGTGGACAGCTGAAATTTTGCTGGCAGCGCAGGCCTGCGAAAACGGTATTGCAGTCACGGGGGAGGGGGGTATGAAAACTAAAGTACTGAAGTTGATTGAAGTCAAAACAATATTGTATTATGTTTTTGTATGTATGTATATATATGATAGTACGTAAATCAATATAGTGACTCCCCCCCCTAAAAGTGACTCTGGAACAAAATCTAAGTTGAATTCTGTAACTTCATTTGGTGTCCCTACTTAAAAGCTCATATTGACATGCTTTAAAGGTTGTTTTGAATGTCTGGAATTTTAACGCTCTCTGTTGGAACTACCATAGCCATCCTAGGCCGGGTGTTTGTATTTATATTTCAGTATGTTCGGTATGTTTAATATGCTGCATGATGTATAGAGGTGGTCATACCGGCCGAAATGCAACGGTTGATTGCTCAGGTTTAGTCGCCAGAAAATTGCCATTAGCAAACTAGAAGCGAGCTGGGTTACGCATGATGTAACAGTATCTTCAGTATAAGCCTTAAGTTTAATATTTCCCGTGGTGTAAAGGGCATGTCGGGTCAAGCGAAGTGTAACGATTGTTTTCTTCTGTTCAATGCATCTATGCTTTGTTTTGTACATATGATTTAATGTGTTGGCAGTCGCTAAGGCCAAGCCAAATGAGCCATGAGTAATCTGTATGATGGCCAGGCAAATTAAAATATTGTTTCTATTGTATAAAAGTAAGAAATTGACCAAAGGTTGCATAGAAGGCCAATTCTTTACTCACTCTATAAGTAAGTACGAAATAGGTTCACTCTCTCTCCCTTTCTTATATCAACTTATATATGACCGGCCTTGTTGGTTTCAAATTGACTTTTATACATGCAAATATCAATGTCATAATGCTTTTGTGTTTTACCTCAGTTTTCATCTTCTCCGCTGTGAATTCCTGAAATCAAGGGGTGATTTTATTTACTTACTCACTAGAGTCTATGAAGGATTCGTATAACTGTGTGAAAAGTACGAATGACCCTTAAAATAATACCAAACAATCTTAGGGGAATAAGGAAAAAGGAAAAACGCCTTGCTATATTCCACCATTTTAAAACTTTACCTTGTGATTTAATCTGTCTGCAAGAGACATATTCTGACAAAAATTGGGTTGAAGAGTGGAGAAAAGATTGGCAAAATAGGATTATATTTAGCCACGGAACCTCACGTAGTGCTGGTGTAGCAATACTCATTAAATCAAACTTGCAAGTCCTAGACCATGCAGCTGAAGAGGATGGGAGGTATACAGCAATGAGACTTAAAATGGGCTCTCGAACTGTAGCCATCGTGAATGTTTACGCAAAAAAGTGATTGAAACGCCATGGCAAAATCAAGACATACAAGATATCCAAATAAAGTATGATTATCTCAAATTTCAGAAACAAAATTTTACAATAAAATGCTCTAAAAATTTGGCAAGAACAAGAAGGGAATTAAAAAAATTGTGAAGAAAGGCTACTAGAACTTGACAAGAAGCTTATTGACCAATCTATTTCAAATACAGAATATACAGAGTATGAACGCTGCAAAAACATACTGGAAGATCTAAATGCGGTTAAACTAAGGGGTCTTAGAATTAGGTCAAGGGTGGAACAGATTGAAATGAACGAAAAGAGCACATTTTATTTTTACAATATGGCTAAACAAATACATGATAAGAAAAAAATAACTTCACTCAAATTAGATAATGGGGAAATAACCTTTGACAAAAACAAAATACTTATTGAAATTCGCTTCTTTTTCGTAACACTGTACCAGTCTAAATTGGACGATGGAGTAAATTTCACAAACTTAATGGATGATCCCGATCTTAATGGTTACATATACTGACAGCAGAAGAGCAAAGTCTCCTCGACGAGGATATCAGTATCGAGGAACTACATAAATCATTATCTACTTGCAGCAATGGTAAGAGTCCTGGTTGGGATGGACTAACTTTTGAATTCTACAAGACCTTCTGGTCTGAACTAGGCCCGAAACTTATGGACATGCTAAAATACTCTAAGAGAGTAGGAGTTCTCCCTTTTTCACAACGCAGGGCAGTTATTACTCTTTTACATAAGAAAGGTAAAGATCCCATGCTGATAAAAAGTTACAGACCCGTCTCATTACTTAACTGCGACTACTAAATAATGACAAAAGCACTAAGTCTTAGGAAAGCCCCGATTTTACCTAAACTTATAAATGAAGACCAGGTGGGCTTTATTAGGGGGAGATATATTGGAGCGAATATCCGTTTTCTTCAAGATTTACTTGAATATACTGATTAAAAAGATACCAGGGATACTTCTCCAGTTAGATTTTGCCAAGGCTTTCGACAGTGTTGAGTGGCCTTTCTTATTCAGTGTACTTCATAAATTTAATTTCGGTGATAGTATAATTGCATGGGTCAAATTATGTTACAGAAACATATTAAGTACTGTGCAAAACAATGGCTTCAGTCTACTGCGAGGAGTAAGACAAGGCTGTCCACTTTCATGTGTCCTTTGTGTCCTATGCGCCGAAATCTTGGCAGAATTAATTAGAAGGAACAGAAATATCAAGGGTATAGTTTTAAACAAAGTGGAAAGAAAATTGTCTCAATTTGCAGACGATACAACATGCATTGCAACTGATATAAATTCAGTCAAGGTAATATTTCAAGTAGCAGAGCGTTTTGAATTTTTCTCGGATCTAAAACTCAACAAAGATAAAACGCTTTTAATTTGGTTGGATCCTTGGAAGAATAAGAAGCATTCTGTTTTGGGTCTCGAACAGTGTAAAGGAAGTTTTAATATGTTCGGTATTGAACTTGGATATAAAAAAGATCAATGTTGGAAAACTAATTTCGATGATAAACTAAGTAAAATAGCGACGCAGTTTCAAATATGGAAAGGTAGGCAACTGTCCCTGATTGGCAAGATTCTTATTGCAAAAAGCCAGGGCATGTCGAATCTCATATATTCCCTCAGCAATCTGACGAGTGACCACGAAACAATAAGTAAAGCTCAAAATATCTTAACAGATTTCATTTGGTCCTCAAGACCCCTGAAAATTAAGCATGGTACTTTAATAGCCCCTGTCCAACTCGGCGGACTTAATTCACCGGATATAAAATGCTATGACAACGCTCTCAAATTAGCTTGGATTGGTAGGCTCTGGTCTGGTTCAAATAAAAATACTATATTAGATTATTATTTACTTAAATACGGAAAGTTGCTACTACACTCAAATATAAAGGCAAGAAAGCTCAAGCTCCCAAACTTCTACAAGGAATTTATCAAATCTTTCCAATCTTTATTTTTCGGCTCTGCCTATGAAGTAATGATTTGGAACAATGATCTTATTCGCATAAATAATGACACAATATTTTGGAAGGATTGGTATGAATGTGGAATTGTATGCATAAATGATATATTACAGGATGATCAAACCTTTATAAGTAAGGAACAGTTGGAAACAAAATTTAACATTTAACAGCTTTCTTAAATTTCTGAGTCTTAAGTCAGCGATAAAAAAGGCCATACAGTTGTTGCAAGCAAGGGATATTACAGTAAATAGAAAAATAACAAAGGAAATGATTGTCGACCAAAAATTAAAATCCATAAGTGGAAAAAATGTAAACATACAAAAAGCTAAATGTAGGGGCTATTACACAGAACTTATCTCTACTCAAGTTAAGTTACTGTTGCATGTAAACAGGCTCATAAAGCACACGGAACCACGCTGATACTCGTATGTGTATCCACGTCCACGCTTAACTGTGTTATCGCGTTACTAAATCAACCTCTATTCTCTGCGCATATAAATAAGCAGGCTACTGTCATATTGTAACGGTGGCCGGTAGAACGGGTTCGGGTATTGAAAGAGCTGTCGGAGTTTTAGGCAGAACGAGTGCGAGCCGGAATCCTGGCAAAGTAAGACGTGTTTTTGTGTAGCTGTGAAAATGTATGAAATGCATGAATGTATGGACTTTAATGTATGTATAAGCTTTAATATATATCTTTAATGTATAAATAGTGAACGGAACACTTTTTCATTGGTGTCAGAAGCTGCTGCTTTTGGCAATATTTGTCGGAAGTAGAACCCACACCATGTGAGTTACGTAATTGTTACGAGACTCGCGGCTCCACGTGGACCTTCACTTGGACATTTTCATATATATTATAGAATGTGAACATCATTTTTGAATGTAATTGTATTTATCTACATTAAAGCTTATCATTTCTGAAAGTTTCAAGAAATTTCACTTGAATTTAGCGAGCTTTTGACTTTGACATTCAGTGGGCGAAACTATAGGTTCGTGCCGTGTCATCGTGATACGATCCCGTCTCACGGTTTATTTTTCGTAAAAACCTATGAAATGCTCACCAGTGGTATTAACTGTTGACTTAATTTAAATATTATTTCGATTATTTGTCAAATATTTTTCGATATAAACTTCGAAAAATTTGTAGTCAGATGACCGATAGTTTAATGCGATAGTTACCTGGAACTGCATCAGAACTTAAACAGTGCTGGTGTGTTCAGGATTAAATTGTGACAATAACGGAATCCTGTATATGATTCAGATATTCATGTTTGAAAATAAATTAACTATATTGCTTGTATTTGAACATTGAATATAGAACCATATCGTGCAGCGTAAATATTGGTGTTTAGAAATTATATCATTTTCATAATCTTGTATTTGGATTCAGTTTATATCCTTTGCAGAATCTTGTTATCAGATTCAGACGCTTATTTACGAATTCTGCATATTTATTACACCGTATTTACGTCCGAATTTAATGAACTTGCGGATAAATAATATAAGCTGCATATTATACAACAATTCAGTTTAAGAAAAACAAATTTCTTGGATTCAAATGCAGAGTGTTTTTCGGACACAATATTCATGACATAATGAAAGTGTATTGAATTTCATTAGTTTATGATTGACTCTAGATATATATTGAACTGTATATGCGATGGAATAATTATCATTTTGGATAAAAATAATAACGCTAGATCTTAAAAATGATATAATACGAATCCTGAAGCATAAAGACTTGCTTAATTTTCAATCAGGATTCGTTTCATTGTGTTTAACTTGTGGTATTAATTAAGTTTTATATAAGAATCTAGTTAAGGATTCTTGTACCTAAAAGCTCTTTATTTATTGCCGCAAGTGATTAATGTCAATTTAGTCCAAGTAGTAATACTGATTGGCCTAAATATTCAAGAATCTCGCCAGGATTCTTGTTAGTTGTACCAAGACTGTCAGTTTCATCTTTTTATAAACTGTGCAAGAATCTAACACGGATTCTTGTAATTTTAATTTTGTAACATCAGTTTATACTTCAGAAACTGCATAAAATCAGGTAGAGCATATAGAAATAAGTTTGTTTCTATTTATTATTGGTGACAGCAAATTTCACAAAAAAAAACTGGAAAAAATTGCAGATCTAGAGCGTTATCTTGAGTACATTGACTATATCATAACTGTACAACAATTTTATTTGGATTTTTATTTTTGCGTTATACTTTTGACTTGTCACCAGTATTGCTAGTTGCGTGCATGAAGTCATTAAGTTACTAGTTAACTTTTACAGAAAATTTTATAATTTATTGGAAAATCTTCATCTGGATATTGAATACTGTGCATGACATTTGGATACATCTTAAATATTAACCAACAAACTCTTCTGCTTGGATATGAGAACATTTGAAGATCGGAAAAGGTTGAAGAACGACATTTGGATATTCATTCGTGTTAAACATACAATAAAAACTTAAGCTTTATTTCGAAACATTTCTTCGTAGAAACGAAATGTCTGCTACAATTTTATATTTAAACAGGGAGTGAAAGAAGTGAATTTGAATTTGAAAATAAAGTTGGTTGATATTGAAACTTGGAAAAATATTGCATCATTTGGATATTGTTTAGTAATTTGCAGATATTGCTTCGCGCTTGATTTTAAAATAAGCGAAGCAGTTCTTACCGTGCAATATTTATTTATTGATCTGACTTTGATATACTTCTATGGAATTTCATCTAAGAATCTTTTAGATTCTTATTTTACTAGCAGAAGCATACATTTAACAGAACTCAAGAATTTTCTTAGATTCTTTAGCAAACTCGTCAACCAATTAACTGGTGGTAGCTTAGTTATATTTAGTTATAACAAGTTTTGATAATAATCTTATTATTGCATTGTGTGCGTAACAACTCAAAAGATTCTCTCTGATTCTTTTTAGTATTGTTAGCATTAAACCAATCAAAGTACAACTAATCCAACTAAAAAAGAATAACCCTATTCTTAGTAGTTAGTTGTATTTTGCAGTCAACGGATTTTATCACAAAGAAATCACAGAAAGAATCTCTGTAGATTCTTATATCAACAAAATCCAAATTTTACAGTCAGCGGATTTTATCACAAAGGAATCACAGAAAAATTCTCTTTAGATTCTTTTATCAACAAATCCGGAACTAGAAAATATATTACAAGCTGTAGTCAAACATGGCTTCGAAAATTAACAGAGCATCACCGCGAAAAACAGAAGAGCTTGTGAATGTCTACACGGCAACAAAAACTAGTCTTCTTGGTGTTAGGATGGTAGGCTTAGCTACCGTGGATTTCATCATGAGGGCTAGAAGCAAGGGTAGACTGATTAGCCCATCTGATTTGAAAAAGGTTAGTCCACAGGCACTCCAGCGTCTAGATTTTACAGTGCCTGCTAGCTATATTGTAGACAAGGCAAATGGGAGCCCAGTTGGAATTCCGAAAGATGGAATTCCGAAAGAGGAACCAAGACATGCATCCACAAATTTCGAGGATTTTGACTTGACAAGTACTCTACCACCGGAAGCTTTTGAACCACGCAACACAAGAGTGGAACTTTCTAACTTGGACTACAGCAAAAGGAGAACAACTACAACTCCTGTTTCTCCTATTTTGCCTCCAGTATCTATCAGAGATACTGTGGTCACATATCTTCCGCGGTGTACTGGTCCCTTTTTGTTAGCATCCCAAAGACAGTTAGATGTTGACAATCCCATTACTTCTTTGCGTAATACTTGGTTGAACGCTAATGTGTTTTCAACAGTCGACCAACCAATGACAAGCAGAGACAACATTGAAGAACCTTCAGCTCCTCAACCACCTATGGCGTTAGGCAGAGAATTTACTAATCAGCCACCTCCGGTACAACGTGTTGATGTTAGCTTCCCAATGCCGATGTCTCCAATGATAGAAAGTGAAGGAATGAATATGGGGCAGAAAACTCCATACCAAAGAAGCTCACCGACTGTACTGAAGGCTGCTGGTCAGCACATGACGCCAGCATTACAGCAGTACTCTATTTCCGGGGATTCGCCGAAAGGAAATGAAGATGCATCAACTCTTTCAGTAGAACGAGGGAGTGAGCACGAGGACTTGATAGAAAGCTTCGAAAGGCATCTAATACCAGTCCTCGTCAATCGGATGCAACAGATGGTGAAAGAGGAGATAGCAGGAAGCATGCAACAATTGTTGAGGGGTATCACAAGAGACCCTTCGCTAGGTGTCGAAATAGAGTCTGCGGTTCAACGGGAATACAGAAAGTTGGACATCGCAGGACAAATAAAGAACCACATGTTGCATGAAAATGTCTCTGCAATTACTAAGACAAAGGAGCAGCTGACCAACATAGATATGGAAATGGATTGCATGAAACGTGACATGCAATTCTTATACGAACGATGTGACTCCCTGAAGTTGAAAGATGAATCCACTGAACGAAGGATTCATGAAACTTCACAGAGAATGACACAGTTGGAAACGAATTGTATGTCCATGACTCAATTCCGGCAACTTCAGGACCAGCTGAATGTCATAGAAGAGGCCTTAAATCACCGCGTACAGAAGACATTCGTGAGTCAAGGGATGCAAACTGACGTCCAAACATCAACGAATATGGAACCTGGTCAGGGCAACGAAAACAAGGGGGTCGGAATGGCTTGTGGTTCATCCATTTACACAACGCCAGCCACAAGTACTATCCCCTATGCCTCAACACCAGCATTTCCTGTCGCCGTTGGACAGTATTTGTATCCACCACCAAGGATGCCATTCTCAGCTGTAGAGGGAAGTCATCAACAAGACCGAGTCCAGCATCAAACGATGACTACAAGTACTATTCGTCCAAATCAACATCTCGATGTGAGAGCAAGTACAAGAGTTGGTGGACTTTCTCAAGACCCGCTGTCTGATGAGTACAGTGAGGATGGAGCACCGGAATGGTACAAACAAAGAAGGGAAAAGAGCCGACCGATGTCTCGATGCCAGTTAGAAACACGCGATCGGAGAAGTTCCCTGCCGAAGCCCAATAAGTACTATGGGTCAACAAACTTTGACTCATACGAGGTGCAGTTCAACATCTATGCGCAGAATGCGAAGTGGACAGAAGAAGAGAAGTTGGATATGTTTGCAATCCTGGTGGAAGGCAAAGCACTGGACTTCTTTGTTAAGAATAGGCCTACAAACAGGAATTACCGGAATGTGAACGAGGTGTTCCAAAAGTTCAGAAAACGATTTGGTAGAACTGAACTGCCACATTCGCTGCGTAGCCAGTTTGGACAACTTCGCCAAAAGTCAGACGAAAGCATAGATGAATGGGCTGACCGAGTACAGGCAATGGGTGCTGACGCATTCATTGAAGTTGGAGACGAGTATATGCACGACAAAATCATCCGGAAATTCTGCCAAGGACTTGCAGATAAAGAGGCAGCAACCATGACTGGGAGTCGCTTACCGAGATCCTTGGATGAAGCTTTGCAGCTGGCAAAAGAAAAAAGTTGGAAGTGAAATAGATAAAGCAGAATCTAGCGAAGATTCTGCCAAAAAAGTTGGAAGTGAAATAGATAAAGCAGAATCTAGCGAAGATTCTGCCAAAAGAGTTGGAAGTGAAATGGATAAAGCAGAATCTAGCGAAGATTCTGCCAAAAGAATTGGAAGTGACATTGATGAAGCAGAATCTGATAAAGATTCTGCCCCAAAAATGATCGGCGGGGGAGATTGGATCCTCGTTGAAAGAAACAACCTTGTTTCTTAGATCGATTGTTGAGTGGTATTTGGTGAGAGTTCCTAGTCCAAGAATGACAAGATCCGTTATGGGAGCAATATATACTGGCTCGTAATAATCTTTGCTTCCAATCGTCAGTTTCATTCTTGGGACAAACTCTGCTTTCATAGTTTGGTCTTTGCCAGCACAAGAAAGACGGACAATTTCTTTCGTAACAAATCGGCTCCGTGCTAACTCTGCGACTTCCTGACTGATGATTGTCACTTGAGCCGCAGTGTCAACAACTGCATTCGTAGAATAGCCGGCTACTTTAAGAGGAATTAAAAGGTCCCTCTCGTTCTCATCAGTCTGGTACTTTACTTCCCGTACTGCTTCGGTTGAATGGTCTGTCCTTATATCCATCTTGTTTCTTAAAGTTGCAGATACTTCACTTCTTTCCTGCGAATTCGTTGGAACTTGTTTGTCTGAAGAATCTTTAGAAGATTCTTTTTCAATAAGCTTCATATTTTTATCCTTGAGTAGAATCTCTGCAGATACTACATTAGCTTTACAAGTCGCAGGTGTCTGGCTCACAAAAGAATCTTTTTTAGATCCTTTATTGTTTGTCGTTAAACTTCTACCTATGATCTCTCTCCTTGGGCTTTTCTTCTTGACTTTGTACTGTGTGTCGAGCTTCAAGATTTGTGGCCATGGTTGTTCCTTGGTCGAGCAATGGCCACTTACTTCGACCGGGGCGAGTTTAAAGACAAATCTCGCTTTGCTCTCGGCGACGCCTTTACCTCTTCACAATCACGCATCATGTGACCTTTTTTTTAGCAGTGGAAGCACACGAAAGGTCTTGGCGGAGATTCTCGCTCCGTTTTTCGTGGGCTCAAACACTCTCGACTGAAATGGTCTTCTTTCCTGCAGTTGAAACACACAGTAGGTTTTATGATCCGTGCCTTCCTTGAGAAAAATACCGAATGGGACTTGCATTTGCAACAAATTGCTGGTGCTATCAGATCTACGGTACACGAAAGCACTGGGTACACTCCTAATATGATGATGTTAGGAAGAGAGACGATGCAACCTGTTGATCTGATGATCAGAACGACCCTTCATGAAGCATCCATCGACGCTATACAGAATCCTGTAGATTTTGTACAAAGCCTTAAGGACAATATGGAAGAAATTCAGCATCTGGCACGACAGTCTCTCAAAGGAAAACAGTTACGGCAGAAGAGAGATTATGACTTGAAATGTCATCTTAGGACTTATGTCGTCGGTGATTTCGTCTATAAATTGGATGATTCCACTGAGATTGGAGTAAGCAAAAAGTTGAGATCACCTTGGAAAGGGCCATACTTGATAACAGAAGTGATAACCCTATCTCTTTACAGGGTGCAAGGCAGAAAAGAAACAGATGTCTTACATCATGACAAGTTAATCAAATGTGAAGATGGAGAGATCCCCATGCAAATGTGGCGTCTAAAGGAGAGGATCTTTCAGGGTAGACCACAAAAAAGAACAATGCATTGATGTCTGGTCGACGGACCTAAACCTTAAGACATTATTTGGTGAGGATGGTGATGCCAAAAGGCCTCAAGAGGTGTTTAAGGATAGACAACGGAATGTCGACAAGAAGGGAGAAGAACTGGACACTAGTCTTCAACATAGCCCTCCAGTCAGTCCGAAGAAGACAAGAACGGGAAGAACCATCAACCTCCCGCAACGATATCAATAACTTTCCAGATAGAGATTCTCCTCATCCTCTCCACCTCTCACGGATCGCACGGAATGTGATGCCCTGTAGGTAACCAAACCTAGATAAGTAGAAGGAGTAGTTAAGGCAAGTTAGCTTAGATCCATCCCATGTGTGCAAAGAACAACTATTTAATTATGGATATCCTGTTTTTTTTCAGTAGCGAATACGCGATTTACAAAATGAACAAAGAGAGGGCCGAGAGTGAGAAAGGCGAGAGAGGGTTTGAGGAAATGGAGGTGGATGAGGGGAGGAAAAGTATAAGTAGTGTTGGGTCTGATACGGCGAGGCGCCTGTTGGACTCTGGGAGTGAAATAGATGAAGCAGAATCTAGTGAAGATTCTGCCAAAAAAGTTGCAAGTGAAATAGATAAAGCAGAATCTAGCGAAGATTCTGCCAAAAGAGTTGGAAGTGAAATGGATAAAGCAGAATCTAGCGAAGATTCTGCCAAAAGAATTGGAAGTGAAATTGATGAAGCAGAATCTGATAAAGATTCTGCCCCAAAAATGATCGGCGGGGGAGATTGGATCCTCGTTAAAAGTCGCGCTACCAAGAAGAAAGAGGCAAAGGCGGCTCGGGAAAGAGAATCAAAGCGTGGTTCTCCCAAACGCCACCGCCATGTCTTTACATTCAGAAACAGAGGACGATCACTGAAAGAATCTAGCAAAGATTCTTGCACAGCTTCTCGGAAAAATTCACAAGAAAAAGCTACAGTGAAGCCTCGGGAATTTTCAGAGGAAGAAATAAGGGCTCGACGGGAAGCTCATCAGTCTATTATGGAACGCGCTAATGAGCTTATCGCCTACGTGAAAGCCCTCGAGGAGGATGACAGTGTCTCTAGCGTTCTAGCGCGGGAGAGGAGTGAAACAGCTGACATTCACTCGAATCCCCCGGCACAAGAGCCAAAGCCGCAGAGGGAGAAGCGATTGCAACGTTGACGAGCATGTCATGAGAAACCTGAGAAGACGGCTGACAACACTCTGGAGAGGACGCCACCAAGACGGCCCAGAGAAAAGGTTACACCTGAGGTCTTCGGAGCCACGGACATTCGGTATCGCGACCGACCTGAGGAGAGACAGATAGTTTTCGAGCGGAGCCGGCCACGGTCGCCAGGAAGCTACACCCGGCCAGAATCGGCGGCGCCGATCTTCGGAGTAGCTGATGTTCGGTGTCGTGACGAGACCCGGAAGGAGCCGACAAGTAGCAAAAGCGACCGTTCTAGAGGATCCCGAGAGGCGAAAGAACCACAGACGGCGCTAAGAATTAATGTTCCTGACTGGACGCCTTCACGTGCTCAAAGAGCTCCGAGCACTGCTGTCCCTCAGCCAAGGTTGTCAGTTACCCGAAGAGCTCAGGAACCTGCAGCGGCCTCGTGTGAGAAAAGGCCAAGGGTGGCAACATATAGAGATTTGTCCCCACGGGCACCTGAGACTGCTACCTCCAGAAGCGTATCCGTTTCTGAGAGAAAGAGGCCCATGGCAAAACACAGGAGTTCAACACAATATGTGCCTGCACCTGCAACCTCCAGGAACTTTCCGGTTTCTGAGAGGGAAGTTAGGACAACCGCGGGCGGAAACTTGTCTATTAACCGAAGAAACTGGGATGCCCCAAGTAAGGCACAGAAAGAAATTGAACCGGGGAGACGATGTCGATTTCCGGAATGCACTAAAGTTTTTAGTCGTAATAAGAACCGAAAGCGACACGACATCCGCACCCATATGCCGTGGTTTGCAGGGACTCACTTGAACGACGCAGACCGTATGCACCAGTTCGTTGGGCTCACCAGACATTGGGTTGATTTCCTGCAACCGCTGGCGGGGTTCATCATGGGTAGACCAGACGTCCGTGCTTTACTTCAGCTTGTGCTGCAAAATCACTGGTACCCGAATCCACGGATGAATCGGGATCCAATTGTGCCGGCGGAGGAACGTTTAATCCGTATGATTGATGAGGAGCACTTCAATGAGCGGCCTTCTTCATATCACCACAGGCCACCGACGTGCTGTGCTGCATTAGTCAGCATCTCCATCGTCAACATACTTCTGGACCAGCTTTCAACAAGGCAGCGGAGAGAAGTAGTCAATTTTGCCATCCGCTACCGAGAACAATTGTCAAGGTCCTGGGGAATCCTGACCGAAGAGCAACGGGAAGTGGTCAAATCTTTCGGCGAAGTTAACCCACAGCCAGTCGCTCGACCTCGAGTAATACAGCGCCGCAAAGAAGAGGTTGGAATGATCAAACCCGTGAGCAAAGTAAGTCGGGATTCTAATGTCTCAGTGCAGCCGCAGACTGATGTCAACCAAAAGATGATGGTGGATAGTCACTTTCATTATGACCGCATGCTACGGATGGTTCCAAATTGGATGTGGCATACGGACACACGGGAACTGATCGACAAGGACCCATCGCCTGGAACGTTGCAGTACGTTGTGGCGTCCTTTTGCGATCCGGAAACGTACCCTACCAGAGATGAACTGGAGAGACTCCGGACGGATTCTAGAGTGATGTTCACCTTTGGGGCTCATCCGAAAAAGGCTCACCTCTTCAATGCAACAACCTTTCAGAAAGTACAACAGTTCCTGGATAAGGCATGGACCTGTGGGCTCGGTGAAATCGGCCTTGATTACACCTCCGTCCGGAGTTCCCGCGCTGAACAGCAGGCAATATTAAAAATGGTCCTCGACATGCAGAGGAGACCCGATCAGGTGTTGGTTTTCCACCTAAGAGGGAGTCACCGTGACCCACACACCGTTTTCGAGGATTTCCTTAAGATTGCCGAGAGGATACCACGCGAAACGAGGATACATTTGCATTGCTACACAGGATCCGTTAAGGTCCTGCAAAGACTTCAGCACATGGGTTTCCAACATGTAGCCATTGGTGTGAAAACTTGCTCACCAAAGGAGAGTTGTCGAAGGACACGGAAGAGGCGATATATGGTACCTACTGTGAGGATATCGTCTTGGAGTCGGACTCTCCGCATCTGGGCTTCAAGCTTGTGAACACACCTCATTCCATCTACCATATAGCGGAACATCTGGCAACGCGATGGAGGCGTTCAATTCAATACGTTCTGGAACAGACAACGGCTAAGTTCCAGACGTTGTATAGATCGTGGCGTTTCCAATAAACGCACAGGATAAAACAGCATCTCGCCTTGATGCTGAAGGTGACCGGTCCAGACTCTTATGTAGAGATTGGCATTTAAGCAGCACCCAACATGGATGCTGAATAACATCCATTTAGACTATAACCGGAGTCTGGTCGACTGGAAATCAGAATCAAGCGATTCATCAGGTAGCAGTATCTCCCTAGATACTGACTCAGTTGCGTCCTGGAAGCTGTTCCTCCTGGCAGACTGACGTCCGACGCCGCAAAGGAAGAAAAGAAAAAAAATGGGGAGCAGTGTAACGGTGGCCGGTAGAACGGGTTCGGGTATTGAAAGAGTTGTCGGAGTTTTAGGCAGAACGAGTGCCAGCCGGAATCCTGACAAAGTAAGACGTGTTTTTGTGTAGCTGTGAAAATGTATGAAATGCATGAATGTATGGACTTTAATGTATGTATAAGCTTTAATATATATCTTTAATGTCTAAATAGTGAACGGAACACTATTTCAATATTGATACAGAGTTTATCCACTCCCCTTTTTATCTACGTCCAAAATCGTTTTGTGTACCAGATATCGAGTATGCCAGTATATTGTTTAATTATCTTCGTCCCACCTCCTCGTTAGTACAGCACAAAACAGATGTAGGTTGATTAGAGTGTGTGATAAGTATTTACGTGTCTGCACGTAAATCAGCTGATCGGCTATGCATAATGCAATACTTTAAATAGTACATGTGCATGAAAATGTCTGGTAAAAGGGCGGCCACGAAAAGGAAGGCATGTGTACCAAGATAATATTAATAGTTATATTGTTGCTAGAGTGTGGCCACCGAGCGTGACAAAAGCTCCCCTGCATCTCAGTGCCTGTATATGTTCAGATCAGTGAAGTATAACATGTGTACACTTGTCCATATATAGAAAGGAAATAAGGGGGGTGATTATTGATTTGAGATCCGCTGTCAGCGACGGCAAGGAGGTTAGCAGCTGCATGGTTGAACAGCGAAGCACGAAGCGAGAGTTGGTGATATAGAAGGGGACATAGCCAGTGTGGAGGTGCGCCTGGTTTTCTGAGGGGTAGTAGTTTGGATGAAGTGTGTGGGGAGAGCGTGTGTGCATGAGCACCAGGGTGTCTGAGGGGATAGTAGTCAAGCATGGCAGGATAGAAAATGGAATGGTGGATGGTAAAGTGAAAGTAATAGAAATAGGTGACGGTGGTTTGGCACTAAAAATCATTGTAGACGTGTATTGACCGCTAAGTGGCTGGCACACAATAACTGAATAGCATCCCGAATATGTGTATATATTATCTGTTGTGTGCCTATGTTTTCTGCTCTGTTGCTTTGGTATTACCGGAATTATGGACAATACATTATTTTACGCCCTTAAGTGAAGTGACAAAATTTTTAACATGGTGCGCAATGGGATGTGCCATAAGCAAGCGAGTGTTAAATCCTTATTGGTTACCCGTGCATTGTGGCAGAGCTTGATTTAGTGTAAGCCAATGGCTCTTAGTATATTGAGTAATAACGTTAGGGGAATCCACAACCGGAATAAGCGGAGTGCAATATTTCGGGAATTTAAGGCATCTAAAACGGACATTATATTAATACAAGAACGCCACTCCTCTCCAGAGGTAATGAAAGCGTGGGAAAGTGAATGGCAAGGTAAGATGCTCTGCAGTCATGGGACGAACAGGAGCGCCGGCGTAGCATTTCTTCTCAACTCCAACCTTGACAATGTCACGTATAAAGACTATAGCAACGGTAGACTGCAATATATCTACTTTAAAGCCAACAATGAAAACGTGTGCATCTTTAACATATACGCTCCTAATCACGACTGGGAACAGATTAGGTTTTACAAACTCCTTCGCTCAATCCTTCCTACGATATCTTATGACGAGTTGATTATCGGAGGTGATTTTAACCTGGTGTTGTCCAAACTCGATAAAACTGGGGGTTGCATTCCAAAGAAGAAAAGTACTGAGATACTCCATAGCTTAATTGAGGATTTCAGCCTAGTAGATATTTGGAGAGTTAAACAGGCCAAACGAAAGGAATTTACATGGTCCCAGTCCCGACCCCGGATACATTGTAGACTTGATTACTTTCTCATCTCTCCAGGTATCGCTGAAGCTTGCCCACATTGCAAAATAAAATACATGCCCTTTACAGATCACAAAAGTATATCACTTTCAATTGACAACTTTGGTTCTAGCCGCGGCCCAAACTACTGGTGCTTCAATAATAGTTTTCTTCATGAACCATCATTTACAGAGGCAATGAAAAGTTTGATCAGCGACAAATGGTTGGAACTACAGTATATCAGCGACTCGAGACTGCGTTACGATCTATTAAAAGTCGAAATAATGCAATTTAGTATCAGTTATGGTAAACAAAAAGCACGTCAAAGGCGAGAAGAAGAGTCCTGTCTGAGAAATAGAATAAAGGTCCTTGAGGACAAAATTACTGAACAAGACGCCAACGAAAATAAATTAAAGGAATTTAATGAATGTAAGCTTCAACTTGAAAAACTATTAGACTACAAAACTCAGGGGGCAAACATTAGAGCAAGAATTGAACATATAGAACATAATGAAAAGAGCACATCCTATTTCTTTAACACCGCGAAGCAGTCCTACAATAAGAAAACTATAACTAGAGTTAAGATGCGAGATAACGCAATTACACTTTCATCAAAAGAAATCTTGAACGAAATTAATAAATTTTATCAAACCCTTTACGCATCTAGAGCCCTAAACAACAACCTAACAAATAACCTCAACTCGTTGCAAGGCGTCCCGCAATTGAGTGACGCAAATCGTGATGACATGGAACATCAGATGACAGTAAATGAGCTTTTCCTTACCTTGAAGACTATGAAGCGTAATAAAAATCCCGGTGTTGATGGTCTCTCGGCCGAATTCTAAGAAAAGTTTTGGCCTATCCTAGGCCCAATTCTTGTTGAAGTATTTGAAGTTTCCAAATTAAGTAACCTCCTCCCACTCTCATTACGTAGAGCGTCGATAATTTTGTTGCATAAGCGAGGTAAGGACCCCGAGCTAATAAAAAATTGGAGACCGATATCCCTGTTAAACACCGACTACAAAATACTCTCCAAAACTATCGCCCGTAGAATCTCCCCAGTACTTGGAAAGCTTATAAACGAGGATCAAACTGCTTTTATCAAGGGGAGGTACATTGGTGAAAACATTCGACTAATTTCTGACATGTTGGAATTTACCGAACGGGAAAAAATATCCGGACCGCTCCTACAAATAGACTTCGAAAAACCTTTTGACAGTATTGAATGGGACTTTATGTTTGCGGCTCTGCAAAAATTTAATTTTGGCCAAGAAATAATATCATGGGTTAAACTCTGCTACACAGAAATTTACAGCACGATCTCAAATAACGGGTTTACTACCGGTTGGTTCGAGCTCTTCAGAGGTCTTAGACAAGGTTGTGGCTTATCTTGCGTCCTGTTCGTCCTCGCCGTCGAAATTCTTGCAAAATTGCAAAAATAACAAAAAAATTGTTGGCATTAAAGTAAATACGACCGAATTCAAAATAAGCCAATTTGCGGATGATACTACCACAATATTGGGCAACACTGAATCCATACCGATACTTTTCTCAACATTGCAATCTTTCGCTGAAATGTCGGGTATTTGTATTAATAAAGAAAAAGCAATGCTCATCTGGTTGGGACCTTGGAAGAAAAAGGGTTACAAGTATCCCAGTCATATTTTAATATGTTTGGTATCTCCCTAGGCTATAATAGCAGCAAATGCAATGAAATAAATATTGGTGAAAAAAATAGAAAAAATGAAAAACAAATACCAAGTCTGGTCCAATAGAGATCTATCATTAATAGGCAAAATTCTTATTAGTAAATCTTTGGGAATATCAAACTTGATTTATTCACTCTCGAACGTCACGTGCCGCAACTCTGATTTAGAACGAGCTCAGTATGAAACGAGCATGTTTCTATGGAATTACACGAACGCTAAAGTGAAGCATAGCACTCTTATTAGTGAGTACTACAAAGGGGGCTTAAAGGCAATCGACTTTAAGTCGCAAGATAAAGCACTAAAATTGGCATGGATTCCACGAATCTTAAAAAATGATAAATGGTGTGAAATACCGCGCTTCTATTCAGCCAGGCTTGGTGGGTTTAGTTATCTGCTAAGGTGTAATTTTGATGTCAGCAAGTTGGCATATATACCGCCCTTCTATAAAGAAATTTTGAAAAGTTTTCGTGAAATGTTTCAAACAAGCAAAGATTCAGCACAAATTCTGTGGAACAATAAAAATATATTAATAAACAACAAGCAAATATTTTATAAAAGCTGGTTTGATAAAGGCATCCATCTTGCAAAGGACCTACAGGATGCAAACGGTAACTGGTTAACTGTGAAACATTTTAATGAAATATATAATTTAAAGGTAAACTTTTTAACTTTTCATGCAGTTAAATCCGCAATTAAATTACGAGTTGATGTCGAATCCCAAGTCGTGTTCAATAATCTCGTGTTTGATACTGGTGAAACTCTTTTAGACATCTCGAAAGCCAAGTCAAAACTCTTTTATAATGAGTTGATAAAAAGGGTGGAAAAAGTCCCTACCAGTCACAGCTTCTGGGCAAATGCCGGTTTCGACACAAATGCCGTATATAAAAGCACTGCTCTTATGAAAGCGTCCTGCAGAAACAGTAAACTTGTAGCGTTTCACTATAAAATAATCCAAAATATTGTAGCGCATAACGCAAACCTAAAAAAATGGGGCATAAGACAGACCAACAAGTGCAAGTATTGTTTAACTGAGGACGACTTGATTCACACCTTTCTTAACTGCCCAAACACTGTTAAAATTATACAAATTTCGTTCAGAAACTTGGAAATTAAGTATTTCAACGCTGAAGAGTTTCTGATAGGCTCCCCCGATAAAGAAAAAAAATCATATCCTTCTCCTAATAAAGTATCTTATTTGGAAAGCTCGGTTCTATGACTACCAATTTCAACACTCAGCTCTATCGAAAGAAATCCAGACGCACATAGAAGTAGACAAAAAGGCCCTTTCGAGTTCGAATTTTGAACTAAAGTGGAAAGGATGGCATCATCTATTTAACATTTAAAGGTTTCAGAGCAGGTTCTCTTCCTTAGGATAATACCAAAGCGACTCACTTACTCTTTTCATCTTTCGTTCGTTTGAGCTGTACTGTACATGTCCTGTCTCTTGTTGTATTTAACTGTTCGTCTCTGTAAACAAGTTGTTCTGTAACGTCCTGTCTTATTTATGTACGAGTGACAAAATCCTGGGAAAAGGCCTGCGTGCCAAGCTGTGAATAATACACAGGTTGTTGAAAGTATCATGAGAAATCAGGAACAAAAAAATAAAAAAAGACAAAAAAAGTTAAGCCCCCAACAATCCTTTCAAAATGGTCCTGCACCGGCTTGGTATCAGAGGATCTGTTTTTCAAAAGCGTTCATAATGCGAAAAAATCTTGCCTTGACACAAGACTGGTTGCTTTCCAGTTTAAAGTAATTAATGATTTGATAGCCCATAATAAAAATTTACAAAAATGGGGCACAAAAGATTCCAGTAAATGCAACGAGTGCGACACAGGGGACACTATTTGGCATATGTTCTGTAACTGTCCAAAAACAATAAACATAATGCGACTGATCTTAAATTTGATTAAAATCCCAATTGTTAATTGTGCTGAATTTATTTTTGGAACAAAGGACGGTGCACTAAATATGATCTTTATTCTGTCCAAGTGGCATATATACCAATCTAGGTTTTATAGCAAGAGGTTCTCCCTTAAAAATTTTACAAGGCAATTGCAGATACTTATCCAGGCGGACGCAAACCATTCAGAAATCAGTGTTTTCGAAGCAAAATGGAGTACATTTCTCTTTCTTCTAGAGCTTTAAATGTTGGCTAAAGATTCACAGCGGAAGAAGTATTTATTTACACTGTTTCTCTCTCTTATGTATGTGTTCTTTTTGAGTTTCTATGTTCTCACTGTAAAAAATAATAAAAAGTTTCAATAAAAAAAATTGCCTTTCCTCTGAGTACTTCTTGCGCGCTATAATCCTTAAACCACCGTTGCCGCCCCCGCTAATTCTTTGAAACATTCTTTGGTCAACCCACAACATTTTACCCCAGAATGACCAAACCTCCCTAAAAGGACAGCCTCTGAAAAAAGGGCACATTTTTTCCGGTCCCAAGGGTGGTCCGAGAGAGTGGATTTTGAACTCAATTTCGACCCTGTTTGCCTGAAAGACGATATGTAAGAGATACCTGGCCAACCTTCTCGATTATGGTCAAGGTGAAAATCGGAAGTTGACCATTATGTCGAAAATGGTGAGAGCAATTTTGAGGTTATTTTCAACCCTTTGGTCCCAAAAGACCTCGGTTACCATGACCTACACGGTCACGGTCAAAGTTGAGAGAGCGATTTTGAGCGACTTTGGCTCTAAAAGACGATATGTAAGAAGTACATCGGTGACCTTGACCTCGGTCATGGCCAAAATACAGAAACGGAATTTGAACTTTTTCTCGAAAAAGGTTAGAGACAGACTGATTTTGAAGTTCTTTTCGACCCGTCGGGCTTAAAAGACGATATAAAAGAGGTACCACAATGACCTTGACCTCCTTGGTCATGGTAAAGACGAAAAACGGACGTTGACTATTATCTCGAAAACTGTTAGAGCATTTTTGAGGTATTTGCGACCCTTTGGACCTTAAAGACGATATGTAAGAGGACCTCGGTGACCTTGACCTCCTCGGTCATGGTCAAAGGTCAAAAATGGAAGTTGACCATTATCTCGAAAACGGTTAGAGATTTTGAGCTTATCTGGGACTTTTTGGGCCTAAAAGGCTATCTGCAAGACGCGCCTCAGTTATCTTGACCTCCCAGCTCATTCCCAATTTTGAATTTGAGTTCAGAATCGTACTTTTTGTGGCCCCAAGTGTCATTTTCGCCACTCGGTAGCGAAAACGTGTGCCTAAAAATTAAGATAAGATCATATGAAGACCATTATTCTAAAATTTGGAATAAATCTACTCAAAGAGCAGCTAACAACGCACTTAATAACGCACAATGTTAAGTTACCAGACTAACCTTTTTCTGTTTTCAAAAGACTGCCGCATTCCATACAGAAATTGTCCCGATGTTCTTCTGTGCCAGGCTCAAATTCCGGATGCTGTTTGTTTGGGTATCCACAAGTGCTGCAGTATTTCCAAGAGGACTCCAAATCACTCTCGCAGTTATCACATTGAACCATGTCTCTCTCGTCTATAAATATTTCCTCCATTTTTAATCTATAATTACAAAGAGATCAGCGCAAGACAGTTATAATTCCAGTAAAACCCTGGTTAATTCGGACAGCGTTGGGACTGAAAAAAATGCCCGGATTACTAAGATGACGTTTTATAGTTTTAGCAAACATGCATACAACGCAGCATTTACATTATTAATACTAATTTTGCTGTTTTAAAGCTTTTGCGGTGTTTCTTATATGAAAACTAGACCGTGTTGGCTAACTCTTAAAATTCAGAACTGACAATCAACGAGGAGGTGACGTTCACCTCTTCCCTTATCTTCTCTTTTAGGCTCAAGCGGTCGAAAATACGCTTAAATCTGCACTAAATGTAACCGTTTTTGAAACTTCCAGTTTTTTACTTTTACCATGAGGGAAATGGTCAAAATCACCGAGGTACCTCTTACATAACGCTTTGTAGGCTAAAAGGGTCAAAACCACCTCAAAATAGATCTATCTCTAACCGCTTTCAAGATCGCGGTCAACTTCCGGCTTTCCACCGAAACCATGGCCGAGGCGGTCAAGTCACCGAGATACTTCTTACATATAGTCTTTTACGCCCAAAGGGTCGAAAATAAGCTCGAAACTAACCGTTTTCGAGAGAATGGTCAACTTCCTGTTTTTGACTTGGCCGAGGAGGTCAAGGTTACCGAGGTATCTCTTGCATGTCGTCGTTTGGGCCCAAACGGTCGCGGTAATATTCAACTTCCGGTTTTTGACTTTGACCATGACCGAAGAAGTCAAGGTTACCGACGTATCTGTTACATATCGTCTTTGAGGTAGAAAGAGTCGAAAATAAGATCAACATTGCTCTCTCTATAACCGTTTTCGAGATAATAGTCAACTTTCGGATTTTGATATTGAATATGACCGAGGAGACCAAAGTTTGCCGAGGTACCTCCATTATGTCGTCTTTTAAGCCCAAAGGGTCGAAAATAAGTTCAAAATTGCTCTGTCTCTAATCGTTTTCGAAATAATGGTCAACTTACGGTTTGTCACCTTGACCATAACCGAGTAGGTCAAGGTCACCAAAGTGTCTCTTATGTGTCGTTTTTTAGGCGCACAGGGTCGAAAGTAAGCTCAAAATCGCTCTACCTCTAACTGGTTTCGAGATAATGGCCTACTACCGCGTTTTGATATTGATCAAGACCGTGGATGTCAAGATCACCTAGGTACCTGCCATATGTCGTCTATTAGGCCCAAAGCAGTGATTTCTTTAGAAATTTTGGCATTGCGTTCTGGAACGCGATGGGGTTAAAAAATGCGTCCCGACTGAAAATGTTGCCTCGCGTGCCCTCAAAGAAGGACATTTTTCTTCTAAAAAATATGTTTGGTGCAGACAGACAAAACAATAAATCTTATTTATTTATGACAAATAAACGTGCCCAGAATAAAAATTAAACGCTGGGTAATCTTTTTCAATCTACCACTTTTTTAGTCGCCGATTTTAGGACATCCGTGAAAAATTGCGTCCGGCAGGACGAAGCCTCTTGAGAAAACTACGTCCCGGCGAAATAAAATGCGTCCAGGACGCAGGACGCAGAGGTAAAGAAATCACTGCCAAAGGGTCGAAAATAAGTCAAAATCACTCAAATCATCTCTAACCGTTTTTGAGATAATGGTCAATCGTTTTCTAAGCTCATGTTATAAAAAATGCCTATTTCACGCCTCATCATCCTCTATCAGTGAGCCAAATTTCATCATTCTTTAGCGACTGGGAAATACCCAAACGCTGCAG
Organism: Protula sp. h YS-2021; assembly: GCA_949752745.1. NCBI lineage: Eukaryota > Metazoa > Annelida > Polychaeta > Sabellida > Serpulidae > Protula > Protula sp. h YS-2021. The sequence continues at coordinate 23,356,186 of OX457025.1, forward strand.
TCAACTTCAGCTTACACACATACCGTACTCGTTATCATTGCACAGTTGGGCGATCAATACGCCTATGCTGATAGAATAACAGTTCCTTTAACTGCAAAAGCAAAGCGTGTGCCTGCCTTTTAATGGGCATAAATGGCAAAATTGCAATGTCCATTTTTCATATTTAATGTTAATCAATTTCTTTAAAAAATTGACCTGGACCAACTATACATTGGTCGTCCTAGCCCCAGCCGTCTCAGAGCAGTTCGCGCGACAAGATTTTGGCGGATAAAAGGAAACATACGGAAACATTTACGTACGAAAGCAATAAACTAGGGAACTGATAATCCCCAAGTGTAAATACACGACGGCGCACATCTTCAAAATATACTTTTCACCCCACATTTCCTCTTTCAGTTTCAAATTTTGATCAAATAAAAAAATCTACACCAGACCCCCCGAAACAGACCCTCCATTTATATTTATATACATTATATATATAATGTCCTGAGATATATTTTTAAATGTTCCTTTACAATTTTAAATTGTTATTTTAAATTGTGTGTTTATTATTAATAGAACACCTTTTCATCACGATGAAAACTTGTGCCAATGATCTTTCATTGTAATGAAAGGGATGAAAGGATGCATTGATGTTGTTTTATCTTGATCAAAGAGTGATCGCAATTGCAATTAGATAAGACTATTAGCATTAATAGAATTAATGAATGCAATCAAAACCTCTCTTTCAAAACAAACACCCAATTAACGGTGATTCAATCCGCACAAAGTTAACAGCAGATTGGCGAGACCCCCACACCCCGACCTAAGAGAGGAGTTGTATTCAATAGAAAGTGAACATAGATTTAATTTCACAGAGATACTATAAAAATAAAAAAATAAAATATTATACTAATAAAAAAATAAAGGGGGTGGGGGTTGGGGTGGGATGTCTGTTCCTACCACTGCAAAAGGTGGGTCTGTGTACTTCTTGCGCGCCAGTCTTTGAAGCATGGTGTTTAAAACTATTCTGGAGTCCAACCACGTTGAAAAGGTATAAAGAATTTCTAATTGCGTATTTCATTACTCTGCTTAGTGCCAAATCTGACACTGCAGTGGTTACCCTCTGAGTAACTCTAGCGCGCTATAATCTTTTCACCACCAGACACTGCACTGGGCGCAGGCGGGGGGCAACTCGACATCTACTTAACCTCTTGATGCTCCAGTGTCACGACTTTTGTATAGAAGGTGAGGTCCTTTAGTGTTTTTTTAATCAATTTTTTAAAGAAATTGATTAACATTAAATATGAAAAATGGACATTGCAATTTTGCCATTTATGCCCATTAAAAGGCAGGCACACGCTTTGCTTTTGCAGTTAAAGGAACTGTTATTCTATCAGCATAGGCGTATTGATCGCCCAACTGTGCAATGATAACGAGTACGGTATGTGTGTAAGCTGAAGTTGACTGCAGCGTTTGGGTATTTCCCAGTCGCTAAAGAATAATGAAATTTGGCTCACTGATAGAGGATGATGAGGCGTGAAATAGGCATTTTTTATAACATGAGCTTAGAAAACGATTGACCATTATCTCAAAAACAGTTAGAGATGATTTGAGTGATTTTGACTTATTTTCGACCCTTTGGCAGTGATTTCTTTAGCTCTGCGTCCTGCGTCCTGGACGCATTTTATTTCGCCGGGACGTATCTACTCCTACGTTGTTGACTCGATGTCATTTATTTTTGGTATGAGGCACCCCTAAGGCTTGTGCTTTTTTAGTCGATCGGGCAATTTTTGTATTTTTGGTGAATTTTTAAAGAAAATTTTCAACAATAATTCAAATTGCATCTCGTCCTACATTTTTAAACCGATATCATGTATTTTCGGTGTGAGGTTTCCCTAAGAGATCGTGCGTACGGCTTGTGTTTTTCTAGTCGATCGGATAATTTTTGAATTTTGGGGGAATTTTTGAAGAAAACCTTTTAAAATGTATATCCTCCTTCGTTTCTGATCCACTGTCAGTCATTTTTGGCATGAAACTCCCCTAAGGGGTCCTGCATACGATTCATGCTTTTTCAGTCGATCGGACAATTTTTGTATTTTTGGAGAATTTTTGAAGAAAAAACTTCAAAATGCATTTCCCCCTACAGTTTTTAACCGATTTCATTTATTTTGGGTTAGAGGCATCAATAAGGGCTCCTGCATAAGTTGTGAGCATTTATAGTCGATCGGGTGATTTTTGAATTTTGGGGAAATTTTTGAAGAAAATACCTCAAAATGCATCTTCTGCTACAGTTTTGATCCGATATCATTTAGTTTGGTGTGAGGCATGCTCAGGGGCTCTTGAATGCAGCTTATGCTTTTTGAGTCGATCAGGGGATTTTCCGGGAATTTTTGAAGAAACGAATTCAAAATGCATTTCCTCCTACAGTTTTTATCCCTTTCATTTATTTTTGGTATGAGGCATCGCTAGGTGGGCCGAGCATAGAGCTTGTGCTTTTTGACTCGATTTGGGAATTTCTGATTTTTGTGGGTAATTTTTGAAGAAAATACCTCAAAATGCATCTTCTGCAGTTTTGATTCGATATCATTTATTTTCGGTATGAGGCATGCTTGGGGGCTCTTGAATGCGACTTATGCTTTTTGAGTCGATCCTGGGATTTTTGGGGAATTTTTGAAGAAAAAAAAACAAAATGCATTTCCTCCTACAGTTTTTATCCGATTTGATTTATTTTTGGTATGAGGCATCGCTAGCTGGGTGAGGCATACGGCTTGTGCTTTTTGACTCGATTTGGGAATTTCTGATTTTTGTGGGTAATTTTTGAAGAAAATTCTTCAGAATGCATCTTCCGCTAGAACTTTGATCCGATTTAATTTATTTTTGGTATGAGGCATCGCTAGGTTGGTCGGGCATACCCAAATGCTTTTTGACTCGATTTTTGAATTTCTAATTTTTGTGGTAATTTTTGAAGAAAATACCTCAGAATGCATCTTCTGCTACAGTTTGGATCCAATATCGTTTAGTTTGGGTGGAGGCATGCTCGGGGACTCTTGAATGCGGCTTATGCTTTTTGAGTCGATCCGGAGATTTTTGGGGGAATTTTTGAAGAAAAAAAATCAAAATGCATTTCCTCCTACAGTTTTTATCCGATTTGATTTATTTTTGGTATGAGGCATCGCTAGCTGGGTGAGGCATACGGCTTGTACTTTTTGACTCGATTTGGGAATTTCTGATTTTTGTGGGTAATTTTTGAAGAAAATTCTTCAGAATGCATCTTCCGCTACAACTTTGATCCGATTTAATTTATTTTTGGTATGAGGCATCGCTAGGTTGGTCGGGCATACCCAAATGCTTTTTGACTCGATTTTTGAATTTCTGATTTTTGTGGTAATTTTTGAAGAAAATACCTCAGAATGCATCTTCTGCTACAGTTTGGATCCAATATCGTTTAGATTGGGTGTGAGGCATGCTCAGGGGCTCTTGAATGCGGCTTATGCTTTTTGAGTCGATCCGGAGATTTTTGGGGGAATTTTTGAAGAAAAAAAATCAAAATGCATTTCCTCCTACACTTTTTATTCGATTTCATTTCGTTTTGGAATGAGACGTCACTCGAAGGATCGGGTATACGGCTCATGCTTTCTTTACTCGATTTTGCAATTTCTGAATTTTTGGGGAAATTTTTGAAGAAAATACCTGAAAATGCATCTTCTGCTACAGTTTTGATCCAATATCATTTATTTTTTGTTTGAGGTATGCTCTGGGGGTCTTGAATATGAGGCATCGCTAGGTGCGTTTTGAGTCGATCAGGAAATTTTGGGGGAATTTTTGAACAAAAAAAAATCGAAGTGCATTTCCTCCTACAGTTTTTATGCGATTTCATTTATTTTTGGTATGAGCCGTCTCTATAGGAGGCATGCATACGGTTTGTACCTTTTGGGTGAATTGAAAAACTTGTGAATTTTTCGGAATTTTTGAGAAAAAAATTGACATGCGAAACCGTCTGAAATGCAGATCCCGCATCATCGCACGTTAGCCAAGCTTGCGCACTGGTCCAAAATGCGAATTGCGCATCAGCGCAAGTTAAATTAACATGCGCACTGGTCTAAAATAAGAACCGCGCATCAACGCAAATTAAATAAACCTGCACACTGGTTCAAAATAAGCAGCCCACAACAACACAAGTTAAATAAACATACGCACTTGTCCCAAATGCGAACCGCGCATTAACGGAAGCTACATAAACATGCGCATTGGTCTAAAATAAGTACCATGCATAAACGCAAGTTAATTAAACATGCGCACTGCTCTGAAATGCGAACCGGGCATCAACGCAAGCTAAGTAAACATGCGCACTGGCCCGAAATCCGAACCGCTCATCAGCGGAAGTTGAATAAATAAAAATGCGAACCGCACATCGACGCGTTAAATAAAAATGCGCACTGGTCCAAAATAAAAACCGCTCATCAACACAAGTTAAATGAACATGTTGAATGGTCCGAAATAATAACCACGCATCAACACAAGTTAAATAACATGGGCACTGGTAAATGCGAACTGCGTAGCAATTCATGTTAATTAAACATGCGCCCTGGATCGAAATGCGAACCACGCATCAACGCAAGATAAATAAACATGCACACTGGTCCGAAATGCGAACAGAGCATTAGGGAAAGTTAAATAAACATGCGCACTGTTCCGAAATGCAAACCCCGCAAAATAATGCATACTAAACATTCGAATTTAAGTAACAGAACTGCATTATGAATGAAAAAATATGTACAGTAAGAATTAGAACTTTACCTTTTGACAGTTTATGAGGTTCGAAACATTGACCCTCCGTGCAGTTATTAATGAAGTCCTACGCTCTGCACACTACTCTACAGACTACTAAAATCTTCCCCCTTTCTTCCCCCTTTCTCCCCTTTTCGTTAGCTGGGACTTTGTCCTTGGACAAACTTGTTTACTTTTTTACAGAACGTACTTTTTGTACTTTTTTTCACGCTTTCGGTGTACTTTTTTGTACTTTTCTATCCAACTCCCCGTTGCTGCCATAAAAACTGTAGGAGGAAATGCACTTCGATTTTTTTTTGTTCAAAAATTCCCCCAAAATTTCCTGATCGACTCAAAACGCACCTAGCGATGCCTCATATTCAAGACCCCCAGAGCATACCTCAAACAAAAAATAAATGATATTGGATCAAAACTGTAGCAGAAGATGCATTTTCAGGTATTTTCTTCAAAAATTTCCCCAAAAATTCAGAAATTGCAAAATCGAGTAAAGAAAGCATGTGCCGTATACCCGATCCTTCGAGTGACGTCTCATTCCAAAACGAAATGAAATCGAATAAAAAGTGTAGGAGGAAATGCATTTTGATTTTTTTTCTTCAAAAATTCCCCCAAAAATCTCCGGATCGACTCAAAAAGCATAAGCCGCATTCAAGAGCCCCTGAGCATGCCTCACACCCAATCTAAACGATATTGGATCCAAACTGTAGCAGAAGATGCATTCTGAGGTATTTTCTTCAAAAATTACCACAAAAATCAGAAATTCAAAAATCGAGTCAAAAAGCATTTGGGTATGCCCGACCAACCTAGCGATGCCTCATACCAAAAATAAATTAAATCGGATCAAAGTTGTAGCGGAAGATGCATTCTGAAGAATTTTCTTCAAAAATTACCCACAAAAATCAGAAATTCCCAAATCGAGTCAAAAAGTACAAGCCGTATGCCTCACCCAGCTAGCGATGCCTCATACCAAAAATAAATCAAATCGGATAAAAACTGTAGGAGGAAATGCATTTTGATTTTTTTTCTTCAAAAATTCCCCCAAAAATCTCCGGATCGACTCAAAAAGCATAAGCCGCATTCAAGAGTCCCCGAGCATGCCTCCACCCAAACTAAACGATATTGGATCCAAACTGTAGCAGAAGATGCATTCTGAGGTATTTTCTTCAAAAATTACCACAAAAATTAGAAATTCAAAAATCGAGTCAAAAGCACAAGCTGTATGCCTGATCCATCTAGCGATGCTTCATACCAAAAATAAATGAAATGGGATAAAAACTGTAGGAGAAAATGCATTTTGAATTTATTTCATCAAAAATTCCCCAAAAATCCCCTGATCGACTCAAAAAGGATAAGCCGCATTCAAGACCCCCCAAGCATGCCCCACACCCAAAATAAATGATATTGGATAAAAACTGCAGAAGATGCATTTTGAGGTATTTTCTTCAAAAATTACCCACAAAAATCAGAAATTCCCAAACCGAGTCAAAAAGCACAAGCTCTTCAAAAATTACCCACAAAAATAAGAAATTCCCAAATCGAGTCATAAAGCACCAGCTGTATGCCCGACCCACCTAGCGATGGCTCACACCAAAAATAAATGAAATCGGATCAAAACTGTAGCAGAAGATGCATTTTGAGGTATTTTCTTCAAAAATTTCCCCAAAATTCAAAAATCACCCGATCGACTCTAAATGCTCACAACTTATGCAGGAGCCCTTATTGATGCCTCTAACCCAAAATAAATGAAATCGGTTAAAAACTGTAGGGGGAAATGCATTTTGAAGTTTTTTCTTCAAAAATTCTCCAAAAATACAAAAATTGTCCGATCGACTGAAAAAGCATGAATCGTATGCAGGACCCCTTAGGGGAGTTTCATGCCAAAAATGAATGACAGTGGATCAGAAACGAAGGAGGATATACATTTTAAAAGGTTTTCTTTAAAAATTCCCCCAAAATTCAAAAATTATCCGATCGACTAGAAAAACACAAGCCGTACGCACGATCTCTTAGGGAAACCTCACACCGTAAATACATGATATCGGTTCAAAAATGTAGGAGGAGATGCAATTTGAATTATTGTTGAAAAATTTTCTTTAAAAATTCACCAAAAATACAAAAATTGTCCGATCGACTAAAAAAGCACAAGCCGTTTGCACGACTCCTTAGGAGTGCCTCCTACCAAAAATAAATGACATCGGGTCAAAAACGTAGGAGTAGATACATTTTAAAATTTTTCCTTCAAAAAATACCCCAAAAATTCAAAATTCACCTGATCGACTAAAAATGCACAGTACGGCCGCTCAGGGATGCCTCACACCAAAAATAAATGATATCGAATTAAAATTGTAGGAGTAGATGCATTTTGAATTATTTTCGAAATTTTTGATTAAAAAATTCCCCAAAAATACAAAAATTGTCCAATCGACTAAAAAAGCACAAGCCGTATGCACGACCCTTTAGGGGTACCTCACACAAAAAATAAATGACATTGGATAAAAAATGTAGGAGGAGATACATTTTAAAAATTTTTCTTTAAAAATTGGCCAAAAATTAAAAAAAATTACCCGTTCGACTAGAAAAGCACAAGCCATATGCACGACCCCTTAGGGATGCCTCGTAAGCTGGGCTTAAAAAGTACAAAAAAGTACTAAAAAGTACAAAACAAGTACAAAGAACATACGCATCGGAGATGCAGAGCCCTCAGCCAATAGCGGTTACATCACTGTGGTCCACTTTTGTGATATACCGCTCGGACAAAAACAATATACAAGGTGCAAAGGATGGAGCGAGGGTCCTTGCGCATCTACACTATATATATACTTTCTTTATGTAAGGCTTGGAGAAGATCCGATGAATAGTTTTTCAGATAGCGCCTGAACAAGAAAAAGTACAACGGACGGACTGACATGGGACAAACTGAACCTCCGCTGCACATCTACACTATATATACTTTCTTCCTGTAAGGTTTGATGAAGCTCCAATGAATAATTTTCGAGATATCGTCCGGACAAAAAAAGTGTACGGACAGACGGACGCACAGACAAACGAGAGGTATCTTATGTGGTGGTTGCATAACAGGGCAGCATTTGATGTGCCTGAAATGAGTTTAAGTGGTCGGTCACGGACAAGAATACTTGAGAATAAACAAGCATGTCCAAGGACATGACCCAGCCGAGTTACCAAACAAGGAAACGAGAAAAACTCTGAAACGAATACTGTTAGGCCAAAAACTGAGGTATTTAAAATGCATTTAATTCGAATTTTGAAGCTACCCGAAAAAGGATGTTGGAGAGGTGGAGTTTTGACGATTCACGTATTTACCGACATTTGCAAAATTTTAAAAAAAATTAAAATTCCACCATTTCGGCATTTTTTGTCATTTGCGAAGTCTAGGTGGAGAAGCACCTAAAAACTTTCGATTAAAATTTTATAACTATCTGAAAAAGACCGAGAAATGAATGGTTTCAGTTATTTACTACCAATTATTTCAGTTTTTGCCAAACTTCAAAGTTCCGCCATTTCAGCAGCTTTTGGTGAACAGCAAAAAAATAATAGCCTGGTAGGCGAACCCATGGGGAACATCTCTGTGTAATATCTAAGCGATTGGACCAAAACTGTAGGAGGAGAAGCACTTTAAAAATGGGTCAAAACGGGCACAAAAAGTTTATGTCAGTTTTTCGTCAATCGTCAAAAAAGTAATAGCCAAGTGGGGGATCACCAAGGAAACATTCATGCGTAATATCAAAACGATTGGAGCAAAACTGTAGGAGGAGTAGCATTTTAAAGAAAAAGTTTAACGCACATACGCACGAAAAGTGGCTATAATATGTGTTTAAATTCCAGTTTGAATACATAAAACGTACTTCGTAGGGGGTAACGCTGAGACCTAAATCTTGAATTTGAGGGCCAAGGTCAAAGGTCACGTGACCTCGTATACCGTTAACGACAGGCAAACTTTTTTCAAAACGGGAGGCAGAGCCATTTTGAGCTCATTTTCGATCCTTTCGGCCTAAACAACGTTACATAAGAGGTATCTCGGTGACCTTGACCCCCTTCGTCAAAGTCAAGGTCAAAAACCGCAGGTTGACCATTATCTCGAAAACGCTTAGAGATTTTGAGCTTATTTTCCACCTTTTGGGCCTAAAAGACGTTATGTAAGAGGTACCTCGGTGACCTTGACCTCCTCCGTCATGGTCAAGGTCAAAATCCGGAAGTTGACCGTTATCCCGATAGGGCTTCTTTGAGCTTATTTTAAACCCTTTGGGCCTAAAAGATATTATACAAGAGGTACCTCGGTGACCTTGACCCTCTCCGTCATGGTCAAGGTCTAAAACCGGAAGTTGACCATTATATCGAAAACGGTTGGAAAACTGAATTTGATTATTTGTTACTTGTACCTAAAAGAGATAACATTATATTTACTTCGATGTCCTCGCTCAAGATAATAATTCGGAAGCTGATAATTATGTCGTATCACTGAAAAATGTCTTTGACCAGATAGATTGCCCCATTGCAAGTGGGTGCCATTTCGCTACGTGCAGCAAAATTCGGTCTAGTTTTCTCAAAAATTCCGAAAAAATCCAAAAATTTTCCAAGTCACTCAAAAAGCACAAGCCGTAGGCATTACCCACCTACAGACGGCTCAAGCCAAAAATGAACAAGATCTGATAAAATCTGTAGGAGGAAATGTATTTTGCTTTTTTTTTCAAAAGTCCCCGATCGACTTAAAAGCACAAGCGATATTCGCCACCCCCTAATCATGCCTCACATCCAAGATAAATGATATCGGATCAAAACTGTAGGAGAAGATGCATTTTGAGGTATTTTCTTCGAAAATCCCCCTTCCCCCCAAAAAAATTCCAGAATCAAGTCAAAAAGCATGCCCAACCCACCCAGGGATGCCTCAAAACCAAAAATAAATGAAATCGGATAAAAACGGTAGAAGGAAATGCATTTTGAAGGTTTTTCTTCAAAAATTTGCCAAATTTGCCTCATACCAAAAATAAATAGCATCGGATCAAAAATGTAGCAGCAGGTACATTTTATTTGTTTTCTTCAAAAATTCCAAAAAACTAAAAAAATTGCCTGATCGACTAAAAAAGCACAAACCCTATGCACGACCCCTTGTGGATGCCAAAAATACATGACATGGGATCAAAAATAGAGGAGGAGATGCATTTTGAATTATTTTCGAAATTTTTTCTTTAAAAATTTCCCCAAAATACAAAAATTGTCCGACTGACTAAAAAAGCACGAGCCGTATGCATAACCCCTTAGGGGTGCAGCATACTAAAAATACATGACACCGGACCAAAAATGTAGAAGATACCTTTCAAATTTTTTTCTTAAAAAATATCAAAAATAAAATAAAAAATCACCCGTTTGCACGACCCCTAGGGATAACTCACCAAAAATAAACAAGTTATCAGTGAAACTGATGTCCCCGCCACGAATTATGGTCGAATCGAAAAATAATGCGACTTCGCACAACTTCAATGTATATATTTTTTCACTGTAGCAACCCATTGGGCCGATATGGCTCATTTACAATACCGACCTTTATGGGTTCCAATACTTCCTATATGCAAAAGATTTCAACAATCGATCCAGAAATGTAGGTTTGAGTCTTTTAACAAACTCGTTCAAATTACTAGCGATGGGGAAAATTTGTGAAGTTCAGCTGTGCCAATGTCCTTGGGCCGACATGGCTCATTTACAATTCCGATCCTTGTTGGTTCCAATACTACTTATAGTATTGTCAATCGATGCAGAAATGTAGGCTTTGGTGTGTTAACAAACTCATTCCAGTATGTAAGGGTTGTGTAAATTTCTGAAGTTCAGCTGGGCCAATATCCTTGGGCCGACAGGGCTCATTTACAATACTGACCTTTGTTGGTTCCAATACTTCCTATATGTAAAAGATTTCAACAATCGATCCAGAAATGTAGGCTTGAGTGTGTTAACGAACTCATTCAAATGAGTAAGGATTGGGAAAATTTGTGAAGTTCAGATGGGCCAATGTCCTTGGGCCGACATGGCTCATTTACAATACCGATACTTGTTCCAGTACTACCCATATATAGAATATCTTAACAATCGGTCGAAAAATGAAGGCTTGAATGTGTTAACAAAAAAGGTGCCAACAGACGAACAGACAGACCCGAAAACTCTAGTCCCCCGGCGGGGGACTAATGACATCGCATCAAAATTGTAGGAGGAGATGCATTTTGAAACGAAATTTTACTAAATAAACAACTAACTAACTAACGAACGCCGTCTGCAAACCGATGGGGAAACCACAACTCAAGTGACGGATGTACCGAAAATCTATCACATAACATACTCATTTTGGCACGGACGACGGACAGACCGATAGCAATAGCCTTCAGCCAAATCGGCTGAGGGCTAAAAAGTATGTAAAAACAGCTTATAAGCCTTGAAATACATGAAGAAAACATTAAAGGCGAAGAAAGGTAGAAATCTTTTTTAAAAGTACGGTCTGGTAACCTTGTAACTCGCGCCAAAGGCGCGAGCAAATTTTGCTAAAACTGTGCGATTTGAAAAATGAACAGAAAAAGGAAAATGCAAAAAACGTATTAAAAAGTACGCTTTTTAGGAAAAAAAAAGTACAAGGCCAAAAAAAAAATGTACAAATCTTTTTTAAAAGTACGGTGTGGCAACCCTGATATATATACAGCACATACAAGCTGTAAGCGCTCTCATTGGGCACAGTTGGGCGATCAAGAACAATTCCCTTAACTGCGCAATCACAGCTATTGCCTACCTGAATGCTTGGACGTGAATGGCATAATTTCAATGTCCACTTTTGCATGTGAAATGTTAATGAACCAGAGTGAACCAACTCCATATTCTACATTATGTTTCTGCCGAATTCGGTCGTCCTAACCCTAGGCGCCTCATACAAGGTTTTGGCGGGAAAAGCAAACATACGGAAACACCTTAGCGAGACGTACGAAAGCAATAAACTACGGGATTAAAAATCCCTAAGTGTAATGATACGACTGCGTTGAGGATAAATTTCGAATGCGCCCGCAAACGTGACTGGTATTCCTGTCCTACTGCAATTCCCAGAAGAGTTTGCGCAAGACTGCAGAAAATGTCGAGAGGCCTTCTCAGGAAAGATGTTCTCGCACCCAAGCGTATTATTTGTCATATATTTAAGCAAGTTAAAAACGCAATGGTGTAGCCTTTATTTATTCTCTCAGTATTAAGTACAGCGACATCAAATTGCTGTTTATCAGTTGCAGACCTGAAGTCGCTTTGTTCCACAGCATTGTTTTTCAAGAAAAGTAACACCTTGCAATCTGATACTTTTCCAAAATGTCCCAAAAGTGACGTGTTTTAAAGCACCTTTAGTTGGGTCCAAGTAAAAGCAACAACTACAGCAAACAAAATTCAAATAAAAAAGGCGCTAAAATGCCAAGGCTTAGCGAAAATAAAGAACTGGTATGCTACATGCGGCATGTCAAAAGCAGCAGTCGCCAGAGCACCGCGAGTGGATGTATCAACGAATTGTCGTCTTAAGTAATGCATCCAACAGGCGGGATTCCTCAGAGACCAGTCACGACCGAGTAAATGGAGAGTAGCAACGCCCGAGAACGGTCGAGATATCAGGGCCATAGACCTTCTAGATCGCTTCCGGTCTGTAGTGGTAACAGCTTTAGTGACCCCAAGTAGACGTTACAATGTACCAGTACACAAAATGTGCAGAACAGGCTGCGCAGCCGTGTAATAACGCCCTATATTGTGATTGATATAAAACAGATAAGGACAAAAATTTGGGGCAGATTTCTTGAACTCAGTAGTTTGCACGAATACCGGGGATGCATCTCTTGGATCTATCGAAGGCATTAGTGCACTGCTATTTCTCCTATTAATTGTAACTAATTGCGCCAGCGTTGGGCAGACTGCAATGGAAATATAAAATCTCCGCTCCTCTCCAAGCTTCGCCCTTGAAAACCTTTTTACTGATAGCTGAAAGCAATTAAATACTCTGATTTGCCATATCATTTTTTTTTTCTGTTTTTAGTTCAGTATTTTTACATAGATAATCCTTGAAAATCATTGTTGAACTGCTTTTCTGGGAGACAGACCGAGCGCGAGTAGGGAAACATTTAAGCCGTGAAAGCATCCAGTAATCATCCAACGTCGACCCAAAACGACCCCCCCCCCCCCCCATCACTTTCTCCGACATCTAATCAGTGTCTTTAAATCGACGTTGAAAAGATGTCCAAAAATCAACGTCGTATAAACGTCAAAACTTCGACATTATACAGACGACGTCATCAGGCTATCGGAAATGATAATCATGATAAGTGTCTTCGAAAACTTAAAAAAAATGAGAACGTAAAATACAGGAATTTCAAGAGCCTAAATTTTATCCCGATTACTTTTGTGAACTATTCTTGAAATTGAGTTGTGGGTGGCGGTTTCCTTCTCCCGACAATTGCATAACGTTGGGAGACCGACATTGTTTTGACTTTCATTTGCAAATTATTCGTAACGTTTATTAGACGTCGGTGAATTGGTGAATTGTGAATGACAATTAGCCCCTTTTAAAAACTCCGTCCGAACTGTGTTATTCTCCAAATTCCCTCACGCCCCTTGCATGGACACGCATGTTAAAATGTTTGCTAAATGGCCCCACATCCCGCGCCTTCCTGTGTATCCTGGGGGGGGGGGCACAAATCACACACGCACATTTCGAAATAAAAAAAATTATCTTCCATATAGTAGCATCAATCCAAAACATCAAAGAGTTGATTTCCATGGCTTAGCTAATTTACAATTTTCACAGCAGTGTGGTTTTCTTGTCACTAGTTCTCTCCAAATCTAGGGATTGTTTCTCCACGACTCAGTCTGTACTCTGGAGATTTCAACTTGGCCAAACTCGTACATTAAACGTTGCGCGTTCTCTGCGCGAGTTCTGTGGTTCCCCTCGCCGTGACATTATTAAAGAACTGTACCTATATATCTGTCAAAGTGCCCCATGAAGAACGATAAATTGTGCGGTTTTGTAGTAAGTAGCCACTTTATTGTTCAACATATATTAGTTACTCCTGTTATCGCCCATATTCCGTAAACAGGAACTGAAACACACCGAATAAGTGTGGATATAAACGTCTGACAAAAAGTCGCTGGCGAAAACCATGACTTTATCGGTTTTTGTATGCCATTGTCAGCGTTGCAGAATGACATGAAAAGTGACGCAGTTGCACATTGGTAAAATGCAAATCCTACAAAACTTGTCATCTTCAAAATAAGACAGATCGTATCACAAAATGTTTTCAGAGGGAACATGACCAAAGCACGACTAGAGTTAATATTGTGGTTTGGTAGACCTCAATTCGACCACAGAAGGTTTAACAGGCCCCCACTTTTCTTAAATGTCTCTAATGAAACGTTGATTAGACGTAGGAAAATCGGCGTTGTATCAAAAACGGAATAACAGCCAAAAATAACTTCATCATGTCATCGTTCATAATGCCGCAAGATGGACCTTGTTTCGACTTGAACCTAAATCAACTATAATCAACCAACCGGTGCGAAGTCTATCCATCGTTGTCGATTGCGCAATTGGGTGTAGGACAATCCCCCCTGACAACTCCCCCGACAATTCCCTCCCCCCCCGAACAATTTCCCCCGTAGGACAATTCCCCCGAGGACTCTTCCCCCACCTCCACCCCCAGTTAATTTTTAGACCCAAACCGGGCGACCCCGGGGGGTCTATAGGATTGCCCCTCTGTCCGTCCGTCTGTCCGCCCGTGTGTCACACTTTGGATGCTGTTTCGAAACTATTTATCCTAGGCAGATGCAACCTTGCACAGTGAATATATATATATATATATATATATATATATATATATATATATACATATATATATATATATATATATATATATATATATATATATATATATATATATATATATATATATATATATATATATATATATATATATATATATATATATATATATATATTGAAGTTGTGCAACGTCGTGTTATTTTTCAAATCTGCCCAAAATTACCAGAATGTGATCTCTTCGTTTTTGCTGGCCCTGAGGTGGCCATTTTAAACTTCTTTGGTTTGGATAAGGCATGTAAATTGCAATTTCAACAATGTTGAAAGGACAATTACACGGTCTCCTATTGGAAGATAAGAATAAGATTAGAATAATTTGTAAAAAAAAAAAGGAGAGAGAGAGAGAGAGAGAGAGAGAGAGAGAGAGAGAGAGAGAGAGAAGAAGAAGAAGAAGAAGAAGAAGAAGAAGAAGAAGAAGAAATACAAAGAAAACAAAAAATAAGAAAAATAAAAATGAATGCGGGAGGGAGGGATAGTCTTTGGGGGGAACTGTCCTATGAAGGGAATTATTCGGGGGGGGGGGGGAATGTCGGGGGGAATTAACTGGGGGAGGGAATTGCCTGGGGAATTGTCCTGTTCCCGCAGCAATGTTTTTTTTTTTTGGGGGGGGGGGGGAAGCATGCCTGACAACATTACGTCGATTAACTAAAATGCATATATAGTTGTGTTTTGTATGGAATGCAGTTTTAACATTTAATGCTTATGTTTGATATCAAAATATAATTAAAGATATCAAGAAATAAATGTAGATCTCAATAATTTATATTTTGCTATCAAAAATTGAATTTTAGATGGCAAAAATTTATTTTTGAGATCAATAAATCAAATTTACAAACTTAAAAAATCTTAAGGGAGACACACATTTACATAAAATTTAACGAATCGTCAATTAAATTTTGGAGATGAAAACTTGAACTATTGAGATCAATAATAACAACACAATTTTTGATCTCAAGAATTGCTTCTTTTTTATACAGTAAAAAAAAAAAATAAAGAAAGATTATGTATACAAGGACCAGTCATTTTTAATTTACAGATGTGTAATTCTGAATTTTTATTTATAAAATTAGACTGATATTTCGACATCAGAAATCAACTTTTGAGATAAAATATTTATTTGCAGATTTCAAAATACAAATTAAAAAGTCTCCTTCTGAAATAAAGATATCAGAAATAAATTCTTGATATCAATAAAAGGAAAATGAATTACTGAGCTCAAAATTGATATTTTGCTCTCAAATATTTCATTTTTGCTATCAAGAATTGAATTTTTGATCTCAAAAAATCAATTTTAGATATCATTCAATCATTTTTGATATCAATAAATATTTCTTGATATCTCTAAATATTTATTGATATCAAAATTATTTTTTGAGATCAAGAATACATTTCGAGATATCAAAAATACAATTACAGATAGCAAAAATTAATTCTTGATATCAAAATATGGATTTTTATATTATAAATTAATTTTTGATATAAAAAAAACAATTTTAGAGATCAAAAATTAATTTTTGATATCAATAATTCCGAAATAAATGTGAAAACGGCATTCCATAGTTTTGGTGTGTGTAAATACTTACTACTCTTTTCAGTTTGTTGTAATGCATAAACCAAGACCAAGTATATATCCTTTCAAAATACACCTAAAGTCACATTTCTAAGGAACATTATTCTGACGGACGGGAAATAAAAGACCATTGCTGTTCTTTAATTTATTTCCTATCCTGCCTCGCAATGTGAACTGCAATAAACAATAACAAAATATTTGGCCACATTGCCACAAAATTAATGCCAAAATACCGATAGTTAAGAGATAAATCGAACCAGTATTTAATATAAATTACACATGATTCTATTTCTGGCATTAAAAACATTTCATTTATTATAGCTAATTATAATCAAGCTCTTACCAACTGTGGCGGACTTTCAACTTCAGGCTAAACCCATCTGTCCAGTATGACTGACTTTTACAGACTGACCAAACACGTGAAGAAATAGCAACGAATTTGAGACGATATGGTCCGTTGATCAGAACACGTGTCACAGACCAATCCCAGGGGAGCACCTGACTTTTAACACATGTTTCAAAGTTAGGGACCATATAAAGGTTAAGTGTACCATCTCAAAAAAAACTAACACCAAGTCCGCTACAATATTCTTCGACGTGTTGTCCGTTAACACCCACAAATTAGTTGGTACTCGACGTGTGTCAAACCAACTTGCATATTTGCTCCTGTCCCGGGAGAACACAGATTAGATGCTTACATTTTACGATAAATATTGTTTCACGAGTTGATATATAAACGTACGCAGGAGATATTTTCTTTCATCTAGATATAATAATATAAATCCATTCGCCAATGCGGTGTCTTGGGGATTTACTCTGAGTGTATTTGGACAACGCTCCGTTTATCTAATCTCACACTTAGCACCACACACTGAGCCTTTGTATAGACAGTACCCCCCCCCCCGGATATGGACACCCCTGAATTATGGGCAGCATTTTTCAGTCTGTTTTAAAAGGCCATAGAGTTCTGTTATATCTAGACCCCTGTATTGTGGACACCCTCTTTTCAGAATTAGGGACACTCTTTTTATCCTGTAAGCACGGTTACACATTTAAAACAACCCCTCTATTGTGGACAGTCAAATTGCTGTCCATATTTTGTACGTCATGTGAAAAACACCCCTATCAGCTTGTCACTCGATAGTGTTTGTTTTTCTCGCTATTGTTATATGTGGGTATTGAGTACATTATATTGAACACAGTGCATGTAAAGAGAATAGGGCTTTTTACAAAAGATGTGTGCTTAAGAGAGAAGCTTTATACGACTAATTCCTATTGACATGTGCTCCGTCTTTTAAAATGTCTTTATACTCAGTTAAGATGTTATACATGGTGTTAAGTCTGAATATCGGTGGCGTGAAAAGAAAATGGAAAGAACTTTCGCTATCTGATAGAGTTAAAATAATCAAAGCTAGTGATGGAAAAAGTGTGAGGAAATAATCAAAGATTTAATTGTAGTTGTCAGATAGAACAGGACCTCGAAATTAGGGACACCCCGCCATTAGGGACAAAATTATTCAGTCACTTTAGTCCCTAATAGCGGAGTTTCACTGTACTAGTATAGATAGTATTTTGTGAGCTTCCCTTAATTTTACAAATACAAATACATGAAGCTTCAGTTCTTAATATCCGGATTACCTACGGTGTTTACAATGTTATGTAGGCCTCTCCGGTCGATCATTCAGGTGCAAATTACTTGATTTGCTCGTTATGCTAAGCTTGAAAACTTTTTACCAAATGCTTCATTTTATGGCTCACTGTGGCGAACACAAATGAAATGAAACCAAACACAAAATAAGGCCTCATTTGGGGATATTCTCTTCTAAAGTTATAGAGAATTTGATTTTAGCATTATATTTTAATGTTTTTGCATACATTTACATTTCCTTTAACTTACCTTTCAAAAAGTAGCATTAAAACCAACAAACCTAAACTGGGACGGCGTAAGATAAAACTTCCGCCGTTCTTTCAAAAACTACAGGTGGCGGGGGAGGGGTAGGGGGCTTCTTGTACTTTTCGAAATTAAAACAGAGTGTTCAAAAATCTAAAAATGGCCGCAAATCAAACCATTTCGGCCAAGTTGGTCTCTAAAATATAGTTGGTAGAACTGGTCAGCAAAAAGTTACTTGTAGATATCCTATTCCATTTATAAAATTTCAAACATTTTCCATCTTCTCAAGCCATGGTACCTCTCAAACGTACCAAAAATAAAATATGCTGCGTTTCTGTGCTGATTTTGTCATATCATGTGTTTGTGATACAGAAAAGAAACGCGGATAACCACTTTGTAATTATTTTCGCTATGTTTAGCAAAGGTTATTACACGTAAATTTTTGTTATCTTGTGCAAAGCACAACCAACAAACGATCCTTTCATATCGACTTGTATTTCATTATTATTCGTATTAATGTCAGCAATTTATACCCATGAACAGCCATTCAAATGGTCTCTAAATGGTCCAGAAATATTTTTTTCAGCAATTGCTCTTAGTCAAAAGGTATCGGAATGGGATTTGAATACAGAGAGAACAATTTGCAAATAGATCACTCCCATTTTTTACAGGGAAAGCAGACAGCAGGACCAAAATATGACTTAGGTGTGATAATAATAATTAAAGTGAAACTAGTTTTAATTTGTAATTTGGCTTGCTAATTGATGTAACAGTGGAACTGAATCTGCGTTCATTTTAATTCCCACTTGGTGTTGAAAATACCGAATGGAGATGGATTGCCTCGAATTCTTAACCTACTTTTTTCATCCCCTTTTAATTTTTTCTTCTTCCGCCGAATCGGTTTCCTGACATCTCCTCCAAGACCACTGAAGCTAGACCAATCCAACTTGGTACATGTATGCAGGGTCATCTGAAGTGGTGCACCTGATCTTACTGGTCAAGGTCAAATCGAGAAAAGGGCAAACGGTTTCCAGACATCTAGAGTAAGGCCGCTGAAGCTAGAAAAGCCAAACTTGGCACACATATAAAGGATGATGTGATCTGAGGCACCCGTTAAAAATGATGGTCAAGGTCAAATCGCGAAAAACCTTATTTAAGAAAAAACAATGATTTATCTCGAAAACGCTAGAAGATAAAGCAATTTTAACCTTATTTTCGACCTCCACACCTATACGACGATACGTAATGTATAACTTCCGGTGTCCTTGACCTCCAGGTCACTTTCGAGCCCCAAACCGGAATTTGGCCTTTATCTCGAAAACGGCAAGAGGTAGAGCAATTTTGACCTCATTTTAGACCTCCACCCCTATACGACGATACGTAAGATATAACTTCCGGTGTCCTTAACCTCCAGGCCAATTTTGAACCCCAAACCGGAAGTTGGCCTTTATCTCGAAAACGGTAAGAGAAAGAGCAATCGGTTTTCAGACATCTCCTCCAAGACCGCTGAAGCTAGACCAACCAAAGTTGGCACATGTATGGAGGGTCATCTGAAGTGGTGAACCTTATACAAATTTTTGACCTTGACCTTATCGGTATAGCTTTTAATATTTAGGTGGATGTTGTACATTCAGAATTCTGAAAAATTGTTAACAAATAGCAATAGCATCTACCTTCCGTTTTAAGTTATCATTCCAAGTGAGGTCTAATTCGCTGTGCGAATTTTGGTCTAGTTTTTACTTCTACTGACAAGTGTGAAAATGTGATACTAAAACAGAAAACACGCATTGTGCTTTTCTAAGAGAAAGACGTACAAAAATACTAAAAGAATTGTTGACACAGTGAAATTGTAACAAAAACTCGTGAACTTGGGTAAAGTTAGCTCCAGATAGTCTACTCTATAGAACTTTTTGTGAAATGTAGTAAAATGTAAAGATATATTTTTGTTTATTTTATGATCATAGAGTGGCATCAAATTTGAAATGCTTACTTTTTTGTCCCCACTAGTTTACCTTTATAGACAATGCCACATTATTAAGTACTTTTGATATAAAATTAGACCTGGTTTATTTATGAATTGCTTAACTTGATAATTGTAGAAATTCAACACAACATGAATTGTTAGACACTCTTTTAATTCTGCGGCTCTAAAGCTATTGGCTCTGCTGACATCAGTTTTGGTACAAGTGTGCTTTACATGCGTTTTCACCAATTTATAATTAATTCTGACGGTCAGATCGGGGGAATGGTGGCCCTTTGAAAATTGTCATTGATAAATTTTCAAAACCCTACATCTATTACATGGCTGAACAAGGATATGAGTATCAGATGTGTGAATGACTACATAAAAAAGCGGGGGCAGAAAGGGCAAGGGCGGGAAGGGGTAGCAGAGAAAGAGGATGGTGGATTGTGTGTTTGGTGTTTAACGTAACTCTCAGCATCAAGGATACATTAGGCTGCAGCTGCTATTAAGTGAGAAAAATAGAACAAAGAATGAAAGAATAGCTAAAGAGCTAAAAAGAAAGAAATTCCGATTAGTCGCCTGCTGCGACACGCACAGACCAGAGTGCAGTGGATCTATTCTTAGCATTACCTCGACCAAATGGAGAAAAGAGGGAGCAGGAGAAGGATTGGTTCAGTTTGATAAAGCAACTACATGTATTAATCCTATTTTTTGATTGTGGAAATATTTAACAGAATATGGATTGTACTGGAACTAGTTTCCACTTGGTACCGGGAGTTTCCGAAAAG
This sequence comes from Protula sp. h YS-2021, assembly GCA_949752745.1. Taxonomy (NCBI): domain Eukaryota; kingdom Metazoa; phylum Annelida; class Polychaeta; order Sabellida; family Serpulidae; genus Protula; species Protula sp. h YS-2021. The sequence goes on from OX457025.1 coordinate 23,377,051, forward strand.
AAGCTCCCCCATATAAAAGCCCCTGGGCTCTTATTAGGAAACTGTTTCCCAATAGAAGCTTTAAACTTCTATTTGGAGTTAAAATAAAGACCTGAAAAAATCGTTTACTAATAATAGCCCCCTTCTTCCCTGCAAGTCTTGTTAAAACTCGTGTATACTCGTAAAGCAGACACGGTGCACTTAATCCTTTGATAAAAGGCAACCTCCTCCCCTTTAATAAGAGATTGAAGGTAAAATTTCTTTTTCCAATAAAAACTTATCAACAACCTCCCCCCCCCCTACCTAAAAAAATAGAAGCCCCAGGGCTCAAATTAGGAAAGTGTTTCCTGATAGAAGCCCCGGGGCTTCTATTTGGTTTCTAAATGAGCACCTGAAATTGGCCAGTTTCCAAAAAGAAGCCCTGGGCTTTTTTCGGAAACCCCCGGTATTGAAAATACCAAATACGGATGGATTGCCTCGAATTCTTCACCTATTTTTTTCCTCACTTTTTTTCTTCTTCCGCCGAATCGGTTTCCAGACATGTCCTCCAAGACCGCTGAAGCTAGAGAAACCAAACTTAACACATGTATGCAGGGTCATCTGAAGTGGTGCACCTGATAAAAACTTTTGACCTTGACCAGTAAGGTCAATCGGTTTCCAGACATCTACAGCAGGGCCGTTGAAGCTAGAAAAACCAAACTTGGCACATATATAAAGGACGATGCGATCTGAGGTTTCCGTAAAAAAATTTTTTACCCTGACCTTGATGGTCAAGGTCAAATCACGAAAAACGTTATTTAAGAAAAACAATGATTTATCTGGAAAACGGTAAGAGACAGAACAATCTAGACCTCATTTTCTACTTCCACCCCCCATTCGGCGATACGTAAGATATAGCTTCCGGTGTTCTTGACCTCCAGGTTACTTTCAAGTCATCATTTGCGAGTTATGACGTCATTTATGTTTTAAAGCTCAATAACTTGAATCTAGGGCGTCGACACAAAATACATTATGAGACTACTTTTAGCAGGGAAGTTTTGGCACGTTAAAGTTGTACATATGACGTCATCATTTGCGAGTTATGAGTCATTTATATTTAAAGCTCAATAACTCGAAAACCACTGAACCAAGCGCTTCGGCAAAAATACATTGTGAGACTACTTTTAAGCAATGAAATTTTCGGCACGTCATTTGCGATTTATGACGTCACTTATGTTTCAAAGCCCAATAACTCGAAAAGTAATGAACCTAGCCCTTCGACACAAAACACATTATGAGATTTTTTAAGTAAGGAATTTTTGGAACGTCAAAGTTGTACCTATGATGTCAACATCTGCAAGTTATGACGTCATTTATGTTTTAAAGCTCAATAACTCGAAAACTATTGAGCCAAAATACATTACAAGACTAATTTTGAGCAAGGAAGTTGTTTTCGCCCGTCAAACTTGTGTATATGACGTCATCATTTGCGAGTTATGACGTCATTTATGTTTTAAAGATCAATAACTCGAAAATTATTGAACCTAGCGCTTTGGCACAAAATACATTCTGAGACAATTTTAAGCAAGAAAGTTTTCGCCACGTAAAAGTTGTACCTATGACATCATCATTTGCGAACATTGTGAACTTTTTCCCTTCACCAACAAACCAGCAACATTTTGAATGAGTGAAACCTCCTTTTCACAACAGAAAAGTCACTGGTAACCAAAGTTATCTTTTGGGCATTTTGAATTTGTAAAATGCCTTCACTTCTGTATTCTTTTTGTTCCAAGTGACTAAGTGGGCGCTGGGGAGACATATCCGGTTTTTTTGTTTTAACAAAAACACTGGTGCCTCTAGTTTTGACCTCATTTTCCACCTCCACCTCTCTACGACGTTACGTAAGGTATAACTTTCAGTGATTTCAACTCAAGGTCCCTTTCGAGCCAAAAACCTTGGAAATCGGACTGAAGCTGGGATTCAACTAAATTCGTTCCAGGTCTATGGTTGTCCGGTTTAGGGGGGGGGGTGGGGTTGCTAAACGTAAAATCTGAGTTTTCGGTCATTCATTAATAGGGTATGTCGTGACAGACAAGAAGACACTTAAACAGATATATGTATGTTTATTTGTAAATCATTGATAAGCAGTGTACCCGATGTGGCGCAGTTGGATAAAGCGTGTTTTGGCGCGAAATCAGAAGGTCCGGGGTTCAATCCCCGGTAAGGACATCTACTTTTAAGTGAAAAAGAACGAGAACACATTGCCAATTTTTTCTCTTCCTGGTGGTTAAAATTGCAGAAAGAACAGTCATCTTTTTTAGACAGTTCTTAGATGAATTATCATTCTAAGTGGGATCTAATTCGCTGGGCGAATTTCGGTCTAGTTAAAATCGGTTCTGTTAGTGAGCAAAGCAGCTTAGGGCAGTGGTGGGACAAATTTACGCAGTCCTTATGCACTGGAATGAGTTTGTTAACACGCTCAGATTTTGTTTCTAAACCTTATAATGTTTAATTTCAATACTGATATTGTTGCAGTATACCATGTTAGAAATGACAATAACTCGAATGCTAATGGAATGCAGATAGCTTAAAGTTTCTTAGCAGCAATCACGTTAATGCTGTTTATCGCAACAATATGTGTAATAGTAAAAGGGATTTTTAAGAGTTTTTTGCGATTTTTAACTTTCGTGGTCACTTCCGTTATAATACTTTTTGACTGAGGTGGATCGAATACCGTAGAAGATAGGATTCGCTTGATGAAGGCTTGTTTGTATTTTTCTTTCTTTGATGTTTCATCTATAAATAATTAAACGTTAACTGAAATAACCTTGCTAAACATTGCGAAAATAATTACAAAGTGGTTACCCGCATGTTTTTTTTTTTTTTTGTATTCCTTATATCACAAATACGCAATATGACAAAATCAGCGCAGAAACGCAGCACATTTATTTTTGGTACATTTGAGGAGCTTGCTAAAATAGAAAATAATTGAAAGTTTATGATTAGTTGTTATGTTATGATTTGCACTTTTTTATTTTTTAGCAATCTGGTTTCGTTTCGAAAAGTTCAGGAAGTCCTTTCCTCTGCTACCTATGGTTTGCGTAACAAAACGAAACGGGATTTTTTGCCTGAGCCTTACCCCGCTTTAGGTTTAGTGATTTAAATACTGCTGTTTAAAGTGAAAGAAATTGTAGATATGTACAATAACAGTAAAATATAATGTTAAAATCGGATAAGTTCTTCGCAATTTTAGACAAAAAAACTCCAATAAGCCCAGGTTTTGTGTGCCCATTTATTTCGTTTGGCAAACTACAATAGGTGCTAAATATGACACCCTAAAATGGAGTTGCAATAAACAGAACAAAAGTTTATCCAATTATATGAACACAGCACCTCATCCGAACACTTTCTCTGCGGTTTTGGACCGGCATGATAACACATAAGTTACCAAGTGCTGCCCCGCCTAAGGCAGGGGTGGTTTCAAGGGAAGTGTGCATCAGTCAGAAGTGCTTAAATCCAATTCCACATATGTACATATATGACAATGACTTTTGGAAATACTTTGTTGTTTGGTTTCGATGTAACAGCTTTAAAAAATATTTTTATAATCAATAGACAAATTGCCACATTGTAACGCAGTTACTGCCTTTAATTATTTTTCCTTGATTTAAAAGCGTAAGTCAAAATCAATAGCTACTTTATTGACAGAATAATCATTTTTGAATCTTGGTAGAGTATTCAGTGAGCACACAACAATTTGTTTTCTCATTAGAAACTTTTTAGATAATTACGAGATTGTGTTTATATTTCAAGGACTTTTACTGACACAACTTTTCGACTTTCTGTTTTATTGATACAAGAAATAAAATTACTGCTCGATCTTTGTATCTCTCATATCAATTGAAATTAACTCTGCCACCAAAAAAAGCTGTAAAATATTCAGAATTCTCTAATTCAGATCCCGTATATCCCGTTTAATTCGGGAATGATAATGCTTCAATCTTTGTCTGCCTCCTGGATGTCAATAACTTGAAGAATTTGCTGCAATAAATGTAGCGACATTTGTTTACGAATATGCACAGAAACTAAGCCAACTGGTTAACCTTGCCAAGAGATGTACAAGACAGATCGCGACAGCTCAGATCAGTCATAATTGCAATCACGGTCATCACGAAGAGAAATGGAAAGCCAAACCAGGTGACGCTCAATGTAAAGAGTCCTAGTCATTTGACTCCACAGTCACTCGTACAATACACAAAGCAAACAGCACTTTCAACCCATGTGGTCATTTTCTCTTGGCACCCAACGAAAGATGTACACTTCTAGTTGTAGTAACCGCGAATCCTGCGTTGCTGCTCTTACCGTTATCATAACGGCACAGACGGCTACCAATGCACAGGCATGCCCTGAAACAACCATATGAGAGTACACGAAGGAGTACAATGGCGTCTTCACACGCACACGATGAACCTCAGTAGACAGCGATGGAGTTGTTACCAGGCCATCACCTTATGTAGCTGTTCAAAGAGACCCAGTGGGCATCTCAAGAATTCCAGCTACTTCGATATTAGATTCATGATTAGAGGCACAGTGAATTTTTAGCAAAATTAATACATTTTTTTATTTTAGAGGTCGTCTCTAGCCAAGCAGATAGTCTTATCGTTTTCTGGCACAGGTCGCGTTCCAGCGCGAACAGAACAAGTCGCTACGTGTGTCTTAACCTTCGGGGTCACTTTTCTTCCAGTGTACTAGATACATGTTAAGCTATGTAACAGGTCATTTAAAGGAATGACCTATTCTACTTCACGCAGACTTCAACAAGAAGATGCACATCCTTATGCATTTCTGTTCAGCACTGCGCCAGTTAAGGTGCCGAACGGCGCAGGAAACCTCCAATCAGTAATCGTAGAATCGTAGAATTTTTTTCTTGCACATTAACCGGACTATAGATACGACAGTGATTTCAAACTGCATTCGAGGGGCTGTGTTCGTACCCTAACATGTGGCAATCTTATCGTAATTGGCAAAATATATTTAAGTAGAATGCAGTAGAATTTTTAAACAATAAACAAAAACAGGGCACAGGGTAAGACGCAACGCATACAAAGCATAGAGTTCTCTTCGTTTTAAGATATTTAAATTAGGCTAATATATTAAAGGTTACTTATAGGAAAAACAATAAAAATATGTTGCTCCTACTAGTGGCGTAGAGAAATACAGAAAAGTTATATGTTACGCAGCAACAGTTTCACAGACTTTGTACTGTCTGCAAAGAGATTTGTTCGAACGACATAAACTAAATGCTCTGTTATACACGTCAGATTATCACGCCTAAAGCAGCACGACCTTTTCTTAGATTCTGGTACACTTCTTGGATGCCGGCATCTGAAAACTGCTCCACCTAATTCCAGTTCAAACATATTAGTATTTGGAAGTGCTGACTCAAAGAAAAGTGGAATCTTTCCCATTTCAAGAAAGGACAGTAATTTCTCGTAAATTTGCAAGGTCCACATTAAATGAGACCATTTTGGAAAATCTGTTGTGCCTATATCAAATAAACCATACTTCAACGCTATAAAGAAAACACAGGTTTTTAGCATGTATGTTGATAAGTAATCCTCTATGTCAAATACATAATTTCCGAATGTTTTTACTACTTCGATTGGAAACAACGAAGATCGCCGCAGAGCTTTCGACTTGATAAATCCCATCCTCAATTCTTTTGGCAATGCTCTAATAATCCTCTGTTCTACTTCCGAAAAAGCTATGGGTAATGCAGGAGTAGTTTCTTTTTCTGCTTCATCCCACATTGTATAGGTTTTTGTAAAAACAAAGTATTTACAATGTCCAAATCTTCCAAGATATCGTTGCACGTCTGGCTTATACGTTGGATGTCTAAATCCTGGTACCAGGTCAACACTTATTTTCATGTCCTTATAAATATCTCCACGCCATGTTAAGTGCATACAGTGGATCCTTTTGTATTTTGCTCCTTCGTAGCAATTTGGTTCAATTATTATAAAGTCGCTAAACGATGAAAGTTTAGATAACGCCTCTAAGATGTTTATCTTCAGATGGTTCAACAGTGCTGCAATATCTAAATATCCGCCTTTGGTAACTGCTGACAAAACTGCACTCTTTGAAGTGTTCTTCTTTTTCAACTTAAAATGATGATTAAAATTGTGGGATTCGTATTCAAAGCATGTACCTAATTTGTCAAGAACAAGAATATAATCAAACTCATTCGGTAGAAATGGCCGGGTATTTTCCCTTTCACTTCCAACTAGCAATGGGGTAAATTGTAAAATACCATTTTTCTCACCAACCCCTTTTGACAGAGCTGTCATAAACGCATGAATTTTTTCTCTCACGAAGAAAAAATTTGAACTGTTTTCGCTGACAGTAATAGCTTTTTCTATCCAGTTGACAGTTGTTTTTATTTCATTGCTTGTAATACTACGCACTGGCGTGTCAGCCACAGAAGAAGTTAGACTCCTTAAATACTTATACCATTCCCGGTAACTTTGCAAATCCTTTCTGTTGTATGCATAATGTTTAAGACTTTTAGCATGTTCTATTATTTTTGAGATTTCCATGTTTTGCATTGATAACTGAATGATACTTATGTGCTTTCTGTGCACAGCCTGAGTCAAGGTGGTTTTAGAAAAGTTTCCTCTCGTTAACAGTTGTTTCACTTGATTACTTAGTCCCAGTCGCACAGCGTGATAAAGAATAAGAAGTTCATTTGACTGACCCAATTGTTTGTTGATAAATAATTCGCTAAGAAATGCAACCATATAACATAATTTGATCTGGCTGAGCTCGACATCTACGAGTGTATGCCAGCATTTCTCAACTATTTGAGGCAAAGCTTTTGCGCAGGCTCCCAATGCAATAGTCATAAAGTTTTGCATAATTGTGCGGCTAAAGAACTGACTGAAATATACTCCACGCTGATCTATAGGTAGAAGCAATGGGCTTTGATATAAACTCACTGCTTCTGACTCCACTATGTATCTCAACACCCTCAGCATTGACTCAACCGCTTGGCTATAGTTATGTTCAATGGCATTCGCAGTCGCCCGGGCTAGGTGATGTAAGTTATGTATCCGAAGTACGGGCTTTACACAAGAGTGTTGACATAAAAAGTCTAGAAGACATACGTCACCGCGTAGCAACGCAGTTCCTATCAAAGCCACGGCAACTGGTTTTTGTGTAGCGGATACTGAAACATCGAGTCGCGATTTCGGATGGTCAAGTATCATTTTGATTACATTCAATTGTCCTGTTGCACATGCATGTATTATTATTGTCTTATTTCCCCACACCCTGTTAACATCAAATTTGGCATAATCTATTAACAAACGAACAACGTCAACTTCTCCACTACGACACGCAACATTTATAAGTTCTCGTAAAGCTTTTTCATTTAAAAGATTACTTCCAGTATATTTCTCTTCATATGTTTTTAAAAGGGCATCGACAATTTCAACAGGTGCCATAACAGCTGATATCATGCAGTGAAGAGAGTAGACATTGGTGATGTCTATATCTTGATGATTCATCAACAGTTTCACTAAGGACGCATTATCTCCGTAAATAGCCGTTTGAATAGATGTGGCGCCATCGGTACGTTTGGCATTTACGTCTATATCTGAACATGATAATAGCAACTTTACAATACGTAAATCCTCAACTACACAAGCCACTTGTAAAGCAGTTATTCCAATGCTACAACGTTCATTAATATCTACATCACATACGTGTAGTAAATATTCCACACACAGCCTTAATCTGTTGAAAACGGTGACATGCAAAGCTGGTAAATCTAATGGCGCCAGACGATCCCTTTCAAACACGTTCTCATAAATTAAGCCACATGCATTTGAGAACTCCATTTTTGTATCTCAGCTTGAAATATGTTTCCCAGTCTTTATAAAACACTATAAGCATATCGGTTTTTATTTCTTCTGTGCACTCGGGACCTTTTCGTTATATTTCTAGCTCATACTTCAAGCGGTATAGTACCTAAACAAGTACAAGAATGTGGTAAGTGTTTTATATACAAAGAGCATGGAAATTCTGTTGCAGTGCAGCATTGATTTTTGTATCCCTTACATGTTTTTCTATCATATAGATCGGAAGTGGGACCGCATAATATTAGATAAAATCAGATAAAATATCAACATAAATTACACTTAGATTTATTATTAGTTGTTTCATAATGTGTAAATACTGAGATGGTTGTCAAATAAATGTTCATTATTTCAAATAGTACGATAATATCTGTTACAACATGCTATTTTATGAAGGTTTATGAAGATTATAATTTAATATTATAAAGACCTTCTACATCGACTGTAGACGGTAAAGTAAGATTCTCAAAAGAACACATCCCCCCACCCTCTCCCCGTACTCTCCTGAGAAGTAAAATGTATTTTCCAAAAGTAAATTCACTGTTGTGTCAGAAAAAATATGTCTGAAAAAATATGTCATACACAATATGTCACACACACACAGTTTTGATTTGATAAAAACATGATTCATTACATCTTCAACTGTGTTAAAATGGGTCTTGGTTCATTTAATGATTTGACTTGATATTTGCTCTGCATTGGTCTATTTCTAATAGTGTTCATTACTAGTCTATACGCATCCCTCAGACACTTGAAGTTATCTTTGCAGCAAACAAACACCAGAATTTGCTGTCAATTGATACTTCTAAGCATACTTGTCAAAACAACTCGATTACTGAACCCAGCCGGTGTTTATTTGCCAGTTAGCTTAAAGAATGTCGTGGTGAAGATCTCAGCACAGCCACTATGCTAATTATATATCCTAGCCTTACATTATGGATACACAAATTATGCGTATGAATTACAATGGCCTGACATAAGGCCATGAAAGGTTAACACGTGCCCAAATTACCTACATGGAGGTCAGAACGGATTATTCAATTTTTATTTAAGAACAGTAATAAAAAGAGCGAATAGGCAGGTGAGGTTAAAATTAAAATCCGTTCAACTGGAAACAGGCTACAGATCAATTACTACGCTGATGAATTGCACGTTAACTCTCCTCTCCACAGTAATTTTCAGTTTTGCTTCCAGATTAAAATCACGCTTTTACTCTTTTGCAAACCGATGAAACAACAAAAAGAAAAAATTCAAAGTACCAAGAAAGAAATTTTCAAGTACTTTTAGATTAGAAGATGTGGGGGAGGCAAAGAAAAGGCGAGAACACCGTTTATCCGTTTATTCCGTTTCATAACGGGTTGTCCGAAATACACAAAAAGCCATTAACAAAGAAAAATAAAAATTTAAGAAAAGAAACATCGTCGAAATTTACCATTAGTTAACAAATAATTTACCACTAACTAGCGATACATACCACTAATAAATAATCTTACTCACCGACTTTTCCCAAGCCAAAAGATTCACGTATTCGCCTCATAAACGAACTTGACTTAACTATATTAACACGAGGTCAGCTTGATGGTTAAATATGGGTTGAAATATTACGCATGAATGACCACAACACATGTCAGTCTCGTTCTAAATATCTAGAAATACAACCCTGGACGCCGTTACAGTAGATATTACAAACATTTTGGTTGTTTTCCAAAATTGTCCAAAATCATATTCAGCTTGCCACACAATATAACAGAAATCAGTACTGTATTTTGTAAAAGCTTATGGACCTTTCAAATAATAAGTCGGGGACATTCTAAATAATTTTGATTTGTAAAGAACGGGGCTGGAAATTAACGGCGGTTCTGAGGCTCAATGCCCTCTAAATTTGTCTGAGATCCCCGGAAATTGAGGACTGAGTGGCGTGTGGACCCGGGAAATGTTTCTGAAAAAGTTGTTTTGAGAACATGTTGAAACGTCTCTGCTTAAGATAACTAAGAGTTCAATGCACCCAAATATCAGCATTTTCAGCTCATTTGCGGATCTCCAAGACCTCAACCCATGCGGCATTTTTATATTCATCGTCTGAGCACTCGAAAAGTACAATAATCCAAGACATACTATGGGACCCCCAGGACATACTATGGGACCTCCCACCCCCATGACATACTATGGGACCCCCCTCCGACCATTTTCAGATTTTTGCAGATTTACACGTTTGGGACAGTTCTGAACATTTTTGGTTTTTGACCTACCCCCCCCCCCCCCCCAGGGGGGGGGGGATTTTCAGATTTTTGCACATTTAGACGTTTCAGACAATTCTTAACAATTTTGGTTTTTTGAATGCCTCCCCCCCCCCCTCCCGGCATAGCCCTAACCCTAGACCATGTATGAAACCATGAAGGTGTGCGTTATAACCTCATATGCCATGTTTTACAGAGCAGTTTCCTCACGTGCTCTGTGGCGCATTCGGCAGAGCATAGGAATCATGGTCGGAAGGTTGGTGGTTCGAGCCCACCTATGGGCGGCATAACCCTGAACCATACTATATGATTATATGACCATGTGAGGACCGTCCCCCTGCAGGAAAGCACCATTCAGTCTAATCCGCAAAAAAGTAGTCCGAAAGTGTCGTTTGGCGGATTAACACCAGTTTGACGATAGCTGTCTCTGCAGTGCACTTTCTGTATATCACCAGTCAATCATCGTGTTCAACATGTTCAACATGTTCTGCATGTTGTTGAACAAGTTGAACATGCTGAACATGTTGTTCAACAAGCTGAACATGTTCAACATAGTGCTCAACAAGTTGTTGTTGTATATAAGGCCATGTTTAAAGACTTTTTCATCATTTGAAAAGTGTATGTTGAACGGATAGGATGTATAAATGCAACATTTGTTTTGAAATTTTACAATTGACCTCAAAGTCTGAAATCATGTGGTAAAGTTATTTCTAAATAAATTTTGACATCATAGTGTGACATCTCCTTACAGAGCATAACTGGCACCCGCCCTCGGACGTAACAAACGTTCTGTATCAAGACACTGAAGAGTGAACATGCATGCAGTGAGTGAACAAAAACTACCATATATGACAATGCCTGCAGAAAAGTCTGAGACAATGCCTGCAGAAAATGTTAAAGCAAAGTCTGAGACAATACCTACAGCAAAGTCTAAGGCAATGCCCATGGTAAAGTCTGAAGTGAAGTCACTACCAATGCAGCAGCGTCAAAGGCGACCACATCTTAGAAAGATAAAAAGAGATGAGTTACCAGCTACGACGTCGTGGTGTAAAAAGCGAAAAATTAAGGCAGAGCCTAAAATGAAGCGAGAACCTGAGCGTAAAGCTGCCACTACAAAGTCCATGAAGAAGATGAGTGTAGACGATTTACCGGTTATGATGCACATTAATGGAGAAATATATGTTAAATTGGCGAAATATCAACAGAAAGTGATGGTTAACATTCGTGAATCTATTATGGATCATACATCTGGGATGTTACATCCTACCAAGAAGGGATTTTTGTCATTGAAAGACTGGCAAATGCTGAAGAAGCAAATAACGTCAGTGGATCTCATGCTTCAGAAAATTGATGTACATAAATGCAGTGACTATCAGAAGATGGTTGAGAAGAACTCATTTATCATGAATTCAAACGTGAAACTATTTCTAGATCACTTGGGAGATGTAGTCATCTGTTATCGTCGAACTTACATTATCTTCTGAAGACCAAGCTGTGGTGAAGGACTATTTTGAATCTTTACCAATACCAGGATTTGATCTACAAGTCTCAGAAGATCTTTGTGTGAAAGCCATTGAGCCAGACGGTGAACGCTGTATACAGTTTTAACAGTATGACGAGCTTAGTGGATGCTTTGATTTCATCAGAAGATTGGTGAACGCTGTATACAGTTTTAACAGTATGACGAGCTTAATGGATGCTATGATTTCATCACCTTCAGTGCAGAAGTTTTTGAGCAAGAACTTGAAACTTAGCTTTGACCCAAATGGACATGCACATTTGATATGTAGTTCAATTAAAATTGTTTTTATGCTTAAGATGTAGACTATGAAATGAATTAACATTATCAATCCATGTTGATGTGAAGTCAGTTTTTATAACATTTGCAAACTTATAAGTTCTTCTGAGCGGGCTCATGTTACATTATTAACATAATATGTATTTGAAATATTTTTGTTTTTATCATAATTGTGCATAAGTGTAAAAGTCAATAAAAAACACAAATGATGCTTTTAACTTTTTATTTTTCTCATACAATAGTTGACAATGATACACAATAATACAACACTTCATTATGATATATGGTTTACGGGTGAATTAACACCGCACCACTGACCTTAGTCTCTTACGACTTCATATGTTTAACATCAAAAGTAAGACATATATTAATACACAACGCTTAAGTTAATAAAATATTACAACACTTGTTGATTTATATAGTCTTTATTTAGTCAAATAAGTCTATTTTTCTTCATCTGTTTCACTCTGTTGCACCTCACTGTCGATGTCTCTTTCTTCATCACTGCTGTCATCTTCCTTCTCCTTATCTAGTAGCTCTTCAAAGAATGCAATGTTTTTCCTTATAGCCGCCTTTAATGCCTTTGAATACTCGTAAGGTTTTTCATAAACAAAGTAATTAATGTCCTCTAAAATCTTTTCATAATGTTTGCTTTGTTCTAGACGTTGGGTATTTTTGAATAGTCTCATAAACAGTTGTTTTAGTCCATGCTTATAAATGGGTCGAAGGTCATTACTTGCTATTTCACGCGCATCTTCAAGTCCTTGTTCTTCATATTCTGAAACCTTTTCTTGAAATTTGTCATCACAGTCATCGTAGAATTTTTTTAACCATATCATACCAAACAGAGTCTATTTCTGATTCACTGTCAGAACTGCTGCCATCAACACTGTCAGAACTGCTGTCATCAGCACTCTCATCACACTGCTCCATATGCTTAAACAAACCTTCGCTGTTGTATAATGCACCACATTCTATACAAGTATGTGCATTAATGTCAGTCATGTTGACGCTTAGACTTTCCATAGAAGACTCATCTAAAGTTTCAGTGATAGGTGGTTTTTAATATCCCATTCTTTATCCACTTCTGAAGTGTGAGCACCCTTTAAGTGCCTTTTAAAACTTTGTGGCAAATTGTAAGATTTCGAACAAATGTTGCATTTATATAACCTTTCGATTCAACATACACTTTTCAAATGATGAAGAAGTCTTTAAACATAGCCTTATATACAACAACTTGTTGAGCAACATGTTGAACATGTTCAACTTGTTGAACAACATGTTGAACGTGATGGACAGCAATTTGAACATGTCATTAACATGTTTAATATGTTGAACAACAGCTTGTTGAACAACTTGTTGAACAATACCATGACGTAATACGTTTCAAAAAATAATTCGAACACGTCTTTAAATAGGCTGGTCATTCGAACACGTCTTTGAATGGGCTTGCCATTTGACCACATATTTGAATGGGCTTGCGATTCGAATACATGTTGAAAAATTGGGATGAAACAGCTTATAGCCAGATATGCAAATAGCCTATGACAACATTATGTAAATTCTAGACATAAAACTGGATCAAACGGTAAAATTTTCATTCAAATCATGACGAAATTATCTTTTTTTTTTAATTTTTAAAGATAAAATTTTGGGAGGTAAAAATTATGCTTACAACCACATATGCAAATAGCCAATGACAACTTTATGTAAAAACAAGATATAAAACTGAATCGAACAGTAAAATTTTCATTCAAATCAGTTAACCATAACGAAAGTTAACTACTTTTTTTTACTTCTAAAATTAAAATTTTGAGAGGTAAAAATTATGCTTACGGCAACATATCCAAATATCCAATGACAACTTTGTGTAAAAACTAGATATAAAACTGAATCAAATGGTTAAAATATCATTGAAATCGGTTAAACATGACGAGTTATCTACTTTTTTTTTACAAAGTTACTAAAAATAGATGTTGCAAAATTTCCCCAGTCTATAAATAGATATGACGGAGGCGGGGGGGGGGGGGGTTCTTACGTCACGATGATTGACTGATGATATACAGAAATTTTCACTGCAGAGACATCTATCGGAGCGGTTAAGCAACTGTATCCTGAGCTTGTGTTGAAAAACGTGTTCATGAAGTTCTGACGAGAGCTAGACTTTGTCAAACTGGTGTTAATCCGCCAAACGACACTTTCGGACTACTTTTTTGCGAATTTAGCTGAATTGTTCCTTCCTGGGGGAGGGGTCCTCACAAAGTCATATAGTCATATAGTTCAGGATTATGCCGCCCATAGGTGGGCTCGAACCACCAACCTTCCGACCATGAGTCCTATGCTCTGCCGAATGCGCGACAGAGCACGTAAGGAAAATGCTCTGTAAAACATGGCATAAAAGGCTATAACGCACACATTCATGGTTTCATACATGGTCTAGGGTAAGGGCTATACCGGCTGTGAGGGGTGGTCAAAAACCGAAAATGTTCAGAATTGTCTGAAACGTGTAAATATGCAAAAATCTGAAAATGGCCGCCGGGGTGGGGTCCCATATTATGTCCTGGGGGTGCCATAATATGTCCTCGGAGGTCTGACGTCATTGTGACGTTACAGGTGGTTCAGAACTCTTGTTTCTACCCTACTGGTGCAGCCGGACAATCAATATGAAAAACGTCTGAAAATGCTGGATAATTTTTAAATACTTATGAAACATTTCAGACACGCTACCTCGTTCGTTTTGAATATTCATGCCAAACTAGACCATGGGAATTAGAAGCACGCGTAAGAAATTACACAGAAAAGGATTGATTATTTTAAAATTAAATTCCAGAAGTCGACACTAATTTTAGGTTTGATTTCAAGTATGTTAAATTAGCAAGTACATAGCGATTGCATAATCTCTACCCTACTTTCATTGATGTGGATTATCATTAGTTTTCTAAAAGTAAAGATAAACCCGATTGCAAATGATACAGTGCAAACAATTACGCAGGACACTGCTCAGGTATAACTTGAAACAACAAAATACATTTCAACTTACATTGGTTTACACTTGGAAAAGTTCCAAATGGGTGTGGTTTAAGATAAAAACGAGAAAGTAAAATATAAGTTAGTTAGTTAGTTATTTGATTGGTTTAACGACACCGTCAACCTGTTGCAGGTCATATTGTGTCATTCCTGGTAACTTTGTCGAATTTATACTTTATTGATTAAAAATGATTATAAAATAAAGTCTTAAATATGCTAAAAAATATACTAAAAATAGACTTAATGGTGGTCTACACATAGGAATACATATTAATCTCTTTTAAAAATTCTAGGACCTTGTTGGAATTTACCTTCTCAAAGAGCTCTCTCATGGAATCAACTCTATAATAACGGGGACGAATGTGATTGAAGTCTATACAATCTATCAAGATGTGTTTTACTGTATACCGTTCCTGACAACTTATACATTCGGGTTGTGGTTCACCTCTTAAGAGGTGTTTGTGAGTAGTGTAAGAATGTCCTATTCTTAATCTGTGAATTACCATATCGTCGCGAAGGCCATTTAGGGAGGGAAATTTGCGCCCTACCACAGGGTTAATTTGGTATAGCTTATTGTTGGTTTGTTCATCCCAATATTGTTGCCATAGATTTTTGACATATCTAGAAATATGGCACTTAAAATCTGATGACGGTAAAAGGAAATCTGAGCAGTCTTGGTTTAACGCTTCTTTGGCGCCTTTGTCGTCTGCCTCGTTGCCCGGGATTCCAACGTGGCTCGGTACCCAACAAAATATTATCTCTTTGCCAGCTTTTACCACTTCGTCGTGTTTTTCTATCAAGTCCAAAATTATTGGGTTGGATACCTGTAAGTTTTCTAGTGACTCAAGCACTGACATGGAGTCCACGCACAATATGAATTTTTTGTAGCGGCTAATCTTGACAATTTGCATAGCTAGCTGCAGGGCTCTAACTTCTGCAGAGAAAATAGAAGACCCATCAGGGAGCCTGGTTCTAAATGTATTATTTTCTGTGACAATAGCTGCTGCAGCCTTGTCCTCAAGTTTGGAACCATCGGTATATATGAAATGGTAGTCATTATAATTATCCTTTAATTCTGCAAATTTTGACTGAAATACACACGGGTTAGTTCGTTCTTTTGTGGACTCAGAAAGAGTCTTCAAGACCACAGGTTTCGTTAACTTCCAAGGGGGTTGGTTAGGTATTTTGTAATTTGCAACAGATTCAACGATTATACCTGCTTCTTGCAGGTGTGGTATAATCCTACTTCCAAGGGGGGGAATAGCATTGGTACCTCTATACGCATAATGTGATCCGAAAACAATCTGATGAGTAGGGTTATTTCTATTGGCGTAAAGTTTTATACAATACTGCATGGCAAGTTTTAACCGCCGTATATTGAGAGGTTGTTCATTTGCCTCAACGTGTAAACTGTCGGCTGGGGATGTTCTAAAGGCATTTAAACAAATATAAATTTAAAATGTTCTAGTCACCCAAAAACACGTCAGAGCACCATATGGCATAAGTACAAACATAACCATACTGGTCTTCAATACCCTGCACTACTTGTGCTGGTTCAGGTCCAAACTGTTTATTACTGCAGTAACAAATGAATGGCCCGCATTTTCACTCACTTAGCTCAATGCTTTTACCCTATTAATTAACAACGGGAACTCTATTTTTATCTTTTCAGTGCTTCTCTTCTAGCCATACTAGCCATACTACCGCCAAATGTTACGTAAATAATAACAAATGCTGTACATTAAGCGTGTTGCTGATACTGACGGCACTGACGCCACATCCAAGTATTTTGATGTTTTGTAAACCTGATACACATGATGTGGAGCTAATGGTTTGGCGAGGCAGGTTGGTTGATGCATTTGCGTAAAGTTAGTGGTGAAGTCATGCTCTTTTGTCCTGAAAAGCTCTAAGCATGTAAAAATGTTTATTTCAAAATTGTCGCATCTGTGAACGAAATCAAACCAAAGGGAGAATCTATGTAATAATTTCATCTTTTCCCAAGTGTTCCGTATTTCGCTTTTGAGAAACTGGTTCTCATTTAATGTACCATATGCTAATTTGGAGAATCGAAAAAGAATATCGCTAAAAAAAACTGTCTCCACTTAATAATTTTGTTATTTTTTTAAATTTGGCACTAGATAATTAAAGTCATGGCAAAAGGACTTTGTTCAATTTCAATTTTGATACTGTGATACTACTTATCACAAATTTCTATGTGGAACCGTATGATCAGCCTTCTAGACAATGATTTTACATTCCCAAGTAACTTTCGCAAATCTGTAGGAAAAGCTGTCTAATCGGTCTTTCGAGCAGTGGTGTCGCATGCTATTTTAAACTTTAGAAAATATCGGACGTATTTCAACTTTGATACTTTACATATTTAAGTAGTACATATTTAAGTAGCGCATATTTATGTATCACTTTCCAAAAGGCCAGTTTACAAGAATCACATTGCCGAAATGTTTTAATTCCAACTAATTTCCCTTTGGTAATAGATACCCCAAACGCAAGAACTGAACTATTTATCTTGCTATTTATTGACGTTGTTACTCTCAAATAGCACGTTTAACAAGAGTTTGCACAGGTACAGTACAACCTGCATCGACATGCTCAACTTTTCTGAGTATATGCAAAATCTAAAACAGCTGTCAAAACCTTATGTTTTGCCAAAAAAACTATTAAATTACACAATTTTTCATAAACCACAATTTCACGATTTTTCACAATTTCTGCGACCAAAAATTTTACAAATCAGTCTTATGCCAGATACACAAGGCGAGCATTTGGTGATATGTGAAAGATATATATGTTACAGTAAAACTCCAATTGTAGGGAAAGTATACAGTGTGGGTAAATATTAATAAAACACGTTGCTCTATATATTACTTTTATTCTCATATATCCTTCCGTTCAAATGAATTGCAATTATTTAACATCTGACATATGAAATGATCTAAAACGAGTTCAAATTTTCATTGTACCAAGGTAAGCTCTAAATACTCTTCTGTTCAATTTCATATCCTTCTCTGACATATTAAGCAATTTTATAAATCAATTCAAAATCCATTATACCAAACATTGTTTACACGATACACATTGTTTGGAATGATCACACACTGAGTTACTCATGTCGGTTGCCACATCATAAACTAGAATGGCAACGCGAGTTACATATTACGCGAGCCTTAAAATATTTGCAATGCAACAAGTGGTTTCATATCGTTTACTACCGGAACTATTGCATTTCAGAAATCGTGCATTACCCCTCTCGTGTAACGGGCCAGTTTCACGGAAAGGCAAAACGCACGCATAAATCGCATGCAAGCAGCCTTTCTGTGCTTTTATTATTTCCAAACCACACCTTTTCTTTTACTTGTTCTCCCTTTACAATACCAACCGTACCGCAAAATTATTTAGGGGGGATTAAAATGGAATATGATAAGTAAGAGGAGGAGGAGGGGGAAGAAGAAGAAGAAGAAGAAGAAGAAGAAGAAACAAGAACAAGAAAAAAATAACCACTATACAAAATAAAAAATAATAATGGGAAGCGAAATCCAACATCCGAAGTTACTTATTTGTTGTTAACATATTGTGCCATTCCCACTTGGCTATCTTCGATAGCAAATTTGAGTGATTTACCTGTTCATCTTCCAACCTGTTTTTTTTCTCCTCTCCACAGAAATCGGTTTCCACACATCTCTTCCGAGACGGTTTGAGCTAGAAAAACGAAACTTGCCACACACATGGAGGTCGACAGGAACTGGAAAAATCTGGAAAATGGTTGACTTTGACCTTTATCTTCGAGGTTAAATTCAAGGTCAAAGTTTTCAAATCTCCATAGCAATAGTATGGCAAACAGTGTTCCAGAAAGCCCATTTGTTCCAGAACACCCATTGGTGTTTTGGAACAGTGTTCTAGAACACCAATGGGTATTATAGCTCTACCAAAAGACCCATGGGTGAGTTTTTTTTAAACCACATGAGTTTAAGCCACATAAATGAAGGTGTATTATGAGTGATGGCAGATAGGAAGGTATCGTGTTTTTTTAAATGAGTTATACTGTGATGATATTTACAGCACAGCCTGAAAACGAAGCGTCATCTACTTACAAATGTCGTCTAATTATGTCATTTGTGTATTTGCTGTGTTGTTATTTCGCGATTTGAGTAGAAATAAGTTACTTCAGTTAAACTGTCAAAATAAGAAAGGAGCGTCTGAAAGTGAGAACATACCTGTTTATTGAAGCGGGCTTGTGTGGTTAGTTCTTAAACCACATGAGCATATAAATGAAAGTATATTATCACTGATGACAGAAAGGAAGGGTAGAAACGACAGTTCTACCACACCCTATGACGTCAAAATGACGTCATAGGTCACGTGACCCCCCTACTCGGCATAACCCTAACCCTAGACCATACTATGTGTGGAACACCTTATGACGTCATAGTAGGCGGCGTAACCATAGTGAGGAAGTGAGGACCCCCCTCCCCCAGGCGGTGTAACCATAGTGAGGAACACCTGTCACGTCACAATGGAAAATTTTACAACATCCGTAATGTTTAACCAATTTCAATTATTATTATAGTTTTACGTCTAGCTTTTGCAAAAACTTGTCACAGGCTATTTACATATGTGGCTATAAGTGTATTTTTTCATCTTAAAATTTTAACTTTAATTCATCACAAACAGCCCTTTCGAAAAGTGTAAAGGTGTAGGCAAATTATGGGTCTGGATGAACGGTGTCGACGTTTGAACGGGGTGTATGCACGCTGAATCCCGTGCCGATATCCTTTCCGAGAAAATATGTGCTTACTATGGTGTTTTCTACCTGCAGATTTCGGGAAAGGGTATTAGCACGGGACTGGTAGTGAAAACAGCCCTTTCGAAAAGTGTAAAGATGTAAGCAAGTTATCGGCTTGGTTGCGATTTTTGAACGGGGTCTCTGCACGCTCTGAACCGTGCAACGAGTCCGTTTCATGTTTTCCACTCGTACAGATGTTGTGTCTAATGTTTCTTGTTCAGCCTTACATTGGAAAGGCTCTCTGCACGCCCTGTGACCGTGCAACGCGCCCGTTTCATACCTTCCAGCCATGCAGATGTTGTTTCCAATGTTTCTTTTTAAGCTTTAGATTGGAAAGGCTCTCTGCATGCCCTGTGACCGTGATACGGGCCCGTTTCACACCTCCCACCCATGCACATATTGTTTTCAATGTTTTTTAAGCTTTACATTGGAAAGGCTCTCTGCATGCCCTCTGACCATGCAACTGCCCGTTTCATACCTCCTACCCGTGCAGATGTTGTTTCGATTTTAATTATAATGCAAAGTGTTCTATTTTTTAGGGGGGGTAGTACAATTTTCTTCAAAAGGCTTCTATTTCAAATTTATAGGCATGCGGAAACAGTTTCTGCACATAAAGGTTAAAAGCACAGCTTAGATTGGAAAGGCTATCTTCACGCCTCGCACTCGTGAAACGGGCCCGTTTCACGCCCTGTGGCCTCGAAACGGGCCCGTTGCATGGATATGGTGAAAGCATACAACAGTTACATCAGCCCCGGTATTGGGATAGTGGATCTCCAGATTCCACAGGGGTTATAACAACTCGGGTGCGCTTGACCATGCGCTTGGTTGATATACCTGAGCGATCTTCTTCGCTGAAATTTGACGTTGTCTGTCAAGAGCTTGAGATATCGGCATGTCACCGCTGCCGGAGCCATCGTCGCCACTGCCGGAACGTTGGCCACCGCTGCCCGAGCCATTGTCACCACTGCCGGAACGTTGGCCACCGCTGCCATTGTCGTTACTGTAGGAACGTTGGACACCGCAGCCGGAGCTATCGTCACCACTGCCGAAACCTGCTGTCTGAACTTACTGGATCGCTGGCGGAACCATTTGGTTGCTCTTGCATGGTGGCCAAAAGATCATTTTTAGTTTTAAGTCTTTCCAGAATTTCGAGAGGCAAATTCGCAGAAGAAAGATCAATCACCTTCGAGTCCGAGCCAAACAGGACAGCAAATGGCAAACATCGTGTGTACTGCAAAAACCAGTTTTTTGGAATACAACAAACTTCAGTCTCAAAGTCCACTTTGTAGGATTGTTGTCCCCGAGCCATGCAACCAACACATCTTTTATGTCGCAATTGACCCTTTTCTACGGACCCCTGACTCCAGATGGCGAGGTTTTCGATGATCAATTTTGAGCCAAAGAATTTTAAGTTCGGATGCGGCCTAGGCGGTAAACTCCGAACCTTTGTCGGATTGAAGTATTGCCGGGGCGCCAAAATTCAAAAAGGTGAAAAACGATGAACGCAGTTAAGTGATCTGATAAACCTTTATCAATTTGAAATCGCCATGCGGCATTGATTGCATGTCAATGAGGTTCACCTGACTTCTTTAGCCCGAAGTGGGCATACCACCGTTCCCTTTGGGGTTGGGCGTTTTTTTTCTTTCCTTCGCATTCGGTACAAAATGACTTTATCATTTGTCTCTACCCCTGCGGCCAGGTCGTACATCTGTTCTAAAGAGACGACGAATTTAGGTTCGTCGTTTACTGAATTTTGTTTGTTTTTTTAATAATTTTCTGAACGTCATCACAGATAAGCACATCGTATTTCATAAGTACATATCCCTGCTTATCGTTGTTTGAATTGGCACTTTTCGCCTCTACCATTTCATTTTAAAAAATTCTTATTCATGCTTGGTTAGCAATAAAGCAACGGTAGACTCCAATATATCTATTTTAAAGTCAACAATAAAAATGTGTGTATCTTCAATACATACGCTCCTAATCATGATTGGGAATAGACTAGATTTTACAAACTCCTTCTCTTAGTTCTACCTACGATACCTTACGACGAGTTGATTATCGGAGGCGAGAAGAGACCTGTCTGAGAAACAGAATAAATGTACTTGAAGAAAAAACGCTAATGAAAATGAATTAAATGAATTCAATGAATGTAAGCTTCAACTTGAAAAACCACAAAACTCAAGCGGTAAATATTAGAGGAAGAATTGAACATATAGAACACAATGATAAGAGCACATCCTATTTTTAACACCGCAAAGGAGTCCTACGATAAGAAAACTATAACTAGACTTAAGATGCAAGATAATTACACTTTCATCAAAAGAACGAACGAAATCAAAAATTTTTATCAAAGCTTGTACGCATCTAAATCCCTAAACAACAACCTAACAAACACCCTCAACTCGTTGTAAGGTGTCCCGCAATTGAGTGACGCAAATCGTCATGACATGGAACATCAGCTGTTCCTTAAAAATGAAAACTATGAAGATGAGCTGTTCCTTACCTTGAAAACTATGAAGTGTTATAAAAGTCCCGGTGTTGACCGTCTCTCGACGGAATTCTAAGAAAAGTTTTGGCATATTCTTGGCCCAATTCTTGTTGAAGCATTTGAAGTTTTCATATAAAGTAACCTCTTCCCCCTCTAACTACGTAGAGCGTGGATAATTCTGCTGCATAAACAAGGTAAAGATCCCGAGTTAATAAAAAATTGGAGACAGACATCCCTGTTAAACACAGACTATAAAATACTCTCCAAAACAATCGCCCAGGGAATCTCCCCAATACTCAGAAAACTTATTAATGAGGATCAAACTGCTTTTATTAAGGGGAGGTATATTGGTGAAAAAATTCGACTAATTTCCGATATCTTGGAATTTACCCAACGGGAAAAATTCCCGGACTGCTCCTACAAATAGACTTCAAAAGGCCTTCGACAGTATTGAAAGGGACTTTATGTTTGTGGTTCTACAAAAGTTTAATTTCGGCCAAGAGATAATATCATAGGCTAAACTCTACTACACAGAAATTTACAGTACAGTCTTAAACAATGGGTTTACTACCGGTTGGTTCGAGCTCTAAGGAGGTTTTAGACAAGGTTGTGACTTATCGTGCGTCCTGTTCGTCCTCGCGGTCGAAATTCTTCAATACTAATTAGAGATAACAAAAACATTGTCGCCATTAAAGTAAATACGACCGAATTCAAAATAAGTCAATTCGCTGATGATACTACCACAATACTGAGCAACACTGAATCTATCCCGATACTTTTCTCTACATTAGAAAGTTTCGCTGAAATGTCGGGTCTTCGTATTAATAAAAATTAACGCTTATCTGGCTGGGGCCTTGGAGGACAAAAGGAAGTATACTTGGGTTACATTTATTGCAGTCATGTTTTAACATGCCAGGTGCTTCCCTGGCTATAACAGGAAAAAATGCAATAAAATAAATATCAGTGAAAAAATAGAAAAAATGAAAAACAACTACCAAGTCTGGCCCAATAGAGATCTATCATTAATAGACAAAATTCCTATTAGCAAATCCTTAAGAATATCAGACTTGATTTATTCACTCTCGAACGTTACGTGCTCCAACTGCGATTTGGAACGAGCTCAGTATGAAACGAACATGTTTCTGTGGAATGACACGAAAGCCAAAGTGAAGCATAGCACTCTTATTAGTGAGTACTCCAAAAGGGGCTTAAATGTAATCGACTTTAAGTCGCTAGATAAAGCATTAAAATTGGCATGGATTAAAAGAATCTTAAAAAATAATAAATGGAGTGAAATACTGCGCTTCTATGCAGCCAGGCGCCCTTCTATGAAGAAATTTTGAAAACTTTTCGTGAAGAGTTTCAAACAAGCAAAGATTAAGAACAATGTCTGTGGAACGATAAAAATATATTAATAAACAACAAGCAAATATTTTATAAAAGCTGGTATGACAAAGGCATCCAGCTTGCAAATACCTATAGGATGCAAACGTTAGCTGGTTAACTGTGGAACATTTTAATGAAATATATAACCAGAAGGTAAATTTTTTAACCTTTTCATGCTGTTAAATCCGCAATTAAAGTACGAGTTGATGTCAAAATTATAAAAACTTCGTTCAGAAACTTGGGAATTAATTACTTCAACGCTGAAGAGTTTCTGCTGGGCTCCCCCGTAACGCAAACACCTTAATTAAAAATTCCTCTATTTCCTTTAACTTGAAGGCAATGTGCAACCAAAATCAATAACTTTTCATTGAAGTTGAAAAAAAGTTGGAATATGTCAATTACTTCTGTTGATTCATTTATACCTGACAGTCATAGTCATATTGTCAAAAAAAAAACAAATGTCGCGAGTTTTTGTGTGGAATGCTATCCGAGCGCTGTTGCCTATTCTTATCTGGTTACTGTGAGATCACATAAAATTTCAACGAAACTACAATTTTTCTGTACTATTACAGGTACTCGGGCTATGGTAAATACTGGCAATACCTTCAAATGACTTTGGCTTTTCAATGCAATTCACGTTAAATATTTAAAATTTTTTATTATATTTTCTAACTTTGGCCGCATTGTTATTGAGAAGCTTTTAATTTCATTCTGCAGAAGAGTTGTAATTTTAAGTGTTATTTTTATTATACAGCGTTTTCTTATCATGCGCTCTTCAGACATTTATAAAAGCGCTACACTGCAAGTAGAATTATCTATATAATTGCACATTGCATTATCCATATAATTTTAAAAAAAAACATATTCAAACTTTTATTAGCACAGTTATAAAAAATAATGCTTAAACGTTAAGATCGGTTATAACACTACATAGTTTATAATACTGAATGGTTATTCACAGGCACTGACATAAAAACTTCAACATTCAAATGCTGTCTAAAAAGATACGTTTTCAAGGCTCTCTTAAATACTCCACAAAACTTCATTGATCGCATATTTATCGGTAGCGAGTTCCATAGTCTTGGGGCCGCTACATAAAATGATCGGAAGTCAGTTCATGCTAGTCTGTAGCGTGGTTCAACAAGGAGATGTTGATCACACAATCTCAAGTAACGTCCCAGCTTATACGGCACCAACAGATCACGTAGATATTCGGGTCTTGTATTATTCAGAATTTTAAAAACTGTCATTACCACTTTGTGATCGATGCGCTGTTTCACGAGGAGTCAGTGTAGACTTCAGAACCGGGATGATATGCTCTCATCTGAGAGCAAGGGTAACTAATACAGCCGCTTTATTTGGATTTTCTGCAGTTTCCCCACATGAACAGCAGGCATATTCAATACAGACTATTACAAAAATCCAATCGGGAGATGATGGTTGCGTGCACAACTTTTTTCATGGTGTCCATTGCCAGGTATTTCCGCACTTGCCAAAGTTCTTGAAGTTGAAATCTACACCCTTTAACAACCTCGAAAATAGGTTTTCCATGTTGAATGCCTTGTCAATGAAAACTCCTAGGTTTTAAGCAGATGATGAATGCGAGATAGTTGAGTTACCGACTCTGATTGAGTGAGTCCCGCTTTTTCGCGGTTTCGAGTAGTGCCAAGGACGAGGAATTCCGTCTTGCCTTCATTAAGTTTCAATCGATTATTCAACTTCCATGCTGAAACTTGCTCAATGGACGATTCTATATGCGACATTGTACCTCTACGTCCTCCTTTGATAATGGGGAAGCCGTTATTCACAAATGGCTATCACCCGCATAGAAATGAAACAAAATAGAGTTAGAGTCCCCACGGGTTCTGCAAACTTCTTGTACCCTTGAGGACCAATCATACTCCCTTGTGGCATTCCGCAGTTCAATTTCTTTACACTGGATCGATGACCAGTAAAACACACCTGCTGGGTTCGGCCAGTGAAATACGATCAGAGCCATTCTAAAACGTTCCTTCTGCTGCAATGACACTTGGCTAGAGAGTGAAGCCCAAACGATTATGCTGAGCTGAAGCGCTTTGTAATCATTTTGTTGTGTTGTTTTTTTTTTCGCAAAACAGGAGTAAATCTCCTCTAATACGTATTGTATATGCCAATATGCTGTTAGTTTCTATGGCGACTTTATTTTTATTGATATTTTTCAAAACTCTTTAAGATGATGCAAACATCTGGTGTGGTAAAACACTAAACCTTAACACCCAAACGGCTTACTGCTGTATGGTGTTCGCGATGCAAAAAGTAATCAATACTTTTTGTAGAGCTATTAGCGTGTATCAAAAGTGTCTACGGACTATCGAACAAAAACACTAGTAAACAATTTTTATTTCATAATGGTGCATACTATGGGAATTTTGTAAGACCTAATAGCCATAAAATATCTTTCTTTAGTTTGTAAAAATGTTGTTGTAATGTTTTCAAATGCAAAATTGTACGTGTTTCATTGGAACGAGCGAATACTCCAGTGCACAGCAACACATTAAACAGTTTCAGTTGAACACAACGTCCTATATAACAAAAACAAATAAAAAATTATGAAGCTTCAAAGCACACGTAATATCCAACATCCTCTCACAACCTTAAAAAAGTATCGAGTCAAATTAATCAAAAACCAACTCCCGTCGTTAAGCAGGAATTACAATAGATTTATTCAAGATATTACTTTTTCTTTATTTATTCTGCTTAAATATCACGATGTCCAATGGTATGAGACATCAACTGATAACAGTAAAAACTAATGCCTCCTAAATCCAAACAATGTATCAATGCTTGTTATAAAACTTCGTAAATTCCCAGACATTTCTATTTGAATTAGAGTGAGAAAAGAAATCACACGTCACGAATGCGATAGATAGAAATCTTACATGAGTAGTTACGTGCTCTGAAATTTTCAGGGAAAGATATCTTAGTCTCTGTGTTTTATTAATATTGATTCTATAACGCCCATGATCGATAAAGTATAATAGTGACGCAGCTGGGCCAGCACAGTGCGCATTTTCACAAAAGACAGTGTTTGTTGTGCGGCGCGCAGAATGAAGAAAGAAAACTAGATGCCGGCTATTTGGTAGCACAGCAGGAATACAGAAAAAGGACAGCTTCTATGTATTGGTAATTACATGATTTAATATCATTTTAAAAGGAATAGCTTTCGAAGATATTCACTGCTGTTTATTGTGTTTATTTAACTAATAGTATTTTGAAATTCTATTATAGCTCTCCCATTCTACTGTATTACATGTTCTCACAGATTTTCAGTCTCTCAATCCACCCCTCAAAATCCTTTTTTTGGTTTGATTTTTAGTTTAAAAAGCAACCAGCCAACTTTTCGAACTGTCAATCTCAACTTAAACAAGTTATATTTACCCGTTGCATAGTTTCAAATCAATCGCCTTTTAGGAGGGGTCTTTCTGAATTAACTACTTGTTGTGCGATCTATTTCTGTGGTTAATTGAGCTCAAAATCCTTGTCATTTTGAAGA
Organism: Protula sp. h YS-2021; assembly: GCA_949752745.1. Taxonomy (NCBI): domain Eukaryota; kingdom Metazoa; phylum Annelida; class Polychaeta; order Sabellida; family Serpulidae; genus Protula; species Protula sp. h YS-2021. The sequence continues at coordinate 23,404,197 of OX457025.1, forward strand.
CTAGGATTCATTCTTTCCCCACAGCAGAAATGACATATCAGTGTGATAATCCCGTTATAGTTCACACATATTGAAAATAAGAACACCTCAGAAGAACAATTGTAGAATTTTGAAAGATATTGTCACCATAAATATAAACTGTTACTTACATTTTCTGTTGAATTATATTCAAAAAAGTTGAATAAATTAGAATAAAATAAAAATTTTATGGAATCTCTTAACTATTTTGAACATTGTTAAGAAATAAATTTAAATGAATGTTACAAGGAAGTCCAAGCAAAAAATTGGAACATGACTAAAACATAGTTATAGACCTTGAAACTTGACCTGCTTTATAATACTTTGTTGCAGTAGATTTTTTGCAATCATTTACATTTCAAAATTCCTTGAAACATTTTATGGCAATATGTGATCATGACAGTAATGATCAGCTGAAACAGAAAGCTCCACAGCAGAAGCTGCTACCTTTTACGCATCTTTGAAAGTAACCACAAGGTTTAAAATTGCCGATAAATTTTTTGAAATACCAATAAGTTGCCCACTTCAACATTTCAATATAAAACTGACTGTTGCTTAAAGTTTCACGGAAAATCTTTACAAATTTTGTGTCAATCAAATCTTGTTACTGGCACTGGCATGACACAACCAAAACATAGGGGTTCATATAGAACCACGCATAGTTTGGACGGTAATAAATTTATCGATACGAAACTGTGTGCAGAAACATTTATAAGGCGTACTGTACTGTACACTGTGTATGACTAACTATAGAAGCGTATTTCATTGCATAAATAACATAATTTAACATTTTGAAATTTTATCACGAAAATACTACCAAATACATGGAAAAGATGAAAAGATTTATTACACTATTGCAATTTTTGTTACTTGTCATATGGCACAGGTTTCTTTTGCGGAAATGCTCCATGGATAACCAGTTTAGATGGAGAACGACTGCGAACAAAAACTGCCTTATTGGAGTTGCTGTATTTATAACAGGAGAACGATGTAAATATGTATTTCACAACGTTGAGACAAAGAAAGGTAATTTGCGAGTGACAATTCGTGGCGAAATCACGGCTTACAGGTAATTTGTTTTCGTAACCTTTCATTCAACATTTTGCATTTGACTGATATATTTTGAAGCAAAGAGCGTAGTGTAATGTGATATAAATAAAAAATAAGACCTCTATTGGTCAAAATAATAACGTTTAATATAGTAATATAAATAGTATAAGCGATCAAATAGTGCACAAGAACATACCATTATCACTTTACTTCTTCTATGCGGAAACCAATGTACAGTGCTTGAGCTTTTTGGCCTGTTTCGCTTTCACAAACACCCTTAAAGCTCATTCTAATGAAATTTGATAATTTCAAGATTTTATTAAAAATAAGAGAAAACGCTAAATACACAACCTCTGTTAGACGCACTTAAAGCAGCTGCTAACACAAATATATGTCATTTATTTAATTTTCATTAAAGGCAATATACTGCGAGGACCATCTGGGTACAAAGGAGCGCATGGCCAAGAAGAACCAGTGCTGTCAACCAGAGTAACCGTTCCAAATGGAAGCACTAAAGCTAGAGGAAAGCTTGGATCTAAAGACAAAATTCTTTCAATGTTAGTACATAGTGGATTATGACGTTATGCAAACATTCAATGTTGCAGGATTGTGCCAACCAATTTAACACATTACAGTAATAGCGTAAAACAATATATTAAATGAAATATTGCATGTTTCGTAAGTGCACTTTCTGGTCGTAAAAGTACCAAGCCATCTGAATGATTTTTAGGGTGGGTTGGGGGACTGGTGCATGAGTGTCCGTACTCACAGTTTTTGACTTTATCCTACTTTCTCGCACAAAAATCACCTAAACAGGTTTCAACTTGAAAAAAGTATTAGAAGACGCATTCGTTGCAAAAATATTTTCTGATGTGCATTGACGTGACTGCCTTACGCTGCGAAAAACCATTAAAGCTGTGTTACCTGATATCTTTTGCATAAGGTTAGTGAATACCCGTTACTTCATATTATGATGCGGCTTTTTATGGATGAATTACATTACAGTGACATGCGAAAAATATCAAAACTTTTGCCCTACTCTTTATTCAACTGAAAAACTGCTAAGATGTGATAAATCATAACACTTTTCCTTTACAGTTGTCTGTAAAGTTTTCTTATCTAATAGAAAATAATTTAATTACTTCTCTTAATAAAAGGCAATAATGATCTACTTCGTCAAATGCACTCAGACACTTTTCAATTTCAAAAACGTGACAAAAGAACAACAGAAAGACCTGTGCACCTGTTCTCAGGGTCATAAAGGTGTAGATGCAAAAGAAGTTTAAGGCTGTACTAGACCAACAGGTCAGAGGCCTCAAAAAAGCAAACAGGAATCAACAGCCCAATAGGGAAAAACTGAAAGCAGTGGTAACATGGGCTCAAAAGAGTAGGCTCTAAAGGTCAGACAGCACAAAAAGGTTCTAAATGCGAAATGGAACAAACAAGTCTTCGAAGAAAATAATGCAAGCTGAGTGGAAGCCAACATAATTAGTTAAAATATTATTTATATCATTGTACTAAATAATAGGACTTGTCACAGAAGAGACTTTTTTGTTGTAATTTGTCTTTATGAAAAAGGTTTAAGAAGTCGCATTGTTGAACGAATAATAAAACGGTTTTAATTAACTACACAAGTGATTAATTTGATAACATCCTATTGCTTGCGTAATATCACAATATAAGATAATTTTAAGCGATTGTGCATTAACTAAACACATAAGAAGCAAATGCTTAAAAACTAAAACTAGTAGTCTTAGAAATTTCTTACTTTTTTATTTATTTAATCACAAGTAAACGGACTAAAGACCTGTCTGGTCCCAATTAAAATAGTTTAATGAATAAATAATATCCACTCTCAAAAACCAACCGAAAACTACTTCATTAGATAGATACAGTGTGCAATTTTTAACAATGTGACTGCGTTGAATATACTGTCAAATACTTTTTGAATTATTGACACTCAAAATAAACACAAAACGGGAAAATAGAACCAGGTCTTCGAGACTCCTTCTTGGGTGAGATTTCTTTTCTTCCCATACATTCTTATTGCATATTGCACACCAGATTATATTCTTCAAATGCTGAGAGGTTATTTATGTCTATGTGTAAACTATTAAGCGGTGAAGTTCCAAAAATACATTCAAACATAGCTAAGACTGTGATTTTGTATGCTCTTTAAGGCGCAATATAGTTATCATTCCATTTCAAATTCCCTTCTGGGGCTTTGTCCTCGCGGTAAGGTTCATTTGAATTTGATATAATGGAAAAGTGATCTGATCGCTGCTACGCATGTCATTCAAAACTGTCCAGATAAAGAAGTAAATTATTAGAGGCTGTTTTAGATCAGTAGATGTTATGAATCAGTACCAGGATGGATATGGACATGTTATTTATCAATAAATATTGAAAAATTATCATGGTAGGAAAGGTTTTCTATTATTTAGTCCTTTAAAGTCGACCTCGAGTCTGTGTGTTTGTTTATCGCCTCCGCACAAAAGGTTAGTTGGGAATAACTGATAACTCCTTTGTTTTATTTTTATGTCTGGTATGCCTTTGATTGCAATGTACATAAAAGATTCTATTTCCAGGAGGTTTTACCTGGATAAAGATATTGCATTAGCGGTTTCAGTAAGCAAAATACTGAGAACAACGACGGAATATAGACATTTTCCGACTGCAAAGAGTGAAATTGTGAAACAAAACTATACTGGTGAAACAAAAATGTACTCATAAAAGGGAGTAGAAAGACCTTGGCCACCTTTTTAGCGGTGTCTCACTAGGAACAGCGCACTTGAAAGCACTAATATTTAAAGATTCTTGAGACTTACCCTTACGCCGTAGATTGGTATTCTTTGACGGCCCTTTATTACAATTTTCTATGTAAAATGCCTGTTGATACACTTGTAGTCAATTATTCATTTTCGAACTGAATTTTGCATGCAGCATGTAGTGACAGACTTAAGACATAGCACATGTAATACATCAGTGCACACTGGAAGCTTTACGTTTCCAGTACTGAAGTGAAAACTACTAAATTGCTTCCCTTAAATGTTTTTCCACACTTTCAAGCGTAAATATGCCACGAGTCTTAAGTATCAGAGAATAACATGACAAATAGATAAATGTATTAGCCACACTTTTCATTTAATCACCCTATATTACTTTCATTTACCCTATAAACTGCCACCGCCACATGATTCGTAAATGGTGGGGACTATTACTTGTCTTCAGAATACTGGTGTCGACATATAATAGGCAGTTGCACCAAAAGAAGACCATTCATGTAGAGGATCACATTGACAGTCATTGCCACCACTGGAAGATTATGGCTACCTTCACTCTGCGGTCAAAATTTCTAAGATGCGAAACATTTAAGAAACAGATTAAACAGCAGCTTTAAAATATTTCAAAAGGCCTGAAAGACTTATTGCCGGATATCCTAAATTTTGCTAAGATAGCTTAATATTATGACAATTATATTCACGAATTGCCTTAACATCAATGTGCAAACTTGTATTCGACCCATACTACGAAAGACGCTGTATTTAAGCCGATTGCTCCCAAATGAACTTCATCCAAACGTAATATCGTGAAATTTCTTTTAACGAAGTGATTTATTCGGGACTCGATTAATTTTACTCCGTCGTTTAAATAGTCTTTATATATTTTAAATATCATTAAAACAGATTTCGACCTATAATATCCGATTGAAAGTACAACAGTGACGCAACGGTTTCTTACTTTTTAGCTTGCTGATAAAAAGGGAACAGGTTGAAGACGCAGGTCTGAATTAGGATTGCAGTAACTTCGCAATCGCGTATTTGGACAGAAAAGAGCATTAAATTACCCATATACCCAGGTGCTAAAGGTTCGTAAATTATGTTTTAAATCTGTTATTCATGAGAATGATTAAAGGTAGATAAAAGCTGAGTTCGGTAGATTAATTTTTAAGGCATGGCTTTTGTTTTCTTTAGAAACGTAAAAACTTAGAGGACAGAAAGTCCTTCCAAATTAATTTTTTATATTCATTTCAAAAGCAGAAAATAGAGCAAGCCATGCTATTAATGGGGCTATTATAAAAAAGAAAAGTTTAACCTATGCGGATAATTATAAAGCCTTTTGTTAACATTGTAGGCAATCATTGATTAAAATGGCACAGTGTAAACAATTTTAAAAGATTTTGCCAGAGGTCAAACCTTTAAAAATCCGAAAGTGAAAACATCAAAACTTCCTGCGTTTTCTGTTCCTTCAGCCACTATGTAGTACAAATGCACTACAGAATTAAGTCCAGGGGTGGCCCTGCTTAGGATATTGAGCTAAGAAAATAGCATAACACATTTCCTCTAACTGCATTGGTCAAATATTTTCTATGCGTGTGCCGTGTATTAGTTTACATCTACAGGAATGGAAAAACTTGTTTATCACTTCATATCAATTGCAATAACACAGTAGGAGGTAACATATTTACAGTGGAAGTCTTTTTCCTCACAAGCAGTCCTTCGAAATACATTAAAGTTAATATTTCATGTATAACTTGGAGACACATATGAGCATATGATATCTCACATATATTCTCAAAACACATTTAAACTAAAAACTCTATTTTTTCTATAACAAAGATGTGCCTAGCTAGGGCATCGTTAGTTAAAAGCATTTATAATGATTAATAGCCAAATGGCAAAATCTGAAGAAATTCTTATCTTTTATGTAAAGCACTTCAACCCAAACACTACGTTTTACAGTGAAAGTACTTTCCTCTATAAGACGAGTTGCGCCATTACCAAATTGAAAGCAACAGTAAAAGTGGTGAAGTAAAACCTTAAAATCCAAGCAAATATTTTCATATTCAGTACGGAAACATGTACATGTTTACGCTTGTTTATCATCTATTTTTTCAAGTCGCAGTGCTATAAAAAACAGAGCTGACCACTGTCACACCAAGGTTTGTTTATTTGGTGTTTAACGTCCCTTTGACCAACTAGGATGGGTATATCAGGACGCACTTGCTAAAGAAGAAACAAGTGGGAGCAAAGAAGGGAAATGTCAAGAATGAAGAAATAGTAAAGAAGAGCTGGAAAGAAAGAAATTCCGATTAGTCACCTCTCACGCCATGCGCGGAACAAAACGCAGTGCGTGTGTTCTTAAGTTTTATCCACCCCACAGGGGTCACACCAAGTTAACGACATACTTGCATAATTACATACGAAGTACTACGGTCTCACAAGCAATTTTTTCTATTGAGTACTTATCTAACTGACTCTGGAGAAAAGGCGTTACTGAAAATTCCTCTTAATAACAATTCAAATAAAAAACAACAGTTTCCTCTATAAAAAGACTTAAAAAGTCTAAACTACAAATGAAACCAACACTGTGGAACTCGGGGGATTTAATCTTCTTTGATTTCTTTGTACGAAAAAATAGCCTAATAGGAACAACACAAGTTTTAAATGATGTATGCAAAAAGAAAAGAAAAAATGTCTTCTCAAAACTTCACTCAAAATCCGATGTTTTACCTGTCCCAACATAAGTTCCACAATTTTGGTTGCCTTGCATACATCGAAAAAATGCGAGACAGTTACAGCTACAAATTAAAGATGGCGCTAAAAAGATAAGTTTCTTAAAATCAATTTTAGGCCAAATATGAAAGGTATTTATTTAAATTCATACCATGCATAAATACTTTAAGGTCAGACGGCTTCGGTACACTTATACACCAAATCATATATCAGCATTTCAATTGGATTCAGTACATATATACTCTAAAGCCGCATTTGTACATAAAATTTTTACAATCTGCAATGACCCTCCATATTGTACAAAATTTGTCTTTCCTGTTAAACGGGTGCTTTTGATAACTGATATGTTTATTGTGGAATTATATCAAATTACAGCTAAACTACACAGTGTTTTTCTTAGTTCCCCGCATTATGACAATTATTCGAAAATCAACCAAACACCTGGAAGTGAATTTGGCTTTTCAAAAAACTATTTATTTAAATCACTTTTATCGGTGTTTACTTACTTTGAAATAATTGTTACTAAGGAACCTTAAGTAGTTTCAGCAAGTCTCGATACGAGAGTTGCATTTATAAGTTTGCTTAATGATACCGAACCCCACAAAAACTGAATGCAACTGCAGGTTTTGCACTAAGACAGGTTGGCAAACTTCTAGGATAAAAGAAATACATTGTTACTTGAGAGTTTATACACTGGATTTTACCTGATTAACTTCCTTGTTTGCGGTTCAAGATGGAATTATTTTCGTTTGACGACTTTTTGTGTTGTTTTGTGCGATAAAAGTGCCAGATTCATAAAGGAACGACCCCACTACTATCACGAGTCAGGGTAACTATAGAATAGAAAAAATGACAGACAGGCAGCTCTTTGCACTCAGCATCATATAAATCATTTCTGCTTAACCCTTCTTTTTCAGTTGTCAAGAGCAAAAACAAAAAGCATCGAAACACCCAACAGCCTGTCGCGACCTTAAAACTGGACTCCATAAACCCCATCAAACCGCCTTCCAACGCCAAACTATTTTAGTTTGAAATGAAAATTTAAAAAATTATTAGAATTATCCAAAATCAATTGCCGCTGGATAGCAATTCCCCAGATGAAGTTTCCTGAGCCGGAGGCGAAAACGCAGGTAGAACTCCAATGTGTAGTCAGACCTAAAAGCTGATCAATCTTACTTAAAGAAATAATTATGAGATATCAAAACATAAACCCCGGAAAACTGAAAAAATTCTACAAGCCCAGCAGTTTTGAGTGCGATATCCAGGACAAAGCCTTAGCTCCCCGTGTAGAGACTAGCTTAAGGAATCTGCTTAGTGATTGATCAACCAGACTTTCTTTAATACTGGTAATCAAGCGGTCAGTATTGAATATTTAACTAACCACTGACAAAGGTGCAACATTCACAACTTGCATCGGATCCAGTAGTGATTTCCAAAGTGTAGCATAGGAAGTTTCCCCATAACAAAATTCCCATTTTTTTTACAAATCTAAGTAAATTAAGATCGACCACAGACTAACATTCTGTTTCCATATACGCTCCTTGTGAAGAGGATTTTTTCTTTCAAACAGCAAAATTTTTGAAAACAATTTAGCGGAATTGCTCTCGAAGAAACAAGATTTTTCATTCATTTGCGTACCACTCTTCATATTAAAACAAACATTACATTATTAATTGCTCAACTGAGATTTTGAAACAATGTTGGAAAATAACTTAAAAAGTCTGTGTAGTACGCACTTGTTTGTAGTCAAATGTCACAGAATATTAGAAATTCCCACAAAACATTTTTATCACAATTGTTCGAAAACTCTTTAGAACTAATTACTCTGCTTTACCATTTCTTTTTGGGAGGACTAGCGCAACCCCTTAGACCTTTTTATCCTTTTGCTCATTTTACGTGTTTCATTTTATGAATTATTACTTTAAAATTGATGATCAGTGGAAAATATTGCAATTACACGAAGGAAACAAAACGTACGGTTTGATACAGGATTGCAGGACATAAAATGCCTCTAGTTTGTAACGTACTAAAACTGCATTTGATTCACTGACACAAATGTGTTTGCAGTTTTTATTGCCAACCTGTTTACCACTGCCAACAAATAGAAAATATGCTTAAGCATAAATTTACATATTGCTTGTTTCGTTTAGACCTAACAACGTCACATCCTTCATAGTTCATTATAATTCTAAAAACAGAAAGCATATCTGATTGTTATAAATGGCATTATCATTTTTAATATTCTTATAGACACATTACTATCAAAACTATGACAAAGGTGAAAAAATGGCTCAAATTATTGCAATTTTTGTAATTTGTTGCATGGCAAAGGTTTCTTTTGCTGAAAGTACTACACAGAGAACCAGTTTGGATGCAGAACGGCTGCAATCAAAAATCGCCTTGTTAGAGTCACTGTATCTACAACAGCGAGAGCGATGTGATTATGTGTTTAACAGCGTTTGGACAAACATAGTTAATTTGGAAAATAAAGTTCGTGGCACTGAAGCTGAAATAAATGAAATTGAGAGTCGGCTATCAGGTAATTCAATTTCTGCAGTCTTTTAATGAACGTTTAACATTTTACCCGCATATTTTAATGGAATCAACACATCAAGTGTTATTCTGGATAAAACTAAACAAAAATATGCTTATAAAGATAGTATACAATATATATCAGCACAAAAAACGACCTGCGAACGTCATCACTTTATTTCTTTTATGACACACTTAACTGATACCATATTATCTCGTTTGCACAAAGTCAGAGTGATTCAGCAAAAATTTCATTATTTAAAAATTAGAAATTTCATCATTATAAATAAAATGCATATATTACAATAAATACAAAGTGTGTCTAAATCGGTGTGTTCTAATCAGAAGTGAAATATTAACTATTGTATTTATAATGTATAGTTATAATTGTATTTATGTTTCAATACCAACGCAAGGTCTACTGTCAATTACAATTTGTTTTCATTCAAGATAATACATTAAGAGGCCCGCCAGGTGCAAAGGGAGAACCTGGTCCAAAGGGAGCAGTAGGATCTACTGGAGCAAATGGTCCTGTTGGAAGAACTGGAGCTACAGGAAATAACGGACCAAAAGGTAAACCTTTGTCAATGTTTTGTACATAGTGGTTCATAGAATTATGAAAACTCTTAAATTTACATGACTTATGGTCAGGCAATTTAACTCATTAATTACAGAAGTAATATAGCCTACTAACTGAGTAAGGGTGTGGACGAGGGTTTATTTCACGAGTGTAACTGTTTGACTGTTATTCGGAAAAGGGAATGATCGAGTGAATTCAACCATATACTTACAGCAGTATCACTTCGATCCTAGTTTCGCACAAACAAATCGCCAAAAAATGAGGTTTCAAACTGAAAGAACAAGTTTCAATTTTACAAAGGTGACAAAGGGCCAGCAGGGAGTACCGGTGCAACAGGAGCAACTGGTTCTCGAGGTGATAAAGGAGATGCTGGCATAGGTATAAAAGGAGATTTGGGCCCAACTGGACCAAAAGGTCAAAAAGGTCAGAAAGGCACATGGGGCTCAACAGGACAAAAAGGAATTACTGGTAGCAAGGGGAACACTGGCTCAAAAGGAGCAAAAGGTTCTAAAGGTCAGGCAGGACAGAAAGGTTCTAAAGGTGAAAAGGGACGAACAGGTTTTCCAGGACCGAAAGGCGAGCAGGGAACAAGCTGCCTCACGTAGTGAAAACTGAAAATTCATTGTCATTTTGCTAAGTGTTTTGACTTTAGAGCAGTTTCTCCGTCTTATGATACCCAAGCATTATTGAAATGATAAAACAATTGTAAGTCAAATAAGAATTTAAAAAGCGACGTTTGGTGATTTAATAACGAATAAATTTAAAATGACACAATATTCACAAGATATGTTTAGAAAGCAAATTAAACACGTAGCTAAAATAACATTGTGTCCTTACACTGAAATATTAGATTTCTGGCAGTACATTCCGTGTGGATCTTTACATTTGCAAAACTATAAATAAATTGCTTACATTGTTGAAGGAGTCATCAAGAAATTGTCAAAAGAACTACATATTTGCAAAAATAAATAAATAAACTAATTGATTACACCGTTGAAGAATTTATGCCGCAGATATTATCAAATTAATAAGACTAATAGTCAACATGACACCATAACAATTTAATATGCTTTAAAAAGAAATAAATTCTGGTATAGTTCAAAAGAAGATATTTTATTTTTCATAAATCTTTAGATCACAGTGATGAATCCCACTCCGACTTGTAACAGACATTTATCTCCCTTAGGCTGGACAAATTTACGTATTATAGCTATAGCGCAGAAGATTCAATAATTTTAATAAGACTTTAAAACATCAGTTATGACACATCATTTTCCATTTTAGCTTGATAATGGAAGTGATGGTATGAGACCCCTTGAAGTCTGGATAGATATGTTTTACATCGTGAATACGTTGGCATAATTGACCGCAGACAGAATGCCAGAACCACAAATAAATACACAATCGTATCAAGTGTGGCCAATAATGCCAAGATGCCATTTTAGCCATTTATTTCGTGCTTTCTGTGATCTCAGTGTGACAGTTCACTAGATATTTCAGAGGGTGTCATCAGTAAATGTTCTCATTGAAGTCAAACTCCTTTATTTATCTTTGCAATAACTTCACTGTGAAGGTGCACTGCCCATGCTAACTGAAAACAAACATATATATTAGATTAATTGTGGTGACTAAATCAAGGCGCTATAATCATTCGAGCTGATGTGTATTATGACCTTAATAGGATGGGTCAGTGTCCAGCCTGTACTGCTTTTGCGATAACAATTAAAATTATGTGCCTATAAGCCGTAGGAGAGCATAATACTTCGGTCTTGAACTGTTTTTTAGCCAATTTCTGTCAAGAATACAAAATTACTTGATTTAGTTTAGTACAAACTAGCAAATAAGATCAATTTACAAGATATGAAAGTGCTTCTTGGCAGTAATACCAACCTTTTAACATCGCTGAAATTCTTTTTCACGTTGTTTACAAGATTTTAAATAGAATAAGTCTGATGGAAACAAATAAAGAAGAAACTTTTGTGAGGTTTCTAAGAACAGAATTTATACAACTACTGTTCATTTAACTTTAAATCACTTGTGTTATCAATACTGATAGATTCAACACATGATTAGGTGAATAGTCTGGAAACAGATACACCATGAAGACTATGACAAGGCGGCTTGCCTTTTATTGTGATTCCTTAAAGAATTGGCTAAAACAAAAATAATTGCAAATGAACCTATACAAATGCTAGGGAGCTCTCAAATTCAAATTAAGCATGTGTTCATAACATGTTAAGATTTTAACAATAACTGCCGCTACTTTACCTAAAAACATCAATATGTCTGACAGGTTTGATGAAAAAATAATAATATTCAAACCGTGCGTTGCTTAAAATTGTTTTGATTAAAATATAGCAGTCTGATTCCTGAAGTCAAATTAAACTGGCAAAAGCTTTACTGTTTCGATGCTTACTGTCCAAAACATTCAGTAGAAAAACCACAAAAACTAGTTTCAGCTATCTTAATAAAGCATATATTTTCTTGAGCTGCATGTTTTTGTGGAATTGATTTCAAGGCAGTTATAACAAACAAGATTCCATTTATTCTTTTTTTCCTTTACCAGGTCACTGACTTAAAAATGTAACCAGGCCGACCCCATTATTTTACTCACTCGGTACCTGTGTTTTTTTCGTGAAGCAACCAGGGGCTTGATAAACAAACAAAGTCTGTCTTTGCTTTATATATCAAATGTGTTGCTCTTTCATTGGTATGTGAAATTTTTAAGGGAAGGTAGAAAAATTCAAAGGGCGATAATTTCGAGTTCCATGATAAGTAACCTAAGGGAAGGTAGAAAAATTCAAAGGGCGATAATTTCGAGTTCCATGATAAGTAACCTGTGTCATTGATTTTGTCTAGCTGAGACAATTGCAGCGAAAGTCAATCCCCCCTTACCACCACTGGTCCGATTCGAATCAAAGACCTTTTGATTACCAGACCAACGTTCTAACCAACTGAATTCAAACTCATATATCAATTCTTGAAAAGGAAGACAAGACCCAACCAAAAACTTCTCATCCCAACCAATAAACTTGAATCAAATATAATAAATGATGCGCAGGTTAACCTGAAAAACGTACTGAATCGTGAACATACATATTAGTAGAAAAAATGTATTTTTTTGTACTATGTTTGCACTCCTGTCATAAATATAGTCAAAATAGTCATCGTCCTTTTTATAGTGTTAGAGGCCTGCAATTCAGCAACACAACAAAAGCGGTGTTTACAAGTTTACTGAGCATTATTCCTTGAATAATTCGAAACTGGAAACGTGGGAAATTCCTACAGTTGTGTTTATTTAGTCGTTTTTTTTTTCAAAAGACAAATACCTTCCAGAGCTTTTCGAACGACCGCTCCTTAAAGTTTCAAGTAACAAAAGCAACGCGGCTCATTGCCATATAATATTGTTGGCCAAACATTTACTAATCAGGAAGTTGTGTGTTAGCTTTTAATTTCAACCAGTGTGTCAGTGAGACTGACGAAGTTCCCCACGGGCGTGCAATTCCAGTGTTTTAATAGAAAAGCTTAAAAAATAACATGCCCGGATAAAACTTTGTGAAAAAAGTTAGCAAATTTGATTTGTTATCAAATTTCATTAGTCACTAAGTGCACAACTACACTCTATATTCCGTCCCTATGCAAGTTTCAAAGACATCCATAACTCACGTAGACTTTGAGATCTATTGTACAAAAGAGATTCTATCCAGATGTAGATATTTGTATTTTCGACAAAGTCCCTAGGACACATTTTTGGCGGCCAGCAAAACGTATACCCAGGTGCACAACCACAACCTATATTCTTTCCCTTGCAAGGTTTACATGGGATCCTTCGAGAAGTTTCTGAGCTCTATCGCACAAAAGACATCATTTCCGAAATGTTGAGTAGCACAGACAGGCAGACGAACGGATGGCCGACGGACCCGAATTCTACAGTCCTCCGCTTCGTGCTACGCAGCATCGCGTGACTAACAAATCAAGGTAATAAAGGTGAAAACATTTACCCGGAAGGTCGAAAAAGCACTGAAAACAACTGTCTAATTTGTAATTTAATCTGTAAATTTTGCATTGGAACACGCAAGCATTTTCATGCAAAAAAACATTTAAATTGAAAATACAAAATTTCATTAAAAATTAATTTTATTAAGCAATATTTTGCCAAAAATAAACGAATCAAGTATTTGGCCTGGGCTGTGTCTAACGAGAAAAACAAAAAAGATCTTTGGGTGGGTTATTTTTTTCAAAAATGGAATGAGAAACAAGACTAATTTTCTTATTAGCTTAAAACGCTTGTTTATTCCTCTACGCAGATCGAAACTAAACAGATACTTAACTTGGTAAAACTACACAAATACAAGCATGCGCACAAGATAATTACTTCTTGAACTCTCAAAGGACAATAGAATTACTTAGTCCAGCGAAAGCTATAAGGCCTCTTATTTATAGAATGACATATATAGGTATTCAAATTAATACATTCAACATTTTCTTTATCTTTGCGTAAATATTACCTAAATTATTATGTTTTTCTGTCAATAATGAATAACATCCAATGTTCTCTTATATATATATATATATATATATATATATATATATATATATATATATATATATATATATATATATATATATATATATATATATATATATAACCAGAGTTAATTTCGAGATCTCGATTATAACCTAAAGTTACAAGATGTTTTAAAAACTATCAGCTAGAGGAATTCGGTCTAGTTACCAAAATTACGAAAGTGCCAAAGTTTGGTAAAACATTATCTATACTTAATACTATATGTATTATATCTATATTACTATCTATATATAGTAATAGTAACAATAATAATAGGTATTGGTAATTTTAATATGATTATAATAATTATTACTATTACTTTTACTATTATTAATTTATTAGTTACTGTTATTTTATTGTCATGATCATGATGATACACTTGTAGCATTCTACGTTGATTTATTTTTATTCGTTCCCCCCGGACATCAATTCGGCAAAGTCAATTAGTTATATATGTGTGTACCTGTAAGAACAAAACTGCAATTGCAATCTCATTGGGTCAATTATTCATATTGATTAACATTTTCTACTTCAAAGACAGATTATTTCAGAACCCTGACGATAACATCCCGTATCTCCCTTTTCACCTCTAACACCCCTTGAACCTGTTTGACCGATTGATCCTCGGTGTCCTTTTTCCTCATCACCAAGTCTACCCCTATCACCATGGCTTCCGATGCCGCCACTGGCTCCTTTTTCACCAGCTTGACCTTTTTGGCCCACTGCTCCTTTGTAGCCCTTCTCTCCACGAGAACCCCGAGGGCCTATATCACCTTTCATTCCTTTAAGTCCAACACCACGGCTACCCTTAATTCCAGCTTCACCAGCCAAACCGATCATTCCAAAGTCTCCCTTGTCACCTACAAAATATGTACTTGTTATTTGTTCACTTCAATGCAAATTACAATACTTATTTCGAATACGTTTATCTGTGTGTCTCCGTGAAGCATAAAATCAAAGTCACAACAAAATTTGTTCAACAAAAACTTCGAAATATGCAAGTCCGATGATGCTAATGTTGGTGATTTGAATGTGACCAGTAGATAGGGGATTAAAAGCGTTCTCACACAGACTCAACGAACAGTGACGCATTAACCCTTTCTTTTCCATGTTACCATGGAATGTTATCAATCTAATATTTTTGCTAAAATACAAAAAGCGCATTGCCTCGTGTGCCAGGTCTTCCTGGAAGGCCAATGTTTCCGGGTAATCCAGCAATACCCTCTATACCTTTGGGTCCTAATCTTCCTTTCTCGCCTTTTTCTCCCTTTATCCCAGCTACTGCAGTTGCTACAAATAATTTATTGATTGCAACGCCAAAATTTTCAAATATGAATTGTGATAGACTTACTCACGATTTTACTTCAACCCAATCTTCCTATTCTTACTTCACGTTGTTGAAGACTTATTTGTTACAGAAAAACTGTTATCTATATAAATTCATGGTGTATATCAACACAAGCGAAAATACCTGATATCAAATTTTGTAAATCCATAAACTTCTCCTTAAGTTCCTCGAATCTAGAGGAAAGAAGCGAATATTCAGCAGCAAAGCTATTGTTCCGTGCAATTGTTACTCTTGCTGAATCAGATACAGCTTCTCTAGATTCAAAAGGCGTGAGACAGAACTTTCATAGTTTCCTGTCACATCTGTAAATGTATCCGTTCTCTGTAGCAAGGATAAACCAAAATGATACACGATAACGACATCAAAAAATATCTGTTTGACAGCCATTATTACAGAAACAGGCTTTAGTGATTAAAATGCAAACAGCAAGACTTTGCCACACGTGAACAGCTCAGAACAGATTCACATAAGGCGTTGGTATGTACCATACACTAAGATTGTCATGAGGCGAACTGTAATCAGCTGGCATAAAATACCCTTAGCATATTACTTCCTTACTTTTGTTCATTTGTTATTAAAATACTCCATGTCAAATTTATTTAGTACCTCAATCATCAGCGAAAACTACAAGTTTTTCCATCATTTATAAAAAAAAATGTATTAATATCTCAGAAACTATACACAAGACAGTTTTTTTTAAAAAATCGTCTTTCTCCGTTTTTATATAGAATTTGTAAAAAGTTTATGAGTTAGAATTCCTTATGAATTCTACTGTTTCTCAACAACCACTATTGTTATTTTTCACACTGAGTTGGCAATTTCATTGAAAGTTTCATTTCACCTCACTTCAAAAATTTGCATTTAACCCAGTTCCTTTTAATGTTTTATGACAATCAAATTTTAATTCAGTATTGTATAAGCTGCTAATTATCTTATCGCTTGTTTATAAAAAGACATATACATCAGCATTGATTGCAAATACTTTTGCATTATCATAATGGAAAATCAAACCATACGTCATCAATTCTCCTGGAACCATTTTCCTTGTCAAAAGGGCAACTAAAAAGGGGCAATATTTCCGTACACTTAAATATACAGCGGAATCAGAAACTTATTTTTTTCTTCATAATACAAGCAAAAAATCTTCAAAAATGCATATTTTCAAAAATCTATCCTCCAGAATTTTTATTTGAAAGCTTCTTTTCTTGTCCTCCTTAAAGATAACCATAGCCTTCTGAAAGTGAAATATGATACCGTGCCTTAAGGGTCTGTTAAATTATAAAAAATGAATAAAATACAAAACTGTGAAGTACTGAAAGATGATAATTACATTACTGTTTTAAAAACAACTTTTACCGAGAAATTATCGCGAACAAATACGAAAATTTCGAAATGGTCTATTTTATTTTCAAAAGGCGGGAGTTTTGGTGATAATATTATAAAAACAACCAGTTCAGATTCTGCGGTTTTCGTTGCAGAACGGCTGCACGTCAAACTTACCGTGATAAACAAGTTGTGTTTACAACAACGACAGCGATGTGATTATCCACATCACTGAAAGAAGCATGGTAGAGTTCGCAACCGTGTTCGTGATGGCTATAGTTAACTTCAAAATAGTCTGCAATTGGTTGTGCGTCCTCTGTAATTCGTTCCTCTACAGATTTGAAAGCAGCTATAACATCTTCTGTCGGTGCGAATGCATGCGCAGCTATAGAGGGCATTTCAAGGGAAAATAATCATCAGTTGTTTATCTGTCTTGCAGATCCTCATTTTGAACTCAACGATATATGTTTTGGGCGAGATGTTTATAGAAGTCCTTTATCGGCTATCATTAAAAGTGCAGCGGATGTGTTGATATTGCCGCAGTCTCAAAGCCCACAATGATGCCCTCGGGATAGACAACTAAGCGCAAATTCTTCAATTCAGTGTAAAATCGGTCATATGTTTGTGCCGTCTTGTTTGAAAGTGGAGCGTATAGACACGGCCTTGTAAGCACTTATGGATTAAAAACAACTCGAAAAACAGTTCTGGTGCACTTTTGCAAGTTCCGCCGGTATGCTAGCTTCGCACACCATCAAAGGTAGCGAAAGATGCTCTGTTCTAAACAATAAAATGCGATTATTGTCACCTCCATCACTGTCCTACAGCTGTTTCACCACTCTGGAATATTTTTGCACTAAGACCGATAATCTAGAGGCGGGTGCGGCTCCTGCACAGAATACACATATTTTTCAGCATAAAGATTACTTTGGATTATTGTAAGTCATTTGTTGCTTTTGTTTTATTTACATAATTCTATTGAATACTATATAATTAATTCAAGCACTGTTGGTGACTACATTTTTGTTGGTATTTTTAATATTTATTGATTTTTATTTCATTTGGGATACTTATTTTTTTCTCCTATTCACACTTTCAGA
This sequence comes from Protula sp. h YS-2021, assembly GCA_949752745.1. Lineage (NCBI taxonomy): Eukaryota > Metazoa > Annelida > Polychaeta > Sabellida > Serpulidae > Protula > Protula sp. h YS-2021. The sequence continues at coordinate 23,422,228 of OX457025.1, forward strand.
CAAACTCTTGAACCTTTGGGAAGTGATATGATGGGCGGTTTAATCAGTATCTGAACCTATGCGTTTTATTTCTTCCTTTGATTTTACGGTTTTGCCTTTGTCTGGAATTATTTTATGTGTGTGCTCATTAATCTGACCAACAAGCTCGTTTCCGCGCACCTTAAGCTTGGCTTTATATTGACATTGGTTTGAAACATGCAAGCGCCATTTTAGACTTTTTGTTAAATAATAACTCAAATGGTAAGGCCTTTCTGCTTAACGTAAACTCGCCTTTTAAACAACAGTTTTAATCCTCCTCTACCTGTCGGAATTATCTATTTTTCTTCCGTAAAAAGTGATAATGATTTATATTCATTTTGGCTTACTCACTTCGGAGAACCACATCCAACCACGTCACGTTTCTGGACTCCGGTCTCTACTCCAGCAACAGCGTATTATCGGAAGGCGGGACTTAATACCTGTTATCGATGATGGTTATGTTTAGTGAATAGATTGCTATTGGAAAATTAAAGGTACAATTTTATTTGGCGGGCTATCGAAAACCGCTTGAGAGACCCATTCGGCCTAAAAAATGTTATATAGGAGGTACTTCTGTGACTTAGACCTTATCGGCCACGGCCAAGGTGAAAAAAGGATGTTGACGATTATCTCAAAAACGGTTAGCGATTTTCAGCTTATTTCCGACCCTTTCGATGCTTTGCGCATAAAGGACGTTATATAAGAGATTCATCAGTGACCTTCATCTGCTCGGTCATGGCCAAGTTGAGAAAATGGAAGTCGACCATTATATCGAAAACGGTTAGGCATATAACAATTTTGAGTTTATTTTCGACCATTTGGGCATAAAAGACGTTACATGAGATTCATCTCGGTGACCCTGACCTCCTTTTCAATGGTTAAGGTTTAAAACAGGACGTTGACCGTTACCTCGAAAACGGTTACAGATAGAGCAATAGAGCAATTTTGAGCTCATTTTCGACCCTTTGGGCCTAAAAGACATAAAATGACAGGTACCTGGGTGACCTTGATGTCCTCGGTCATGGTGAAAAGGAAACCGCGAAAGTTGACCAATATCTGGAAATCGGTCAGAGATTCAACGATTTTAACCTTACTTTCGACCTTTGGCCTAGAAGACGTTACTTTAAGAGGTGCCTCGGAGAGCTTGATCTCTTCGTCATGGTCAAGGTCAAAAATCGGAAGTTGACTATTATCTCGAACGCGGTTAGAGATACAACAATTTTGAGCATATTTTCTACCATTAGGGCATACAAGACGTTATATGAGATTCATCTCGATGACCTTGACCTCCTCTGCATTTTCATTGTAGTCTCAATATCTGTGCATTTTTTCAGAGGTATGAGGGGAAAAGGCATTCTAAGCGCCCTGATACTGCAATGACCCTCATTTAAAACAGAAACAATATGTTTCATGTTCTGTCATGTTTATCTGTTCACAAAAAACCTTTTTATGCAGAGACAGAGAAAAATATTGTTCATATCCACGTAAACTAGAGCCTTGGATCCCCGGTGTAACTGGAGATGCATTTAATTTCAACAATTTCATTAAAGAGGTCTCATACCGGCGTATTACCTAACGCGTATAACATCATAGCTCTTTACAAGATAAAACCTTTTATACTGTGATCGGCAAGATTTAGGCATTTCACCTTGTAATACATACATGTAACGTTTACTTGATCTTTTCTTTTCTTTTCAAGGGAAGACTTACATCGTTGTACCCAAATCTGGAATGGGGTCACGTCTTACTTTACATCTTTTTATTCAGGTCCTGAGGGTGGTCTGGATTTTTTTTTTTTTTTGCTAACCATCATCCTTCACACGCAACCCCCACCCCAACTCTAAACGCAACTCTAACTCTTACACTCAAGGCAACGGTAACGGTCTGTAACGCAAGTGTAGTTATAGCTAGAATATACTACCTTGTCTTCGTACATTCCCATCGGCCAAAAAGCACTTGAAAGGCATTCTTCATAACTGCGCATCAGATGATGGACCTCGGTGGGAGAAGGGGCGAGGCATTTCGATGCCATAATGGTGAGCTGCTTCTCATAACACAAGATATCAGATGACCCACTTTAATAGCGAAAAATGTTTCTCCAAACAATGCTAACTGATACAAAATAGCTCCTATATGTATAACACCTTGGCAACGGAATCATTGATTGATTGATTGGTTTAACGACACCCGCAACTCGTTAGGGTCATATTGTGTCAGTTCTATTGCTATAGGAACACTCAGTTGAAACTAAAATCAGACTAAACTAAGACAAAACAAGCAGTGTATACATCTAAAACCAACTAAATTCAAATTAAAACTTACTGTACAAGTGTATTTCTTTCAGAAAAGAAATAATTTTGCTTGGTGCTACCTTTATAAAAGGGTTTTAATGGAGTTCACACTGTAGTAGCGTGAACGGATGTTATGAAAATCTACGCAATTGAGTAGAACATGTTACACAGTCAAATGTTCGTGACAACCAATACATTGTGGAGGCGCATCGCCTCTCAAAAGATATCCGTGGGTGACGTATGTATGCCTGATTCGAGCTCTATGCATAACTGTTGTGTCGCGAATATTGTCAAGAGCTAGCTGCTTTTGTCCAACTGTTGGTTGGATTTGAAAGAGTTTGTTATTTCTTAGTTCGTTCCACTTTTGTTGCCAAAGGTTTTTTACATAACTTGGAATATGTGGTTTAAAGTCGGAGTATGGTATGAGAAGGTCGGATATATTGTAGTTTAGAGCCTCTTTTGCTGCCTGGTCCTCAGCTTCATTACCCGCTATGCCGACGTGGCTTGGCACCCAGCAAAACACTAGGGGTTTGTCTTGTTTGACTGCTCTTTCATACCGTTCTATTAGGTCTAAAATCATCGTGTTCGACACTTGCAGGTTTTCTAGTGATTGTAGGACCGATAAGGAGTCGACACAGATAAGGAACTTTTTGTACCTACTACTCTTGACAATTTCCATGGCTAGTTGGAGTGCCCGAACCTCCGCGGAAAAGATGGAGGAGCCGTTTGGTAATCTTGTTTTCAGGGTATTTGATTTTGTAACTCTTCAGCATTTGTTGCATCTTTGGGATACTCTGTCAGAGTTTTGTCTATGACGGGTCTTTGTATTTTCCATGTTGGGTATTTCGAAACTTTTGAGTTTGCAATTTGTTCGACTTTGATTCCAGCATTATTAAGGTGGTGACGGATTCTAGTGCCAAAGGGAACGATAACCCTAGGACGTGTGTTTAGGATTTCTGAATGGTCTTTTTCGAACGCTGCCTTATGGGTGGGGTTTTCTTTATTCGCGTATAATTTAATTGCATATTGCATTGAGAGTTTGATTCGTTGGATATCTAATGGTTGTTCACTTGATTCAACCTGAAGGCTTTCCGAAGGTGACGTTCTGAAAGCGTTAAGGCAGGGGCGAAGGCCTTGGTTTTGTACTGGGTAGAGCATCTTTAAGTACGAGGGCCTTACCGATCCGTAGACGATGCTACCATAATCTATTCTTGATCTGATTAATGATCTATACAGTTTTAATTTAGTACTGGTGTCTGCTCTCCAGTCTTGGGCGGAGACGACTCGTAGCAGGTTGAGTGCCTTTTGACATTTCCTCTTCACCTCTTTTATGCGGGGAATAAAATTTAGCTTCGAGTCCAGAATTAGACCAAGGAATTTGTTTTCCTTCACTACAGGCATCTGACTGTTTGATAAGTATAAAATAGGATCATCGTGTTGCTTTCGCTTGTTGCAAAAGTGCATGCAGACTGTTTTGGTTTGCGAAAATTTGAAACCATTTTGGTCAGCCCATTTTTGAAGAGTTAGTTAGTTAGTTATTTGATTGGTTTAACGACACCGCCAACCTGTTGCAGGTCATATTGTGTCATTCCTGGTAACTTTGTCGAATTTATACGTTATTGATTAAAAATGATTATAAAATAAAATCTTAAATATACTAAAAAATATACTAATAATAGACTTAATGGTGGTCTACACATAGGAATATATGTTAATTTCTTTAAAAAATTCTAGGACCTTGTTGGAATTTACCTTCTCAAAGAGCTCTCTCATGGAATCAACTCTATAATAACGGGGACGAATGTGATTGAAGTCTATACAATCTATCAAGATGTGTTTCACTGTATACCATTCCTGACAACTTATACATTCGGGTTGTGGTTCACCTTTTAAGAGGTGTTTGTGAGTAGTGTAAGAATGTCCTATTGTTAATCTGTGAATTACCATATCGTCGCGAAGGCCATTTAGGGAGGGCAATTTGCGCCCTACAAAACGGTTAATTTGATACAGCTTATTGTTGGTTTGTTCATCCCAATATTGTTGCCATAGATTTTTGACATATCCAGAAATATGGCAGTTAAAATCTGATGACGGTATAAGGAAATCTGAGCAGTCTTGGTTTAACGCTACTTTGGCGCCTTTGTCGGCTGCCTCGTTGCCCGGGATTCAAACGTGGCTCGGTACCCAACAAAATATTATCTCTTTGCCAGCTTTTACCACTTCGTCGTGCTTTTCTATGAAGTCCAAAATTATTGGGTTATATACCTGTAAGTTTTCTAGTGACTCAAGCACTGACATGGAGTCCACGCACAATATGATTTTTTTGTAGCGGCTAATCTTGACAATTTGCATAGCTAGCTGCAGGGCTCCAACTTCTGCAGAGAAAATAGAAGTCCCATCATGGAGCCTGGTTCTGAATGTATTATTTTCTGTGACAATAGCTGCTGCAGCCTTGTCCTCAAGTTTGGAACCATCTGTATATATGAAATGGTAGTCATTATGATTATCCTTTAATTCTGCAAATACACACGGGTTAGTTCGTTCTTTTGTGGACTCAGAAAGAGTCTTCAAGAGAGTTTATATTTTGCTGGAGGCGACGCTCGATGAGATTCATATTCTTGCTCCTGGCAGACATTGCAAAGTCGTCTACAAAGAGTGAGCTGTCTATTCCCTGTTTAGTTGCGCCTTTGATACTATTGATTTTGATTAGAAACAACAGAATTGATAGAATACAGCCTTGAGGATAGCCCTCTTCTTGCTCAAAATAATCCGAGAAAATGGAACCGAGACGGACTTTAAACCGCCTGTCACTTAAAAACGCTTGAATGAATTCAGGAAGGCGATCTCGTATACCAAGGTCGTAGAGATCTTGCATAATCCCGTGTTTCCAAGCCGTGTCGTAGGCTTTTTCTAAATCGAAGAAAACAGTGACGACATGTTCGTTATTAATAAAACCCTCTCTTATAAATGATTCGAGTCTAACCAGGTGATCTATGGTACTTCTTTCTTTTCTAAAGCCGCTTTGGATGTCAGTAAGCAGATGGTTTTTCTCTAAATATCAAATTAGTCTTGCGGCTATCATTCGCTCTAGTGTTTTGCACAATGATTGATTGATTGATTGATTGGTTTAACGACACGAGCAACCCGTTAGGGTCATATTGTGTCAGTTCTGTTCATTCGCTCTAGTGTTTTGCACAATGAACCTGTCAGAGATATTGGGCGGTAATTTTTGGGATCAGTAGGATCCTTATTAGGTTTTGGGATTGGTATGATAGTGGCTTCTTTCCATATTTCAGGAAAGTGTTTTGTGGTCCAGGCTTGGTTGAGTAGTTCTAGGAGGGCTTCAAGGGTTTCCTCAGGTAAGTGTTTTAGAACCTGGTAGTGCAGGTCGTCTGGTCCGGCAGCTGAGTCATGTGAGTTATGTATAGCGTCTTTCAACTCCGCCAGGGTAAAGGTGCTATTGTACTGTTCCAAATTATTTGAGGTGAAGTCTATTGGTATTTGTTCTTTAATTTCTTTTATTTGACGGAAAGCGAGAGAGTAATTTTCAGATGCCTCGGGGATATCGCGCGAACAAAAGTGCGGACAGAGAGACGGACAAGTTCATAACTATATCTCAAGTTTACACGGGGGATAATAACCTGCCGTTGCACAACTTCACTACATATACTTTCTGTCTGTAAGGTTTGGTTTGCTTCCGATAAAAAAAGTGGATACAAAAATGACTAAGTCGAAAAACGATCAAAGATCCAAATTTTCATTTTTTACAAAATCGGAAAATAGCCTCCCGTTGCACAACTTCATTATATATACTTTCTTCCTGTACGATTTGGTTTTCTTCCGATAAATAGTAATGCAGATACAAAAACGGAGATAGAAACGACTAAGTCCAAAAACGTAAAAACGGCGAAATTTTCACATTTTGTTATAAAACTGAAAAATAACCCATCATTGCACAACTTCTCTATATATATTTTCTTTCTGCAGCATTTGGTTTGCTTCCGATAAATAGTAACAGAGATATCACGCGAATAAAAAAGTGCGTACAGACAGACAGACGGACGGACAGACAAGTTCATTACTATATCCCTCCGGTACACGGGGGATAATTATAAGAATGGTTACTTTTGTTAATTTTATAAATCGAAAGTTCTAGGAATGGTACATGCTTTAAAGTATGGTTACCCCTTTCCATTCCGTCAAAATACTAGTCTAAATTTATCAAAGATAGTTTTCTCTTCTAACCAGTTGATCCCTGTCCTCTTTCAACACCTGTTCAGCATGAACTTGGTGGCTGAACACTGGCTGTTACCTTGATGGAACTTCACTAACGAAATAGCTACACTACATACAAATCGAATCGAACAAAATAAATTACTTTATAAAATGACACTGGATCCTTTCAGCTATCATTGACACTTGAAACTTCTATATCCTGTCAACCCTTATAACTGAAAGGAAAGACAAAAATAATTCTTTCTAAGATTCATTTATTGACAAGCAATATAAGTAATTGTCTCTGCAACCAATGTAAATTCTATTTTTAAAAACGACAGGGGATGAGAATACCTCCCCTGGAAATCTATAACTGGCTAAAATAAAGCCATCGTTAAGTGACACTGCATACAATGTACCCGCTGTACAGCACACTACAGCAATACCATCACCATAATGAACGCCACCTGCATGAGTACACCACAACGAAATATCCCCTTGATTAAATTCCATCCCACGCTTTTCCCTTTGATGTGCATGGAGCTCATCAAATTCGCAGTTTTTGACACCTTCCTGGCACTTTCTATTAAAAACAAATGGGCTTGAGTAAACGGCACTTTCAGTTTCAAATTTCCACATACATTTCCCATCAGAGGAAATACAATAGAGAACCTTGTCATGTGATCCAAATAGAACACACGGCTGGCGTACACTTGTATTTTCGTTGCGTTTTTGCACATGTGGGAAGGATCCACTCGAGATGGCTCCCCTTGTAGAGCTGCACTGATCACCATATGACGTCAGCCCTTGGCAAACAGTCACTGGGGTTTTCGGCCAAACACAAGGGGACGAGAAGATTGCCTGTGACGTAGAATAAGACCAGATCTGCCAAAAAAAAAATCTTGAATCTTCAGTTAAGTTCTCATCCTGTACCATATACGAACAGCACTGATTTCAACAGCTGCAGCTAAATGTATATAATTTTTTTAATATATATGATTTTTTGTGGATATAAATCATATTTATCTTTGGTATCTTCATCATCTGAATCGAGTACAGCGTTATAGTGATAAACTAATTTATTGCTATACTTACTAAGTTTCCAGACGCGTCAAACGTATAGCAAGTGGCATCGACACAACACACAGCGATGGAACTTTCGGTGACAGCAGGAGAGCTAAATACCGGCTTATCAAGCTTCACATTCCACACCAATTCACCGGTAACCTTACACGAGAAAAAAAGATATCATTTTCACAAACACGTCTGAGGCTTTTGTCCGTACGTCTGCACTACATTGAAAAAATTATCATACTTTAATGTGATGAAAACTCATCGATTAAAATATCTCAGATATCAAGGACATAAGTGAAGATCATCTGAATAAAACGTTGGACAGAATGTCATCTTACTGAATCTACAGTAGCCACAGTTCCCGACAATGTAGCCACAACAACGGTGCCAGGACGAACTCCAATACACGGTGAGCTGAAAATGCTTCCTCCTCCCACGTGGCACCTCCATGCACACTTCTTCCGCTGCCGTGATACGTTATACATAAGTTATTGTAAACGATGCTCCCTTTGTTTTTTAAATAACCACGCAGTGCAGTTTCCACAGAAAGATTAAAAACCCAACCCGTCATTTGGATAATAATGAAAATCACACAACAGAATTAACAAATAGAACTGGATATTTTTTAAACTTAAAAAGAGAACAGTACAAGATAAAAAACATTTGAAGATGTGCATCAAGTTGGGAAAATGAATCTTCATTCTCACTGCTTTTTTTTTTTTTAACATTCTTACTGTTTATTTATTTCTTACCTATTATTTTTCTTCATTATTTTTTATCATTTGCATTGAAAACTGTATCTATAAAGGACAATAGTTAAACTCTTTCCCCGGTAAGATTGCTTGACGTGTTTTACGTGTGATCCAAATCTCACCTGAATATCCAAGGCATGCAAGTGCTGGTCATGTGACCCCACAATAACCAATCCCGTGCTGGGCTCTAGGCATGGTGACGACTTCACTTGACCACCAGTCTCGTGACACCAGAATATATTACCTTTCAGCAGTTCCACTACATAGCACATGCCATCGTAGCAGCCTGGCCAATGTAAATCTTCACATAGGTATAACAGCAGAATAAGCACTATATGGCACTATTTAGTACTAACACTGTATTGTTTCAAATACGAATTTATCAAGCAAATAAGAATTCAGATAATTTTTGTCATGGGTGAAATCGGCTAAATAGACAACCGTCTATTCTGGAACAGACTACCGAAGTTGAAAGTTCTCTGGAATAGAACGTTTTAAATTTTTCATACATATTATATTGTAGCATATATTACTTACATGTTTTATAATATTTAAATTTAAAATTACACAAAAACGTTCCATTTAAAAGGATCTGAAGGTCGGTAGTCTATTCCGTAATAGACTACCGTAGTCGTAAAATGCGTTAGTTCACCCATGACAAAAAAATATCTGATTTCTTATTTGCTTCATAAATTCTTATTTTAAATAACACACTGTTTACTATACAATCCAAGTACCACTTTTCTGCGATTCCAACGCTTGGGCTATTAAAGGTAATTATGAAGAATATAAGATCTGACCAAAAAAGAAACAAAGCTTAGAAAACACTCTTAAAACCATGCGATATAGTAATTAATCTGTACCGACAACAACGTATTTGCCACAAGCCGACAAACACGCAGACGATTCGACACGATCTGCCACCCGGATATCCCACAATGCAATTCCACTCTGTGAATCAACTGCGGCTAATCTGTGTGCATGTGACCCAATAACTACTATGTCATACAGCCGGTCCCCACACCTGAAAAAAGAAAGAACATTTTTCATGGCAGATTTGAACATCCAAAACCACGGACAAAAGAAAGATTCTAAATAAACTGATTATTAATCTATTATTTAATGTTCCCAGTGTTAATGTTTTCAATATGAAAGTAAACTTTCGCAGTGCATAACAAATGTGATAATAATATCCTTCAATAAATAGCTGACAGATTCTGCTCTTCAAATTTGGTTAGTGAAAATTTATATGTTGGTGATCTATTTCAGAACAGAGTATGATGTTCTTGGAAAGAGTTATACGGGTGAGAAAGACCATACAGCACATATACTTACTGAGCTGAAACTAACAATGGCGAGGCGTCGATACATTTATCCATGTCATACTTGAACTTCAATTCCAGAGATATTTTTGTTCTTGAACTGCGTGCATCATCTGTGAACTTCTGGTAACAGCGTACAGCATAAGGGGACCTTTCTGGTTGCTTACTGTGATCACTTGGTTGGTCGCAACAACGCGCAACAGCCGGACAAAAATTATTATAACAAACTCCTGTTCGCTGAACGGAAGAAAAACAGTATGTCCAGGTTTCTTGCTTAATTTCAAGTAGATCACTATCTCCAGCAGTCTGACCGATCTCATTAGAGCCGTTGTCCTGACTACCTGCTACTTCCGGATCTACGTGACCTTGACCGAGCACTGCTCCGTCACCTGCACCGACGTTATCCTCTGTGACTTCTTCATCCTCTGGTTCATCTATTTTCCTTTTCTTGCACGATTCTGAGATTTTGAGATCTATAAAGTCTGCGATAGAATTTAATGTTGTTTCAAGACGCCCTGTTAGCAAGCTTTCAACCAGTTCGGCAGGTATGCTCACTTTGAAGACGGCCTCTGCTCTTGATATGAAGGTTATACGGGTGAACGAATCAGCACCGAGTTCGGCTATAGTTTTGGAACAGTCTGTACCTACAAGCAACTGTAGACAAAAGAGTCACATCCATATTTCATACATAATTCTTTATAACCTTAAATTGATTGATTAATTGATTTGTTTAACGACACCGACAACCCGTTAGGGTCATATTGTGTCTGTTCTGTTGCTATAGGAAGACTCAGTTGAAACTAAAATCAATTAAAATAGACAAAAAAGTAGTGTATAATCTAAAACCAACTAAGTTCAATTTAAAACTTGCTGTACAGGTGTATAACCTTAAACCTTCCCAAAAACATTTCTACTCGTTGAGTTCTCACGGTCAATTTCATAAGTTTAAACCTGGCTTGAACCCCCCCCCCCCCCCCCCCCCACCAAACCTATCTGACACCCGGTGTGCACAAACTGGGTTTGACTCTGTGACGAACTTCATAATGCATTTAGAATACTGTGTTACCGTACCCAATCTCACGATGTTGGTTTCAACACTGTCATAGGGCATTATGAAGGTGAAAAAGAAGCAAAAACGAAAACCTGGTAGGGATATGGTTTCAACTTTAGGAGAACCATAGTTTATTTAATGCAATCACACCTTAAGTGTACGCCGGGTATATGCGTTTCCAAGGCACAACTTATTCATAAAGTTATCCCAGTATTGGCTAAGTTAAAGAGATTAAAGAAATCATTTTAAAAGCCCATGTCAAAAGAACAAGAAAATTATAACACTCAGACAGAAAAAGTACTAATAGCTACCGAAGACCATTTCGTTGTTTTTCTTAACACCTGATTTAGCACAGGAAAGTTAGAAAAAAGTTTTCACTTACTTTCCAGAAACTTTTTTTCACCAATTGTCCCCCATTTTCTTACATGATATTTTCCAGTAACTTACTGCTATAAATAATGTATGATTATTTACTTTTAAAACGGTGCAAGTGACGTGAAACTGCGGGGCTCTTTTGCGCCCCGCCTATCCTGTAATCTTTGTTTAAATATCAAGCGTTTTCAGCCGGCAAAAGATGTTTGCTAAGTGTCACTATGTGTGTTCTTGTGTTGCTTCAGGGATTTAAAAATCCGGCGCGATGGCGCCTCAATCCATAAGGGATGTTTGCGAAGTGTCACTCGCTATCTGTTCAGTTTTGCTATAGGGATTAAAATCTGGCTTTAAAAGGGGGGCCTTTTTTCTACCACCTCATTCGCAATCTGCAAGCGCAGAAACAGCAGCTCGTTAGCAAAGAAAAAAAAAAAGCGCAGAAACAGCAGCTCGTTAGCAAAGAAAAAAGAAAAAAAAATAGCAGCTCGTTGGCAAAAAAGAGAGCAAAAAACTCGATAGAACAAACTAGTGAAACAGACGGTAGGATACATATATAGGTAGGACTAATAGCGGGTCGCTCCGATAACTTATTACTCATTTTATTGGATAAATTGTGAACATATAAATCGGGCAACGATGGATGACGAACACGTAATAAAGGCCGTGAGCGAATTAAAAACTTGGGCACTTGGAAAGCATCTCACGAAGAGCACGGTGGATGCCTTAGTGAGTGAGGAGTTCCTGTCCGTGGACACAATTGCGCATATCGATGCCACTGTTCTGAAGGCTCTGAAGCTTTCGATAGGGCAGACTAAGGCCCTCCAGGCGGCTATCGCCGATCTGCGCGAGGCCAAGGCCGATCGGAAAACGGACCAACCAGACAAGACCTCCACGCCACCTGACGCGTCCAACTCGCTCAGTGCCGCTCACGTGCCCGGAAATGAGACCGAACCCGTGACTCTCGAGACGATTCCGAAGCCAAGCGAGACGCAGATGGCGGCCTTCCTGGAGTCGCTCAAGGACCATCCGACGCCAGAAAACGACCCGTGGCTAACCGGGAAAACGCCAGGTAACGGAAAACCCCTCTTCGTTCAGGACTTCTGTGGTTCCCTCCTTGGCTCCCAGAGTGAGGAGTCTGTCCTTTCGATGCAGGGTGAGGCTCGTATCGTTCTAACGACCCCTGGACGCAGACCCAAACCCGAAGACACCACCCTACAGCAATGGATTAAAGGGCACGGACGTATCTTCGAGGCTCTAATACGATCTGGTCAATTGAAATCGCAGGAAGATCGGGAAGGCTACAACATGTACTCCATCAAGTTCCATGTGCGAGCACTACCCCATCACTCGATGCATGCGGTACGACTTCGAGTACCGCCAGCGCGTGCACTCTGGCCAGCTCAAATGGGGTGAAGACGACACGTACCTCATGGGAGTATGCATCTTCTCCTCGCGTTTTCAGGGCTCGACTCGCCAAGACGGCCAACTCCGACACCCTAACCCTCGGACCAGACCACAAGGTGTCAGGGACCACAACGGAAGAGAGGTCTGCCGAAACTTCAACGGACGCCGGGGATGTTCTCTTCCAGGATGCCGGTATTCACATGTTTGTCTAAAGTGCTTCAGGGACCACCCCGAATACACTCACGCCTAGCAACCCGACGTCTCTAACCCGCTCGCCGAAAAGATAACGAACTGGGAACGATTACTCGACTCGGATATCGATAAAGTCTTTATCGTTAATGGCTTAACGAACGGTTTTGATATTGTTAACACTAATACCCATTCCATTAAACCCTCAGAAGCCCCAAATAGTCGATCCGCCGAACTTAAATACAGAGAACTAGTGGAAAATTAGATAAAGAAAGAACTGTCGCTGGGAAGATACAAAATAACGCTTGAAAAACCGACAATAATTTCGCCCATTTCGGCCGTCTCAAAGGACAAGGATAGTATCCGTCTTATCCACGACTGCTCCCAACCAGCGGGGAGCTCAGTAAACAGCTTTGCAAGTGAACAAAAGCACAGAAACACGCAAATAGAATATACGTAACTATTTACTTGAATATAATTAATTGCTTGGTTGTGTATTTCACAGCAGGCTGCAAATATTCACGCAACCGGTCATTCGGGCAGAAAGCGACTTTCAATACCTGACTTCCTGTACCTCACAGACATAAGTTAGTGCCATTTAGTACGTCCTATAACACATGGGCGACGCCAAGTGGGAGGATGTGTGTGTGTGTGGGTGGGGGGGGGGGGGGGGGGGCTAGCACTGTATACCGCAATTTCTGTCCTACCGTAAAATGGTTGACTATAAAGTTTGTTAGTTAATTATATGATTTGTTTAACGACACGACCGACCCTTAGCGGGTTACATTGTGTCAGAACATGTCAGTAATCAGTTACCAGAAAACAATACTACATGTTAAAATCAAGGTAAGCTAAAACCGTGTATATTCTAAAACCATAAAGTAAAAAGAGACTAGATATACTGATACAGGTTGATTTCTTTTAAAAATTGTATAAATTTGCTAGGTTCTACTTCATCAAACAGCTGCCTGAAGGAGTCAGCCCTGAAATGACGTATTAGTTAGTTAGTTATTTGATTGGTTTAACGACTCCGCCAACCTATTGCAGGTCATATTGTGCCATTCCTGCTAACTTTGTCGCATTCATACTTCATTGATTAAAAGTCAGCATAAAATAAAATCTTAAATATACTAAAACGCTAGACTTGATGGTGATCTACACAAAAGAATACAGATTAATCTCTTTTAAAAATTCTAAGACCTTGCTGGAATTTACTTTTTCAAAAAGCTCTCTCAGAGTCAACTCTATAACAACGGGGACAAATGTGATTGATTGATTGATTGGTTTAACGACACCAGCAACCCGTTAGGGTCATATTGTGTCGGTTCTGATGCTATAGGAAGACTCAGTTGAAACTAAAATCAATTACAATAGACATAACAAGTGGTGTATACATCCAAAACCAACTAAATTCAATTTAAAATTTACTGTACAAGTGTATTTCTTTCAGAAAAGAAATAATTTTGCTTGGTGCTACCTTTGTAAAAAGGTCTTTCATGGAATTCACACTGTAGTAGCGTGACCGAATGTTCTGAAAATCTACGCAACTGAGAAGAATGTTTTACAGTCAAACGCTCTTGACAACCAATATTATTCTGGAGGGGCATCGCCTCTCAAAAGATATCCATGGGTGATGTATGTACATTATTTAGAGAAGGTAGTTTACGCCCAAACATAGCACTGATTTCAAACAGCTTGCTGATTTTTCGCTCTTTGTTTTTTTTTTTTTTTTTTTTTTTTGTGAATGTACTGGATAGTCTACAATTCAGGGTTGTGGTGATGCAGGAAACAGGGGGTCTACTCCTTACAGCTCATATACATACATTAAACTGGATGTAAGTCAATGCTACGCACAAGTGGCAAAATATCACTCGCGCAATACAACGTGATTTACAACATCAGTAGCATTTTGCCATTGTTTCTTGTGCAACGGCAATGTAGACGTTGGTAAGTCGTCTTTTTTCAGTTGAGCCAATTTTCCCTTCTGTATAAAGTAGATACAGAGTCAGTTATGTTGCTTATTTAACGACACGGCCAACCCATAGTTACTTGCATTGTGTCATTTTATTCGTCATCAAACAGCTGACTCAAAGAGTCTTGAAGATCGATCAAGTCGACTTAAACATATTTCACGGTATACTGCCCCGACAGCATGTGCCTTTAAATGCAGAGTAACCTCCCAAACGATGTTTGTGACAGACATATATATATCCTATTCTGGTTCTGTGTTCTGCCGTATCGTTAGTTAGTTATATGGTTTTTTAAACGACACGGCCAACCCTTTGCGGGTCATATTGTGTCTTCACAGGTTCATAGCGGAAAAAACGTTAAAAGTGTGCGTAGCATATTACAAACAGTGTACAATCTGAAAGCGTGTCTAACTATTACTTTACACGGTTGTATTTTATCGAATAACTCTGTCATGGAACTGGCAGTAAAATAACAGGAGCGAATGTCTTGCAAGTCTATGACGTACATCCATAAACTTTTTCGCTCAGATTTCGCCGCGGTCGCGCTGTCAAATAAGTCATCGGATGACATCAAATTCGAAACTAGATGCTCGAGAAGCATGGATCCGCCGGGGTTTGAGCAAAATTTGAAAGTAATTTTTAACAATATACTATTTTGTTAATTTCTCTTGTACTTCCAAAATTCCTGGTCACTGCACTGCACAAGGATTGGACGCACCTCTGGGTAAAATCTGAGAGGAATCCACCCACTAATAAATGCTCTGGGCGCGTCAGACTAAAAGTGCACAGACAGTTATTTAGTTAATTATATGATTTGTTTAACGACACGACTGACCCTTAGCGGGTTACATTGTGTCAGAACATGTCAGTAATCAGTGACTAGAAGATAATACTACAAGTTAAAATCAAGGTAAGCTAAAACCGTGTATATTCTAAAATCATAAAGTAAAAAGCAACTAGATATACTGATACAGGTTGATTTCTTTTAAAAATTGTATAAAAAAAATTACTAGGTTCTACTTCTTCAAACAGCTGCCTCAAGGTGTCAGCCATTTGGAAATCGGTACATTGTATTGTATTGTCCTTTAGATCTCTTTCAACTGCTATGGTCATATTGGGATCCCCCTGCCACATTATACTGAAATGGGGCATCCCAGCCCTCCCTCTAACCCTTACATGTGGAGTGCCTCACAGGGTAGCAAGGAGGAATCCCAATTTTAAAGTCTTAGGTTAGACCCGACCGGGGTTTGAACCCACGATCTTCCAGTCTCGAGGGGGACTACTCTAACCACTAGGCCACCGAGGCTGGTGAAATCGGAACAGTCTATTCAACTATTTTTAACGGTGTAGGGTTCCTGACATCCGACACAGTCGGGTGCCGGCTCGCCTCTTAAAAGATGTTTGTGGGTGATATACGTATGTCCTATTCTGGCTCTGAGTTTGATATTTGTAGGTTATCAACTGATTGCAGGACGGACATACAGTCCATGCATAACATAAAGTTATTTGTATCGGCTGATCTTCACTATCTGGATAGCGAGATGTAGAGCTTTAATTTCGGCTGAGAAAATAGAGGATCCATCCGGAAGTCTTGTTTTCAAGGTGTTATTTTCAGTTGCAACGGAAGCAGCCGATTTGTTGTCGAGCTCTGAGCCGTCTGTGTAGACGAAATGATAGTCTTTAAATTCTTCCTTGAGCTCTGCAAAGTTTGATCGAAATAGAAAGGGGCTAGTTGTTTCCTTTGCATAGACCGAAAGGTTCGTTAGTACCACAGGTTTGGCGACTTTCCAGTGTGGTACTTTAGGTATTCTGCATTTTGCAATTGACTCTATGGTAATGTCAGCATTATCGAGGTGAGGCTGAACCCTCGTTCCAAATGGAGGTATTACGGTAGGGCCTCTTTCATGGAAGCGAGAAAATTTTGATCCAAAGACTGAATTGTAGGTGGGATTCTTCTTATTTACATAAAGCTTTATTGTGTACTGCATAGCGAGTTTAACTCGACGGGTCTAGCATTTTTAGGTATGAAGGTCTTGCTGATCCATAGTCAATGCTGCCATAGTCTAATGTAGACCGTATCAAGGCTCGGTAAAGCATAAGTTTTCTATCCCGATCAGCGCCCCAGTCATGGGCCGATATTACTCTTAGGAGATTGAGTGCTTTTTAACATTTTCGCGTGAGTTCTTTGATGTGTGGGATAAAGCTTAACTTGGAGTCGAAGAGTAAACCCAGAAATTTGTTTTCTTTAACAACAGGTATCTGAATGCCAGAAATGTATAGAACGGGATCGTCGTGTTGTTTGCGTTTATTGCAGAAATGCATGCAGACTGTTTTAGTTTGTGAGAATTTAAAACCGTTTTGATTAGCCCATGTTTGCAGTGAGTGTATGTTCTGCTGCAAGCGTCGCTGTATTAGGTTCATATTCTTGCCTCTGCAAGATATTGTGAAATCGTCAACAAAGAGTGAGCTGTTTATCCCCTGTTTTACGTTATGTCGGATGCCATTTATTTTTATCAGGAACAGAAGAACGGAAAGGATGGATCCCTGGGGGAAACCTTCCTCTTGTTCGAAGTAGTCTGAGAGCACGACCCCAAGGCGGACCCGAAAACGTCGGTCTTCTAGAGAGGCCTTAATAAATTCAGGTAGGCGGCCTCGCAGCCCCAAGTCAAAGAGGTCTTTCCATGCTGTGTCGTAGGCCTTTTCCAAGTCAAAGAAAACCGAAACGACATGTTCGTTATGGATAAAGGCTTCTCTTATAAACGTTTCTAGTCTTACAAGTTGATCCAGGGTATATCTTTGTTTTCTAAAACCGCTCTGTATATCGGCAAACAAATTATTGCTTTCTAGATACCAGGTGAGTCTGTCAGCACAGACAGACGGACAGACAGACGGACAGAGTGAAAACTATATACATCCACTGGCGGATAATAATTGGAATCCACCCAGAAGAAATGTGTGTGGGCGATGCTGTGGTGTTGAAGGATGAATGTTCTCCTCGCAACCAATGAGAATTATTAAAGGTCGTAGAAACTTTTTGTATAATCATATCATGTGGAATAATCAGTATATGATGAGCAACTGTAATAAGATAGAAATGGATTAAATTATTATAGGTTTCTGATTTCACGATCATTTGAATACTTGAATTATCAGGTCAGTTCAGATAAAATGTCTTTGTGTACGTTATTTGTCGTTTAAGTAAAAATTTGTTTTATTATCTTTCAGTTTTTCACGTCTAGGAAAGACCGTTGAAAATGGCCTAGTTTTCTTCGTAAGAGACCTGTCGTCACACACTATATACTAAACTGGAGTATACTATGCACAAATGGCACAATATCACTTACGCAATACAACGTGATTCAAAACTTTTGCGGCATTACATTCTGCAGTCGGTTCTTGGACAACGACAACGTTGCAAACAAACGGCAAGTAGTTTTAAATATTTTAACTTGGTTTTATTGGCTGAATCAGATTTACCCAGAATTTGAAGTGAAATATAGAACAGTTTATAAAAACAATCCTCATTGGAATATTTTTCAAAAGAACATTTCAAGCAAATACGTATTATATCACTACTTTTTATGAACTTCAATATCTCAATATGTGGTCAATAACAGTTTAATCATAATGCATGTAGAGGCTTCTGCTTTAATATTAAGTAAAGAACCATGTGTGCCGGAAATTTGATAACTATCCTAATGCTCTTTGAGCTCTGCACAACTTGTTTGGAATACACGAGGGGATTTTGTGGCCTCTTTTGCCTGATATGAAATCGTTTTTTAGACTAATGGTTTGGTTACTGTGCATTGAGAGCGACTGGGAGCCTCTATAGTTTACGAAAGACTCAACGGCGATACCCGTTTCCCCACGATAAGGTATAACTTGGTAACGCAACGCAACACAAATGACACAATATCTCTCAGCGTTGAGACAAAAAGGCAGGCGGTTTGTCAGCTGAGTGGTACTTACATGAACAGTTATGAACAGTCTATTATTAAAAAGAACATAACTACTCTTCTTTGGAATAGTTTGCTTATAAATATACAAACTTTTTTTCAAATGGTCCTTTTAACATCTCTTCCCCACTACAAGAAACAGAGGTGGGGCAAAACTAGTTCTAAGCGTCGGTCAAAATCGAATAAACCCGTCAAACATCAAAAACGGATGACGCGAATAGTGGAATGTGTTCGGTTGTAAACGAGTTACTAGAAAACGTTCAAGATATTAAGGAAACCAATTCAAAGATATCAACGGATAAACATGTGCAGAGTGCTGCATCCGAGCAAGCTGCGCCTAATCCTGAAGAATTATGCTCAAGGTTTAAGACAGCTACAACTCCTAAAGAACAGGTTCGACACGTTGATGTCAAGTTCACAGGAGCCAGAAGGTATACATCCAGCAAAGCCAAAAAACCCAGAACATCATCATCATGTATAGTATAGTATGTGTACCATTTTATAACCTCACCAGTTTGTGCGTCGACTCAGGGCATCAGACCTCACTTTAAATAATTTAGTCCTTTCTGAATTGGTTCCCTGTAAAAGTACCATTTTAATACTGCTGTTCACCGATACCAAAAATTTGTAAGACTGAAACAATCGCGCTAGAGGATATACAGTGTTGTCACCGCCAATGGTTGGATTCGCTTGTTAATCTTAAGGTACACTTTTTTGACAAAATTCGTCGCATCTTTCCGACAAAACTAAGATCAAACCTACATGCTCACTTTGTTATCATATAGCCAAGTTCTATCCATGGTGCAAAACTATATATAAATTTATGCATATAAGCACCAATTATAATGCACACCAGTACCATTTACTTCTACTTTTTACAAAATATTGGCCCACAGGTGACCAGCAGTTAAGTTCCTAACAGAGCATTACTAAATGCATGGCTGCCAGGGTCCTGGAAAGTCCTGGAAATTGATATCAGTCCTGGAAAGTCCTGGAATTTTATAAAAAGTCCTGGAATGTCCTGGAATTTGAAAATTATGTAATTATTTTTTATGTTCTCCTAAAAAATCTGACGTGATATTTTCCGGTAATTTTATGGACTATCAAATTCGCATCATTAGCAATGTCTGCATCATAGAGGCGGTTTTCAAAAACTGTCTCCTCCTTACCGTTTTGGTTCAAACTTACTTTCAACCGTAGCGGACATACTGCATGGGTAGATAGCTCTATTAACTTTAGTAATTAATTTTGATTTGATTTTTCATTTTGATTTTACAAACTTGGAAAACTGTTCGGCACCCTAGATTTTAATTTATGAACCGTCAATGTTATTGCTTATTGAATAAAAGTTTACAAAATCCCTCGGTGTTTTCTTTGTAGTATATGTGAATTTATATCAATATAATTTTCTCGTAAACATTTATATGTTAAATGGCTACAGCAGTCTTTTTGAAAAACTTATAACAAATTAAAAGGGAATTTTATTTGCCAATGTCATTTTTCATTTTCAATCTGTTTTCTTAAAAGTATAACGGTGTATAATTGCTATTTCGGGCACTGTCTTCGAAGTTTCATACAGACTGAAAAGGATAGCGACCTTTGTCACTGGAGTTAAGAATATTCAAGGACATCTACAGCAGAGACTTTGATGGATCTATAAAATATCTGCATATTGCATTTGTTGTATTTTTTGTTACTGTTAGGTCAACAAGGAAACACATTTGCAGAGTGCCTTTTTTTTAGTCTGAGCCAATACATGATACGTATTTCAGGGCCTAAACTCTTAACATTTTTTCTAATGTTTTGAGGAATTAGGAAGGATACGGAATTAAAAATCCCTACTTCCTATTTCTTTTTCAACGATTTGTTTTCTCTTTTTTATAACTATTTGCCTCTTTGCTGTAATGCACAAACATGTTCTAACAAATTCTGTTTTCTAATTTCAGATATAATCTTATTCAACAAAATGCCTAAAAACAAGTCGTATTTCAAAGATTCATGGCTAGTATGTGAGATATATAAGGGCTGGTTGGTTAAGGCTGGCAAAGAAAAGCCAAGATGCAAATTGTGCATGTGCACTATAGATGTTGGCAATATGGGGGAGACGGCTCTTAAGAGCCATTTGAAATGTAAAAAACACAAAACACTCAAGCAGAACTGCAAAAATCTCCCAGTACCTTGTTTTGGAACAAACCGTCTTTGTCGATCTCGCCTTCCACTCCTACAACATCGCAACAACCATCGGCTTCAAATGTATGCTCATCGAGCATTGGTAAGTTTGTATTAAAAGAAGATGTTAAGATGTTTTGGTAGTGGAAATTCGTTGGGCATTGAGAACAATTGAAAGGCACTTGCCTTTCAATGCCAATGATGGTATTAGTGAGTTTTTGCGTTTTATCTTCCAAAACCACCCTGTTATAGATCAATTTTCTTGCGGCAGAACGAAAACCTCCTGTTTGACTAATTTTGGCCTCGCGCCCTATTTCACTGAGTGCTTGATAAAAAATCCTAGGCGACAATATGTCGTTCTGTTTGATGAAACTCCAAACAAAGTCACAGAGTCCAAGCAAATGGATGTTCACGTTCGGCTCTGGGATGTTTATGGTGTCAGGACGCGATATTTAACTTCCACTTTTACGGCGCATGCGACATCCGCAGACTTGTTGAAACATTTTATGGATGCGACTGAATACCTCAACTACAAAAACATGACGCAGGTTCGTTTAAGAATTTCCTTTCCTTGCTTGCATCAATATGACATCTGCATATGGATTGAACCACTGATTAGTTATAAGCTTGTTACGCGAAAATTTGAATCGTTATTAGTTATATTTTGTTACTTGTGGGATTTACTTCAATGCCAGCTTGTATGAAGCCCGGAAGTACGTCAGTTGTATCGATGATATAATGTGATGTCACATATATTTGGACACCACAGAATTTATAATTGTAACATGAGAAATGAATGGCTCGACGTAAGCATTGCCACTCTCTCCACGGCGACTATTTTTTCCATCTCGTGACGAAATCTTACATTCAATCGCCAGCCCTGCGCAAAGTTATTCATTTGTCCTGGCCAGCTTTAAGATAGAGTTGCATTTCTTCATGATATCTAGCCCTGACAGAAAAACAGGTTATTTTGTTTAATAAATAAATACATCAATATGTATATTTACAGGTATCTATGGATGTACCCAATGTAAATCTAAAATTTCATGAGCTTTTGCTGGAGCATTTAGACAATGACAATTTGTTGTTGCTCAACATCGGAACGTGTGGGCTTCATGTTGTTCACAGGGGCCTTCAAAGACGCCATCAAGGCCACGACTTGGGATGTAGAAAGTTTGTTTTCCGCTGTATATTACTTGTTCGATAATTCTCCTGCTCTGCGCGAAGATTTCATCACCGCAAATGGGTGTAAACTGTTTCGAAAAAAGTTTTGCATTCATCGATGGTTTGAAAACATATCAGTTGCTTAGCGAATGTTACTATTACCTCATTTTAAGGTGTTTGAAAACAAAGTAGAAAACGAAAAGATTCGTGACCCTGCGGACAAATCTTTTGATACTGTCAGACAAGCACTGTCAGACAAACTGTTGTCAGCAAAGATTCATTTTTTCTTGTCAGTGCAAGGCAAGTCCACCCCTTCTTAGTCTTATACTAGGCGGATAAATGTCTGATGCCTTTCCTTGGTGGAGATATGTTTCGTATGCTGAAAAGAATTATGGTCCGCATTTATTGCCAAGACGAAGTAAATGTTACCATTGAGAATGCCGAGAAACTATCTGAAGGAAAAACGCTTCTAACTGCACACAAGGTCGACATCGGATTTGCTACTGAGCAAGAGCTTAACCTGTTGAAAGAGAAAAAGGATATTAGCCCGAAAGATGAACTGAAATTTCGTGCAGAATGCAAAAACTCAAAAAGAAATCACCATTGCGTCTTGAACTTGTTCGCAATTTAGATTGCTTTGACCCACGTGTTCTACTAGAAAATCGCATAACAACTATGTGGAAATTCGCACTATGTTTAAATCGTTACGTGACTCAAAAAAGGTGGCAAATTCCGAGTGTGACCTTGCCAAACAGCAATTTGCTGAATTCCCTCAAAGAACCAGACGATTTCCGAAACTTCAATGAATCAAAAGATCATGTTAATCTGTTTTTTTTTTCAAACAAAAACTAGCTGATAATGAAGAATACGCTGCGCTGTGGAAAGTAGTGAGGTCCGTTTTCGTTTTATCTCATGGTCGGGCCAGTGTTGTAAGGAATTTTTCTACAAATAAGAAGTTGTTGGTTGATAATTTATTGGAGAAATCGTTGATTGCCCGAAGAGTTATCGACGATGCAATATCCAGTGAGGGTGGGGTGGAAAATGTGAAGATTATACGTGGAATGATATCTTCTGCTGCCAGTTCACGAGTCAAATATCGTGAATACCTGGATAAGCAAGAAAAGGCACAGGAGAAGGCGATCCAAGCAATGAATCGAAAATCTGTTAGGGAAGAAGTTGATGAACTCAAAGAAAAACGATCTATCTTATGAAGGACGCTAAACTTTTGGAGAAATCATCGGGTCAGTTTACAGTTAAGCGATCAAAGCTAGAGAAAACAAAAAAAACGAGGATAGCCACCGCTGTTCCTCGGTTTACAAACGGAGACAAGCTGAAAGTTTGTAAGAAGAAATAGACAATCTTCTGAAAAAAACAACAGTAAATAGTAAACTGCACAAACTGTGAGAAAGACATTTCATAATGCATTTAAATTAGGTCAAGATATTAAAGTATGATAATCAGTATTGGTTTTGAGTTATATTATTGTTAATGCACGTTCGAATTATTCAGGTTAAGATGTTTCTTTGCAAATGCAATTTGTTTTGAAAATAAATAAAAATGACACAAAAATACTCCTGATGATGATAGCCTGCTTAGGGTAATTATCATTCTTGATGACATTACACAAAGCTGAAAATTCCAAAACAAGTCAGATGTATCAATGGACTGTTCATGTCTTAAGAAATATCATTAAACAATCGATTTTCATATTTAGTATCTGATTTGATGTATTGTGTAAATTGATACTGTTCTTATTTCATATAGATGTGGTGTTTGATCAGCTATATGGAGTATTCATTTAGTTTTTTTTAATATTGCTGATTGCTTCAGAGATCTATTCATAAACAGTTTTATCAAAAGCTTTATACTGAAATGGTTTGTTAAAAATGTCGGTAATAAACTGAAAGGATATGATATGGCAAGTTTTTGTTTTGAAAAAGAGAAACGTATTATTTGATTGTTCATGTCAAAGATTTTTACTTTGCTGCCGTTATTAAAGAGCTTAGTTTACTTGTCCTTAAATTTAACATGAACTAATTTGTAAGCAATATTTTTTCACTCTTACCCAAAAGGCTTGCACAAATGGCATTCTGAATGAGTATTTCATTATGTGTCAGTAAAGTACATCTCACTCTTGAAAACATTCTGTTATATGTATATATACCTAAAATGACACATAAATTTGATTTTAGTTTTACTATTAACGGTCTCGAGAAGTCCTGGAATTTTGTCTCAAAAAGTCCTGGAAAGGCCTGGAATTTTCATAGCTAAAAAGCGTGGCAGCCATGTAAATGGGCAAAAAAAAATTGGAGGGTGATGGCCTAACTGTGCGCCGTATGCAAGGGCTACCGATGCAAACAAAGCTGGACCATAATTTTACAATGACAAAGGCACAGCTTAAAGGCACAGTGCGTTAATTCTTAAGATTCCCCAAACAAACAGGGAAGAGAGGCAAGGTTGAATACAACAGCTCTTTTATTCAGGCTGGTTGCTAGTACGAGCATACGGATGAGTAAAAATCTTAACAAGTTTTGTTGCTCGTGTCATATAAGGCACAGTGCACAAAGCAACAAAGCGTTGAAATAACCAATGAAATGTTCCAAAACCAAAGGTGCTGGCACACTAATTAAAAATCATGTTGTTTAAGTACTTCTTGAAACTTTTGATGACTTTGGAGACACAAAAAGGCGTCCAAAATAAGCTCAATTTCTGCCAGTTTTGTCCACTTTTACACACCAAGAGAAAGTATTTCTTCCGGACAGATTAAACCAGACCTTTTCCCGTGTTTTTTCCACCTTGGAAGAAACCTGCCAATCCTGATCCTTAAGGGGTCGCAGTTCCACGGAATCGAGAGGGAACCTAGGTAGACGTTTTTCATCACTTCTTATTTAACACTTTTAAAAGGTTATTTTGGGCACTTAAGCAACGTAACAGGTCAATGGGAGTAAATATAATTATAACTCCCTCTAAATAGTCTCTGAAGGTGCATCGACGGGTACGACCCTACTACAAATTAGAATACGAAAGGGTTTTGTTGACTTTTGGGAGATATGAAAGGCACTTAAGATTTTTAAAGGATTTAACTAGTCTCCGTTTATGGCGACTGGAGACCTCATAGTTTGTCATTCAACGATGATATCCGCATCTTTGAGATTCGACACTAAGTAATGCATTGTTATGCACAAAAGGTACAATATCGCTCACGCAATACAACGTGATTTACAACATCTGCGGCATTCTCCAGTAATTTATGTGCAACAACGCTGCTGACAAAAACGGTAGGCAGTTTATCAGCTCAAATTTTAGAGTGTAACATACAACATTTTATAACAATCCAGAACATCCTATTATGAAAAATTATTCTGTAATTTACTATGCCAGTTTGTTTGTTTGTTTGGTGTTTAACGTCCCGTTCACCAACTAGGATGGGTATATTAGGACGCACTTGCTAAAGAAACAAGTGGAAGAAAAAGAAGGAAGAATGAAGAAATTTTAAAAGAAGAGTTAGAAAAAAAGAAGAAATTCCGATTAGCCGCCCCTTACGCCATGCACGGAACAGAACGCAGTGGGGGTATTCGTAAGATTCCTCCCACCGCATAGGGGGAGATATTAAGAGTATCAAGGTAACGAGAAAAAAATGCGAACGCTATCACTGACCTTGTCTACCTTTTTATACTTTACCACAAAGAAATCCTGATATAGGTTGGTATTTTTAATTATTATTTTACTCCGCTGTGTTTATTCAAACAGCTGCTGCTGAAAATTAAATGTGCGAAGGTGAT
This sequence comes from Protula sp. h YS-2021, assembly GCA_949752745.1. Lineage (NCBI taxonomy): Eukaryota > Metazoa > Annelida > Polychaeta > Sabellida > Serpulidae > Protula > Protula sp. h YS-2021. The sequence goes on from OX457025.1 coordinate 23,447,954, forward strand.
TTTTTTCTTTTTTCTCTGAGAAATCGACAGTCTCCTAAAATGTTTAACTGTATACACCTATTTCTAACACCTGGCGCATTCGGCAGCAAGTTCACTTTTTAAGATGGTCTTCATGATTCACATCTGTTCAATTTTAGCCGTCTAGCTGTTGGCATCAAATTATTAGATAAGCACCTCGAAGACGCGAAGTACCACTTTAAATTACAGCCCCCCACCCCCCCCCCCCTACACCGACATCTTAACAGATACGTTACTTTGTTTAACGAGTTACATTGTCTCATCACTAGTCAATGATTGATAGATGATAAACACCGTATTCTATTCAGGAATAGCTTACCAAAAAATATCTGGTTTCTTATTTACTTCAGATTTCTTATTTTAATAATACGGGTGTTGATATCCAAATTAAAAGCTTCTGTAGTAAATAGTAAATCTAAATGCTTCCCAAAAATAAACAGAAACTAGAGCAGCTAGCGCACACGAGTAACAAACGTTACCTCGAAAAAAAGGGCACTGACCGAGTACCTCACCTGTTCATCGATGATTTGTGGCATTTATGTTGGCTCAAAAGTACGGCATGAGTGCAAAGTAGGACACAGCAATAAACATAAATCACCCTGGAATGGCCTCATAGTTTGTCATTCAACGATGATATGCGCATCTTTGAGATTCTATATGGCACTAAGTATTGCATTGTTATGCACAAAAGGTACAACATCACTCACGCAATACAACGTGATTTACAACATCTGCGGCATTCTCCAGTAATTTATGTGCAACAACGCTGCTGACAAAAACGGTAGGCAGTTTATCAGCTCAAATTTTAGAGTGTGATATACAGCATTTTATAACATCAATCCTGAACATCCTATTATGAAAAAGATTATTATCTAATTATGCCTAACCTCATTGAAACATATAAAGAGTTTGTTTGTTTGTTTGGTGTTTAACGTCCTGTTCACCATCTAGGATGGGTATATTAGGACGCACTTGCTAAAGAAACAAGTAGGGGGAAGATTCCTCCCCCCCCCCCCCCCCACCCACAGGGGGACACATTAAGAGTATCAAAGTAGCAAGAATAAAATGCGAACGCTATCACTGACCTTGTCTATCTTTTTATATTTTACCACAAAGAAATCCTGATATAGGTTAGTATTTTTTAATTATTATTTTACTCCGCTGTGTTTATTCAAACAGCTGCTGCTGAAAATTAAATATGTGGAGGTGATTTTTTTCTTTTTTCTTTTTTTCTGGAAAATCGGCAGTCTCCTAAAATGTTTCACTGTATAACGTTGCTAACACCTGGCGCATTCGGCAGCAAGTTCACTTTTTAAGGTGATCTTAATGACTCACATCTGTTCAGTTTTAGCCGTCTAGCTGTTGGCATCAAATTATTAGATAACCTCCCCGAAGACGCGAAGTAGCACTTTAAATTAAAGCCCCCCACAACGACATCATAACAGATACCTTACTTTGTTTAACGACACGACCAACCCAATACGGGTTACATTGTGTCATCACTGGTCAATGATTGATAGATGATAAACACCGTATTCTATCCGGAATAGACTACCAAAAAATATCTGGTTTCTTATTTACTTCAGATTTCTTATTTTAATAATACGGTGTTGATATCCAAATTAAAAGTTTCTGTAGTAAATCTGAATGCATCCTAAAATAAACAGAAACTAGAGCAGCTAGCGCACACGAGTAACAAACGTTACCTCGAAAAAAGGGCACTGACCGAGTACCTCACCTGCTCATCAATGATTTGTGGCATTTATGTTGGCTCAAAAGTACGGTATGGCCTGCAAATTAGGACACAGCAATAAACTTAAATCACCCTGGAATGGCCTCATAGTTTGTCATTCAACGATGATATCACCATCTTTGAGATTCTATATGACACTAAGTAATGCATTGTCATGCACAACAGGTACAATATCGCTCACGCAATACAACGTGATTTACAACATCTGCGGCATTCTGCAGTAAGCTATGTGCAACAACGCTGCTGATAAAAACGGTAGGCAGTTTATCAGTTGAGTTTGTCATTCAACGATGATATCACCATCTTTGAGATTCTATATGACACTAAGTAATGCATTGTCATGCACAACAGGTACAATATCGCTCACGCAATACAACGTGATTTACAACATCTGCGGCATTCTGCAGTAAGTTATGTGCAACAACGCTGCTGATAAAAACGGTAGACAGTTTATCAGCTCAAATTTTAGAGTGTAATATACAACATTTTATAACACCCATCCTGAACATCCTATCATGAAAAATATTATTCTCTAATTATGCCTAACCTCACTGAAACATATAAAGAGTTTATTTATTCGTTTGTTTGGTGTTTAACGTCCCGTTCACCAACCAGGATGCGTATATTAGGACGAACTTGCACTTGCACGGAACAGAACGTAGTGGGGGTATTCTTAAGATTCCCCCCCCCCCCCCCCCATCCCACAGGGGGACATATTAAGAATATCAAAGTAGCAAGAAAAAAATGCGAACGCTATCACTGACCTTGTCTATCTTTTTATAATTTCGGCAAATACTGGTATAGGTTGGTATTTCATTTTCTTTTTTTCCTTTTTTCTGGAAAATCGACAGTCTCCTAAAATGTTTTACTGTATAACGTTGCTAACACCTGGCGCATTCGGCAGCAAGTTCACGTTTTAAGGTGATTTTAATGACTCACAACTGTTCAGTTTTAGCCGTCTAGCTGTTGGCATCAAATTATTAGAAAGTTCCTCAAAGACGTGAAGTACCACTTTAATTAAAGCCCCCACACCAACATCTTAACAGATACGTTACTTTGTTTAACGACACGACCAACCCAATACGGGTTACATTTTGTCATCACTGGTCAATGATTGATAGACGAGAAACACCGTATTCCATTCCGGAATAAATTACCAAAAAATATCTGGTTTCTTATTTACTTCAGATTTCTTATTTAAATAATACGATGTTGATATCCAAATTAAAAGTTTCTGTAGTAAATAGTAAATCTGAATGCATCCTAAAATAAACAGAAACTAGAGCAGCTAGCACACACGAGTAACAAACGTTACCTCGAAAAAAGGGCACTGGGCGAGTACCTCACCTGTTCATCGATGATTTGTCGCATTTATGTTGGCTCAAAAGTACGGCATGGCTGCAAAGTAGGACAAAGCAATAAACATAAATCGCCCCGGAATTGCCTCATAGTTCGCCATTCAACTATAATATCACCATCTTTGGGATTCTATATGACGCTAAGTAATGTATTGTCATGCACAACAGGTACAATATCGCTCACGCAATACAACGTGATTTACAACATCTGCCGCATTCTGCAGTAAGTTATGTGCGACAATGCTGCCGACAAAAACGGTAGGCAGTTTATCAGCTCAAATTTTAGAGTGTAATATACAACATTTTATAACAACAATCCTGAACATCCTATTATGAAAAAGATTATTCTCTAATTAATTATGCCCAACCTCACTGAAACATATAAAGAGTTTATTTGTTTGTTTGTTTGGTGTTTAACGTCCCATTCACCAACTAGGATAGGTATATTAGGACGCACTTGCTAAAGAAACAAGTGGGAGAAAAAGAAGGAAGAATGAAAACATTGTAAAAGAAGAGTTATAAAAAAAAGAAATTCCGATTAGCCGCCTCTTACGCCATGCACGGAACAGAACGCGGTAGGTGTATTCTTAAGATTCCTCCCACCACACAGGGGGAGATATTAAGAGCATCAAAGTAGCAAGAAAAAAATGCGAACGCTATCACTGACCTTGTCTACCTTTTAATATTTTACGACCAAAAATAATCCTGATATATGTTGGTATTAAGTTATTTTACTCCGCTGTGTTTATTCAAACAGCTGCTGCTCAAAATTAAATGCGCGGGTATTTTTTCTTCTTTTTTTCTGGAAAATCGACAGTCTCCTAAAATGTTTCACTGTATAACGTTGCTAACACCTGGCTAACACCTGGCGCATTCGGCAGCAAGTTAACTTTTTAAGATGATCTTAATGACTCACATCTGTTCAGTTTTAGCCGTGTAGCTGTTGGCATCAAATTATTAGATAACCTCCTCAAAGATGCGAAGTATCACTTTAAATTAAAGCCCCCCCCCCCCCCCCGACACCGACATCTTAACAGATACGTTACTTTGTTTAACAACACGACCAACCAAATACGGGTTACATTGTGTCATCACTGGTCAATGATTGATAGATGATAAACACCGTATTCTATCCGGAATAGACTACCAAAAAATATCTGGTTTCTTATTTACTTCAGATTTATTTTAATAATACGGTGTTGATATCCAAATTAAAAGTTTCTGTAGTAAATCTGAATGCATCCTAAAAATAAACAGAAACTAGAGCAGCTAGCACACACGAGTAACAAACGTTACCTCGAAAAAAGGGCACTGAGCGAGTAACTCACCTGTTCATCAATGATTTGTGGCATTTATGTTGGCTCAAAAGCCTGCAAATTAGGACACAGCAATAAACTTAAATCACCCTGGAAGGGCCGATAGTTTGTCATTCAACGATAATATCCGCATCTTTGAGATTCTATATGACACTAAGTAATGCATTGTTATACACAAAAGGTACAATATCACTCACGCAATACAACGTGATTTACAACATCTGCGGCATTCTCTAGTAATTTATGTGCAACAACGCTGCTGACAAAAACGGTAGGTAGTTTATCAGCTCGAACTTTAGAGTTCAATATACAACATTTTATAACAACAATCCTGAACATCCTATTATGAAAAATTATTCTCTAATTAATTATACCACTTTGTTTGATTGTTTGTTTGGTGTTTAACGTCCCAATCACCAACTAGGATGGGCATATTAGGACGCACTTGCTAAAGAAACAAGTGGGAGAAAAAGAAGGAAGAATGAAAACATTGTAAAAGAAGAGTTATAAAAAAACCCTTTACCCTTCTGCACACTTCTTGTGTTTCATGTCTGCTTTTTCTTCCAAATGTTTACTACATCATAGATGCGAGTGAATTTATAGGCATTTGTTAAAATAATGACAAGAAAACAATATTAACAGTTAAAATCCAAGTTAGTTAAAACCCTGCATATTCTAAAATCGTAAAATAAACAGAAATACTGATGCAGGTTGATTTCCTTTATAAATTGTATAATTTCACTGGGTTCTACTTAATGAAAGAGCTGCCTCGACGCAGTCGGGTGCCGGCAAGCCTCTTTAAAGATTTTTATGACTTACATATGTTTGTACTATTCTTGCTCTGTGTATACACCATATCATCCCGGGCATTACTTAAGGAAGGCAGTTTATGCCCAACAACAGGTTTGATTTCAAACAGCTTGTGATTCCTTTGTCTGGCCCAATGTCGTTGCCAAAGATCCTTTGTATATCTAGGGATATGGTATCTGAAGTCTGAGTATGGGATAAGGAGTAAGTTAGATGATTTGTTTAACGACACGGCCGACCCTTAGCGGGTCACATTGTGTCAACAACCGTTATTAGGAGTAAGACAGATACTAAAATCGTGTAAAATCTTGATATATCTTGGTCTTAAAGTAATGATACAGGTTTATATCTGTTAAAACCGAGATGATTTTACTTGGGTTAGTTTTGTCGAAAAGCTGCGTCATACAGTCAGCTGTGAAAAGTCTTGAGCCCATCTCGTCGAAATCCACAGTTTATCAGACTATGTTTTACAGTAAAACGTTCTTGACACCCAAGGCACTCGGGCGGTGGTTCTTCTCTAAGAAGGTGCTTGTGGGTGATATATGTATTCGCTGTTCTGGCTCTGTGGTAAACCATTTCATCTCGCACACTGTTTAGTGGCGGGGGCTTTTGTCCGACTGAGAGGTTAGTTTGATACAGGTTGCTGTTTCTTTGTTCCATCTTTCTTGCCAGTCTTTTTGTATATCTTGTGATGTGGCATTTAAAATCGGAGGTTGATATGAGCACATCAGTGCAATTATCATTTAGAGCCTCTTTTGCAGCTTTGTCGGCTATCTCGTTTCCTCGGATTCCCACGTGGCTCAGAACCCAACAACTAAGTCTTTGTCAGCTTTGGCGGCACCGTCATGTCTTTCCAGAAGGTCAAGGATAAGGCGGTTTGATATTTCTAGGTTTTCAATTGATTGCAGGCCAGACATCGAGTCCATGCATAACATATTTTTTCATCGGCTGATCTTCACCATTTGGATGGCGAAATGAAGAGGATCCATGTGGAAGTGTTGTTTTCAAGTTGTTGTTTTCAGTTTCAACGGAGGCAGCCAATTTATCGTCGAGCTTTGAGTCGCATGTGTAGACGAAATGATAGTCTTTAGATTTTTCCTTGAGTTCTCCAAATTTGATCGAAATAGAAAGGGGCTAGTTGTTTCCTTTGCATAGACCGAAAGGTTCTTTAATACCACAGGATTGGTGAGTTTTCACTGTTGTACTTTTGGTACCCTGTATTTTGCAACTGACTCTGGTAATGTCAGCATTATCGAGGTGAGGCAGAACCCTAAGAAAATCGGGACAAGGAAATCGGAAAAGTTCTCGTTTAGTGTTTAGCTGTTTTCACTTAAACAACTGCGCCACAGGCGCGTAACGAACTGGGTAGGTTTCAGCTTCAACTGCAGTTTAAATAGGTAAATCTTCGAATGGTCGTTGACAATTGTCTGCTCTGATACCGAATGTTTATGAAGAAAGCTTAGCCGTAAACATTTGCAAAATTACATCGCTCATTTGCTTGGTAGCTTGGTATACCAAGATTTTCGCTTGGTATTGCAACAGACACCAAAATTTAACTTCAGCCATTTCTCATCTAACTTCCGATCCCTCTCTCCCCAGTTAGTTAGTTGGTTAGATAACCTGTTTAACGACACGGCCTACCCTTAGCGGGTCATTTTGTGTCAGCAACAGTTATTAGTAAGATAGATTTAAAATCTGGTAGATTTTAGTTATATGATTTATTTAACGACACGACCGACCCATAGCAGGTTACATTGTATTAATACAGATCATTCACTCTCTAGAAAACAATATTATCACAGTTAAAATCCAATTCAGTTAAAACCGTGTATATTATAAAATTATAAGCACTGCCTTTAGAAATACTGATAAAGGTTAACTTCTTTAAACAACTGTATAATTATACTCGGTTCTACTTCATCGAACAGCTGTGTCAAAGAGTAGCTTTGAAATGACGCTAGTGGAAATCAATATAGTTTATTAAAATGTTTCAGTATGTATCGTTCCTATCACAATTGTTCAGGTTTTCTATCACTGCTTATCGACGGCACTATTTCTATTAATGGTTACCTTGTTTGGTTTAGATCACGGAGGTTTAGGAGACGTCTTGATCTGTTTCACTGTTCACATCCATTAATGGGGGATCACGATTGTCGTTTGATTCCTCTTGGAATGTTTGTCCGTTAGAATAAATGCAAAAAGGCATGGGATTACGAAAAGAATAAAATGACGTTTGAAATGAACCTTTAAAACTGCGGTTTAAAAATGTTTTTTGTGCGGGATTTCGCTACCTTCCTTTTCCTGCTATGTGCCGTTGTGTGTGCTGACAAGACAAGTTTTGTTTGTTTGCTTTTTTGGTGTTTAACGTTCCGTTCACCAACTAGGATGGGTTATTTAGGACGAACTTGGTAAAAACATAAATGGGAAAAAAGAAGGAAGAATGACGAAATAGTAAAAGAAGAGTTAGAAAGTAAGAAAATCCCGTTAGGCGCCTCTATCGCCCTTAACCCAGTGGATGTCTTCTTAAGATTCCCCCCCCCCCCCCCACCCATCCCACACGGGGAGACAGACAGGTTAACTCCAGGTTAACACTATTTTCCATAAACTGAGGTACAAACGGACAAATATACTGAGTAGTTTTATTATATAAAGTGGAAAATGATGACGAAATACGAGAAATCTTTGGCAGCCTTGCTTCTTGGACACTCCTTTGTCCATAAATAGCTCATATCCATTAAGCGCTGGCATGCACGCATTGGTGGTACAATCAAGGCTGTATCTGTGCACTCATTCCCACGTATTTAACTAGAACATGCGTTTTTTTTTTCGTGTTTTGATGCAAAAATGGCTTTAAGTTTTTGTTTTAAAACTGTAAAAGAACTGCACAATCATCTGAGAGAGAGAGGGGGTTTCAGTCGCCAATTTTCAAAAGGAATTCACATAGAATTATGTGAAGGTGCATATGAAATCAGGTTACAAATCGACCCGGATGGATTAATTGATAGAGACGTTATCCGATCTAAATTTGAAACACACGAAAAAATTAAATCCTGAATTAGTAAAGAGCACAAACGATATTTCCATTCTGCCTCCTTTGATGATATTTGATTTATACAATTATCTGAAAACGAACTAAGATTTTGAACAGGCAACTTTACGAAACTATCACAAAATGGAAGGATATCAGATGTTCAAGGGCAGATTTGTCAGGGAGGTTGTAGCTGGCGCTTTTACAGAACATAGGCAGTGGCGTAGCTACCGTTTACGCACTTACGCACGTGCGTAACAGTTTTTGTGAGAAAACCCGTTTTATTCCCAATAAAATTTTCTATCTATGAAACAATTGCTACATTTTCAACTCACATTTTGTTTTCGCACAAAACGCTCATATTGTGTCTTTCCATCACACAGCAGAATTTCTATTTTTAGCTTTTGGGAAATTTTGCAAGACTGAAGTAAGCTGACACAGTATGAACTTTGATACTTTGTGGACTATTGATCTCTACTTTAGAGGTGACGTCAGTAAGACCATGGATACTCTGTAGTATACAGTATCTGTGTCGTCAGTTTGAAAACAAAGCAAGAGCAAAATGGCCAAACAATTGAGTTTAAATAAATTTTTTACAAAGAAAAATAGTGGAAGCAGTAATGATGCATTTGCACATAAAACAATACAAACTGACATCTCAGAGCTGCAAATGTGTTTGAAGTGTGAAAAAGCTAATTCGGGGAAACAATGTTATGAGAAGATTTTACCGAATCTTGGCGAGAGTACATCACACTTTAACCCGGATTTACCGACCTATGTGGATGCAGCGGAAATTGATATTGCAAAAGCAGCAGATAATGTTAAATATCAACTCATAATCGGAAAATGGGACTCAGCTAGGAGATACAATTTTCCACCCAGGTTTGTCAATTTTTAGCTACCACAAAAGCCAGATATTTTCCCAGCAGGCAAAACGAATTCGTCGGAGATTTGACCTAAACCCGACGTTGGATTTGGGTTTGACCAAAAATTACGTCTTTTGCCTGCCCGATTATTGCGTATAAATTTTAAATATTTTTTTACTAATAGACACAAGTATAAAAAAACACAACAAACAGACTAACGTATATTCAGCATAAATTACGACCATTTATAAGCATAATCAAGTTCAAGTAAAAAGAATTTATTGATAAATTCGCCTTTTTTAAAATTTGAAGTTGGAAAAGTTAGTTGGAATGACGACATTCAATACTTGTAAAATTGTCAAAAAATGATAAATCTGCCAAAACACTAATGTGTGGTGTGTTTGATTTGCTTCCAGACTTCTACATGGTAAAAACAGGAAGTTCAATCCACAACTATTAACCGATTTTTCGTGGTTGCGCTACAGCATTAAGAGTAACGTTGTATATTGTGGCTACTGCGCTGTATTTGGTTATAAATTTGAAGTAAAGGACTGGTCAAACATCACACGGCAGTGTAATCTTCACAATGATTCGACAAACCACAAAACCGCGTTGACACGAACCGATGAATTTGTACAGATAATGAAGCTCCAAAAGCCAAACATTCTTCAGCACATTGATTGTGCTGAAGCAAAATTATTCAAGCGCAATTTTTACATTTTGAAACAAGTTGCAGCGGTTCTAATTTTTTGTGGCAGGCAAAATATAGCCATCAGGTCCCATGATGACACCCAGAGCAATTTCATATCATTATTGTATTTGAAGGCAGAAAATGATGAAATACTTAAAGAACATTTAACCCATTCTAAATCGAATGCAAAGTACACTTCACCAGAAATTCAAAATGAAATTCTTACCATCATTGGTAAAGAAATTCAAAACAAAATCATTCATGAATGCAATAGCGCCGGATATTTTGGATTTATAGCCGATGAAGCTTCGGACAGTGCTAATTATGAACAGGTTTCTCTATGCCTTCGCTACGTAGGTAAGGGCGAGATTCTTGGCCAAGAACGTTATGTAATTAAAGAAGAATTTGTCACATTTGTTAAAGCAGACAATACAACTGGTGAGGCCTTAGCGCAGCTATTTATAGATACCCTTCAAGAACTAAATGTTCATATTCAACAAATGAGAGGTCAAGGATATGATGGTGCCTCAAACATGAGAGGACACAAAAAGGGGGTGCAGGCTCGAATCCGAGAAATTATACCCGACGCCCAATACACACACTGCAACGCGCATGTTCTTAACCTTTGTATAGTTCACAGTTGCTCACAACCCCTGATTCGTAACCTTCTCGATACCATTCAACAAATAAGTTTTGCATTTTCGTATTCTGCAAAGAAACAAAATCTTCTTGAAGAGAATTTAAAGGAAAATCCTGATCGCCACGATATGGAAAATAAACGCAAACTTAAAGAATTGTGCGAGACGCGTTGGGCGGCGAGAGCGGATGCATTGTCAACTTTCAAAGCAGCTTTTACTGTTGTCGCAGATGTTTTACAGCAATTGACGGATGGTGGAGATGCCAAGTGCAGAACCCACCTTGCCTCTATTTTAAAGTTTGACTTTATTGTCGGCCTTTTCGTAGTAGAACACGTGCTACAACTTACCTTAGCTTTGTCAAAATTGCTCCAAGCCAAGAATCTTGATTTGATTCAGGCAGCAAAAGAAGCCGAAAACGCCAAGCTGTCTCTTCAAGCCGAAAGAAATGATGAGGCAGTTTTTGAAACATTGTACGGAGAAGCGGCACAGCTAGCAGCAACATTTGACATCCAGCCCAGCAAGCCCAGGACAGCAGGACGCCAAACTCAGCGCGCCAATATTGAAGCAGAGGGACCGTTGCAGTATTGGCGAAGAGCTATGTATCTTCCTTTTGTTGATCATTTAATAGCAGAAATTTCTGACGGATTGGTGCAGGCAAGACCACGATTCTGTGCACAGTACTTAATTCCGCGAATGTTGCCAAACTTAAATGTAGACCTAAAGGACCAAATTTTCAACGAATACTCCACTGATCTCAATGTTACAGCGGAACAGTTTATGCGGGAGCTATCTATGTGGGAGCGAAAGTGGAATGTAACCCCGATAGTGAATCGTCCGCCTACTTTGCTAGAAGCTCTCGACACTGTTATTCCGGAAGTGTTCCCAAGCATATACAACATATTTCTCATACTGTTATCAATGCCTGTATCAACCGCGACGGCGGAAAGAAGTTTTAGTTCAATGCGGCGCATAAAAACGTATCTACGTTCTACAATGGGCGAAGAGAGGTTTGCAGCACTTGCTTTGCTGCACATTCACAGAGAGACTGAGATCGATCTGGATCTAGTGGTTCATACATTTGCCAGACAGAAAAACAGACGATTACACTTAATATAGACTAGTGAAGTTCTAGATCTCTATGATACATGCGAGTATTTTATCCGTTTGTGTCAAGTTTTAAAATTGACCTTTTTTGGGCACGAGGGGGGGGGGGAGGTGGAGTAAAATAGGGGGCAGGGAGAGGTCTGAAAAGTGCTAAGTGCGTAACAAAAAAAAAATCCTGGCTACGCGCCTGATAGGGAATACTTTTTTGTTACTGCCAAAGTGAAGCCGCGAACCAATGAAAAAGACCCCATCACTAAGCTTCCCTACCACAAGACTTGGATTATTTTCACAAAAGCAAATACGGAGGGGTCTATTTTTCTGCTCTATGCACTTGCAAAGGTGGGATGGATGGGTTCACGGCATGTGGTAGCAGTAATCTTTGAACTTGCAGATTTTTGAAACGACGGTCAAAGACAGAGTGTGACATCTGGTAAATGCCAGTGGGTCTGTAGGGGTGGGGCCGAACCAGCTTCAGTGCATATTGAGAATATATCAGTTGACCTTATCGGAGACCCCATTCAACAACATCCTACAGAGGGCGCATATAACCCCATACCCGAGGACGTACCTTTACCGTCTCTTTCATATTAATGGCATGTATAAATGACAATATCCCTGAGGCATGCGTGCTAGATGCCTATCGGATTAGACCTACACGTTATGAAATGCATACAGACATCTGCAAGTTTTGTACGCCTTTCGAAAAAATATTACAGTACTTAGAGGAAAGGGGACATTACTGTGCATGTGATCCGTGCTTTGCCGAAGTAAACGAGGTATCATCGTACTCCTCGAAAGACATTTCTGATACTGAGATTGCAACAAGAAAGGAGAACCAAAATCCTCTTTGGCATCAAATGAGGTATGCCATACTGACCGCCTCAAAAATCAAACATATTTTACACTCCAAGGATATGAGCAGAACCACCATAACGCTGTTATAGGGTTAATTGCTTCATGAAGAAAACTTACCAAAAGCAGTCCAGTTTGGAAGAAATTCTAACCAGTAGCTCGGGAAATTTTTCAGCGTGGTCACAAATTTCAGCACAAAAAATGTTCCTTGCAAGAAACGGGCATCTACATAAGCCAGTCATCCCTATATAGGTGCCAGTCCAGACGGAGTACTACACTGTGTGGTTTGTGGAACGTTCCTTCTCGAAATAAACTCGTTATTCTAACACAGAAATTTCGATCCAAGAAATGCTCTGCTTTTCTTTAGTATTTGTCAAATACAAGATGAAACTAGTGATTCCGAAATGACATTGTTGACAACACATAAATATTACTACCAGGTCCCAGCGCAAATGTTTGTCAAAGGAATACACAAATGCACCCTCGTTGCATATATGGGTAAAGGAACAGAAATTCTTAGTTCACCTTAATAGTGAATTCTGGAATTCATGCTTTAAAACCCTTGAAGTGTTTTACAAAGAGCATCTCATGCCGAATTTAAAGGAAACTGAACAACAAGGACGAAATGTGAATTCTCAGCTATTCACATGTTTCCTAGCAGTTCACGTGAAACGTATTTTGCTAGTGTTCGTATATATTTTGGCATTACACAATATATTTATCCAAAACGCAGTAAATACGCACCGTGAACAAGGCCTTTTGCCATTTGATTTGCGAGTGTGTGCGGAGGTGGAGGGAGGGGGTGGGGGAAGGGAGAAGTAAGGAAGAGGGCCCCCTCCCACTTTTCCGAAACAACAGATTTTTCACCCCAACTGGTTGTCAGAGTCCAACATATACTTATGCAAGCTTCGGTTGTAGATTACAGTGCTGCTGCAATGGTCGTCAGCTGATTTAGTTGAAATCGTAACTTTAAAGGAATAACCCCACAAAATCCTGAAGCATTTTAGTCCAGCAATGGCTCGTTCAACATGGGTACGAACGGCTGCGATTTTACGTGGCCTTCCTAATGCCTTCGTACTCAGTCGTTTCCCATGGCTGAAGGTAGGAATGTTTAAGCTGGCCTTTTTTTCTTTTTTTTTTTTTTGTTGAGAACAAGAAGATGTCTAATATTTAATCCACGGTTAGCCCTAATGTCGTCACCCTCCTCCAGTAAGTCGACGAAATTGCTCTTTTCGACAGTGTTGATATCCGACATTCCTCCAGTGTACACTTTTGACAAGAATGTGATAGCGCCACTAGGCATGAGTCCAACCAAAATTTTAGCAGTGTTTGCATGTTTGTAGGTAGACCATGTAGATCTTTGAGCTGTAGGCCTAAATAGCATTTCGATTTTGAACACGATGCAATCAATAATGACTCGTGTACGTGGATATTTCTTGAAGCTCTCTGGAAGATTACTGGAAACTACAAATTTGCTGGGCCAGGTAATAGTTTGTGACAGGCATTTGACCAACAAATTTGTCCAAGCAATAAAAATGCTCGAGACACGACTTTGAGTTATTCCGAAAAGGTAGGCTATATGTCTTGTGTCATATCCCCGTCTAATTCTTACGAGTGTCTAAATAAATTCCTCGAACAAAGTTGTTCGTGTTCTTTTCCTACCCCTCCCACGTTCTAATTTATTCTTTCCACAATTTCACAAGTTTGGTGCACGGACACACACATGAAAAAAGGAATCTAAGTCCCTTCAAATTAGGAACTCTCGTATACAAAAAAAAAGCACTCGTCATTGCGCAAAACTTCTCTCGCGAAATTCGCTCACCGTAATTTCAAAGATGTTTTTTTATTCAAGGAAAAAGATTGACTGCAATTTGCATATTCCGCCATTGGCTTCGTCATATGAAAATGTCTTATATTTTTTCTGAAATTTCATGTTTTTCGCTGACAGGAAAACTTAAAGACAGGGAACTTTGAGACAGGGAAAGCAAAGTCTCGGCGGCTCACATTTTACTCAGTTTTGGTGCTTTTGTCGGTTCAAATCGACGTTTAAGTCTTGTCTCCCAGTGTCCAAAGACATGCCAGAAAGTTCCGTTGACTTGTGGTCAGCCTTGATTGGGTTGGAATGTTCTTCAGCTGGGCCAATCCGCCAATGAAAAGTTGCGAACATACATATCTTTGTTTCGTAATAGATTCTATATTGAACTGGGAGTGAGGTCTGTTGCAAGCTCTTACCCATTGCAAGCATTTTTCCTTCTGAGTTTTTGGTTTTGGAAAGGGAATAAAGTATACATTTTCCATGTCTTCCCGGAAGTTTTTTCCATGACCATATGTGGTCATCGGGAACGTGGGGGGTTGAATCGTGTGTTTTCGGTCAGGTTTATGAGGCTGTTTATTGAAAGTTTGGTCAGTATTGTATTGTATTGTTCTTTAGATCCCTTTCAACTGCTATGGTCATGTCCGGATCCCCTTGCCACATTATACTGAAATGGGGCATTCCAGCCCTCCTTCTAACCCTTACATGTGGAGTGCCTCACAGGGTAGCAAGGAGGAGTCCCAATTTTAAAGTCTTAGGTATGACCCGACCAGGGTTTGAACCCACGATCTTCCAGTCTCGAGGCGGACACTCAAACCACTAGGCCACCGAGGCTGGATCAGTTTGGTCAGAGATAGGACATTTTTCCTGAGTTGCGAATCTATGATGCTTGTGTTTACACGAACTGCTGAACTTCAAGGCTTACATTAGCATGCTTAGACAGCTTTTTGCTGTATTTGTGTTTGTTACTTGGCCTTCGATGGAGGTAGTTCGGTCATCTCCAGACTGTTGTAACCATGGTTATGATTGTCAAACTGGTGATGATATATGACAATATAAACATTTTCTACATGGTTTGACGATGAATTTACCCTAATTTACGTGCCATCTTTTAGTGTATTTGTGTAAACATTCTGGAAAGCACGTGTGTTACCCATTTATTCTAAGACCACCTCTATAGTGACATATGTCGGGATGGGTTGATGTTCCCTTATATAGGCGTGATCCTTGGACTAAGATGCCGGAAAAAGAATCGTGTCTTCCCATAATCCTCCAGAATGTAAAAAATTAATACGCGTTTTTAATTATTTAAGAGTACAGTTTATAATTATTTAAGAGTACGAAAACATTTAAGCGTGTTATTCTTGCGCCCAGACCCGTTTTACACTCAGTGAAATGTCAAATCATTCCGCCTGATAGTGGAATGTCACCTCTTTTTTACAATTTCCCATTTCGTCAATTTTTAGTCGATTTCAAAATTAATAAGCCGTTGTACATTTACATGATATATTTGTTCAGTCAGTGAATTATCAAATCAGCCACTTGATAGTTGAAGAGATATGGCGTCGACAAAAATACCGCGTTTTCGCTAAGTTCCATCCAGGAATGTCACATTTTTGACAATTTCCCATTTCGTCATTTTTTCGTCAATTTCAAAATTAATATGTCATTACACATCTATATGATATATATGTTCTCTCAGTGAAATATCAAATCAGTCCGCCTAATAGTTGAAGAGTCGACAAAATATGGCGTCGACAAAATAATGCATCAAAAAGTGACAAACGGGCAGACGAACAACACCCAAACTAGAAGCTCCCCTCCGGCGGCCCAACCTAAAAAATAATCGGACAGTCCATTAAAGCTTTCCTGATGCACAGAATGGGAAAGTCAAATGGCACTGTGTCCTTCCGCAAGGGCAAACAACGGGCTAAGAAACGTAATGTGTCCACCCGTCTTTGCACCACGTCGTAAGAGCCAGACCCGTAACCGGGATAAAGCCAATAGCGGGACCACATAATCGCCAGTGTCTTCAGCCCACTGCAGCGATAAAACATCCTCATTTGTCACCAGGGATGAACTGCAGCCGCAAATTGAGAAGGGGATAGCAAAGCAACTTGAACAATTTTTTGCTCAAAAAGAGTCAATATCTGGGAACAAGGACCTCGCAAGCCCCGCCGAACCTCAGGTTCAGCCTGAGCTGTTCGTGCGCTATGATGAGGATGATGCCGCTTCCCCAGACCTACTGTCCCTGCTTACTACAGGCAACACCCCGGATTCCGATGCTCCTCCCATTGATTCCTCATTGGATCTCCCTATTGTATTCAATATCAGTGAAAAAATGAAAGTGAAAATAAAGATGAACGAATATGTCGATATCGCAAACCTAACCAAAAGTGACCAACCCTCGAACCAGAACTACACTGTTTTTGCCGATGAATGAGTTATTCGTGTACAACCAAACCCCACAAAGCACCACTTAACTATCGAATAGTGAAAAAGCGCGATGTTTCATCTATGTTTCAATCTACTTGGAAGCGCACCCTCAGCAGATTTCACCTCTGTTCAGGTACATAGCGTTTATTCGCTGAATGACCGTCAAGGCTCGAAATTAAGGCTGTTTATGTGTGCAAATGCCACCTGAACTTGTGAATTTGCTACCTAAAAATATTTCAGGTAGCAAAATGATAATAATAATAGGTTTATTTAACTCTTTTCTGGAGTCATACAATTGACTCATCTGAACACGTGTACATTATGACATAATCGTGACATATGTGTCATACACAAGGCCACTGCCGCCGATGTACATAATTTACGATGTACATTATGACATATCGTGACATATTTGTTATACACAAGAACACTGCCGCCGGAACATTCGCAAGAGGGGGTTGATAACTGTAAACAAGCATCGTCAAGCCGCCGTTAAATGTGACATAACGATGGCTGTCTTTTGGTATTTTACCAACACACATGGCGATTCACATTCCATGTAAGTTTTAATTAATGTCTCTTCTGACCAACACATATGATGTACGATATTTTTAAGGTTTGCACAATTATTCGTGATAAAAAAGGATCCCTTTGCATAATAAGTATATGGTCAATATGGAACAAGTAACCGGTAGCATGCTATTCACAGCACTTGAGCAGGTATGACTAATTTCAGTTGTATATAGTTTTAATTATGAACGCCAACATATTGGTACGTAGTTGTCTATTTAATACAATAACAGCTTTAAATATGGTAAATGCTTGGCTATATTTCGTAGTGAGTACACCAAACACTAGTGAGCTTAACAGTAGCACACGTGGTGAACCTAGCAGCAGTGCTGGCAATCAATCTAACAGTAGTTCTAGCAATCAGTCTAGCAGTAGCACAATAGTACTAGAATTCAGACATGCAGCAACACAACTCCAGTTTTTGCGGCAGGCGTGCATTCAGAAGTGGAAACGCGATGCACATATCGATACGAGGTAGTTCGAATTTTCTACTCAATATCAAGATAACCAAGTTGTGATTGGTAAAATTTGGTGTAATATTTGTAGAGTATACGGTCCAAAAGAGTTGAAATGGGGCATTCCAGCCCTCCTTCTAACCCTTACATGTGGAGTGCCTCACAGTGTAGCAAGGAGGAGTCCCAATTTTAAAGTCTTACGTATGACCCGACTGGGGTTTGAACCCACGATCTTCCAGTCTCGAGGCGGACAATCTAACCACTAGGCTACCGAGGCTGGAAATAGCGGCTATTTGACTTGTCAGCCGCCTTTGACACTATAAGTCATGAAATTCTTCTAGAACGGCTCGACAAACGCTTTGGAAAACCTGGTGCGGCGTTAGAGTGGTTCAGTTCCTATCTGTCTACACGAGCCCAGACGGTTAAGGCAGGTGGGACATCCGTTCCGAAATCTCTAGAATTTGGTGTGCCGCAAGGGAGCATCCTATGTTCCTTATTATTTTCGCTATATACATCTCCGTTGGGTGATATTGCTGCACGTCACGACATGTCCGCACGATGATACTCAGCTTTACATTTGCCTTAGTGATAACGCGATTGACAGTATTCAGGATTGCATTGTGGATATAAAAAATTGGATGACCATTAACCTGCCCAAATTGAATGGTGATAAAACTCAAGTTCATCTGTTGGGATCTCCGTATCATCTGAGGAAACAACCACAAATCTGTGTTGCAGCCTGTAGTCAAGCTGTTACATCATCTGATTTTGTACGAAATTTGGGAGCCTTTTTTGACAATAACATGGATATGAAAAAGCTCATAGATAGTAAATGTCACAGTATCGTGTTTTATTTGCGGGCAATAGGTCATATTAGAAGGTTCCTCACCAGAAAGGCTACTGAAATCCTTATCAATGCATACATAACATCTACACTAGATTATTGCAATTCATTATTATATGGTCTTCGAAAATCTCAGATTTATAGGCTTCAAAAACTTCAAATTATGTGTACACGTTAATAGCCCTGAAGTCTTAAATATGACCATGTCACGCCTTTGTCGATAGAGCTACACTGGGTACCCGTTGACCAAAGAATTATATTTAAAATTTTAGTAAATGTCCATAATGGTCTCAACGGCACTGCCCCTACTTACATTTCTGACATGCTTGTTAAATATGAACCTAAACGTACTCTAAGATCGTGTTCCCAATTTTTACTCAAGGAACCTAGCACACACACCAAATATGGCATTCGGGGGTTTCAAAAAATTCTGCCTATCTCTGAAATCAACTACCACTTGAAATAAAAAAAAAGTTCGTCTTTAACTGTTTTTAAAAATCGCTTAAAACTTTTCTCTTCAGGCGAGCCTATTTTAGTTAGTGTTTACACTCATTTATCTATTTATATTTTTAATTTTATTGAACAGTATATGCATTTGTATTCAGTATTGTTATTTTAACTCTTTTATTTCTTTTCAGTATTGTTGTTATAATTTTCCTGTTTACTTTTGTAGCCCCTTGAGCTAATGTTGAGAAGAAGCTTTAGAAATGTAGCAATTAATAAGAATGTTAAAAATATATATGTAGTGGATAAGCTGAAAACGCCCTTGCTGGGAAAACCAGCTATCCCTGCGCTAACATGCCAACACCGAAGTGTGTGACGGACGTACGTAAGTTCATGGGAATGATGAACCAACTCAGCACATTTTCAAGTAAGTAAGTTGAGCTTCCTTCGTCGTTAAGACCAATGCTAAGCACGAAAATTGTCTGGATGTGGGACCCGGACCAAGAATGTTCATTCCAGGAGGTGAAATTTGCTCAAAGCGATTTCCCACAAAGTATAACCCGAAATATGGTACAAAAATACGGAGTGACAGCTCAAAACATTGGTACGGTGCAGTACTGTTACAGCGATCACCGTCGACCGATGAATACCGCCCCGTGTGCTTTGCGTCAAAACCGCTTATCTCAGGTGAACAGCGATACAGCATCTTTGAGAAGGAAGCTGAAGCCATCGCGTTTGCGTGCAATAACTTCGACAAGTACATTCTAGGAATGGACAATTTATCGATCGAAATCGATCAGAAGCCGTTAGTTATGCTGTTGGGGACGAAACCACTACATAGATTACCGCCGAGAAGAGTGCGTGTCCGATTAGCTTTGATGCGATACAAATACACGTGTTTGATCTTGTTTTTTTTTTTCAAAGTTAAAATAAATATTATTTGCACAATTATATTAAAGAATGAGTAATTTTCTTAATTGAAGCAAATTTAATTAATGAAATTAATTACTATAATTTTAAATAATAACAGGGGGGGTACAGTATTATATATCCAACAAGTTTGTCCAAGGACAAAGTCCCAGCTTACGAAAAGCAATAAGACCCAAATCCAGCGTGCATGAGTAAGGGAATTTTCCTAAAAATTGGGCTTCAAAAGATCAGACGGCAAAGAACTTAGCACCGGACCAGAACATAGACCGATAAATGCATACAAAGATTTCTTTTCCCAGAAAAATGGGAAACAGATTTTTTGTATCTCTGGTAGACTGGATAGTCTGCCATAGATACCTTCAAATAACACTCGCATTTCGGACCAGTGCGCATATTTATGTAACTTGCCTTGATGCACGGTTCTTATTCAGACAAGTGCGCATGTTTATTTAATTTTGCGTAGATGCGCGGCTCTCATTTTGGAACAGTGCACATGTTTATTTAACTTGCGTTGATGTGCGGTTCGCATTTCTGACGAGCGCCCATGTTTTTTTTTACCTTGTGTTGATGTGCGGTTCTTATTTCGGATCAATGCGCATGTTTATTTACCTTGTGTTGATGTGCGGTTTTTATTTCGGATCAGTGCGCATGTTTATTTACCTTGCGTCGATGCGCGATTCTTATTCCAGACCAATACGCATGTTTATTGTACTTGCGTTGATGAGCGGTACTTATTTTGGACAAGTGCACAGGTTTCCATAGGTTGCTTTGATGCGCAGTTCGCATTTCGGACCAGTTTGCATGTTTATTTAACTTGCGTTGATGCACGGTGCTTATTTTGGACATGTGCCTATGTTTATTTAACTTGCGTTGGTGAGCAGTTCGAATTTCGGATCAATACGCATGTTTATTTAACTTGCGTTAATGCGCGGTTCGAATTTCGGACCAGTGCGCATGTTTATTTAACTTGCGTTGATGCGCAGTGCTTATTTGGACCGCTGCAAATGTTTATTTAACTTGCGTTGGAGCGTAGTTCGCATTTCGAACCACTGCGCATGTTTATTTAACTTGCGTTGATGCGCGGTTCGAATTTCGGAGAAGTGCGCATGTTTATTTAACTTGCGTTGATGCGCGGTGCTTTTTTTCTACCAGTGCAAATGTTTATTTAACTTACGTTGGCGCGTGGTTCGCATTTCGAACCACTGCGTATGTTTATTTAACGTGCGTCGATGCGCGGTTCTTATTTCAGGCCAATGCGCATATTTCTATAACTTGAGTTGATGCGCAGTTCTTATTCTGGACCAGTGCGCATGTTTATTTAAGTTGCGTTGATGTGCAGTTCTTATTTTGAATAGTGCGCATGTTATTTAAGTTGCGTTAATGGGCAGTTCGCATTTCGAAATAGTGCACATGTTTATTTAACTTGCGTTGATGCAAGGTGCTTATTTTGGTCCAGTGTGCTTGCTTTTTTAGCTTGTGTTGCTGTGCGGTTCGCATTTCGGGCCAGCGCACGTTTTTTTTTAACTTGTGTTGATGCGTTGTTCGCATTTTGGACCAGTGCGCATGTTTATTTAACTTGCGTTGATGCGCAGTGCTTATTTTGGACCACTGCAAATGTTTATTTAACTTGCGTTGGAGCGTAGTTCGCATTTCGAACCACTGCGCATGTTTATTTAACTTGCGTTGATGCGCGGTTCGAATTTTGGAGAAGTGCGCATGTTTATTTAACTTGCGTTGATGCGCGGTGCTTATTTTAGACCAGTGCAAATATTTATTTAACTTACGTTGGCGCGTGGTTCGCATTTCGAACCACTGTGTATGTTTATTTAACGTGCGTCGATGCGCGGTTCTTATTTCAGGCCAATGCGCATATTTCTTTAACTTGAGTTGATGCGCGGTTCTTATTCTGGACCAGTGCGCGTGTTTATTTAAGTTGCGTTGATGCGCAGTTCTTATTTTGAATAGTGCGCATGTTATTTAAGTTGCGTTAATGGGCAGTTCGCATTTCGAAATAGTGCACATGTTTATTTAACTTGCGTTGATGCAAGGTGCTTATTTTGGTCCAGTGTGCTTGCTTATTTAGCTTGTGTTGCTGTGCGGTTCGCATTTCGGACCAGCGCACATGTTTTTTTTTTAACTTGTGTTGATGCGTGGTTCGCATTTTGGATCATTGCACATATTTATTTAACTTGTGTTGATGATCGGTACTTATTTTGGACCGGTGCAAATGTTTATTTAACTTACGCTTATGTGCGGTTCGCAGTTCGGACCAGTGTGCATGTTTATTTAATTTGCGTTGATATCCGGTTCGCATTTCGGACCAGTATACCTGTTTCTTTAGGTTGCGTTGATGCGCAGTTCGCATTTTGGGACAAGTGACCAGGTTCATTTAACTTGCGTTGACGCGCGATTTGCGTTTCGGACCAGAAAGCATGTGTATTTAAGTCCCGTCGATGCCCGACTCTTATGTCTATTCAACTTGCATCGATTCATGGTTCTTTCTTCGGACCACTGCGCATGTTTATTTAACTTGCGTTGATGCGCGGTTCTCATTTCAGACCACTGCGCATGTCTATTCAACTTGCGTCGATGCGTGTTCTTTTTTTCGGGCAAGTGCGCATGTTTGTTTAACTTGCGTTGATGTGCGGTGCTCATTTTGGACCGGATCGCATGTTTATTTAACTTCCGTCGATCCGCGGTTCGCATTTCAGGCCATTGCCCATGTTTATTTAACTTGTGTTGATGCGTGGTTCTCATTTCAGACCAGTGCGCATATTTATTTAACTTGCGTTGATGCGCGGTTCGCATTTCGGACCACTGCGCATGTTTATTTAATTTTCCTCGATGTGCGGTTCGCATTTCGGACCAGTGCGCATGTTTCTTTAGGCTGCGTTGATGGACGGTTCGCATTTCAGACCACTGCGTATGTCTATTCAACTTACGTCGAAGCGCAGTTCTTTTTTTCAGACCAGTGCGCATGTTTATTTAACCTGCGTCGATGCGCGGTGCTTATTTTGGACCAGTTCGCATCTTTATTTATCTTCCGTCGATGCGCAGTTCACACTTCGGACCAATGCGCATGTTATTTAACTTGCATCGATGCGGAGTACTTAATTTGGACTACTGCGAATGTCTATTTAACTTGCGTCGATGTGCAGTTGTTATATCTGACTACTGCGCAAGTTCATTTAACTGGCGTTTATGCGCTGTAGGAGGAGATTCATTTATTTTTTTTTTTTCAAAAATTCCGAAAAAAATTCAAAAGTTTTCCAATTCCCTCAAAAAACACAAGCCGTATGCATGACCCCCTAGAGACGGCTCATATCGAAAATAAATGAAATCTGATAAAAACTGTAGGAGGAAATGCATTTTGAATTTTTTTCTTCAAAAATTCTCTCATCGACTGAAAAAGACACGCCATATTCACGACACCCTAAGCATGCCTCAGCCACAAAATAAATGATGTTTGATCAAAACTGCAGGAGAAAATGCATTTTGAGATATTTTCATCAAAAATTCCCCCCGAAATCAAAAAATCCCAAGTCGAGTCAAATAGCACAAGCCGTATGCGAGACCTACCTAAGGATGCCTCATAGCAAAAAAATAAATGAAATCGGATAAAAACTGTAGGAGGAAATGCATTTTGAAGTTTTTCTTCAAAAATTCCCAAAAAATACAGAAATTGTCGGATCGACTAAAAAGCGCAAGTCGTATTCTCAATCCCTTAGGGATGCCTCAAACCAAAAAAAAAAAAAAAAAAAAAAACTGTAGGGGGAAATGCATTTTGAAGTTTTTTTCTTCAAAAACTCCCTAAAAATACAAAAATTGCCCGATCGACTAAAAAGCACAAGCCGTATCCACTCACACCAAAAATAAATGACATCGAATCAAAATTGTATGGGTAGATGCATTTTGAATTATTTTCGAAATTTTTGCTTCAAAAATTCCCCAAAAATACAAGTTAAAAAAGCACAAGCCGTATGCACGACCCTTTAGGGGTGCCTCATGCTAAAAATAAATGACATCCGGTCAAAAATGTAAGAGGAGATACATTTTAAAATTTCTTTAAAAATTCGCCAAAAATTCAAAAATCACCCGATCGACTAAAAAAGCACGAGCCGCATGCACGACCGCTTAGGAAATCCTCACACCAAAAATAAATGACATCGAATCAAAATTGTAGGAGTAGATGCATTTTTTTCAAAATTTTTGCTTAAAAAAATCCCCAAAAATACAAAAATTGTCCGATCGACTAAAAAAGCACAAGCCGTATGTACGACTCTTTAGAGGTGCCTTATACCAAAAATAAATGACATCGGGTCAAAAATGTAGGAGGAGATACATTTTTAATTTTTTTGTTTAAAAATTCGCCAAAAATTCAAAAATCACCCGATCAACTAGAAAAGCACAAGCCGTATGCACGACCCCTTAGGGATACCTCACACCAAAAATAAATGACATCGAATCAAAATTGTAGGAGGAGATGCATTTTGAAACAAAGTTTACAGCGAACTAACTAACTAACTAACGGACGCCACCCGCAAACCGATAGGAATACCCCAGCTTACGTGTACCGTAAGCTGGGCTAAAAATATGTCATTGCTTATTGTGGCTAGAGCATCCCATATTACTCATACTCATGTGCATGATGCCTTGTTGTAACCACTTGTGAGTTGAACATGCTCAAATAAAAAGCTATAAACAACAATCTTACACACCGACCTTTAGCAAGTCTTTCAGAATGTCTACAGTGCTGCTCTGCCTCATGTCAACTGTCCTGCTTTCCCGCTCTCCCATCTCCAAAAGTGCTTTCTTGTCAGTCTTTCCTGCGAAAGGAAAAAAGTTCACCACATTCTTGTTGTATTTTCAAGTGTTGGCCAAGATGCTCATTTGGTGTGGTTCATATTACGGGATTGGCTAGTTTATTCATTTGCCTCATATAGAAGGCTGCAGCCAGGGCGAAAATTTACCGCAAACAATCGGACTTCGAGAATGACAACTCTAATCTTTTGACTGAATTCATCGTTTTTTTACCCATCACAAGTAGTGCCCTCTCAAAGTCTGAGCTACGGAGTAAAAATGCATTGTCGGTTTACAGAAACAACTAAAATAAAAAAAACTCTATTCAGCTGGACTTTGCAGATTTTAAAAAAATAAACAATTTCCTGAATATCCACTCCCAATCTTCCTCCTCCTGTAGCAAATCGCTAGCTTACCATGTGACGTCATTGGGAAGACATCCAGCAAAACAACGTTATCCGGCACATAATGTCTGGGCAGCGAGTCTCGAATCAATCCTCGCGCTTTGCCCTCCAAGCTCAAATCAACACGCGGAACGTGCAGGAACAGCAGCAAACGGTTGTCACTCAGCAGCGCCACGGCATTGGTCACTTCACTCAGTCGCATAGCAACCTGCAAAAACAACCCGCACGACACACTGCGCATGCGTCGACACAGTTACTTGTGTAACATCTGTTCACTTTTTACCGACTTGTCGCAAATGGATCCTTTTAGGTCTTAGTTGTTATTTACTTTAGAACCTTAGAGATAATATCAAATATTCACACAAATGAAAATCGCTTTTGGCCTCCCTTTGGCCATTGTGGTAGTTACTCGCTCAGAATGGTAGGGTAGAGGCAATCGAAGTTGGCACCTTTTGCAGCTGCACTAGGTTGACCCTCTTGCCGTGGCGTTTACACTGCTCGTCTGTGCGACCGTCGTAATACACGTTACCCTGCTTATCCGTGTGGACCAGGTCCCCGGTACACCGCAGGGTGCCACGGGGAAGACTCGCCTCTTCGTCAATCAAGCACACCCTATCTTTACTCCCTGCCAATTACACACTTCCCATTAAACAGTCAGCTTGAATATGAAGTTTCAGTATTACCTACACTACCGACAAATAAACTATAAATTTACATATTTATATACAGACTTTAGTTAACCTTTCCCTTTCTGCCAAATGATACACAAAACTGCCACGTTATTCCATACTAATTAATGACCCATAACACTAAACTAACAGCTACCCTTCTCATCTTAACAATATAATATAATATAATATAAGACAATATAATAAACGTATTGTTCACCTATATAGAGGGTACCGGTATCGGATACGCTGTTGTTTCCATCTTTGATGACCAGCTCGGTCTGGTAAATAGCTTCACCAAGCGGAACATCTTGATCAGTTAACAGTTCTGATGCACTTATTCGGTGACAAGTTGCCCAGCTTCACAAAAGACAAAAGTACAGAGAAATCTTATCTGCTTTCACACTGTCAAACTTCAAGGGGCAATGATAAAAGGTGCTTTAACCCAAGGCACTGACCCCGCTCCTTTCTTGTGAGCAATAAATCATTAATTCAGGGACCGAAGATAACTTTACCATATTCTCATAAAGATCCAGACAGAGACTGAATTGTATTAGATCGCGGCAAATGTATTCACACAGGATAACATGTCGTGCATGCTGTGAGCTGAAAGAGTTACTGGCGCCCATGAAAGGGAGTTTATGCATATTCAATTAAACATGCAAAACGAGCTTATATAACCAGACAGAAGTGCCCTTCAGCCTGTCAATCTTCAGTAACTAGATCGGCCAGTTTAGTTGTAGCCATGGAAACGCCCGATGTAATTCACAAATCAAGTAAAAATTCTATGAAATAAGTGCCACTGTATAGCTTCAAAATTACTGATATCGATGATATCGATTAAAATGTTTTTAATTGCTTAATTGTTATTTCATAAACATTTCAGCTCATAACTTTCTGTTGTTCCTTGTAAAAATAATGAATATCTGAAGTATTCAGGTCCTTGACAAAAATAAAAATTTTCTAAAGATTTTAATTCTGAAAATAAAGTATTTTTAAAGGATTTTGTAATGAAAATAAAGGTATTTTTTAAGTTTTTTTAACTTAAATTATCAGTGAACATATGTTTTTTAAAAGATATTTTTCTAAAACATATGGAACTCAGTGGGGATGGGGAATAAGAACATCACATAGCGTCAAAAACAGTGTATTATATGAAAAATTTTTTCTAACAGTTAAAGAAAAACTGATAGGGGTTTTTGAACATCGACCAAAATAAAAGTTTTTTAAAAGGTTTGAAAGGTTTTTGAGTAAAATAAAGGTTTGGGATAAAAATAAAGGTTTGAAAGGTTTTGTTTACATGTCTGAGTATTCAGCTTTTCACTCCTCGAGGACAGAAATTATAATGAAAGGGGTCGGACTATTAACTTGCTTTTACAGTCAACTCTGCCCCTTTAAGCGCACATATTTTAAAAGCCACATTTTAATTAAAGAAATTGCCACGACTGTAAACAATCGCCTCTTTTTGCTACTACTTAGACTTTGGCTCAAATTAAAACGTTACCTGGACACTTCAGTTATGCCATAGACATTGTAAAACTGTGTGCAACAGCCTTGACCCCTCCACTGCCTCAGCTGCTCAGTGCGTGGACATTTCTCCCCGCCAAGGGCAAGGACGCGCACGCTAGACTGGTTCCCTAACAAATCCCCCTGCAGTCTACACAACGGGACACTGGATATTAGAGCTGGTGTTGCCTGAAAATTTTTAAGCCAAATTTAGTGGAGGGGTTTTACATGAGTTTTTTTTTCTGTGACATGTTGACAGCCTAAGTGCCTTTTTTACACAATTCTCGTGACATTCCCACCTGTATTATTGTCGTTTTATGTCGTTTTACCTGTATTATTGTCGTTTTATGTCGTTTTACCTGTATTATTGTCGTTTTATGTCGTTTTACCTGTATTATTGTCGTTTTATTTCGTTTTACCTGTATTATTGTCGTTTTATGTCGTTTTACCTGTATTATTGTCGTTTTATGTCGTTTTACCTGTATTATTGTCGTTTTATGTCGTTTTACCTGTATTATTGTCGCTTTATGTCGTTTTACCTGTATTATTGGCGTTTTATGTCGTTTTGCCTGTATTATTGTCGCTTTATGTCGTTTTACCTGTATTATTGGCGTTTTATGTCGTTTTGCAAGAATGTCTACCAGTTTCGACGGCTGAAGCTTTACCACGTCAGGAACAACCAATAAAGTTGCTCCCATGCTTTATGTCGTTTTACCTGTATTATTGTCGTTTTATGTCGTTTTACCTGTATTATTGTCGTTTTATGTCGTTTTACCTGTATTATTGTCGTTTTATGTCGTTTTACCTGTATTATTGTCGTTTTATGTCGTTTTGCCAGAATGTCTACTAGTTTCGACGGCTGAAGCTTTACCACGTCAGGAACAACCAATAAAGTTGCTCCCGCGCTTAAAGCCAAGAAAATGTTGACTATGCTGGGATCAAAGGTAAGCGGCGAAGCTTGGAATATCACATCGTTTGAAGTTACAGCAAATTTGTCCCTGCAAACAATGCCCACTATATGTATAGTTTATGATTTTTCTTTTGCCTTCGAATTATCGGACGTCTTGCTGTACAGATTGCTCTTGTTCGAACATTGCAAAATATGGCCCGGTGTAGCTCAAGGACTGGGCATTAGCATTTTTAAATTACTTGCATGATTTATCATCAGAATTATCACGATTATGTAGCTCTTTATTTTATAATAATTGGTTTTTTATATCAGTTATTCATCTTTATATGCATTTTTAAGAAACGATTCCTTTTACTTTTTATGGCGTATATTCAAAACACGGCTGTTACCTGAAATATTCGACATTTGGTACAATACAAGCGTGGGGCACTTTCACAATTTTAGGTACTCCTGTCGTCCCTGACGTAGTGATGACGTAGGCCAATGGATGCTCTGTCTTGCAGCTATGCAAGCCTTGTAAACGAATCGCCCTAAAATTGGCGTATTGAGTGTCAATGACTGATGGTTTGAACAGCGCCAATTTCCGGGATAATTCTTTCTGCAAAATACAATAACAAAAATCCATAAAGTGTAGAAATTTATCCGAGTCCCCGGGCCTAAGTTTCGTCACAATATTATCTGTTTCAAGTGAAGAGGCATATATATATATATAGTGTATAAAATTTCGTGCTCGCATACATTGTGTGACTGCCTGACAGGTGGATGGACTATCTTTTTCATCCCCACCTGACCTGATGAGCAGATAAGCAGAGAGAGACGCACTACTTACACAGGCTTGGTCCGTACAGAGAACCACTCTCACGCACAACTTCCTGATCACATGCGATAGAAACTCTACAGGCCCGTCTACATCCACGCTAAAGAACGCTGCAGTCGCCTTCAAAACACTGCAAGCAGAGGCAGTTATGGGATATCTACAACTGTGTCCAATGTCACTGGACAAGCCTACAGTCTCGGACCTCAACCAGCCACAAATGCCTCGAGTTATAGTGGTTCATCTTTCATTCTATCACAGTATTCCGTTTTTCATTACAAAACTGCTCAAACAAATAATCCTTACCGGACATCCACATTAAAAACTTAATCATCGTATCAATTGCTATATTTTTTAATTGACTGTTGTATTATTATTATTATTATTATTATTATTATTATTATTATTAAAGTTTACCAATGAATAATGCGTTTCGATATTTTCCAACAGAACAGGCTCTTTATGGTGTAGTTAAAAATGCCAACTTACATTGTGATGTACCCCTGTGGCTACTTTTAAGCAAAGAAATCACTCTGGTATTATCAACACAGCTGCTGGAGCTACAGCATTTCTCAAACATGTTATTCCTCTATATAAACTTTTCTCCGCCAACCAGATAACACAATTGTTAATCGCCCCACCGACCCCCTCCCCCACCCCCACCAAAAAAAAAAACAAAAAAAAACAGCACCAACACCTCACTCAGGTCATACTAGGATTTTTGGAATATCCATTACCACTTCGGAGAACTTCTGGACTATCCCTTACTATAGAATTGGATCAATGAGGTTACCCCAATATCAGCGAGGTCTGATGAAGCGGATGACCGATTGCTATGGCTACTACTTCTTTTCCGCATTCCAACGTGTTCAGCAACTGCGCAACCTGTTGTATCAAATTCTATTCATAGCAATCGCATAAACTAGATTTTAATACCCTATGATGATTATTTTTTGTGGAGAAATCAGCCCTCAGGTTGAACAGCTCGTGCTTCTGAGACGACCATACGGGTGTGGGTTGGGGTGCATAAAACTCAATCAAAACTAACCAAAAACAAATTCTTAGGACTAGCAAGTTACGTTCATGGCGTTTGTTGTGAATGCGTTCTTTCAATACAGGGAACCAATATTTGAAGCCAACATCCACCCACCCACCCACCCCCCACCCTCAACGCTTTTGCTTCACTGTAAACACCTTAAGCTTTGTTTGATATTGCCCCTAACGGCGCTTTCTATGGCATTTTGTCATATGCCCACAGACAAATAAAGCTGCAGCTGCTAGTTAAGCTGACAGCCAAGCCCCCACTTCAGAAAGGGGCCAGCGGTTCATTCATGCACTTAAACTAAGACACTCACCGCGTCGGAAAAGTGTTCCAAATCTTGGTAGCTCTGCTCACACAATGAGTCCCCATCATCAAACAGAACTGCACACTTTGTAGCATCGGCCACCCGGATCAAGGAAAGTAGAGAAGCCATGGGTCAACTCCTGGCCCCAATTGAAATTCCAAACTAGAATTACATGAAGAAACTGTTCTATACACAGTACGAAATTACATAATTATACGATTTATTACAGCGTACAGTAAAATCCATTTTATTTAAAGTGGCTTCTTTAAAAGCCCACGGAATTGTTTTTGGCAGTCAAATGCAGTATTTAGAAAACAGTGTAAACAAATCTCACCAGCCGGCCTTTATCTGGTCATTTTTTCCTTAATATGTCTCAGCTGCAAAGCTATTCATAATTAGAGTCACACGGGCCAGGCATTTATGTTTTAAGATGCGAAACCTGCAAAAAACCGATTGGGTAGAGGACAAATGCTGCTGGGAGAGCGCCGCTGGACAACCGACGCCTGGATAACTGCCGCTGGAGAACAAGTGCCGCCAGCGGTTAAATGCAGCAATTTTTAATTTCATATTATTTTTTCAGAAAAATTGCGCAATCTATGCAAATCATTACCCTGTTATGTAAAGTTTTATCGTAATTCGCAGGCTATAAGCAAATCCGGACTATAAACTACACCCCCCTAAAAATTGCAAAAAAAAATGCCTTTTGTCCAGGACAATAAGATGCACCCTGTTGATCTTTTTCTCCGTATCCCTCCTCCCTCAGAAAACAGAGATTATAAACTTTGAATATTGCACTCCGCCCAGATGCAATAAATTGCGGATATAATGTTATATGCAGGCAGCTGATTTGTTAAATGAATGTCTGTTAAATGAACATCTTTGAAATCAATGTTTTGGAAATGATCCGTGTTTAACTTTAGCTTCTGGGTGGGGGGGGGGGCGCCGGTTCACCGCCGGCGGCACTTGCTCACGCGGCTTTTGTCCAGCGGCACTTGTCTAATCGGCTTTTGTCCAGCAGCACTTGTCTAGGCGGCTTTTGTCCAGCGACAGTTGTCAGGTTTTTGTCCAGAGGCACTTTTTCACGCGGCTTTTGTCCAGTGACACTTGTCTAATCGGCTTTTGTCCAGCGACACTTGTCTTATCGGCTTTTGTCCAGCGACACTTGTCTTATCGGCTTTTGTCCAGCGGCACTTGTTCTAGACCCATAGTAGATATATAAGTGTTACGGTTCTTTTGTTGCAAAACAAGGCACAAGTTTTATCAGCAGATCTTTGGTTTCTTAGGTAAAGTAAACAAGCATGTCCAAGGACATGACCCATCCAAGTTACCAAAGAACGAATGAGAGAAAAACTCTGAAACGAATAGGTTGGGATGGATTTGACCTTTGACCTTAGCAGTGTGACCGTAACCTTTAAATTTTGTCCGGGTCACCACTCGGTAACTATTAATGTTAGCAGCACCAAATTTAGAACAGTAAATCACTATGATCCAAGCATGTGCATTGTCAAAGTTTTTGGGTGGATCTGACCTTTAACCTCAGCAATGTGACCTTGTCCTTTGAAATTTTGTCCAGGCCACTGCTCAGTAACCATTAATGGTAGCATCACCAAATTTGGCAAGTTACTCACCATGACTCAGACATGTGCATTGTCACGGTTTTGAGGGGATTAAACCTTTGACCTTTGACTTTAAACAACGTTACATGAGGTACCTCGGTGACCTTGACCTTCTGGATCACGGTCAAGGTCAAAAACCGGAAGCTGACTATTATCTCGAAAAAGGTTAGCATGAGCTGCTGACATCGTTGATCTTCTATAAAGTATTAATGCGTTCTTTAATGATTTGCAAATGGCTAGGTTTTATTTAATATCTAATTTTAGATCTAATTTTATATCACAAAAGGAATGTTAATTATGTCTGAAAATTTTCATTCTCCATGCAAACCTAAACCGGAACAGAATCAAGAATCAAAATGCGAATTTAAAAACTGAAATAAGATAAGAAATTTTGTAGCTCAGTCAATAAGTATTTTTTTAGTATCCCAAGTGTTTGTTTCGCAACTCGGTTGCGAAATCGGTCTAGTTTATAAAAAGTTGTGTCGTCTTTGTAAAAAAAAAAAAAGCACCATATATATGGACATTCATTATATACTGACTTTTTGCCGACTGGAGTACGAATGGGGGGTGCGAATGGTTAGTGTGTAGATCCAAATGAAAAACACACACACACACATCTTCATGGCTACAACACTTCCATTGTCCAGTATCGCAAAATAGGGAAGGTTTGGTTGGAAGGGTTGCCAAACTTGCATCTGGTGTATTTAATGAGGTCGGGATGTAACATTTGTCTCCTAGGAACCAGTCACCGACTGCATATTTTTGCAGTAATTGTGTATGTGAAGACATTGCGGAGCACGCTAAAGATAACTGAACCACTCAAATACCGACACATACGATGAGATGAAAATCATACAGCATGATCGAAGAAAAAAGTCCATTATTGAAAAGGGGTTACGAGTACTGTGTCATTACAATGCCGTGCAGATAAACCAAAAACACTCAAAAGCTAGAACAGCCACAGCACGCAAAAACATCAGTGTACAGGGATACTGTACACTTTCAAGTGAGACCTATTTAATTTGTTGTTTTCGTAAACAACAAGACAATCGTAGACTGCACATCCCCCGCCGCGCTCATCTACACTATATAATATATGTTCTTCCCTTAAGGTACAGTAAACGATTAATAGTTCCAAAGATATATGTCCTGCATAAAGACAGCTACCAGAAGTAATTTCGTTTGCATGCTTACCCTTGCTTTGTTCGGAACAAACTTGTTACTTTGAGTAAGAGGGGTATTTTAACAGAAATGGAAATTAATCAATACGAAGTGTTCCCTACCATGGCAAAGTCACAGCTTGTGGGCTAGTTTATATCCACATGTAGAGGCACTGATGCTCTGCATAACATACAGGGAACATAGCAATATCGGCCACAGGGCGTGAAGTGAAAATTAAATCAAGATAGCCGCCGTGCCTATGAGTCGGACCACAGTTTTTAGCTACAGAAATGTTGGTTTCTATTTCACTACTTTGAATCTACTGTAACCATTCATTCTCCTCCACTTGTACACGCTCTGTCACCTATACAATAATGACAAGTAAGTATTTGTGAAACACACGCAGGCCCCAACCGCCCCCCAAATTCATAGGGGTATAAAGCGATGACGGACAGACAGACAAACGGACGGACACTCCAAACCTATAGGCCCCAATCCGAAGGTTGGGGCCCAAAAATAAAAACGGTAACTTTGATAAAGGAATGGTAAATTTGCCAACGAATAGTCTACTCGGAAGTGCACCGATACGTCAACTTCCTTGTTCTACGCAGTATTTAATGCATTATGGGCATATAACGTTATTTAACTTCCTTGATGACAACCTCCTACTGCCAGTCAATGAATTTTTTCTGTTTTGTCTTGTTTACACTGATTCCAGACATATAAATGGACAGTTTTCATGTTTTCCCCTAGCTGCCAGTGACTGACTACAATCAGTCACCATTTCTTTCTTGAGGGCAAGTTCACGTCACAACCTTACATCCACCAATGAGAATTAACATTTTCATCACGCGATCAAAAAGTGCCAGTGCTTGCGTCTGGGCAAAACGCATAGTTTCTCATTGTTTTATACCAAATATAACAGGGTATTTTTCTTGTTCTGGGCCGATTTTGGGCCGGTGTTTTTTTTTTTTTTTTTTTTTTTTTTTTTTGTAGGTAATATTTGTTGTAACTTGTTTGTGTTTCCTAATCACTGTAAATGGGTAAATCGTATCACAAGTTGGTCAAGTTATTGATTTACGAGGGAGAGGAGATAGAAATAGAGTAGATCGTATTTGGTGACAAAATGTTCAATTCTTACTGAACTTAATTAGTCAGATGCAAATTTGGCGACCTTTTGTACTCAAATATTCCTTATTTTGCGA
The DNA here is from genome assembly GCA_949752745.1 of Protula sp. h YS-2021. NCBI lineage: Eukaryota > Metazoa > Annelida > Polychaeta > Sabellida > Serpulidae > Protula > Protula sp. h YS-2021. Next base: position 23,482,307 of record OX457025.1, read on the forward strand.
TACTTGACAAACAAGTAAGTATTTGTGAAACACACGCAGGCCCCAACCGCCCCCAAAATTCATAGGGGTATAGAGCGACGACTGACAGACGGACGGACAGACACCCCAAACCTATAGGCCCTAGTCCGAAGGGTTGGGGCCTAATTATGGCGCACAGGTTTTATGGTCAGATAACAATTTTTTACTGAGAAAAATATGTGTGTTCTTGAGATCAAGATACCGAATCCCTCATTATCGCCGACAACAAAAACAAATCCACAGTTGCAAAATCACGCTTTACTCTGGTTTGGGAGTTTCGCTGAGGTCGAAAATAATGCGTCAGGGTACTTCTCAGTGTGCTTTTAAAGAACAAGTGGATTTTTGGCCAATTTGGCCAAGATCACGTGATCGAATTTGGCCAAAATGGCCAAAAGGAACATCTACAAGTCGAGACCTTTCAAATGAGCCTAACATCAAGTCTCTACACCTATGGGTTCTCGAGATATCGCCCGTACAAACACACATCGATTTCTTGCGTTTTTTTGGCCAATTTGGCCAAGATCACGTGACCGATTTTGGCCAAAATGGCCTAAAGGCACATCTATAAGTCGAGACCTTTAAAATGAGCCTAACATCAAGGCTCTACGCCTCTGCGTTCTCGAGATATCGCCTGTACAAACTCAAGTCGATTTTTGCGGTTTTGGCCAATTTGGCCAAGATCACGTGACCGAATTTGGCCAAAATGGCCAAAAGGCACATCTACAAGTCGAGACCTTTCAAATGAGCCCAACATCAAGTCTCTAGGCCTCTGCGTTCTCGAGATATCGCTTGTACAAAAAAAGCGATGACGGACAGACAGACAGACGGACAGCCGGACAGACAGACATCACAAGTCTATAGGCCCCCAACCCTGTAGGGTTGGGGCCTAATAAAACCTGTAGCCATTCGTTCTTCTCTCTCTTGTACCTATTCTTTCTGTACATCTGAAAATTTATTATTATCAGTATGAATATCAGCATGTTCACCAGAAGAATAAAAGAATGCAGCCGTTGTTTCTACGTATAACAGAACTTACTACACGCGTACTAAATCTAAAAGTGTGCCTGTGTTTAAAGTTTTCGTATCAAAGGTTACTTTTTGAAAAAAAAATACTTGTGATTAGAAGTTTCTTTTCTCTTTTTCTGTCTTCTACAATTAGGTATATTACTGGTTATAATGTTATAATAGACTTAATTTGTTCATGATAGGGTATAAATTATAAATGCTGGTTTTTGGGGGGTTTTTTGGGTTTTTTTTTTTTTTTTTTTTGTAGGTAATATTTGTTTGTGTTTCCTAATTACTGTAAATGGGTAAATCGTATTACAAGTTGGCTAACTTCTTGATTTACCTATTCTTTCTGTACATCTGAAAATTTATTATTACCAGTATGAATATCAGCATGTTTAACAGAAGAATGAAAAAACGCGGCCGTAGTTTCTACGTATAACAGAACTTACTACACGCGTACGTATTGTACTGGTGTCAATTTTGGCAATCTCAGCGTACGATTCTGGCCAATGCCACTATTTTAGACAGGGATCATCAGATCAATTGCCCCATTATAAATTATGGCACACAATTTTTAGAGTCAAATAATAATTTGTACTAAGAAAAATATGATCAGAATATAGGAACTTCCATTATCGCCCAAAACAACAGGAACAAGACCACAATTACTTCCGCTTCAGGGAAAAGTACGTTAAAGGAAATCCTATTATACGTGCGGAACTCGGGATAAATTAATATGTGATGCTACCCATTGATCACATCAACCGAAATGAATTCGTCACCCTGTTCAATTTCATCACATACAACATGAATCCCCTCGTTTTTAAAATGAGGAACCTTTATATGTTCGTTGAATGGACGCAGAATGGTTTCTCCTCTACTTGAGAAATAACGCTTGCTTTTAAGTGAGAACTAATTTCACGATCTATAAAGACGGATTGTTCAACATTGAACAAGTGATTCTTAAACTCATAGGAACTTGGCACAGACTTGAAAGTCTAACCCTAACCCTAAACCTATATGAGGACCCCTAGAACATATTATGTGAGGACCCCCCCCCCCCCCCACAGTCGGCATATTGGGGTGTGCTATAACCTTATGTGGAATGTTTTCCCGAACAATCTCCTTAAGTCCTCTGTGGCGCAGTCGGTAGAGCATATGACTCATTTTTGGAAGGTTGGTGGTTCTAGCCCCCCTATGGGCGGCATAACCCTGGACCATGCTATGTGACTATGTGACGTCATAATGACAGCATAGGTCTCGTGAGTAGTAGGGAAACGATAGTTCTGGAACAGGAAGTGACGTCATCAGACCCCCCCTACCCCCTACCCCCTACCACCCCCTACCCCCTACCCCCCCTAGGGGTAAGAAAATTTTGCAATTTCAGCATAGTTATCCGTTTCAGACGATTCTGAACAACTTTGGTTTTCATGACCCCCCTCCCCTAGGGGTAAGAAAATTTTGTGATTGCAGCATAGTTATCCGTTTCAGACGATTCTGAGCAACTTTGGTTTTTATGACCCCCCCCCCCCCCCCCATCATGTAACACTGTGTAGTTGAACAGCCACAGACATCATTCAAAGACGAGAGCAGACCTTTTTGTTCTCCTTGGAAAAACTTGGGCAAACTTTTGGTTTTTGTTTTTTGTGACATTATGTGACAACATGCGACTGTGACAGTATGTGACTTTATGTGTTCTTTGACATTATGTGACTCTGTGACTTTTTTTAACATAATAGCCATATTTCTATGTCTATTTTCACTATTATTATTATGATAATATTTAATTAGTCATATTTCAATGGTTCTATTACAATAACCACACACACAGCATAGGAATAAGTACATGAAAGGTCTCAGAGTGTGGGGAAACCGATCGATAAATTTCAGAGTGCACTCGTTCAGAGCGTGGGAACGATCAATAATTTGAGAAGGAATGGGATTCTCTACATTAAGTCCAATGTTATGTTTGATGTTATAGTAGTTGGAAAATGGTGCTTCTAGACCAACTTTAGCAAATGTAGTTTTTGACAATATATGATATATAAAATAAGTTTTAGCATTTTACCATGCTACTTATTCAAATGTTCTAAAGTTATAGTGGTGCAGAAATGGTGGTTCTAGATCAACTTTAACAATTTAGTTTTTGATAACATATGATGTATAAAATAGGTTTTAGCATTTTACCAAGCTACTTATTCAAATGTTCTAAAGTTATAGTAGTGGAAAAATGGTGGTTCTAAACCAACTTTAACAAATTTTGTTTTTTGACAACATATGATGTATAAAATAAGTTTGAACATTTTACCATGTTGAAGTAGGGAAAAATCAGGGTTTTAAACAAACTTTAACAAATTTAGTTTTCCACGTTTCAAACGATTCTACCACTTGGTTGATTGTTGAAAAATGGGAAGTGAAAATGTGGATAGTTATGTAGGAAAACTGCGCCCATTCAAACATTTAGTCGAATGGCAAGCCCATTTAAAAGACGTGTTCGAATGGCAAGCCCATTCAAAACACGTGTTCGAATAATTTTTGGAAGATATTACGTCGTGGTATTGTTCAACAAATTGTTCAACATGTTCAACATGTTCAACAAGTTGTTCAACATGTTCAACATGTTCAACATGTTCAACATGTTCAACAAGTTCAACATGTTCAACATGCTTAACAAGTTCAACATGTTCAACATGTTCAACATGTTCAACAAGTTCAACATGTTCAACATGTTGTTGTTCAACAAGTTGTTGTATATAAAGCTATGTTTAAAGACTTTCTCATCATTTGAATAGTGTAGGTTGAACCGAAAGGATGTATAAATGCAACATTTGTTCAAAATCTTACAATTGGCTGCAAAGTCTTAAAAGACACTTAAAGGTTGCTCACACGTCAGAAGTGGATGAAGAATCGGATATGGAAAACCCTGTAAAACTACCTTTCACGGAAACTTTCGATGAGTCTTCTACGGAAAGTGAAAGCGTTAACATGGCTGAAAAGAATGCACATGCTTGTACAGAATATGGTGCATTATACAGCAGCGAAAGGCTTTGCTCAAACATATGGAGCAGTGTGGTGAGGATGCTGATGACAGGAGTTCTGAAAGTGAGTCAGAAATAGACTCTGTTTGGTATGATATGGTTCAAGAAGTCTACGATGACTATGATGACAAATTTCAAGAAAAGGTTTCAGAATATGAAGAACAAGGACTTGAAGATGTGCGTGAAATAGCAAGTTATGGCCTTCGACCCATTTATAACCATGGACTAAAACAACTGTTTATGAGACTATTCAAATATCCCCAGCGTCTAGAACAAAGCCAACATTATCAACAGATTTTAAAGGACTTTAATTACTTTGTGGATGAAAAACATTACAAGTATTCAAAGGCACTAAAGGCGGCTATAAGGAAAAACAATGCATTCTTTGAAGAGCTACTAGATAAGGAAGAGGAGTATGACAGCAGTGATGAAGAAAGTGGTATGGAGAGTGAACAGAGTGAAACAGATGAAGAAAAATAGACTTATTTGACTAAACTTAAGGTAAAGACTTTATAAATGTTGTAATATTTTATTCGCTTAAGCGTTGTGTATTAATATATGTCTTGCTTTGCAACATACAAGGTTCCTGACGCGGTTTGAATTGACCCGTAAACCATATATCATATATCGTATGTTAGGTATTATAGTTAATTTTGTATTATTATGTATTATATTCAAGAATTGTATTATTATGTATTATATTCAAGTATTGTATGAGAAAAAAAAAGTTGAAAAGCATCATATGTGTTTTTATTGAATATTACAAATATGTACAATTATGATACAAACAAAACTATTTCAAATACATATTATGTTAATACATGTGCATATTCACAAGAACTTAACTTAAAATTTTATAACAACTAACTTCACATGAACATAGATCATGTTAATTTCATAGTCTACACATGAAGACAATTTTATTTGAACTACATATGAAATGTACATGTCCATATGAGTCAAAGCTAAGTTTCAAGTTCTTGTCAAGCTTCAAAACCTTCGCTCCAATCTTCTGCACTGAGGGTGATGAAATCATAGCATCCACTAAGCTTGTCATGCAGTTAAAACTGTATACAGTCATCTCGCCGTCTAATCAACGATCTTCTGACAGTCACTGCATTTATACAAATCCATTTTCTGAAGCATGAGATCCACTGACGTCATTTGATTCTTCAGCATGTGCCAATCGTTCAATGACAACAAAATTCCCTTCTTGGTAGGATGTAATCTCCCAGATGTATGATCCGTAATATATTCACGAATGTTAACCATCACTTTCTGTTGATATTTCGCCAATTTAATATATATTTCTCCATTAATAGGTATCATAACCGGTAAATCGTCTACACTCATCTTCTTCATGGTGGAAGCAGCTTTACACTCTGGTTCTCGCTTCATTTTAGGCTCTGTCTTAATTTTTCGCTTTTTACACGGCGGCGTCGTAGCTGGTAACTCATCTCTTTTTATCTTTCTTAGATGTGGTCGCTTTTGACGCTGCTGACATGACTTTGCCTTAGACTTTACCATAGGCATTGCCTTAGACTTTGCTGTAGGTATTGTCTCAGGCTTTAATATAAAATTTTCTGCAGGCATTGTCTCAGACTTTTCTACAGGCATTGTCATAGATGGTAGTTGTTGCTCGCTCACTGCAGACATGTTCACTCTTCAGTATCTTGATACAGAATGTGTGTTAGGTCTGAGGGCGGCTGCCTTTTATACTTTATAGTGAGTTGACTTAATATGATTAGAAATAACTTTACCACGTTTACCTATGTGGCCAATTGTAAGATTTTGAACAAATGCTGCATTTATACATCCTTTCGGTTCAACCTACACTATTCAAATGATGAGAAAGTCTTTAAACATAGCTTTATATACAACAACTTGTTGAACAACAACATGTTGAACATGTTGAACATGTTGAACTTGTTGAACATGTTGAACTTGTTGAGCATGTTTAACATGTTGAACATGTTGAACATGTTGAACAACTTGTTGAACATGTTGAACATGTTGAACAATACCACGACGTAATATCTTCCAAAAATTATTCGAACACGTGTTTTGAATGGGCTTGCCATTCGAACACGTCTTTTAAATGGGCTTGCCATTCGACTACATGCTTGAATGGGCGCAGTTTTCCTACATAACTTTCCACATTTTCACTTCCCATTTTTCAACAATCAACCAAGTGGTAGAATCGTTTGAAACGTGGAAAACTAAATTTGTTAAAGTTGGTTTAAAACCCTGATTTTTCCCTACTTCAACATGGTAAAATGTTCAAACTTATTTTATACATCATATGTTGTCAAAAAACAAAATTTGTTAAAGTTGGTTTAGAACCACCATTTTTCCACTACTATAACTTTAGAACATTTGAATAAGTAGCTTGGTAAAATGCTAAAACCTATTTTATACATCATATGTTATCAAAAACTAAATTTGTTAAAGTTGATCTAGAACCACCATTTCTGCACCACTATAACTTGAGAACATTTGAAAAAGTAGCATGGTAAAATGCTAAAACTTATTTTATATATCATATATTGTCAAAAACTACATTTGCTAAAGTTGGTCTAGAAGCACCATTTTCCAACTACTATAACATCAAACATAACATTGGACTTAACGTAGGGAAAATCCCATTCCTTCTCAAATTATTGCTCGTTCCCACGCTCTGAACGAGTGCACTCTGAAATTTATCGATCGGTTTCCCCACACTCTGAGACCTTTCATGTACTTATTCCTATGCTGTGTGTGTGGTTATTGTAATAGAACCATTGAAATATGACTAATTAAATATTATCATAATAATAATAGTGAAAATAGACATAGAAATATGGCTATTATGTTAAAAAAAGTCACAGAGTCACATAATGTCACAGATCACATAAAGTCACATAATGTCACAGTCGCATGTTGTCACATAATGTCACAAAAAAACAAAAACTAAAAGTTTGCCTAAGCTTTTCCAAGGAGAACAAAAAGGTCTGCTCTCGTCTTTGAATGATGTCTGTGGCTGTTCAACTACACAGTGTTACATGATGGGGGGGGGGGGGGGGGGGTCATAAAAACCAAAGTTGCTCAGAATCGTCTGAAACGGATAACTATGCTGCAATCACAAAATTTTCTTACCCCTAGGGGAGGGGGGTCATGAAAACCAAAGTTGTTCAGAATCGTCTGAAACGGATAACTATGCTGAAATCGCAAAATTTTCTTACCGGTGACAGTCGACCCCTGGATGGGTAGGGGGTGGGGGGGTAGGGGGTAGGGGGGTAGGGGGTAGGGGGTGGTGGGGGGGGTAGTGGGTAGGGGGGTCTGATGACGTCACTTCTTGTTCCAGAACTGTCGTTTCCCTACTACTCTCGTGACCCCCACCCAATCACTCACACGTGTCACTCAGTCACTCACCACTCAATTACTCATTCGATCATTCACTAATTGTCTCATACTAGGTGAGGACCCCCCCAGCACGTGATTCATCAGCCTTTTTTATAAGGACATTGCGTATGTGTGGCAGTGTTGCTGTTGTTGGAGACACATGAGGAGGGAGTGGAAAAGATTTGTGGTAAGTGACATTCTTTTTTATGTGACAAGGGAAGAGCACACGCCATTCACAAGAACTTGTTCGAATGGCAAGTTCTCCATTCAAACATGTGTTCGAATGGGGCCAGCTCCCCATTCAAAGACGCGATCAGCCCACACTTTTGTTCACCTTTTTTCCCTGTGAATGTGTGTCAGTAGCTCTAATCTGAGTTGTTTGTGTATGTGTGACGAGAAATCTAGGTCAATCGACCCAAGACTCCTCACACGCACAGCGTGGGAATAAGTATATGAAAGACCTCAGAGCGTAGGAACAATAAATAAATTTGAGAAAGAATGAGATTTTCCCACGCCAAGTCTTATGTTATGTGTTATGCCACAGTAGTAGATAAATGAGGGTTCTAGGCCAACTTAAGCAAATTTAGTTTTTGAAAACATATTATGCATCAAATAGGTTTGACAAAATCAACTTGGACTTACCTTTGAATATTGTGGTCCTCACGGATATGTTGATGATTATGATTGTCACTGCCACAAGTACAATTGCAAGTTGTGTGAACCAAACAAATTCTGCATCAAGTGCGGCTCACCAACAATATCTGGAGAGTAAGACTTTTTTGTAAATCATTTGCTCGCCAGCTGTCACATTGTCCGGACGTGCTATATTATTATTCAACCACTAGAGACAGGTGAAGCAAGGCTAGATGTAGAAACGCGTCTTGGGTCTGTTCAACAACAACTGCAACACTTCAGCATCTATTGGGAACTTGTTCATTCAACGCTGAAATTGCCAAACTTACGTGAGGATTTGATCAAAGAGTGTGTGCTTTCAGGCATTGACGAAGCTGAGGAGTTTGATTTGCTTCATTTGATCCAAGACTGTTTGATGAAGTGAGAGAGTGGTTGATCTATATTGCAGTATAATGGCAGAAATTACATTGAGACAATATATTGTGCAAAAAACATATTGTGAAGAAATGTTATCAGCTGTAAAAAAAATTTGCATGTTTAGTATGTCCTGCTTGTCAAAATGAAGAGTGTCAAGAACATACTTGTCATTCCTCATGTGTCTATATATATATTGAAATGAAGCTAAATATTATATTCATTCAGATAAAGTGTTATACAATGCAAATCAACGTTGTGAGAAATATGGTGTAGATGCTATAGCATTTGATGAATTAAGTAGTTGGTTAGTGTACATTGAAGATCAATGGACTCCAATTATTCACATCATTGTGTCTATACTTGATTTGTAAGATATGTTGATTGGACATCGAAATAAAATGTAAGATATGTTGGTTGAGTTATAAAATATGTTGATTGGACAAGGAAATAAAATGTAAGACATGTTTACAAGTGGTGATCATTTAGTGTTAATATGTCGACGTGGAAAGACTATTTATCCAATATTTAGTTTAAACCTGGTCAACCAGAGGCATTTGGTGGTCCTTAAAACTTTATCACATATTAAAAAACATGATCAACCAGTCACTCATTCCAATGTGAAGAAATGGTTGCAGGATCAAGATGCATTCAGTTTACTACAACCTGTAAAATGCAGGCTTAAAAGGCAACGTGTCATTACACGTGGTAATGATGACATGTGGGATATTGATTTGGCTGACATGGGAAACATAGCTCCCTATAATGATGACACCCGCTTTTTATTGGTTGTTATTGATATGTTTTCCAAATATATGTGGATGCAGCCAATACAAAACAAATCACATACCAGTATCATACAAGCCTTTCAGAATACTTTTCATGAAACACCACGACGACCACAATCTCTAAGGTCAGATAAAGGAACTGAATTCAAAAACAGATTGGTAAAAGCATTTGAAGAAGGAGGGAATACATGCCTATACAACAAAGAATGAAACCAAAGCCAACTTTGCTGAGAGAGTAATTCGTATTCAAAAGGGAATCATTTATCGATATTTCCTACATAATCAAATTTATCGCTATATGGACATCCTTCCAGACTTGCTATACAATTAAAATTATAGGCCTCATGGCTCCCTCCCTAATCAGTATGCTCCTGCAGATATTCGAAAGGAAAATAAATCTAAAGTATGGAAGTATATTTATGTAGACAAGGTGAAATTGAAAACAAAGAAGAAGAAAAAACCCTACAAATTTAAAATTGGTGCACGTGTTCTCATTTCCCACATGAAATATGTGTTTCAACGGGATTATCATAAAAAGTGGACGCAAGAAGTCTTCATTATCACACATCGTGGTAAGAAGCAAGGAATACACTTGTATCGTGTGAAAGACTTTTTGGATGACATATTGATGGGCAATTCTATGAGGAAGAACTGCAGAAAGTGACAAAAGATATTGAATCCATCTATAGAATTGAAAAAAATCTTGAAAACACGAAAAAGACGAGGTATTAAAGAATTATTTGTTAAGTGGTTAGGTTGGCCAAAGAAGTTTAACAGTTTGTGAAAAAACAGACATTCAAAAATGAAGCATCCATTCACATGCTTGGTCTCTGGACCTACAGGCAGTGGTAAAACTTCTCTAGTTAGGGAAATTCTAGAACAAAAATTAATTAAACCCTATCCAAAAACCATTTTATGGCTCTATACAGCAGATCAGCCTTTGCAGAAGGGAATTAAAGGTATGAAATTTTGCCAAGGCATTTCAGACGACATTGAAGAGCACTTTAACTCGAAAAAAACATTAATTAATCATCATTGGCGACTTAATGACCAAATGTCGTAGTGATGAGCGTATAACACGTCTCTTTAGTGTTGATAGCCAACAAATAAGTACATTAGCGCGGCAGATGTATCCTTGAAAATCTCAATTTATTTATTGGCTATTTATTCATTGTTTTGAAGCCAAAGAAAAATGATCAACTACCAAAAGATACACATTATGTATATATAGATAAAGTAGACTATGAACAAGAACCAAGTCACTTAACCATTCACAGCCAAGATTTCTAAACGTATTCAAGCTAACCAGCCTTTTCTTTACTTGCCCGCACGCAGCGGACCTAAACGACGTAAATACTTGCTACAGCAATCTACCAAGGAGGAATTAACTAGCTTGTTTGAAATTTGTTTGAACATATTGCGAGGACATTTACCCTTAAGCTCAAAAAGGTACAAGGAATTCAAGCGTGAGCGTCATACCCTACACACACTGGCAGATAAGAAGATGTCACTTCGAAGAAAAAAGAAGTTGGTTAATCAGAAAGGAGGATTCATTGGAGCTATTGCCAAATTTTCATTACCCTTGTTAGCTCAGTTGCTGTTAAAATGAAACATACTTTGAAAATGGTCCTCATTACTGGATATGAACATAAAATGTTGTTAGAAAAGAAGGTAAAAAGATGGTTGAATCAAAACAAAAGTGAATAAACTTTTACTTGGGAAACGATCTCGTGAAAAGGCAATAGAAATGTTCCAACTTTTTGGTCGTCATTTACGAACAATTTTATCACAGCAACAACAACAAAAGTCTGTTACATCATCCAATGCAGAAAAATCAGAAAAGTCGCAACAGTTTCTTAACCATTTTCAACCTATTTATCACGGAAAACTAACACAACTTATGGCCGAACTTAAGAAACATGGTACGAGATGGACAGATAAAACTGAACTTGAAAACGCGTCATGCCATCACGAATTCCAACATTATTGATTTGTTGAAAGAAGCATTGGGAGCTACAAGAAGAAAAGAACGATGAGAACCACCACATTTAATGGAAGCAGTTTATTGAGGAAATTGCAGACGCTAATATTCCCAAAACTGTTTTTGGCAAAAAGACAACTAGTGAAGATATTGCAGTGAGATAAAACAACGCCAACAAATCCTATTTCCAGAAGGATGGAAACTTTTTAACATGGTTTAAACAGTTATGGTGTTGTCGTTGTAAAGAAAATAAAAATAAAAATAATATTCCTGTAGAAATTAGGTGTATAAGTGCTTGTTGTCAAGGAGAAGTAGTAAACACCAATATACATCATGTAGACAGCAATGTAGATCATGTAGATAGTGTGGATGACAAGTGCCAGACAGAAAGTAATGTATATACACATCCAGTCTATCTCCATCGCATAAACGATTTAGCCATCATGGAGTCAACAGCTTTTTATATTACTGTACCTAGCAATTACAAAGAATTGCAAATATCTATTAATGCAAACATTATTCAGTTAAAGTATGATAAAATTAGTAGAAGAGTTTATCTTATTTTGAGAAATAATTATGATAATTATGATATTGTCCTACTGGATTAGCTGAGATTTTAGGATTTAAACCAGATAAATCGTACAAAAAATCCGGTCCTGCTGAACATCAACCGGATGTAAAATATGGATTTTATACACTTTATGTGTACTGCAATATTTGAAAGCCACAAGTGGTTGGAGATTATAATGTTCCTTTACTACGTTCTGTTCCCATTAAAGGTGATGATGGTGATATTATTATGAAAACTTGAGAACCTCATTACATTCCTGTAAACACATCAAAATTTGATATGACAGAAATGAATATTAAGGATGACACAGGTCATAATGTTTCATTTCAAACTAGAAAGGTGATCTGTAAACTTCATTTTCGACAAAAAGTGTTATGAAACCATACACACACGATCCATCTGCATATCGCAACCATTTTCTTCGTCAAGTAGGTGGAGAATTACCAGGATTCAAAGGAGCGCGAATACAATAGGGAGATAGTATTGGTTCAATACTGGGATCATTGACTCGCACAGCTTTTCCACTGCTTAAGGAAAGGGCAGGTACCACATCTTAAAAAGGCTGCAAAAGATGTCGAGAAAGATGTTAGGGGCCGAGTAGCACAGCGTGTGATTGGTGATGTGTTCGGAGGACAAAAGAAAGTGCAACCGACAAAACGTGTCAGAAGGCGAAAGGCAATTAGAGGGATAACATCAACAAAACATAAGAAATATATCTTTTAAACCAAAAAAGTCTTTAATTCATAATCATTCATGTTAATGTAGTCTTTATCCATTGGAATGGTTTCACATACCCCAACGCAAACTGCTGTAGAAAATAGCTATAATGTAGACTATCAACCACTCACTACCATTAAAGAGGGTACTCAAATAGAATTTTACATTCCTACTAGTACAGAAGAATATCTAGATTTAAAGAACAGTAGACTTCATATTGTATGCTGCATTGTAAAGGGTGATCTAACACCGTGTGGTGTAGATGGTAACGTATCATGTATCAATGATTTGTTTAATGGGTTATGGTCCAATTTAGAATTATTTCTGAATGGTCGATTGGTATCACATAGTAACAATACCCATGGTTATACCAGCATTATATCTCACCTCATTCATGATTCGGAAGAAAGTCTCAATTCTGAGCGCTCTATGCGTCTCATATATAAAGATACTACTGGATCAATGAATGCTTATGAGGTGAAAAGACCTAATCATGAAAAGTATGTATCAGGTTTTCATGTAAATCATGACGGTGGTGATATGGGTGAGCTCGGAAATAATGGTTTACATAATCGTTATTTGTATACACGTCTAGGCCTTGAGTTTATGCTGACAGGTGCTTTAAGGGTAGATTTGTTTGAGCAGGATCGATATCTTCCCAATGGCATCAGTATGAAATTGCGTTTACATAGACAAAAAGATGAACATGTATTAATGGCTGCAAATAATACATTTAAGGTTGAAGTGAAAGATGCGTTTTTAGAAATTCGCAAGGTGAGGGTTAGTCCAGGTATTCAGTTAGGACATACAGACGCATTGATGAAAACTCCTGCCAACTGTCCTATTACTAGAAAAGAATGTAAAAGTTGGGCCATTCAAGTAGGATTTCAATATTTTGTGAAAGATAACATCTTTTTTGGGCCAATTACCATAACGTATTGTCATTGGACTGGTTCATAATTAATCCTTTGCTGGAAGAGCATTGAGAAATCCATACAATTTTGAACATTTTGATCTTAACTACATGCAACTTTACTCTGATGGTGAGCCAGTCCTACCCAAACCTCTCAAGCTTAACATAACTCGGAACAAATATCTTGACGCTTTTGAAGCTCTTTACAAATCTTTTGATAAATTGAATATTGAGAAAACTTCAATCATAAAACGGAAAGATTGACCTGGAGGTTATGCTTTATTTTCCTTCGATTTAACACCTGATTATGATGGTGATGATCATTATCCCCTTATCAAACATGGGAATTTGCGGCTTGAGATGAATTTTGCCGGTGCATTGCAAAATGCAGTCAATGTTATAGTCTATGCTGAATTTGATAACATAATTGAAATAAGTGGAAATCGGAGCATTCAATTTGATTACCAGTCATGAACACGAAGCAGATAGAGGCCATACTGTCCCATGATGTCACGACAAAGACTTGTTTCAAGGCATGTTTTCCATGGACCAGTTAGCATCTTTACAACGAGGTGCCTACGTCATCAACACAGACGATCATCCTGAGCCAGGAGAGCATTGGGTGGAAGTATATTTTGACAAAGACCCTGCAGAATATTTTGACTCTTATGGACTTTAACCTATAGACAGTCGTTTGAATAAGTTTTTAAAGGTTAATTTCATTTATAATTCAGTTCCATTACAAACACAGATATCATATACATGTGGATTTTATTGTGTGTATTATATTATTCAAAGAGCTCGAGGACATGGTCCTTTTGAAATCATTGATGTATTAAGATGAAGTGATGGTGATTTTATTGCAAAGGATTTTGTATATAGACATTATAAACCATTGTTTTATTGATGTTGTATTAGTTAAGTTGTCAGTAATTGTCAATTTCATTTATTATAAATAATATTAATAAAAACAAGACAGTTTTATGCAACTTTCTTTTTTATTGTGTTACATGAAAAAGAAATTATTTACATTTCAACAATTATTTTGCATTAAACATTTTTACAAATGGATTCAATACATTGATAAACGAATGCCATTCATACCAATCTAAATTAATATATGTATCATAGACATTATACTCAGGTTTGTAAATGCTATGAAAACTCACATAACACTGTCCATTGCCAAACTTTATTATTTTAACATTTTGATGTTCAGACAGTTTCCGTTCACATCCATGTTCATTCATGTCTATGTCTATCACCATAACCCACATGGGATGTGTCAGCTCAATGGACTTGGTACCCCGCATGAGTTGCACTTTCAAGTCCTCTTTGAATTCAAGCATCGGGTTCTTCCCTATCCAATGCTTGTAACGGAGTGGTCCATTCCACTGTGCTGAGGGTGATGTAGTCGTAGTGTTCTGTAAGCTCGTCATGCTGGCGAAATTGTACCAACACGTCTGGACAGTTCTTAGTCACACGCACTTCTAAATCATTTGAAAGTACAAGGAGAAAGCCAGGTATACTCAGCTTCTATAGATGGTCCTTTAACACGGATTGTTCTTCAGGCGAAAGTGTGATATACTTTCCAAAATGTCTTAGCACAATGTCATCACATAAGTTTCTCAGATATGAGAAATGATTTGTAATGAGGTCATAATCTGATAAAAGGTCTTACATCTCGTTCAACAGTCAGATCAACTATGAGCAGTCTCCTTGTCTGCGAAGGCATTTTCATGCTGGCAAGGTGGTGAAGAGTGGGTGTTGTATGGCCTCTAAGAATCGTAGGACTGTGCGTCACCTCTTCATATCAAAGTCAATTAATGATGCATATGGAGTATCTGGTACAACTCCATTATAATCCTCTGGATAATCCTGTAAAAGATTTTTCCAGAATCTAAAACGTATGTCAGAATCATGTCCAATCACTAGCACTTCGCTATTATTTTCAAGTTTGCGTTTAAACCCAGGTACTGTCAACGGTATGTTTTTAAAGTCTTTCCACACTTCAGGTTTAAACCGATAGGTAGAACTTATAACAACCCCGTTAAACACTAATGCGTTCATGATGACAGTGCGCACACTTTATGAGGTATCTTTTTGTCTTCGAAGTTTTTTATCCACTTCTCTCTGCTTCTTTAACATTTTCCATTCAGGTATTGTCAGCAAAATATCCTTTTTTGTAGGACGGTTTCTTCCAGACTCCTCATCTCTGAGGTACTTGTTCGCCACTCCTTCATTGCTTCGTTTAATAATTTTAATGTACTTTCCATTTCCTAGAGAAAGCATTCCATCCCACAACTGTGGTGGTGAGACCGTCGTCTCCACTTTCAATTTCTTGGTGGTGTTGGTGGTGGTGGGATTTTTTACTTTTAAGTCTTTGACTGTATCAGCAAGAGTATTCATATCAGTTGCAGATCTCTTACGTCTTCCAACTTCCATGTTAACGCTTCAGTGTTCACACCTCAAATAACTCTTACGTTGGAAGACCTCCCCGCTTTTTTAATGTTGCCTTGTAATGTCCGTGAGCTAAGGTTGAATAGCCATCATTCAACACGTATCGCTTGTCGTGATATGGAGAGAGGGCTACTTTCTTCAACTTCTCCGAGAAAAGCTGGTAATCATGACTTCGAATAATGTGTCCTTTAGCCATCGTTTGAGTTTGGTTGAACAAACTGTCTCTATACTGCATATGTTTAATGCGTCTTTGACAAGCTCGAGTATTGCCTTTGGATGTATGTTTTTCTTTCCCACCACACATTAAACTGTACATTTTTGGTCTGAGTCCAACAAACTCTTCAATAGGTATGCCTGCTGTCTCATCCTTCATTTTCCCAAGCACTTTTTTGTTCACATTGGAATGCAGGAAATGATCTGACGGATAGTCACTTGTGTCGAACAGGTCAGCATCTTGCTGCATATCCTTGCAGATATCTTCCTTTTATATGTCATAACATAGACTGTCGGTGTCCCTGAACAACAAATTCGCATTGGGATACTGGACCATGATGTAATTGAACTAAAGGTTAAACATAAGCACTTTACTGAGGTCGAGAATGCTGCAGTCAACTTGAATGGGTTTATCCAGAAGCAAATCCACTTTGTGTAAATATACAGCGGTTAAATCTTCGTTGAAAATTCTGAATTTGTAGAAAGAAGGTTTGGCTACAAGTTTCTTGAACCGCTTTTCCTTGTGAACAAGTTCAACATTGATTCGCTTTCTCACATTTTCCATGGTGTTGCCAAACACAGAGTTGTTCATGAGTTTGAAGAAATCTTTCTGAAATGGGTTCTTGGCCAATTTTCTCTTTACCGTGTTCAAGGTAATGTATTTCTGAAACCATTTACTCTGTTCAAACATGACGGCACGGTGCACTTTGGTTACTTTCAACCCCAGTGAGATGTCCTGCTGCAAATTGCAAATATAATGAAGCATATATTTCTCCTTGTTACACAAGTTAGGAATGAGCTTTTCACTAGGTTTGTCTTTCATATTCAGATCTTTCCGTATCTTCTGACTGTACTCTGACAATTCTCGAACTTTTCCGTTCTGGAGCCACTGGGTTGTGATTATGACGATCATGGATTGAATGTAGGTATTCTAAATCCACTTTTAAAATGTATCCAATGTCGTCATCTTCAGCCACATCCATGAAGTCAAGGGATTCTGGCTCACTCACCCACATACATCCTCTTTGTGGCATGCTTTACGACATGGCCCAGCCATACAAATTGTTTGCGTCGAGGTACAAGTCCTCTTTGTTTGGTATCTCAAAATTGTAATCTGCTACGTAGGAGTTATTTGCTTTCGAATACTTGTACGTGATCACAGATATTCCTCCATGTAGGTCTTGCTCAACCATTTGGTACATGTCAATGTCAGTGATTAATTCCAACTTCACCTTCGTCGCTTTTAACATAGCATCCCACGACAGATCTGGCGCTGTATAGTAATGGGCAGGATGCATTTCATACGTGTTGAGGCATACTTGACGAAAATTTTTAAACACTTCAGCCAGCAGTAACACATCTGATTTCAGGTATAGGTCGTGGTATTCACCGAATGTGGTAGAGTTGAATGTATTCCACAACTTCTGTGCGTGAGCATAGTCCTCATCGCTAATGTCTTCTTCGCTGAGGTGACTGTAAAACTTTCAGCAAACCTGGATGGTTCGTCTACGTAATCATAAGGGTACACTCCCTTTCTCAGCAGCAAATCTTGTTGGTCACTATTGTGAATGTGAGAAATCATGTTGCAGAAATTATCTTTTCCTTCTGCCGCAAGGTTGGATACCAACGTCTGTAGAGAGGTACTCATAAACTGAAAGCTATCAATAAATTTCAGATTGCTCATGGTGAATGCAATATAGTTATCAATGGTGTTGAGAATGACTGTAATCCTTTTATTTTGAATTTCCCAATTTTCTCCATGATTAGATGACTGTCACAGCTTCGAAAATAGTGGAAAAACACAGGAATGATAAAAGAATGTTTATCCCCCTGTCGATGCTTTCTAAGTTGCATTCATTATGCGCTGCTCCGCGGTATTTGCCATTGATGTGGTCATGATCTCTCACGCGATCTACTCCTAGAGGCTCATGACAAATATAGCAATCGACGGCGTTTTTAAAATTCTCTTATTCCTCATGGGTCATCACCATATCCTTTGGCTGCTCTAAACCACGCACAATACGATCACGCTCGTTAACCATATGGTCTAAAAAGACCTTTACGGCATGTCTCCTCGATACACGACTGGTGCACGTGTGTCGTACCGACTGACAACCACATAGGCAACGCGGTTTGGGCGCTGATGCTGATACCTATATCCTCCTTCATGCTTTTGCGTGAAACATTCAAAGTCGGCATAAATCATAAAAGGTGCTCGCTGTTGTTTGGCTACATTCTTGAACTTGATGATAGGTTCCTTGGGGAGTGATAAACGTTGCCCTCCATGCTTGCCACACACTTCACGATGCTAATCTAAAACCCGTGAAGACAGTTGAAACAATAAAATGCTGCTCCATTGTACTCGGTTCGATAAGACATAAGTGTGCTGTAATTCTTAATCAAACAGTTATGCCTTTTCTTGTCATTGCTAATCAGAAGTAAGTTGATTTCTCTCACACTGGTGTTTCGACTGAGTTGTATCGGAACAATCTTGTTGATATCCAAACACACATCGTTCCCCTTTTTAAACTTTGAAATGTTAGTAATCGGCGTTGGAAATGTCATACCCTCTACCTTTAATTCCTTCTGAAAACGTTTGTATTGACTCACACGACGGGTCTAGGCGGTCTCCCCCCCCCCCGGGCGGTCCCCCCGGCGGACTCCCCCCTACCAACTCGCCCCTGGCGATCTCCCCCCCCCCGTAGGCTGACTCCCCGGTCCTTCTTCCCCGCCCACGGCAGATATATTTTTAGCCATTAAAACTGAAATCAGCAAAACTTGTGCATTTCATTCTTTTTTTAATTTTCAAGCCCATCTTTCATCTACTTACATAATTATCAATAGAAAATTAATCTGCTTTAAAATCCAGTTACGAAATTACAATCAAACACTTACTGTAAATTGATCTTTCAAATGCAATCACGAAATTTAATTTACAGATCACCAGCTTTACTGTGTCTCCCAAATAAAAACCATCTTACAGTTTTAAGATATAAGCGATGCCAAGTAAGAAATCTATTACATGGCGATTACATGGCGTTTGGCAAAGTCACGTCCACGCAATGAGCATAACACTAGATCCGACTTTTCATTGATTTAGTCAAAAACTCAATATATCAATCACTTAACTGAACAGATTAAAGAAACATCAATAACCCTTTGGTGCCATGCAGTCAGCACAACATTAGATCAGACATTTCAATAATTCGAAAACTCAATACATCAATCACTTCATTACATAGATTAAAAACATCAATAACCCTTTGGTCTTCATACATCAGTAAGGAAAGCAGGTTTGAGGGAGGAGAAGGGGAAAAGGAATGAAATGTATAAGTTTTGCTGATGTAAGTTTCAAAAAATCTGCCGTGGTGGAGGGGGATAGAAGGAGAAGGACAGGGGAAAACCGCCTAGGGGAGGAGACCGCGAGGGAAGAAATCGCCGGGGAGGGGAAAAGGGGGGGAGCGCCAGGGGACCGCCTGTTCCCAACACGACATGGGCTGTTGTTTGTTGAAGGGTGAAGGTAAACCAATACTGACCATAAGAAATACTTGTTGTCTTTATTCTTAATGTTTAACACACCCTTCGCATTCTGCGCTTTCTTCGGCAGCGGGATAAAACTGCTTGCATGTACTTCAGTGTACAGTATGTTATCCAGCACCTAGCCAGAGCCTTGTCGCTCATGTTTGTCAAACTTAGTAAACAATTCCTTATATGCTTCCGGCAAGTGTTCAATATTCGCTGGATTATATGCTGTATATGTTGGACTGGTGATAAATGCATTATCCACTTGTTCTGTCATGATACCTTCTGCATTCGCCGTCAATTTCTTAAAACGAGCATGCACCACAAAATACCTTTTCATTCTATGGTTTAAGGTCTCCAATAAATGTGTTTTGATACGGTTCTCTTGCTGTCGCATTTCAAGCAGTAAATTCGTTCCATTCACTGACTCAGACAGTTTCTCCTGCGAGTGTTCGCCAAGACTAACCCTTCTGCCTCTCCCTACTTGTCCTGTCTTTGTCTCTTTGCAACATGTTCTTCATGAGCATCATGAGCTAGTGTGCATGCATGTGCCTCAAAGATATCCATAGATGGAAATATCACATCGCATCCATGGCAGAGGACTGAACTGGGTATCCTGAACAAGCTCTTCATGAGCACGTTTCGGTGCAGTTTTCATATCAGCTTAAGTGCATGTATGTGTCTCAAGCAATTCCAAAGATGGAAATTCCACATTGCATTCAAGGCAGAGGACTGGTATATCCTTGACTGAACTAGCTGCCATTATTGTCGCATCAATTGCTTAAACTGATATGATGAAATGTGTTCTCGCTCATCCATTTATACCACCTAGACATGCACTGCAGAGACATCTATCAGAGAGCAACGTGTTCTGACAATGTCATTAACCGGTTCTTGCCGGCACATTTTTGGGCGGATTTGACTGAATTTTGCTTTCTCAGGGTCCTCACTTCTTCACCATGGTTATATGATGTCACATAGCAACATAGTATGGTCCAGGGTTGAGCCGCCCATAGGTGGGATCGAACCACCAACCTTTCTAAAATAAGTCCTATGCTCTACCCACTTCGCCACAGAGGACTTAAGGAGAATGTTTTGGAAAACATTCCACAAAAGGTTATGCCGCCCAGGGGTGGTCCTCACATAGCATGTCCTGAGGGTCCTCATATAGGCTTAGGGTTAGGGTTATGCCGCCTAGGGGGACGTCACAAAGTGACTCAGAACTCTTGTTTCCCCACTACTACCATACTTTAACCAATCAATAATTTCCGCATTTGCACCAATACTAACCCAGTCATCGATGTTTTTCTGCAGCGATCCTGCTACAAACCTTGACATTGTTGATCCTCATTTTGAAAACGGTTCGTAGGTATCTGTTGAGAACCAGTAATTTGTGCGTACACGTCCTGTCTGCCACGACCGCGACCGCCCCTACGAGGAAACGGTAGTTGGGCCTTCTTCTGTATTGACTATCCGACGGTTTGTAACGTGAACTGCATCTTTCAGATCCGCAAGGGAATCCGTATGCTTTCTAAACTGTTTGAAAAGCTTGGCGGTGTTTGAATCGAAAGAATTTTCAAAAACAATTGCAGAATACTCTGTTTGCAACAGTTTCTGTTGTGTGGCAGCAACAGTGAAAACTTGCTCCTTAATAGATTCAGGGTCGTGTTTGTTGGTAATAGCTAGTTTCATAAGAGTTTCAGAGTATTTTGCACCGTTTGCCATTAAGTTTATTTTGTCCTGATCCTCTCTTTTCAAGCCCGTGCGATCTGCAACAAGCTTGAGACTTGAAGGGATATCTATATTGGTGTATTAATCATATAGATTTGAACTCGTCCTGAGCATTGGCGGCGGAAACAGTTACGTGGTTTGGACCGCGGGGGCTGTACCCGTGTGCTCCCTGGGAAGGCTGATATAACTGCTCGCTTCTGCGATAATTTACACCCTGAGGGGTTGCAACTCTGTTTAATGGCGGGGAACCTTAAAACACGACGATGATTCGAGACCTTTGAAAGTAACAGCGTCCAATCTGTGTTCCAGTTGAAGTGTCCTGTTATTTTCCCCTATAGACGCAACCCGAACATTCAACGATTCGATTGAGCGAAGAACTAAATCCAATTTGTCACCATTAGATAACTGTTTACGTTCTGGTGAAGACATATTTCTACATTTTGACACAATAACACGTGAAGTGACTCGCTGGCGGAAGTTAACGCTATACAAAGTGAAAACAGCCGGAAGGTAAGTTTTCTAACTTGCGTACCTCCGACTTCATTGCCCAATAACAGGAAGATTATTAGCATGGCAGCTGTATTTTTCGATAATGTTATGTATGTTCCGGGCGCTTAGTAATAAACTTGTGGCATGCTTATGTCCCCAAAGGGTTGTACTAGAGACATGGTTAAACTCTTTGCAATCAAGCGTATTGTTTTTGAGAAATAAGACGTCAAAGTTCAGTAATTTATTCATGTGATCGAGCGATCTCGAGATCCATGGGTGCCCCTATTTGATGCGAATTAACAAAAAATCCAATTTCTCAACCCCCAAATATTTTGGTGTTTTTACCTTCTCAGGGGTTAGTTTGAAGGATTTATTAAAGCTTGATTCCCCAGCAATATTGTAGAAGAAGTAAGATTTTGAAATTCTGTAAAGAAACATGTAAGTAAATTAATTGTGGTCTATGGCCAACAAAAAGGTGCGTTTCTTTCTGACGTATTTTTTCAGAATTTAAAAAAAAGGGGTCAACAAAAACACATTATTTTATTTATTTATTTATCTTTTATATCAGACTGATCGGTCCAGATACTATATATTTTATCAGGATATATCAGGATATGTGACATTTTATATGTCCAATTTAAACTGGAATTGGTCAACACCAAATAAAACACGTCTGTATCGTTCAAATTCAAAAACCAAACCTTGCTTTATTAATTTAGTTACTTCACATGAGTACGCAAGTACCCAATAAAGTCACACTGTGGTTTTTTTTAACTCGGTAGCGTATTATTCTGAGGCAATCTATTAATTATATTACCTACAAACTATTTATAAAATAACGTTTTCATTGCAGGTGTATCAACAAACTGAGGGAATGGTGAATTACCCCGTGTAACATCCCTGCCCAAGAGCCCACCCTGCAATATACAACACTGCATCAGGTCTGTTTCTCTGAGAGGTAGTTTTTTTAGTGCTTACTTTTTGATAAACAATGTCTTGGAGGTTGAGTTTCGCCAGATCGAGTCTAGTCTTGATTCCACGTCTCAAAAAGAGTAACGCAGGGGTTTCGTTGGTTGTGGCATTTTTGGTCGAGCGATACATCAAGAGGAACTTGGCTACTTTCTCGTGCATGGTTTAATTTTCGTGCTTCATTGCCTTAAGACTGGACTGAAGACTTTGGAACATTCCTTCTGCGAGATTATTGGTCGAAGGTTTATAAATGCTTGTAGTATTGTGGATAATACCGTGCATCTTTAGAAATTTCCGGAAGGCATCAGAGTGAAACGTAGTTCCTTTATCACTGCAAATGACGTCACACATACCAAACGCGCTGAACAGTTCTTGCACAGATTCATTCCCCGTTGAGAATTTTTTAGCACTCATTGCGACTCATATCTGTAGAACGAATGTCTACATCATGTTTCTTTTTTTACAAGTCTCACATTTGGTAACAGGAGCTATTTGTCTCGTATATGATACTGCTTAGCAATTGTAAAATATTGAAAATAAATAACATTTTCAACCTAAAAACAAAGAATGATATCTTATGTTTTGTTTACAGTTGTCTTGTTTGGCATTTCATAGTTTCCTTTCTATTTAACAAAATGTCGGCAACAAAACGAAAAAATATCATACGGGCTGTTACAAACTCGACTGCTCTTTGGTGAAAGAGAAATTTTGCATTTAGACGAAATCTCTCTATTATTTCTTTCATTTTTATCCGGTTATTTTTATTCGAAACGCAGAAATTTTGTGCATTTTTATTGGGAACACCCAAAGTGTGATTTGGTATCTAAAATCAGACCTTGTGTTCGTTTTGGAAGATTGAAGAGAAATTATCCAAAAGAACAACTCTCGTTCTTCCGAGAGTCTCTTGATTTTCGGAGACGATCTGAAAGAATGTATCCTATATTTATCATTTGGCCTGTATTCTTTCGGGCACAACTATTTACCAGTCTAATAACTGGTTCTATAACTACCTGTTCTTTTCACATTTAACTTGAACCAGTTATAACTGACCGTAATCGAGGTTACTTCCGGTTGAGATCTTAACCTCATGTGACATCACATGATGATGTCAAAATGCCTGACAAACAGTAAGATTATTTGTTTTCGTTGTTTATATTCAGTTATTGAGCTATGTATGTTATTTCATCAAGACAAACAAATATGGATAATAATATGGCGTAGGAAGTTTCAAGTGCCTGAACAAAATTTTGCAGTTCATTCATTATTCCGTCCTCCATTTTGTTTGTTTACATATTTTTGGTCGGGTAAACCTATTCTTTTACGAGCATAACTAAAATCAGAACAGGCTGTTTAGATTCTTCTGGTTCGGCCCAAATGTATCTCTAAAAAGAATACACGGATAGAGTTTTTTTGGCTTGTTTTCACACGAATATAGACATGCGCAAAAAGCTGCGCAGAGTTACGCTTCTCTTAAAACAGCCGTCCCCCCAGAAAACGACAAAATACTGTGTTAAAACAGAAAATGGCTGTTGATGACAATGACGAAGCTTTACGTACATAACATTGTGACTGTGTTTTATTGGGCAAGGATAATGTTTCAAAAATGTTTCGAGACACTGTCGAAAAACCAAGAAACATTTTTGATTTTCAAAACATTTTCGAGTGTATCGAGCTCTACATTCTGATAATTTTCCTATAATCCTTTTCTGCGCACCTGATCAAAATGGCCTCCAAAACAGTGTGGATATCTTTTGAAATAAACCACCGATCATTTTGATGTTGGACTAATACTTTTCTTAGAAGTCTTTGCATGAATAGCAGTATCAAGTTCAAAGTTAACAAATTAGTAAAACGGAATATAAACAAATAGTTATACCGTGTTTTTTGTGAATTAGTATTGAATTATCGCCATCCAGTGTTCTGTTGTTCTCTATTTATCCATGATGTCAATACCCCCAAAACAGCTGGATAAAATCGTGTTGCATATGCAAAGGCGAAGTGCCTCCATTCTATTCATAGATGTTTTAAGAGGTATTCCTGGCGTCTCTCATGTATTCCAGAAATGAGCTGTATGAGTTGCAGTAGCCGGATAAATACAGTCTTGTGTTACCCTTATCAGAGGCAGTGACAACATCAGTTAGAAATGGTTTACACCTAGTTAAAGATTCATTGTTTGCTCACGAACTCTTTGCTATGCACTGTTATATAGTGAAGACAGTTAAGAAATACTTTATTGTTGCGTTTTAGCTCCTCTGTCTTTATTCTTTATTTTTGTTTAGAAATTGGACAAAAAATTGCTTTAAATTAATAAAAAGAAAATGCAAACTACGACTCATCAGTATTATATTGTAAGTTGTGATCGGTCAAAAGTGTAAGGAAGACTTGATAAATGATTAATACCATTTCCGTAAGGTTTGATGGTGAATAAGCCAAATCACACTTTGCGCGTTCCCAATGAAAATGCACAAAAATTCTGCGTTTCGAATAAAATGACCGGTTAAAGTATAAAAAAATGATAGAGAAATTTCGCCTAAATTCGCCAAAATTTCTCTTGCACCAAAGAGCAATCGGGTTTTTAACAACCCGTGTGCTATTTTAAAAATTTATTAAAAGTTTTAACAAATAGTTTCAATTTCTTTTATGTTCCGATTATGAGCTGTTTTGTGATATTTCTTCCATATTTTTCTGTCATTTTTTTTTTACTTTTTACCCATTTCTCTCGCAGTCGAAATTCATAATTCTTGCGCATTTTATTCGAAACACCCAAAGTGTGATTGTCAATATGTTTCAGGTCAACTAGATGGCATGCAGCGCCTGCGCATTCCCTATGATCCGAAAGCGGGCGACGTGGCAGCGCGATTGCCAACCGGGGACTACACATTTTGCCCGAAGAATGACCCGACAAGTAAATGCTTAGTTATCGTAGTTTCCGAGAACAGGTCGTTAGCGTCACTTTTATAAAGTTTTTTTTAATTTGATATCGTTTAAGAGGAAAAGGGGTTATCCAAACTTTTGTCTCAACTGCTATTGTAAACGTGTAGTTAAGCATGGATTATTAAACTCCTGATTTCTTAAATAGTTAGTTTTCTAACATGGATATAAAGTTTAGTGGTATGTCTTTTTTCAGACAGGCATATCATTACAGTACAGGATGCAGAACAAGTGGAACCTGTATAGTCATCGCCAACGGCAGTCAGTCACGTGACAGCGGAGAAGGAAACACTCTCAGCTCTATTAACAGATGCCTTAACACTTGCCCCAACATCACCATCCCAAGCAATATCGACCTGCACCGAAAGGCCAGAAGACCAAAGAGAAAGTATGAAATTACTGTAATATGGTAAAAAAAATAGGCACAACATTTCAGTCCATTTACGACAGACATGACATAAACTTTAAATAAACATAAGCAAAACTGAATTTTTCTTTGCATGAAATTTATTTGTCAGTATTTGTGTTGCAGCCTTTTAACAATTTTATTGGACAAAGGCAGCAACCAGGTTTCTTATCAACGTGTGCAAAGCGATGGAGGACCGGTTAACAGACCCATCAACAAAGGAATGCATGTTTTTGGGGTGATATAGCGTCAAAGATAAATAGGGAATTGCACCTTGAGACCTATGTTGTTCAGGCATATTTTTGCAATTGATTTTAATTTGCATGTTTTGGTAATTTAAATAAATTTATAAAAAAGAATATCAAAATCGAACAACATCTTCTCATGTTAAAGGTAAATTACAGTTTCACAACAGAACCCAAATGATCAGTATTAAACATGATTCATAAAAACAGGAAACATTTTTATTTCAGTGCGAGGGAAGATTGAAGTACCTCGTGAGGAAATTCAAAGAATATCTTCGGAATAAGAGCGCCACTGGGTTCGCACAAAAAATTTGAATTCGCCGATGATATAGCTGACGCTATACAGGATCGCGACAGTTGGAAACAATGTTGCTCAAGATACGTCTGTTCTTAAACGAAAAACGCCCGAAAAACACCATGGGAAACCGAAGAGGCTTCAAATGACCAACTCCCGTTTAAGAAAAATAAATGCGCATCTGCCAAGGAACAGGCTATTTCTAAGTGTTTAAGTCTCATTGAAAGGATGGTGAAGACGCAGCAGGAAAATGAGAACAGACGCATCAATTAGAGCGACTGGTGAATTCCTTTGAGAAATAAAAGTTTTACATTTATAAATTTCATTTGCGGGCTTAAATTTATTATTTAATTCAACATTATTTGTAAAAAAGTAATTGACAGTCAGTTAATTGCGTGCTGGTCTGTTCATAATCTGTTGTCTTTTTATTATCCCTCGTTCTCCTTTGTCGTTGTTAAATATTCCCGGAGGCAGAATTGCCACGGGAACCCTAATATCGTCGTCAAAATAGTCCTCTATATCTTCTTGTAAAATACAAATGTTATGAAGGCAACATGCAGCCGCAATTGTCTGACATATAGTTTCAAGTACTGATCTTGATCTAAGTATTTAAGGCGGCGAAAACGCCCTTCAAATGTTGTGTTAATAGAGGAATGCACATAGTTGTACCTTCTCATTACTGGATTTAGACGGATGAACTCCTTAAAGGGTGTTAATAACCATCTCAGGTTTGGATAGGCTGAATCTCCGAGTAGCAGGTAGTTTCCACACTTGGGTACGGCCCGTTAAAAAAGTGGAAATTCCGCGAAAACACCTGCGTCATGTATTCTGCCGTGGAACTAGATGAAAACATCAATAAACCTCATGGCTTCTCGGCACACACCTGAAAATATATATATTTACCGAACATTACAACTATTCGACTGTGTCGAATGCTAAATGCTATAATCATTCGCACTTTCGGGTCTATTTGGTGGAGGTGTTGTTTCGACTGCAAGATTTTTGGGATAAATTATAAACAAATGATAAGGGAAAAATATCAAAATTCTAAGTTCTTTCAACATGCACACTTTCAAATTTATAAAGCCATCATATCTTTCAAAGTCTATTTTACAGATTATTCAGTCCCTTCAATAGCCAACATGTAAATATGTTTAGGGCAAAATGGAATTTTGTTGATTTCTGCCGTTTTTT
Source organism: Protula sp. h YS-2021 (assembly GCA_949752745.1). NCBI lineage: Eukaryota > Metazoa > Annelida > Polychaeta > Sabellida > Serpulidae > Protula > Protula sp. h YS-2021. Next base: position 23,510,224 of record OX457025.1, read on the forward strand.
CTTTAATTTCTTTATATCTTTAATCCCAACTGAATTCAGCCGAAACGTAAAAACCTTCCGGCAAAAGTCAAAGTGCGAATTGGCTTATTTGTTTAACAGTATATGCTTGAACGTGTTTTATGCCCCAGGTTTAAGTGATATGTAACAGCGTAAGACCGAAAAATTGTTTTGAAAAAAAAAGTATTTTCTATACAGAAATGCACGTTTACCTTAGAGAGTAACTGAAAAGAAGTCTTTTCGGTTGAAATAGACATTTCTTATGGAAATATGGCACCCATCTGTCAATTACATCTGGAAATTCCCTTTCTGTTCAGTATCGTTGTGGTAATGTAATGTTTCTCATTCTCGGATGGCTACACAATAACCTTTGGTGGCAAGAACTTTGAAAAAATTGCGCAAAACGAATGGACAAACGACGGACATGTACACTTCACAACGCCGAATAAGTTTGCAATTTCTCTGCGTGTTTCCTTGTTTGCCATAAACCACACAAACATGAACAGTCTTGTCTGTAGGTGCACCTGTAACAATGTAATTTATCGTAACATATTTTTTTCACTCTTATGAACTCGTGTAGTTGTGTTGTCGTTTGTTGAATGACAAAAGTTCAGTTCGTACTTTTATTAATGATTAAGAAACAAACAAACCTGCTCCTTGCCACCACCGTGTTGCCTTTGTATCATTTCTGCCAAGTTGTTCACACTGACTACTTCAGACAACGCCTCATACGTTGCCTCTATTGTCCCCCGGTTCATACGAAAGTGGAGGCGAAATTCGTCCAGAGTGTACCTTGAAATTACATCTGGGACAAAAGTTGTAACGCACCCACCCCTCTTAAAAAATGACATAGCCATTGAACTGATTCATGTACCAATTTGTCCGATACAAAAAAATTGGCCGAAGGAAAGCCTATTTTATCTTATTTTACTGGTCACCAACGCTTGGGGTGCTGGGGGAGTGGCTGACATAAAAGTCCAGTAATAATGATCAGATGACACCTGTCAATGTTTATAAATATACACCATATGTCAGTTTCTTGAAGCCAAAATATATGGCCTTTTTTTCTCCCCCCCCCCCCCCCCCACTAAATGAAAATAACAACATTATGTAATAACCATATGAATTTGGAAGCCCCACTCTTTCACAAGCATAAAACAGCACATATGTCAATACTTTATAATACAGTCACCTCTAATCGTTCAGGGGGACGATGCAATCCACCCTGGCTTAAGCCGGTTTTTTTGGCAAGCAATCACATGACATTACCTATATTTTGACAGCTGTCAAAACAAACTACTTTGTTTGAGGTTAAACAGGTAAATTCTTCATTTTCATAAAGATGTGCTGGCTAAATTGCTCTAGTATCAAAATTGATATGTCGAGTATCCAACAGTGATATCACTAACTTTTTTTACATAAAGTATTCCGACAACATAACTTCTCAATGCTCTTAAGGAAGTGCTGACAGTCCTACATAAAGAATGCCATTATCGCTCAAAACTGACATCGATTCAAAACAGACATACGGCAACTTATATTAAAGCTAGTAGAAATACAACTATTGACAACAGCAATTCGCTATTTGGATTGCTATCTACTAGAGAAAACAACACCAAAGCAAGTTTACGAGATACGACGTTGCTCCCGGCAGCCATTTTTATTCACGATACATTATCTGAAGTGTTTTGTTCGGACAGCTTCGAAACATTATCTGGATTTATTGTTTTTTCAGATGCGTCCAATAAAACGCGGTCTCTGATTCTTCAAATATTCAAAGTATCATGATAAATGTTTTATATTGCAATGAAAAACTTTATAAAATCGAATCGGGATACATTGCAATTTGTTATTTTAAAGCAATGTTGTTTGGCGCCGTTTTGATTTAAGGGACCCAATTACGGCTTTTACGACAATCTGATGTGTCTCAAGCCTTTGATGCTAAGACGCTTCAGAATGTCTTACGACATTCAGAATCCAAAAAACATAAACAATGGTCTTAAGATATTCTTAGAGTTCCAAAAAAACTCATACTATCCGCCATTTACTGTGATATAAAAGGTGAAGGTCACATCATGATTATGGAGCTCAAATCATATCATTTCTATCATAAAACACCTGATTAATTTTGCTTTCCTCTAATACATTTCCATTAAGACAAATATATTTCAGATAAACACTGAAAGAATAAAAAATCGAATAAGAAATGGCTGTGCTGTGACAATTTTTCGATACCCCTATGAATTCATAAAATGACTTTTTTCGGTTTCTTATATTACAAAATTTTTTAATTTCCAAATTTTACTAATATTCATCGAATAAACGCACTTAAATTCTTACTACATAGGTGTATGTTGACTTTAGAAAGCAAAGTATAACAATAATTTTCCTCAAATAATTTTCAGAAAATTTAATGAGCAAAAAGTAAAAACGTAAATTTTTCAGGCTAATTTTTATTATTTTTTTAAATCATATGTTTAATAGAAAGGTATTTTCTTAAAAAGTGTATCAAGCACACACTTTTACTCTAAAAAGTTATGTAAGACAAATGTATAATGCACTCATATGATATTCCATAATGATGATAAAATGTTTAGGCACATTATGGTATGAAATCACTATTCATGCACCAGCATCAACCAATCAATGAACGCGACATGATTCATTGCTTAATCCAGCTGCTGTGGCAATTTGTGGTAAGATGCTATGTAAACATGCTGCACTACTTAAACTAACCTCATATCTCACCGATTCCACGAAATAAAAATTGTTCAAAATGAAAGGTACAAAAAAATCGAAAACAAAGTTGGTTTAAAAAAGAAAAGAAAACTAGCAAACTTCACAAGCTGCTTCAAATAATACAATTAAAACAATTCGTCTCAATAACAAAGAATTTTAACATTTGAAAAATACAGGGATCGATTGAAAACCGGTTGAAGTATCTCCAGCTGTTCGTGTGCTGAGACCAAAAGCCAGACAAGGAAGAAAATGAGTTGTCAGGCAATGATGGAAGAATTTGATTAGTGGATGAAAATACAATAGTTGAGGCTTGGAATACCGTGTTTCTCTGCACTGTGAAAATTCCATTGATCGCAACAAGCTCAATTTTGACATTTGCAAGGAGGAAAAATGAGGCTTGTGTTGGACATTTACGATTGAATGCATCGCTTGTGGATTTGTCATCCCGTAGACAAATTTTTGCAAAGAATTTGCAACAAAAAGGCCGGGACCAAATCCAGGTGGCCCTTATCTCGGACATGCAATAGGGTTACATGATACACCCATGGGCTAACTCGTGCCCGTGTAGTGATGTTTTCAATAGATGTTTCTCCCCCAGCACGTTCATCAATGCAAAGAACAGCGAATTTAGCGTCGAAAACTGTCACAGAATGAAACAAAAGAGATACGCAAAGCAAACTGGATATTGTCAAGACTGTTAACAAGTGGCGTGGAAAGCACGAAGATCGGATTAATATCGCTACGATGCCGCTGTAACTCAGCAACTATTGCAAGCAGGAAAAAACAAAGTCAGAATGCATCACAAGCAATAGGTCTTGCGTGTGAAACTGTAACTAACAAACAGTACATTGTTGCTGCAGTTGTTCAAAATAAGCTGTGTTGGGTTCGTGTATGGTTAAAAAATAGCGGAATGGAAGTAGAATGTCCTAATTACACCCCAAATATGGATCGCCATACTCCCCTCTCAGAGTATGAAATGGGGAAATCAATAGCAATATGCAGGATATTTTAGTAGAATATGCCACAACCAAACTGTCCAGAGTCAGGATGTTAAATCAAGGTCCAGCATGATTGAAAGAGCTCATGAGGAAACGCCAAGGCTAGTTTAACTTGATTTGCAACGAGCTCCTTCATGTGCTCTCCTTACTCTGGGGACTGCTCAAAGTGCCGGTGTTAGGAGCAAGAGGTGGAACAGAGCTCTGTTTCTAACAGCAAATAAACTGACGGCGTTAAACATGAAAGAGAGACAAAGAAATTCTCGAAATTTTGAAAATGAAGTTAAGGCCCTGGAGACCATGAAGTTGAATGCAAACACACAGAAATGTGAAGTTGCCAATCGATCTTTGAGTGTTTCCCTTCCAAAGAATATCAATTACTCTCGGAACGTTTTAGGTCGTGTATCATCCACAATCCATCGCCTAAACAAAAGCCAAGGTCAATCAACCATAGCAAAATGCGAGGCGATAGGTTTTGAATTATCCCGGCGAGCGCGATCGAACATATTAAGCATAGATGACGAATTAGAATATCAGAAAAAGTACGCAAAAAAGCATCCACACAGAAAAAACGTCTAATTACACGAGGAAACTCTATTCGTGACTATGCAAGAGCTACACAGGGTCTTGGAGATTACAAGAAATGTCAGCTTGACCATTCTTATGCAAAATAAAGTCATGTAATTATTTTTAACTTTTCCTTGCATCGTGCATTTTAAAAGGTCATTCCTTAGATTGTATTGTAATTTATTTTAACCGCGCCTTTAAAAATGGAGTATTTCTCACTTATCGCCATAGAATCTATGAACAAACTGCCGTTATGAACACTGGCTGTATGATATGGCTAAAAGTGAAACAAAAGCGGATATGGCCGGATAAATTACAAGTGCCCACAAAGTGGACAGTGGAAAAACATCAACGTTCACCGGCTAAGCTTCATAGTAAACTTCAAAGTGTTTCCTGGGGTGGCTTATGATATCAGTTATAACAAACTTTGTGTTACAATGGAACATTTATCAAAGGAAACGCATGCAATCAATCGGTCGCGAATGCAGTGTTTGGAGCGTGGTGTTTTTAGGGCCATGGTGAGCATCTGTCATGACTGTTAGGATTAAAGCTGCTGTCTTAGATCTTTTCAGGTGAGTCAAGTACTGTGAGTCAAGGCATGAAAGAGACTTGCAAGCAAATGTATTTGTGAAAGTGTTTTGCCATTTCTATCCGCAATTAATTTAGCCAATCACGTAACAGAACGTTTCTCCTTTTAAGCAACACTTTTTAAGGGAATTTCCATATTACTGCGCGTGAGTTTACAGCACAGACTCTGTTGCTGTTGCCCAGAAAAAAGTTTATCTTGCCAAAAATAATCATAAATTTAAAAATAATGATATCCAGAACAATTTCCGTGTGTCTGGTATCTCCTTATATCTTCCACATACCCAACAATCTATTAAAAATAAAGAAACTACGAGATGAAAAAGGTGTCTATCCCCCTTTGGATTTCGCGCAAATCAGGCCTCAGACCACAATTAATTCCCCATAGGCTTACATTATAACATTCCGTATTATCGCCCTTTGCACAACATTGATGGGCTCATAATCGCTATTATATTTTGTTATTTAGTCTGAGAGGTACTCAAAAACACAAGCCAATTCGCACTTTTGACTTTTGCCGAAAAGTTTTTGCGTTTCGACTGAATTCAGGTGGGATAATGATATGAAGAAATTATAGAAAAAAACGACACAAATCAACAAAATCCCATTTTGCCAGAAATATAGTCGCATGTTGGTTATTAAAGGGACTGAATAATATGTAAAATAGTTTTTAAAAGATCGTATGATGGCTTTATGAATTCGAAAGTGTGCATGTTGAGAGAAAATTAGAATTTTAATGTTCTTCCCTTATCATTTCTTTATCATTTATCCCCCAGTATTTTCAGTCAAAACAACACCTCCGCAGGAAAAATCCGAAAGTGCGAATTGGCTTATTAAAAAATGAGGGTTGACCGAATGGATTTTTGCTATAATTAGAATAAGGTATCCAACCGCTCTGAATGTCCGGGAGCTGAATCATCCTAGCAATATTTTGACAAGTTTTCTCATCATATTTGCAAAGTTGTTTGGAGCTCTAGAGCAATCATTTTAGGTATCATTAAGAGTATTTATCGCACTTTTCAAAAGTGCCTTTATATTTCCAAATACTGCTTTAATAGTTTACAAATGACTAGTCAAAGTGGGGCACTATTTGTGCGTAATGTCTTCCATATTTTGGTCTACGAACGCGGAAGTAATTGTGTCCGACTCCAGCAAACAAAACCGGAAACACGTGCCAAGCACGTTTTTTCGTGATACAGTTCAAAAAAACAGGAAATCTCTATAATTTATATCATTTCTATCAAAAAGTAGAATAAGCACGTATTTCGTGATGTAAAGTCCAAAAGAAACAGGAAATATCTAGTAATTTATGTCATTTCTATCAAAAAGTAGAATAAAAACGAACACAGGGAGATACTGGTACGGTTATATCCGAATCCTCAATTACCGCTCACTGAAAAATGGTTATTACACGTGAAACATCGATTTCGCTAATGTTTGCACTATCATACGAGTCTCATTCAAACAGTGACTTAGTTATGTCATTGTTTTGATAAAACAGCTGTTAATAAACCACTTCACAGTTCCAAAGCCACAATGCATTGTGGGATGTTTTGAAGCAAAACAAAAAATGTAAAAAACAGGATAAGAAAATATTGCACTGTTGCAAATGCGATTCGCTAACAACACCGAATTACATTAAGCACTCTTCTGTTTTTTGGCATAAAATGTATTTTTCTATGAGCGATAAAAGAATTTCTCGGTTTTCCAGCACAAATACTGGAAAACATAAGTTTATGTAGATGTTTTGCTAACACATTTGCGGTGTGTATAATCACTTTTGTGCATTAGGACACCATTTTGATATATGTTCATTTTACATACCATATTCTGTTTATACTTATTATGTATATATTGTTATGAGCGGGAATGTTACATCAGAATAAAATTCCTGCCATTCTCGAAAAAAGGCCTTTGTGCGCATTGGACATTTTCGGCTTCTCTGCGCTCAAAATAGTAAATACGGTAAGTTACAGACGAATACTATTGAAAATATTTCAGTCCATTTACCAGTGTTCCTGTGCTGTGAAGCCATTAAGAAGTTTGAGCACGATGTCTCTGTACTGGTGGGTTGAAAAAGGTGTAAAGGTTTGTTCTCGGAGTGCATAATACATTGAAAAATCAACAAAGATGTCATTCAAATATTCACAGATAAAATGAAATATAGTTCAGAGAATATTAGTACAAAGTTTTATGTTTTTCTATACTTATCGCTTTTTTCTATTGTAGGTTCGACTCCTACAGGGTGCTGGCATAACGATTTCTTATGCAACAAGCACTCTCCTGTGGTAGTACAGCGAGTTTGTGTCAGGTCTAAATATCGTTATTTGAAAAAAACACAGGCATCCGAAATTTTTAAATTTTTATCCGAAATAGAAACTAAGTTGTGGCCAACACCGGAGGAAAAAGTCGAAATATCATGGACCATAGAGCAAATAAAAGGCTTTCCTGGCGTTATAGCAATGATTGCCACATTCCTATCAAGCAATGGAGGGTGGTGCGTTGTACTACAATAGGAAAGACTTCCACTCAATTTGCAAGATCTGTACGCAAAACAGAACCCTTACAGAAATTATTCCCTTTCCGCCTGTAAAAAATGCAAAAGAAGGAAATCTGAAAAATTTATAAAAAACTGGAAAAAAATCCAGTCTTATGAATTATATCGAATTAGAGTATCTCATCAGCTGCATAATGCAAAGCTTTTTAACCTACAAATTCAACTATCACTCATGTAACTGTAACCTTTCATGGAAAATAAAATCGGTCATGCTTTCATCAACTTCTAGTGTAATAGCTGGCCATAATTTGAAATATGCCGAAACTTTTAAAATTTGTCAGCTGGTGTCGTGAAGACCTACGATTTACCGACATTTTCCCGGACGAGTACATGATGCTCGCGTATTTGACTCATCGCCCCTGTTTCTTCACGGTGTGCCAATGTGTGGAGAGTACCTTTTTTCTTGGTGACTCGGCCTATTCAAACCTCGGTTGGCCTAACTATGACAAGATATAATTTTGTGCAATTTTCAGTCAGAAGTGCTATTGAAAGGTCGTTTACTTTAATAAAAGGGAGGTTTCGAAGGCTGAAGTGCTTAGACCAATCAACGGTGATAGTAATGGGTCATACAGTAGCGCAACATTTGTGTATTACAAGAGGTTGCCGGAGATTACTTTGATGAAGATGTGGGCCTGCCAATGGCCATTTTACCACCAGGAATCTTTATTAACGATGGTAGAGAGCAAGGCATCATGACGAGGAATAAAATATAAACAGATTAGCCCCACGCTGAATTATACCGCTGATGATTTTTTATGATTAATATTACATATAAATTTTACACTCAAAGAAACAAAATTAAAAGTCTGTTCCTACAATGTTTTCACTGTACGTTTTAATGTCCTGTTTCTAGCGACTGTTTCTATTATCGCTTTTGGGTGGTGTGTCTCTCTTATGTTTTGGTTGTTCTTTGTTCTTTTTGCCAACTTTTTTTTCAAAGCTGTTAGTGAAACTTCTTTGTTATTTCCCACTGTTGCTGGGAAAAAACATCAGGGCGATGTTAGTCGGCAAAGTCGAAATTCCTCCTTGCCCCGCCAGTCTGCCTTTTATTTGAAACGTGCTTTTTGAATTTCTTCATAAGGTAGGGCCAGCGATTTTCGCACTACAACGAAAAAGAAAATAGAAATTCTACGATTTCAAATTCTAGAACATTAAAATTAAGCCGGGGACACGATAAAATTATACCACTTTTTGAAACACCTGATACTTCTAAGAATTATTTTGATCACTACAAATTAATCAAAATTAAAAAGTAAGAACTTAAAATTGTTATCTATTATGTTTAAATGTGGTCAATGATGGGTTCCCTTGACGGGTTGTATGAGAAGTTAAATGCAATATTTAATTAACCTGAGCTGCAGTCATTTCTAATTGGCGTTGTTCTTTCAATCTCTTTGCTATTTCTTCCCATATTAGGCACTTCTTCCTGGCTGGGTCCGTCATCATATGGTCACGCCCCATACACATTTCAATCAGATACCGTGTATCGTGTTTTGTCTAATTAAAAGTTTCGCCTTCTGAAACATAAATGGCAATGTGAAGTTTCTTTCTTTAACAAGCACTGTGATTGACAGCTTGACATGAAGAACAATAAAATATTTTAATGTTTTCTTGCTCTTTTCAGCATAATCTGTACTGACTGGTGTCGATGCCCTCCCATCTTGTGGCGCAATAAGGCCATGGTCTCCAATCGTGTCGCTTGCGTCCTCTGTTTCTTCGTTTTGTACAGAGATCACATGATTGTCTGCACACAAGAAAACAGTACAAATAAAAAACATTTTGTTGTGTAAAAACTACAAAGATGGGTTCATTTTAACTGTTTCACCGACCAACGAAACATACGTAACCAGATGTGATTATTAATTATTGGTACACTGAGCAATAACAGATGAAAAACGCAAGACATCTGAAATTATACTGATCACCACCCTTGATATATAAGTCTATTTTACAATTGCAAATACTCGCAGTGATGATTTTAGAACCAAGAAGTTTTTTTAAGGAATTTTGTACAGAGATCTACCTGACGGGTCATCCTGTGGGCACATGGAGTAATTTCCATGTGGCCATGTATCAACACCGGTGTATCCAGAAACGATTCGAGTTCGCAAATCCTGCATGGACTGGAACAGCCCTGAAACAAGAAGGAAAACAGATTATCACACATTTCTTCAATGTATTTAGGTGTCATATGCCGTGTATAAGTACATACCGAGTACCACAAAAAAACTGCTTATTACAATACTATACCTCCGTATGTATAAATACTTTATTTTGGGATCACACATGAGAGCGGCAGTACACAGGTAGGCGGTGGATACGGGCAGGTCTCGCAGTGATTTTAAAAGAAATTTAGAAAAGGTCACTGCTAACGGAAACTTAACTACTTCGTGCAAACACTACTGAAAAGGTTTAATTTAAAAAACAACTTAATTAGGTTTAATTAAATTTTATCTACACTATAACCATTTCTTATTTCTTCAGCATTTTTTGGCAGACAGAGGGAGCGTAACACAAAATTTGTCCGGCCATGTTAACTTGTACACTCTGTTCCTGCAGTACGAACGAAAGCAATTATCGTATAAATAGACAACAAAAATATTAATGAATGTAACTTTACAAGTACACTTTCAAAATTATCGAAAGGGAATTTTACTTAAAACGATGCACGCAAACAACGAGTATGTGTGATTTGGGATGCTTACAAAAGTCCTGTTTGTGCCATTTTATAGTTATTACTAAAATAGATTCGCTTGTGCTTGAAATTAATTTCATTTTCTTTTTACTTCACATTCCCTGCTTACATTGAGAAAATTATCAAGAAAACAACACTTTCAGTTTTTACTCACATACATCAACAGTGTTACGGAGAGACGATCTTCCTGACAAAAAAGTGCCCCACGATAATGTCAGGAGAACCAATAAAAAGCTTGAAAGTGTCAGCTAAATCTCAGCTGGCGTTCATCGTGCCGAATAACAAGGAGCCTCAGACACTCCGTGTTTACTGTTCTGAGAAACCGAGAATGTCGGGTGTGCACTAATGTTTTCGAGAATGGCTCAGAATAGTACCAGTGCTGGAAAACAGAGAAATTCTTTTATCACTCATATAAAAAATAATCTTATTCCAAAACAAAGAGTGCTTAATGTTATTCGGTGTTGTTAACAAATCATATTTGCAATTATGCAATAAATGTTTATTTTCTTATACTCTTAAATAATTCACTTCATAATTTCAATAAACATTTTCTAGTCTGGATCTATTATTGGACGGATTTTTATTTCAAGAATTATTTTGCAGAAATATAGACCTAATTGTAATGCCATTCAAGACTTAGAAATGTTGGCCCTCTCCCCTGTGATGGGCAGGGGGTAGAGTCTGACCCTAGCCTTTACTTACTTATTTACTTACTTACTTATCTTCTCCATCCCAAGTGGGACAAAAGGCCTCAACGAGTCTCTTCCAGCGTGGTCTGTCTTGGACGATGTGTTTAGCTTCACACCAGGTAATACCCATCTCTGTCAGCCCTGCCATTACCGTCCTGCGCCAGGTTGTCTTCGGCCGGCCACGTCGTCTTGTGCCTGTGGTGACCATCGCAAAGCAACTCGGAGTGTACGGTTGCGTTCCATGCCTAACACATGTCCGAGCCAAAGCAAGCGCTTACGCTTGATCTCTAGCACGATACTTCGGCAATTGGTCTTCTTGTACAGATCGCTATTTGTAATTTTGTTGGGCCAGAAAATACAACAGATTCTCCCAAAGCAATCATTGTGGAAGGATACCTAGCCTTTATACTTTACATAAACAAATCGAAAATTATTTCAAAATATTTTATTTGGCCCACTGGCATTATGAAATTTGATGCAATGACGCCTCAGTAATACATATAAGTAATTCCCGATTTATGTACAAGATACAGGCCAATATACTTAACGGGGTTAGGCGTAGCCCACTGCTTACACCAACGGAGAGGTGAGCCGCCAAATGACTTCCACCTTTGTGTCATATATTTTTTCAAATCGGTTAAAAAAAACATAGACTAGAAACTAATCTATCGATCCATGGCTATTTCTTACATTTCATGAAGTTGACCTTTTTACCTTACTCATCTAGAGCTATTATGTAACATGTCACTCAGTCACACGTCTGTGTGAGTTGTGGTACATTATGAAATCTTTGTCTGGTATAGCAGGCTGGAATGTAGGAAAGTTTAAGACCTGGGGTGTATGTTTATGCCAAAACGCACGACGCATTTGATTTGGGAAAGTGTACGGGGAAACATTCTTCTATACTTACTTTAGTCAGAGGCGTATCAGGATTTGTGGTCATTGGTGAGGGATTCGATTCTCCTCATGGGTAAACCCACAATTCAGAAATAAAACAACTGACCGTGAACTGTTATGGTCGTATTTACAGGTCATAACATGCAGCTCACCATTTGGGCAAAATGTCCCCTCTCTCTCACAGATGTGAGACATCTGTTGAGAGTTAGAAGAATGCCTTTTACTGCTTTTCTGGAATGCACAAAGACTAAGTATATATCATGGTTATAGCTACACTAATAATACTGACCATCACCGTAGCCTTAGGTAAAACAATTAGGGTTCCGTTTAGAGTCGAACCTGAATTAGATTAGGGAAGGGCGTTTGCAAAAATAAAATCACCAATGAAGTAGGGAATTGATGTAGTGAACACCCTTCAGACCCTGATGCAAAGGATGCGGTTGAATCCTATTTGTAACTACCACCTTCGAGACCTAGATAAAAAGATGTAAACTAGAGATTCTTTGTCTCAACTCTTTATAGATTCTGATAAAAAAATGGTCGGTAAACCCCGCCTGTCTTGAAACCTTCGAGGACTTGATAAAAAATTATATGCAGGAAAACTACTGCGGTGACAAACTTCCAGCCCGCAGAAAAATGACATACAGTACAACTTATTTAAGTGACCACCTTCTATAATCCCACCCAAAAAAAGACGTACAATAAAACATGTTTGTATTGAGCTTTATCTGGACCCGGATAAACAAGACGCAGAATAACAAGTCTTTTAGTGACAACGTTCGTACCACATAATATATCTTTTATTTGAGTAAAAAGAAAAATTGGAAAATGGTTATTGGGGTATTATGAGTGGAGAAACATTTGTTTTTGTTTACAGAAACAAGAATCTAAATAGGTGTCCATTGGAAGTTTGTGATATAATTTTGCACTCTCGTGTTTTATATGCACTGGCTCCTCTATTTCTGTGCTGGCTTAAGCATATCTTACTTGCTTTGATTGTTCTTGTTTAGTTTTAGAATTCCAACTTCTAAATATGAACGAATGATTCCACTGAATGAGCGTTTTGCTTGGACAAAAATAGGGTTTCGAAAATTTAAATCAGTTTTTTAATCCGCCCATTTATATCGTTGTCGGTGAATCAGTTGTCACTATATCAATTGTATATCAACTGTCGTTAGATCAATTGCTGTGGATTCGTTTGATCGGATACATTTTACTTGATTCTGTGGTAGAGAGGCCCATGATTTGATGCGGACACCATTGCTTTGAAAAATCCGATCTTCCCAGGACTACACTCAAACTTTTCTTTAACCAAAACAAATAGCCCATTGGTATTTTTAACAGTGGGGATTTCCAAAGAAAAGAAAACAAGGTTTGTTTGTAGTGTGGTTATAATTTTCAAAAAATTATATAACAGGCACTTTGTTATAAATATACGGTTTAAGAAATTCACAGTTTAAGAAATGTTCATATGAACGCATGCACATGATACCTCTACTGTTATCTGCATTTTCAAGGTGTTACCTCTAGCTTCCGGGTAGCTCCGAGTTAGCTCCAAGTCAGCTCTTCATCATTTATACTTGGTGCATTTCTTTATCAGGTCCTCCGAGCCTCAGTAGCGGATCGCTTCATGGAGCTACCAGAGCTACGAGGCCTTCCATTCTTGTGAGGCACGAATCCTGCATACCAGTCCCTGGCTCCAAGTCAGCTCTGACTTATATAACATCGTGTATCTCTCTGTCAGAGCTACGAAGCCTTCCATTGTACCACTAATAGGGGTCAACTTCACATGTTCTGAGGCATGAATCCTGCATACCAGTCCGTATTATTCAAACATTTACAGAAAGTTCATGCCCAATATACCCTTTTTGTGAAACAGGCACAATTTTTAGTGAGCTGTATATCTTTAAGTTGTTCATAAAAGTGCAGAAAAATTAACTTCTGCACCCACCTGTCAAATATTTGTTTACATTGCGGCCTTTAAATGTCACGTGACCAAAGTCATATGACCAAAAATTTAAATAAAAGGGTCATAGTTTATTAACACTTGACAAGCCTTTGGCTTCCAAGGGTTATATGAATTTGTGCGAGCAAAATTCGTCCTTTTTTTCTTCTTGACAGTTTTTCCGATTTTTTGTGTCTTCTTCTTCTCTGACACTATGGGCCCTACGACCATGAAACTTGGGACTTATGAAGAGCTTGATCTGAACATGTGCATGTCACTTTTTATTTTCGTCTTTGATTTCGTTTTCTTTGTTAAAACGCCATGTGAAAAGAGTGTATTTTTTGCAAATAAATGCGTAGCATTTAACGACAGCACAGAATACACATTTTCTCAGTGAGCTTTGTGCGAGCTCTCACTGCTTAAATAGATAACAAGGCGTATGCCTGATCAGTCAATAAAACTTAAAGTCAACAACAAACGAACACTACTCGGCTTATAAGACGCATTCAACCTGTGTTTTTTGCAATATATTATTCAAGAAATAACCCACTGAAGGAAGTATTTTTGCGTTTTAATTTTTGTCAAGTGTTTAACATTCGCTAGCGGAATGAGCTTCTCGTTTGTAAAATATATACTAAAATAGTTTATAGATGCAGAGTTAGGTATAAATTTATTTTGTATGCCCACAATATTTGACGTTTTATTTTTTACGTCCTTTTTGAAATATCAATTCAAAAGTTTTTTAGTGGGTGATTGCAAAAATTATTGTTACTCTTTCACGTAATAAAGTATGCTCTCTGTATACAAACAATGTCAATTATTGCGGGAGATTTGTGGTTTTTTCCGTATTATTTTCTATTAAAGAAAGCGTAATACAAAAGTTGTATGTCATTACCGTTGTACTTTGAAGGCCTTTAGCAAATGCCAATAAAGACTTATGGGTCGCTAAATATCGTACGAAATAGCCACAGGGATGCCTCAAAGCTAGCGCAGTTGACTTGCTTATAGTTATACAGCGAGGCTTTGAAGCGGTGCCTGGAAACTTTTTAGCGTACCGTTTCTTGGAACAGGTTCATGCCCAATAAGCCAATTCACACTTTGGGTGTTTCGAATAAAATGCGCAAGAATTTTGAATTTCGACTGCGAGGGAACCGGGTAAAAAATGAAAGAAATGGTAGCAAAATATGGAAGAAATGTCGCAGAAACGGCTTATACTCGGTTAGTTCCAAGTTAACTTAATTATTTATACTTGGTATAATTGTACATTGTATTGCTCATAGGGGTCAACTATAGTTGCTCTGAGGCACTTAGTCGGCCTAGTGATCCATATTATGTTGGCATATATATATATAGTTCGTGCAGTATGTACCCTTTGTGCACCCAAGGCCACATTTTTTATACCTTGCGTTTCTTAAAATCATACGTAAAAGGTGAAAAAAAAACAGGCGTCGGCCAGCTGTCAAATGTTTTGTTTATCTTCCGGGTTTGTTCTACCCAGCATGCCATTAGACCGTAGTTATAAAATAGCTGACCTCTGTAGGGATCTGTCGATTCTGTATATATCCATTTACACTGCAGTCCCATTGGAGATTCCGCGAAAATAATACTCAGTAAGGAGGAACTACTTTTTGTAATATATATCCGCTCTGTGTTTATACATAACACGTAGATCTCCTCAGATGTCACCTGTCTTATTGTTGCCGCATAAATTTACGAATGCGCATGAGGGGAAAACAAAAGATGTCTGCCTGAGGGAATTTGTGGTTATTGCTAGGACTTGTTCATTTATGAAAATATCAAGATATATATACAGTTTTCAAAAACACGTTTTCTTTGAGGACACTCGGTAACACTTCATAAATCTGGTTATGTATCTTAATATACTGCAATGTCGCCACAGAGGTGCCTCAAAGCGAGCGTACTTGACTTGCCTTGACTTCAAGGGTTTGAAGCCCTCCGCCGAACTTCAGTACCGGATGGATTCTTGAAGCTAATACTCGGTATATAAAAGAAATTGAAACTTGAAACTATTTGTTAAAATTTTTAATAAATTTTTGGAATATCATACTGGTTGTTAAAAATCCGAGTGCTCTTTGGTGCAAGAGAAATTTGAGATTAGGGCGAAATCTCTCTACCACTTCTTTCATTTTGTACCCGGTTATTTTATTCTAAACGCAGAATTTTTGCCTATTTTTATTGGAAACGCCCGAAGTGCGATTTGGCTTATTTAACCTTTTTGTAAAACAGGCACAATTTTTATTGGGCTGTATGTCTTATTTCTTCATTAAGGTGAAGAAAGGTTAGCTTCCGCACTCACCTGTCAAATGTTGTTTGCATTCCGGCCTTTAAATGTCGTGTGATCAAAATCAAGTGACCAAAAATTTACATAAAGCTGGGATCATTTTGACGGGGGCCATGGTCCCCAGATTCTGAAAATGGCCCCCCAGTGTTTTTTGGCTGGGTGCCGCTATGATCCCCAGTTTGTGAAAGACATGTGAAGAAAATATGTTGCAAGATCAACCTAATTTGTCTCTTTTAATAAGTTTATTTTGTGAATGGACGCTAATTTTTTGGCTGGGGGCCATCGGCCCCCAGTTGCAAAATCCCAGAAATATAACTGTAAAGGGGTTATAAATTATTAGTCCCAGCGGACCCTTTCCATCTTCCTAGGACAGAAAGGGTCACAGTTCCTGTAAAAGAAATGGATATTGATCTCAACTTTCGAGGTTGTGGATCTTTCGGCGCACGTTTCAGTACATCGAAGTTCGAACTAGCAGGCTTTTTCTTTAAAAAAAAACACACACTGAGAAGTATCCTGGCGCATTATTTTCGACTACAGCGAAACTACCAAACTTGAGTAAAAAGTGGTTTTGCGATTGTTGAATCATTGTTGTTGTGGGCTATAACAGGGGATTCTATATCCTGATCTCAAGAGAACATGTATTTTATCAGTACAAAATTGCTATTTGACCATAAAAACTGTGTGCCGTAATTTATAATTGGGCCATTTATGTGATGCACTTCTTCTAGTATTACGCCATTGGCTCGAGTCGTGCGCCGAGATTAGCAAAATTTACACCAATGACAAGTTCTATTATAAGACCACAAGAGTAACCTAGGACTAATAGATTGTCTGTAAAATATAAACTGAAATAGTTGCTTGATGCAGAATTAGGTATAAATTTATTTTGTACACCCACAACATTTCACTTTTAATTTCTTCAATTCTTTTTGAGATATAAATTCAAAAAATTTTTTGGTGGGTAATTGCAAAAATTATTGTTACTTTTTCAAGTAATAAACTGCTTTCTGTATACAAACAAATGGCAATTATTGCGGCAGATTTTTGGTCCTTTCCGTTTTATTTTCTTTTAAAGAAAGCGTAACACAGAAGTTGTATATCATTACCGTTGTACTTTGAGGGACTTTAATAACAAATGGCAATAAAGACTTGTGGGTCTTTCATTCACGCACAAAATAGCCACACAGGTGCCTGAAAGCGAGCACAGTTGGCTTGCATATCGTTGCATATCGAGGATTTGAAGCGGTAGTTGATCGCCCAGTAACGCTTCTTGGTATGTAGCTTAGAGTCAGCCCTTCCTCAATTTTACTCCCTATTCTCCCCGTCAGTAGATGAAAAATAATAGAGAAGGTTCCCGATGGGGTAGTGCGCCGGTGGGGCAGTCATCCTAGGCTGCACAAATAGTGGGGCAGTCATCCTGCGTTCCCTACGTTTCTATTTGAGTAGGCCACAACAGTCGGGGAAAACCTCGGGTAAATGTTCCACAGCAGTAAATGAGAACTGTGAACTGATTGGTTAAGTGACTTTCTAAATAGATGCATTACACATGAATTCAATTATGTTTATTTATGAAGTCATTAAATTGAATAAAATTGAATAAAAGTTCAGATGAAGTATCGTCTTTTTTATTTCAGTTGCCATTTTGTCCGCCCTGGCACATTGCTATTATGTCCGCTTGCCATTATGCCCGCTTGCTATTATGTCCGTTGCAATTATATCCGCTTGCCATTATGTCCGTTGCCATTATGTCCCTTGCCATTTTGTCCGTTGCCATTTTGTCCTACAACCGTAGTGAGCGGCGTCTTGGAGTAACAGGGTACTCGTAGTTCCAAGTCACCCTTTCCTCGATCCCAGGTAGACAGACATTAGTTGGTGATTCCATTTGGCAGTCTTTGGGTTGAATTGCTTGGGACATAAATGAGTTTCGGATTTACATTTTGCAGCAGTCTAATAAGAAATTCACCTAATACCATATAAGTAAAATCTGTTTTAGTGACCAGCATGTAGTTTTGTTTGTGTCTTATTTACAAAAACAAGAAACTAAATAGAAAATAAAATTGAAAGTTTGTAACATAATATTTTGTGTACACTGGCCGCTCCAGATGGGTGGTGTTTTCATTCATTGTACAGCTTAGCAAATACCGGGAGAAATCACAAGTAATGTTATTGTTTCAGAGTTCAAATCAAAGCTGCACACGGCTGAGTTAGACGTCTAACGATGGCCGAAGTGCCTTCAGTGACCCAAGCCGTGGAATCGGGAGATGAGGAGTGGTCAGGCTCACAGCTGTCCGATCATTCGTACATGCGCTCAAAGGAGCCCTGGCGAAAGTACCATGTCTTACAGCCCGTTAGCCATGCGGACAACTCGGAGATGACCCTCAGTAAACAGGATAGCAATTACGCAATCATTACAACACCCCATGTAAGTAAAGCGAGGGCGGGGGAATAGGAGCCACCTGTGGTCATGAAAAGAGCAGGTTTATCTATTAGAGTCTTTTAGATAGGGTTAAAAATTAGTAGCCTTTTTTGCGGTAGTCTTGAGATTTATTATTTAAGTTTGTCTAATAAAGCCGAGTTTTTGCTGAGGCAACTTCGTTGAACGAGCTTGTGTTTCGATGTAAAAAATCCTGTGATAGACTACTGCTCTATGTCCGGGCAACACGACAAGGCCCATTAGCAAAACTTCAGAGATTTCGGGATAACATCCGGCTTCCGGTTGTTAATTCCATGATATCATATGCTGAGAACAGATTTTTAATCTTTTGCATTACATTAAACTGAAACACACCGGTATAATTTCGTTTGTCTTACTTCGAAAAATAATACAAAAAAAAAAGCCTAGAATGGATATTTGGTATAAAGAAGAAAGATTCAAGTTGGCACATCTCTGGTGCTTGTGTTCTCTCTCTCTCTCTCTCTCTCTCTCTCTTTCTCTCTCTCTCTCCTCTCTCTCTCTCTCTCTCTCTCTCTCTCTCTCTCTCTCTTTCTCTCTCTCTCTCTCCTCTCTCTCCTCTCTCTCTCTCTCTCACTCTTTAATAGCTTGTTGGTTGACACAAACGGGTCACAGACCTTTTTATGGGGGTGGGGGTTCGAAGCTGCTTCAGTCCTTAATATCAGAAACGTATACGTAATTACATCGGGATGGATTGAGGCTGTGAGAGCTTTTTCGGATTTTGTGAATATTTGTCTCTTTTATTGCAGCTGTCGTTTGTTTTAATATCGAAAAATTTGTAAAATTTAGCTGAGAGAGGTCTAAAGCCTGGTATTTTTACTTGAGTATCGTCGTAACGGAATGCGTGGATGTAGGAAACCACAATCAAGTTTTTTTTTCATATTTGTGTTTTAAATTGTGTGTTACACGTTGATTTGTGAACACGTGTGTGATGGGTTAGGGATAATGGAGAAGGGACATGTGAGAAGATTTTTTTTCAACTAGTTTCAAAGATACAAGATTAGATAATACATTTGTTTTATTTTCCAGTTCCTCCAACTACTCACACCTTTTGCATTATTTTTTTGACCCAAGTAGGTCTTTATCCAGGTCGATCGAGAAAATGGCATCGTGCAAACCTGCGGGTAACCCAGCGGAAAAAGTTTTATGGCGCTTCAAAAAAGAACTGTCTAAACCTCCTTTTGAGTACCGTATTTAGGATAATTTTGGTGTTTTTTAAAACGTCGGTTACTGGGTTTTGTAACATGTACATCACATGAGTGGCTAGCACTTCATTACGCCTGAAAAATACTTCGTTGTTGTATTTTGAAGGTTTCGAATGTCGGATTGTGATTGCTGCCAAATATAAGATCTAATAAATGTCTATTTTTTTTCTTTGTCTTTGACAGATACGTATTGTTAAAGGCCAACTAAAATCCAGTAAAATAAAAAAGGAACAATGTTTACTTGTGACGCCGAGAACTAGATTTGTTTTGGAAGTCAGATATGACAAGCAGCTATGGGTTATATTACTACAATGACGATACAATTACGAAATTTTGATAACTTTGGTAACTAAGACGGGCTGCTTAAACCTAGCCTAAAATCCTTAATTGGCCAGTTCTACTCCTACATTGGCTATATTAATGTGCTTTAAATTATCCCAAACAGAGTGTCTATGAACTGAGAAAAGAATAACCACTTTCAAAAGATGATGACAAGGGAACTGGGGTCTTTAGTCTTAAACATTAAGAAGTCGTTGAAGAATTCGCTTAGAAATTCTCTCGCCTTGGTATGAAACTACTGGCCTGGACAGTTTCGGTTGCGAATAGGGAGCTTTCATTGAAGTGATTGTTTAGATATGATGCAGCTCAAGAATAAGCATTGCGGTCGGTTCAATGTGGGATTTTCAGTTGTTTGTGGTTTCGAATTGTCAGAAATCGATAGTCAAGTGAACTCGTGACCAGATCTCGGCAATGCGGCCGTAACTAGAATGAAGGCACATGTCGTGAAGACTTGCTAATAAATTCAAATGAATTTGCATATCACAATACATTGAGAAAAAAAGGCGCTTGCAATGATTGGTTGTGGAAGCGTTTCCGAGTGCCTGGCTGCGGCCTTTCTGTTATTGATATATGAGACACATACTACGTTTGTGGTGATGTCAGTCATTATCCTTGGCAATGTTCCCATAGGCGAATACCAAATAAATATACAGTAGACCCCGCTTATCTCGAACAGGTCGGGACCGTGGAGATTTGTTCGAGATAACCGAAGTTCGAGATATCCGAGGGTCTCGAGCTCGAGCATAAATATAGACATATAATGTACTTATTTGTTTAAAAGGACTAGAAATTCAAACTTTTTAATTTATATGAACAAAAAATGAAACGAATTCTTATTTAAGAACTTGAAATCATTGTATCCTAGTTTCTTGGCTATAATTTCAGCTTGTGCTTGTAACAGAGGTCCACTAACGGGCACATTGTGGGAACGTGCATTAACAAACCACTTGTAAAGATCATCTTCTATATCCTCAAACTGAGCATGACGCATTTTCTTTCTATCCACATTGAACGAACCACTACGATAACCATCAATAATAGTCTGTTTATTTTTTATCCAGGTTGAAAGAGTGTTTCTTTTTACACCAAACTCTTCAGCAATTTTAGCTTTTGATTTAAGTCCTCGTTCTACTTCCATCACTGCTCTGTATTTAATATCCATTGATTTAACGTCTAATTTACGTTTCACACCTTTCCGTTCATCCATTTTCAGAACTTTATCTCAAATCAATTAGTAACCATAAACGATTGTTTAAAGTGATAATGAAACGCTGAAGCCAGTGGTTATTTATACTCAATTCGGATGATATAAATTCAAAAAGTCAAGCCCTACAAAGCGATTTTTGCACAAGACCTCATCTTTCATCTGATACACATGAAAGGGAAGGGGTAATGTTCCAATTGCAATTCAGTTTGACAACTAATCAACGCTACCCAGCAGACCAGAGTCCATAATGCCATCATCGTTGATTTGACCAATTAGCCGGATTAAGTTGAAAGGGCATAAGTTCCATTGATGTTCTTAAGTCATGACTTGTATCGTCTAACAACCTACTGATCTATGGTATTAAAGACACAATAGGTTTGACAAGTTCTCAACTGTGTTCATCTCAACCGGAGTCAATGGTGCTACATTGTGAACGCCAATTCATGATCATAACAAGCATGAAAGGGCTTACTTTCCATTGATGTCCTATGATGTTTTTGAACAATAATCATGAATGCAAACTGTGGGTCTGAGACAAAATTTGAAATTTTGGGGGGTCAAAATGTGTTCGAGATAAAAATAGTTCGAGATAAGCGAGGATTATAAGACTTATATAAGGAAAAAACGTCGGGACCGAGAGATTTGTTCGAGATAAGCGGGAGTTCGAGATATCCGAGTTCGAGATAAGTGGGGTCTACTGTATATGTTACAGCGAATCTGTAAAACCAGCGAATCTATAGATTCGCTGAAAATTTCAGCGAATCTGTAGATTCGCTGACTCACTTAGCGAATCTGTAGATTCGCTGAAAATTTTCAGCGAATCTACGGATTCGCTGGTTTTTCACGTTTAAAATTATACAGAGTCGCTGAAATTGCCTGACCAGTCATCTTTACCGACAGGATTGCTTGTGTTGGGTGATATTTGAAATTTAATTGCTTTTATGTGACTTCTTTACTCCAGGGCTGTTTTACACACCTTTTTCTTGTCTTCTTTTCTTTTTTTTTTTTTTTTTTTTTTTGAGAATGTGATATATTGCAATCGGAACATTTAAAATTACACATATTTTTATTTAACTAGCTTTAAAATGCATTGTTGAAATGCGAATTTCTAGTCTCAAATGAAAAACAATATTGGAAAGCATTCGAAAATATTTGCTATCAATATTCACAAAGGCTTAAATTAAGTTTCTCTCTTTGTGTTATCGTCTTTCATAAAAGTGATCACAGCAAATCTTAATACTATTGTTTCTAAATAAATTGCCATCATTACTCCCCTTCTGAGTAGCATTCAAATTGCTATTAGTCAAATTGCAATTATTTTTGCGTGATTGCAACACAAAAATCTCTCTTCACCTCCAGGTGATATAAATTGCAACTGAATTACGGTACACTTATCCAATCAGTGTTAATTTTCGATGCTCCGCATACTCGTAGTTTAATTTAACAGAAACTGATAGGAGAAGGACTTCGCGAATAGAAACTTTATTCCGGTGTGAAAGCATATAATTGCTGTATTTTCATCAAATGACCGAAAAACCTCAGCTACATGAAATAAGTTACTAGCAATGGAAACAGAGAATGAAGGCCGATTTTAATATATTCCCTTCACACAAACCAAGAAAAAGGTGTGTAAAATACATCTGGAGTAACGTAATCTCTCAAAAGCAATTAAATTTCAAATATTAGCGAAAACAAGTGATCATGTCGGTAAAGATGGCCGATCAGGCAATTTCAGCGAATCTGTATAATTTTTTAGGTGAAAAACCAGCGAATCTGTAGATTCGCTGAAAATTTTCAGCGAATCTACAGATTCGCTAAGTGATTCAGCGAATCTACAGATTCGCTGAAATTTTCAGCGAATCTATAGATTCGCTGGTTTTACAGATTCGCTGTAACATATACATGTACTTAAGTGATAAAATACGAAATTGCATTGTGAGCAGAGCAGAACTTGGCCTGTTAAGAGTTATAAATATATATTGATTGCGTCTGTGTGTGTGTGTGTGTTTTTTTTTTTTCAATGAAAGTATGCCACGTTGAGATGAGTGGGTCACATGATTCTAGGGTTTATTACGTCATGTCTTTGCACGTGGATGGGTGGTGGGAAGAGGGGGGGGGGGGCAGGTTGTCACGGACAGCAAGTCTGACTGGACTTTAGTTGTTCGAAGTTGGAGCTTCCAGGAAGTAAATACTTCATTTCGCCATTAACCTCTTATACACAATAAATATATGGCTTATATTCTTTCCTAATTATTTGTTTCTGTGACTGTTATGTGTTAAAATAGACGATCTTGTGATATGCCAGAATTAGCTGTATGTATTTGTTTGTATTATTGTCCTGAGTTTATCCCATGTTATGTTGAGGTAGGACTCAAATAATACGGTGTTTTAGGGAATTCCCCGCAGAAAAGTACAAATATAGCAGGGAATATCCCTTAATTCCAAGATGATCATGATTTGTGAATATGTGAACCTGCAAGAAATGGACATTTTGAAACAATAAATGATGGAAGTAGATATGGACTGGGGAGAGTTTGGTGAGGAATTCATGATACCTTTGTCATGTGTTCAGGTGGCGGAGACAGTAGAGGTGAAGAGTTCCGTACAAGAACAGGGAGGCGTTTCTCACTCTGAAGGTTCGTGTCATTGGTTTTATACAGCGAAGCCCATCTTCTGGGGGACACTGACTTGTATTCCGTATCAACTTTGTGTACAATTTTGGCATATTTTCCAGTGTAATATAAAATACGAAATTATATTGTTAGAAACATTTAATGAACTGTGTCCCCATTTCAGCCAGCACTTATCGCGTGAGGAAGGAGGGGGGGGGGGGGGGTCACTTCGCCTGTTGTTTTTGTGGGCTATGTGTGTTGTCATTGGCACAAATGCAGTGACGTCATTAACTACTTTATGTCATATTAAGAGAACAACGTCACCTGTTTTTTATCCGAGCTCGTCTTGTTTTGATTTACAGAAGATATCAAACCGCAGTTAACGGAATTAGCGGTCCCTGGCAGCCGCGATGACAGGAGCCACTTCAAGACGCTCGCCAGTCAAGATATAAAAACAGAGGATGCATATAAGAAGGGGATGGAGCAAAAAGATATCATTATCTCGTTGATCGGGACGTTACCCGTAGATAGTAAGAACAAATTTTAGCGTAAGAAATTTGTGCTACTTTAACAAACATGATTTTGTTTTCGCTGGTGAAATTTTCAATCAGTGCAAGATGTAGGCACTTAATGATATATCATTAGATTAGTAACACGACGAGTCACCGGTATCATTTCTTGCGTTTGCATTGTTTCTGCTTCAACACAGTCTCAGGAAGGGAGGGGAGCGGGTGTGGGGTGGCGGGGGGGGGGGGTGGAATTGGTGGGTATGTGCAGCAGGAAAGACCTTCATTCAAGCTACAGTGTGTTTCCGGTTATAGAAGTACTGTCTATCCGGTATTCTTTATATCTGTTTCGGAGACTGAAGTCTCTAACGACAGTTGAGATCAAAAGGTCACAGGTCAAGGTCATTTGCTTTTTATCTAGTTTTCTTTTTTTTTTTTTTTTTTTTTTTTTTGTTTGAAACCTGGTTTTGCATGTAACCAATTTATATGATTATCAAGTATATTTTAAACACGAATAAGCGGTGAGGGATTTTTCACCAGAATGCAGTTAACCAGCTGATACAAAACTGAATTCGTTTGTGCTGACGAATGGCTGATAACTGTAATTGTATTGTAGACGTTCCCTACAACGTGACTCACCTGGACCTGGTGAAAGCCTTGTCCACGCCCACCGATAAGGTGTCCGTACGCGTCATGAGGCGAACCCTTCCCTGCCTACGCATCGTCGCCTACCAGAAGATCGCTGAGTTTGTCGGCAAGAAGAAAAGTAAGTGTTTCTTTTATAATAATAAAGCTGTATTATATGTCTCCCCCTAAGGGAAACATATATAGCATTTGGTGTGTCTGTCCGTCCGTCCGTCTGTCCGCAGTGAGTTCTTATGAAATTAATGAGTCGATTTTTCTCAAAACGTACATACGTATTGGGGTACATGTCTAGATGATGCCCGTGTTATTTTTTTTTTTTTGGTTTCCTCAAAAATTCTATTTTTGGCAAATTTTTGAACATAGGGGGGTTTTCGTGCATTTTTTTCACTTTGGCAAGCCATATCTCCAAAACAGTTCATTAGATTAGGCTGAAACGTGGCAAGAACAACACACATATAGTGCAAATGTTTACTGCGAAGTTTTTCTTTATTTCCGCTGAAAATGTATTTTGGGCGAATTTTTAAATTTTTGAATTTGAACTTTTTTTGGCCATATTGTTGCGATATCTCCGAAACGGTTTGTTGGATCAGGCTGAAACGTGGCAAGAACAACACACATATAGTGCGAATGTTTACTGCGGAGTTTTTCTTCATTTCCGCTGAAAATGTATTTTTGGCGATTTTTTAAATTTTGATTTTTAACTTTTTTGGCCATATTGTTGCGATATCTCCGAAACAGTTTGTTGAATTAGGCTGAAACGTGGCAAGAAGAACCCACATATAGTGCAAATGTTTACTACGAAGTTTTTCTTCATTTCCTTTGAAAATGTATTTTTGACGATATTTGAATTTTTGAATTTTTACTTTTTTTGCCATGTTGTTGCGATATCTCCGAAACAGTTTGTTCCATTACGCTGAAACATGACAAGAAGAACCCATATGTAGTGGAAATGTTTACTGCGAAGTTTTTCTTCATTCATTTTCTGTAAAAATGTAGTTTTCGCGATTTTTTCATTTTTTTTGGGCTTGCCAATGTTGTATTTTAAGCAAGGAATTTTTTCCACGTGACTGATTGGGGGGCGGGGGAGACATATCCGTTTTTGTTTTAACAAAAACACTGGCCAATCTAGTTTTGATTGTTGTTGTTGTTGTTGTGTTTTTTTTTCGCCGGAAAAATTGTGGTGAGGTTAATTTGCCAAGAAAAATAGTGGGTTTTAGGCTCAATCTTTATTTGATCGGTAAATTTGTGGCAAGAGTTCTTTGAGGGGTTGAAAACCTTAGTCAACTTGTTCAGGCCTGTTAATTTAAGAGCTTTGGTGTTCTAATGATTATATAAGGAGAGTAATCAAAAGTACGCTTTCTGACTTATTTTTTATTTGTTTTTATGGAAAAGTACAGGGTGGCGATTTGTGCACACGTCACATTTTGGCGGTTGATGCTCAGTTTTAGAGCGTGTGCACAGATTCGTGTGCATACACAACGTATTGAAAATTATCTTCCCACATTTATGCACACTTGGAGTTACTCATATAATTTTAGCCTGTTTACCCGCGCCCCATTATCTTATGCGTAGGTACTTCATGAATGATCCCAAACGTTCTCAACAATATGACACTCTTTATGGATGATCTCTTATCTAATTATTGTTCACCCGTGCCAAGCTGAGCCAATGACTTTGTAAAATTACTGATGTGACAGATTAAAAAAAATAGATTAAAAAAGAAAACAGATAGAGAAATTATCAGTTTGTTGAAAAGTGGTAGCGATACACGATTGCATTCAAGAGCATAGTAAACTAGACCGAATTTCGCTACACGTAGCGAAATAGTACCCACTTGCAAGGGCAGAGACACAACATATTTGGTCAAAGACACATTTTTCAGTGTTTCAAAATAATTGTCAGCTTCCAGATTATTCTCTTGAACGAGGCCATCGAAGTGAATATAATGTAACCTCATTTGGGCACAAAAAAATCAAATTCAGGTTTCTAACCGTTTTTGCGATACTGGTCCACTCGCAGTTTTTGACCTTGACCATGATGGAGGAGGTCAAGATCACCGAGGTACCTCTTATGTAACGTTGTTTAGGCCAAAAGGGTCGAAAATGAGCTCAAAATCGCTCTATCTCTAACCGTTATCGAGATAATAGTCAACTTCCGGTTTTTGACCCTGACCGTGACCCAGAAGGTCAAGGTCACCGAGGTACCTCTTATGTAACGTTATTTAGGCCCAAAGGGTCGAGATTGAGCTCAAAATCGCTCTATCTCTAACCGTTATCGAGATAATAGTCAACTTCCGGTTTTTGACCTTGACCGTGACCCAGAAGGTCAAGGTCACCGAGGTACCTCTTATGTAACGTTGTTTAGGCCAAAAGGGTCGAAAATGAGCTCAAAATCGCTCTATCTCTAACCGTTATCGAGATAATAGTCAACTTCCGGTTTTTGACCCTGACCGTGACCCAGAAGGTCAAGGTCACCGAGTCACCTCTTATGTAACGTTGTTTAGGCCCAAAGGGTCGAAAATGAGCTCAAAATCGCTCTATCTCTAACCGTTATCGAGATAATAGTCAACTTCCGGTTTTTGACCTTGACCGTGACCCAGAAGGTCAAGGTCACCGAGTCACCTCTTATGTAACGTTGTTTAGGCCAAAAGGGTCGAAAATGAGCTCAAAATCGCTCTATCTCTAACCGTATCGAGATAATAGTCAACTTCCGGTTTTTGACCTTGACCGTGACCCAGAAGGTCAAGGTCACCGAGGTACCTCTTATGTAACGTTGTTTAGGCCCAAAGGGTCGAAAATGAGCTCAAAATCGCTCTATCTCTCACCGTTCTCGAGATGAGTCGGCCTGTCGTTAAGGACGCATGAAATCACGTGACCTTTGACCTTGACCCTCAAGGTCAAGGTTAGTGATGAAAGTTTACCCTTTACTGGGTACGTTTTATGCATTCACAGTGGGATTTGAGCACCTTTATGGCTACTTTTCGTGATTAATTGGTGTTTCCAAAAATATTTTGACCTCAACTTGACCTTGACCTCTGAGGTGCAAGGTCAAAAAATTTTACGGATTTGACGACAACTCATTACCCTCTATGTCTCTGCCACATGTCGTCTTTCTACGACAAACCCTGTAGGAGGAGTTTTCTGGAAACCACTTTGAGGTCAGAAAAACTTTGACCTCAATTTCACCTTGACCTTCAAGGTCAAGGTCAAAAAATTTTGCGGATTTGACGACATCTCGTCACCCTCTATCACTGTGCCAAATTTCATCGTCCTACGTCAAATAGCGTAGGAGGAGTTTTCTGGAAACCTCCGTGACGGAAAAAAAAAGAGAAAAAAAAAGGAAAAAAAAGGGCAGAAATTTCGAGAAAAACTACAAACTTATTCCCATTTGCAAACGAAGTTTGCAAGTGGGAAATTGATGTTGATTGTGTGCAAGGCTTATGGGAAACTCGTTATTTTGGACCGTTTTCAACCATTGCCGTAATTCGGCCAAATAATAACGTGTGCAAAAGAACAGCCTTTTGATGCAATTGGGGCTGTGTGCAAAACTTATCCTGGAAATGGCACATCTCTTATAACCAGTTGCCTGAAGGTAACACCTAGCAAAAGATAGTTGCGTGCTGCGAAAGCACGAGGCGGGAAATCCGTTGTTCCTTTGCCAAGTTTTACAGCTTTAAGTGCTTGTTTGTTTTGTTTTGCAGTCAAGGGCCTGTGGAATGTGAAACCGGCAGACTGGCCGCCAGACATTCCATATAAGGATCCAAACAATGGCGAAAAAATAGGTAAGCCTAAAATAGTATCATTTTTTAATCTGTCTGGTTCACCACCACCACCAAAGATAAAGAGTGCGTGGGGTAGTGGGAAGGAGGGGCAGGGACTTCGTGTCCGCACGTCACATTAAAAAAAAAATCCCTTGAGCTGGTTTTGAGGCACAAGGCTGAGGAAAACGTCATGTTTATAATGGCGTTGAATTAAATTTCATACTCATAATCCCAGGATAAATTGATTTGTTTGGGTCCCCTCCTGTTACAATGCAATTGTTCTGAACCGGCATTGGTAGGTGACAATGCGAGGGACAGCGTGCCAGCTGTCTGTGTTTCTGAGTTCCTCAACGAAAGCCTTCAGATTTTTGAGAAAAAAAAATTCTCGACTTAAATATAATTCCCAATAAATGCAACAGGGAGCTTGTTAGATATGGAGGTCCCTGTCTCCGTCCGCCCGCGTGTCTTGATTGGTACCCTGAGATTTTGGCAGCTATCACAGGCAGCATATTACACTGGGCGTCGCATGCCTCTTCATGCCTTATTTCCGGGAGGGGGAGCAAACACAGTTATTGTCAAGAGCATGCACAAAAGATCAACAAAGTGTGAAGCTCGCTTGTGTTTTCTTTAAAAAAAAAGGAAGAAAACGCCAATGTTCCCCACTTTCATGCCGTTAACGGGTAATATCACAGGGTTCGCGCTGGGTTCTCAGGAAAGTGAGTCAAAAAAGGAAAGTGTGACTCAGTTGGGTCCAGAAAGACTCGGTGGGTTCCGAAAAAGTGAGTCATTTCGTAAAAAATGCCCAAAAAGTGGACAAAAACCCCGCCAACGCGAACCCTGTTATCAGTCAACAAGTTGCGTCATGGGCACGGGTTGTTATCGCACCAGCTGTGTGCCGTCATATGTCTGATCCAGGATTTCCGGTTGCCCAGAAACGTCAACTAAAAATTATTTCGGAGCGATTTGTGCATGCACGTAACCACTGCTGCCCGTATGGGTGGTGTTGCTGTTGGTGTTGTTCCGGTTCGACCACTGCTGCCCGTATCGGTGGTGTTGCTGTTGGTGTTGTTCCGGTTCGACCACTGCTGCCCGTATCGGTGGTGTTGCTGTTGGTGTTGTTCCGGTTCAACCACTGCTGCCCGTATCGGTGGTGTTGCTGTTGGTGTTGTTCCGGATCGACCACTGCTGCCCGTATCGGTGGTGTTGCTGTTGGTGTTGTCCCGGTTCAGCCACTGCTGCCCGTATCGGTGGTGTTGCTGTTGGTGTTGTCCCGGTTCAGCCACTGCTGCCCGTATCGGTGGTGTTGCTGTTGGTGTTGCTCCGGTTCAACCACTGCTGCCCGTATCGGTGGTGTTGCTGTTGGTGTTGTTCCGGTTCAGCCACTGATGCCCGTATCGGTGGTGTTGCTGTTGGTGTTGTTCCGGTTCAGCCACTGCTGCCCGTATCGGTGGTGTTGCTGTGGGTGTAGTTCCGGTTTAGTGTGAGCGTCTACGAAAACATACCGAAAACAATCTTCCATAGAACACTGGCTCAAGAATTTGAATGTATGCCAGTCAAACACAGACGGGGTTCCAGTAGTAGAAGGAAGCTGTTCACAAAGACTCAACTCCCCCCCCCCCCTACCCGCCAAAAAAAATGAAGAAAACGAGGGAGGCGTTTGACGCAAGCAGTGATGGAAGAGGTGTCGCTCAACAGCAATAAGTTGGGTTCAAAGTTTTTTTTTTTTTCAACAACCCCCCCACCCCTCAGACTCCCACTACTGCTAAGTACTTGCCTGTTTTCACGCCGTCATAGAAACAAGTGAACTCACTCCAAGAAGCAAGTTCATTCGGTGTCCTGAAAAGCACTTGTGTATACTGTCACATGTTCTTTGAAGAGTTCCCGCGTACTTTTCGAAAATATGCGTCCTTGAATATTTTTAGTGGTGGGAATTTTCGTGTCTTTTCAAACCTAGTGTGGCGGAGATTGGCAGTGGGCCAGCTGCTTCTAAAGTAGACTATGGGACATTCCTTAAATAAGGCCAGGTGATCTCTAGCCTAATAGTTGATTCAGTCTGTTTTCTGCACAGTTTTGTATCTATTTCATATTTATTAATGTGCTTAAAACTTGGAATCTTAAGCGGCTGCAGCCATCCATACACGATGACCGAATATTTTATGAACGTCTCTCGCACGGAATCAGGCAAGTTACGGTCAATTGAACTTGAATAACTAAACCGAATTTCGCTACACGTAGCGAAATGACACACACTTGCAATGGTACAATCTATCTGGTCAAAGACACATTTTTCAGTGTTTCCACACAATTGCCAGCTTCCGAATTATGAACGAGGACATCGAAGTAAATATAATGTAATCTCAAATAATCAAATTCCTTTTCTAACCGTTTTTGAGATAATGGTCAGCTTCCGGTTTTTGGCCTTGACCATGACTCAGGAGGTCAAAGTCACCGAGGTACCTCTTATATAATGTCTTTTAGGCCCAAAGGGTCGAAAATAAGCTCAAAACCGCTCTATCTCTAACTGTTTTTGAGATAGTGGTCAACTTCCGTTTTTTAACCTTGACCATGACGGAGGAGATCAAGGTCACCGAGGTACCTCTTATATATGTTTTTTATGCCCAAAGGATCGAAAATAAGGTCAATATCGCTCTGTCTGTAACCGTTTTCGAGATAATGGTCCACTTCGGTTTTTGATATTGACCTTGGCCGAGGATGTGAAGGTCACCGAGGTACCTCTTACAGAACGTCTTTTAGGCCCAAGGGGTCGAAAATAACGGAAAAAGTCAAGGTCACCTAGGTACCTCTCACATATCATCTTTTAGACCCAAAGGATCGAGTATAAGCTCAACATCGCTTTATCTCTAGCCGTTTTCGAGATAATGGTCAACTGCCGGTTTTTGATAGTGTACTTGACCGAGGGGTCTAGGTCACCGCAGGGCATCCTACATAACGTCTTTTAGGCCCAAAGGGTCGAACATAACCTCAAAATTGCTCTATCTCTGACCGGTTTGGAGATCATGATCTACTTTGGGTTTTTGCGCTTCACCATGACCGAGGCGGTCAAGGACACCGAGGTACGTCTTTTAGGCCCAAAGGGTCGTAAATTAGCTCAAAATCGCTAAAAGTTGCCGAGATAATGGTCAACTTCCGATTTTTCACATGTCCATGACCGAAAAAGTCAAGGTCACCGATTTACCACTTAGATAAAGTCTTTTAGGCCCAAAGGGTCCAAAATAAGCTCAAAATCTCTGACCGTTTTCGATGTAATGGTCAATCGTTCAATCGGCCAAGGTAAAACAAAACTGCCGATTTCACGACGTCTCGTCATCCTCTATCTCCAGCCAGATTTCATTCTAAGCCTAAGCCTATACTAAAAATAATTTAAAGAAAAAGGAAAAAGTATATATATATATATATATATATATATATATATATATATATATATATATGTTACTTAAACTTAATAAGTACGATATGACATTAAATGCATTACAAGGGTGTGTGTGTATGAGGGAGGTGTGGAGGGTTAAGCGTACAAAAAATGGCATGCATACGCTTATATACGGATTAGGGGGAGGAAGAGAATACAGGTGACCAGAATTTTAGTCGCTGACAGAGCTTGATGTTTCCTGACCTGCATGCTGCTGTTCATTCATTCATTCATTCATTCATTTATATCGCGGCCATGAAGCACAGCAACTGAGTTAAGATGCTTAAAATCCTAAAGTGTTTTAATATATCCACTTATTTCGATCCATATTAGTTTTTATCCAAATTTTTAATTACTTATGCCTAGGTCACAACTTGATTTACTAAAATACCTTCATACTGCTATGATATCCAAAGTTAACTAAAATACACACACGGAACACTATAAACTATAAAATATCCTTGAAGGCGCAAGTGAAGAGATGCGTTTTAAGAGCGTGTTGAACGAGCCAAAATTACTGATACTGCGAATGTCCGTTGGAAGGGAATTCCATATCCGACGCCCAGCTGAACGGAGTGATCTGTCTCTATATTTATTCTGTGTTTTCGGAAACAAAGAAGTTTTAAATCGCTGGATCGTAACGATCGACGTAGCACGTACGGCTGGATAATATCGATTAGATATTGAGGGGCAGTTCCACCAAGTGCTCTGAAGACCAAGGTGGCTATTTAATATTCTTCTCGCTGGGCAACTTGGAGCCAATCGAGCTGTTTCATCACGTGGCGAATACTAATGCTTGAGTACCTCCTAATGTTGATAACAATCAGCGCTGCTTGATTCATCACAAGTTGTAGACAATGAATATCCTTACGAGCGATGTCAACGCACAGGGAATTGCAATAGTCAATCCTTGCGATAATGAGGGCACAGACTATTGTCTTCGCGGTTTCTGTTATGATGTCCACCCCAGACGTCTTGTCATGTTCACTGTCGAGAATCTAGGGTGCCGAAAGTTTGCCAATCACAGGCCGAGTTTACTGTCGATAATCTAGGGTGCCGAAAGTTTTCCAATCACAGACCGAGTTTACTGTCGAGAATCTAGGGTGCCGAAAGTTTGCCAATCACAGGCCGAGTTTACTGTCGAGAATCTAGGGTGCCGAAAGTTTTCCAATCACAGACCGAGTTTACTGTCGAGAATCTAGGGTGCCGAAAGTTTGCCAATCACAGGCCGAGTTTACTGTCGAGAATCTGGGGTGCCGAAAGTTTGCCAATCACAGGTCGAGTTTAGTGTCGAGAATCTAGGGTGCCGAAAGTTTGCCAATCACAGGCCGAGTTTACTGTCGAGAATCTAGGGTGCCGAAAGTTTGCCAATCACAGGCCGAGTTTACTGTCGAGAATCTGGGATGCCGAAAGTTTGCCAATCACAGGCCGAGTTTACTGTCGAGATTCTAGGGTGCCGAAAGTTTTCCAATCACAGGCCGAGTTTACTGTCGAGAATCTGGGGTGCCGAAAGTTTGCCAATCACAGGTCGAGTTTAGTGTCGAGAATCTAGGGTGCCGAAAGTTTGCCAATCACAGACCGAGTTTACTGTCGAGAATCTAGGGTGCCGAAAGTTTGCCAATCACAGGCCGAGTTTACTGTCGAGAATCTAGGGTGCCGAAAGTTTGCCAATCACAGGCAGAGTTTACTGTCGAGAATCTAGGGTGCCGAAAGTTTGCCAATCACAGGCCGAGTTTACTGTCGAGAATCTAGGGTGCCGAAAGCTTGCCAATCACAGGCCGAGTTTACTGTCGAGAATCTGGGGTGCCGAAAGTTTGCCAATCACAGGCCGAGTTTACTGTCGAGAATCTAGGGTGCCGAAAGTTTGCCAATCACAGACCGAGTTTACTGTCGAGAATCTAGGGTGCCGAAAGTTTGCCAATCACAGTCCGAGTTTACTGTCGAGAATCTGGGGTGCCGAAAGTTTGCCAATCACAGGCCGAGTTTACTGTCGAGATTCTAGGGTGCCGAAAGTTTTCCAATCACAAACCGAGTTTACTGTCGAGAATCTAGGGTGCCGAAAGCTTGCCAATCACAGGCCGAGTTTACTGTCGAGAATCTAGGGTGCCGAAAGTTTGCCAATCACAGGCCGAGTTTACTGTCGAGTATCTATGGTGCCGGTGTGAGATCAAATATTGACCCCCATAGAAAAGTGACCCCCGGTCAAAATTTGATTATCAAATACTGATCCCCTCTATCAAATAGTGACCCCCCTCTCCTTTTTAATGTATAAATGAACTACAAATTAAAGTACAAGATTCCGTCTGATTTATTGAAAAAAATGTTACAAAAAAATGTATGTACAGCAAAAACAAATAAAACTAAAAAATGTCCACAATTTTAGACTGTGTTGACCTTATTTCTGAAGTTTTTTACATACACATAGTCATATACATATTTCAGGGTCTAAAAATGCAATTCATAATCGACTTAAAGTGCTCTGGATTGACTAGAATTGCACAATAAAGACCTGGTTAAGGTAACGGCCTTCCTTGAAGCAAATACAGGGGCCCATGAAAAAGAATTTTGGAATTTAGGGTGGGGGGTCAGTATTTGATGGCGGGGGTCAATATTTGATAGGCAAATACTGACCCCCCCCCCCCGGTCAATATTTGATGATCAAATTTTGACCGGGGGGTCACATTCCAGGGGGGTCAATATTTGATATCACACCGGAAGTTTGCCCATCACAGGTTGAGTTCAGAGGGATGTTTCAACCAATTATAAGCAAGGAAATTTTCGCTATCTTTTACTTAGTGACACTTGCAATAAAGCATACGCCCGCGACCATTTGAACGAAGATAAACAAAAATCTTCCTTTCAACCTCAGGTTTTTGACATTGACCATGAGCGACGAGGTTAAGGTCACCGAGGTATCTCTTACATACTGAGGGCAAAATCAACACCGAAAGCAAAGACGAATCCAGGACAAAACGTCCCCGGCAATAATGTTCCCCATATAAATTCAGGTCCAAAATGTCTCAACGCCTATATTGCAAAATCTGCCCTATTTATACCAAATCGAACTCACCTTTACTCGCAAATCTGAATTCAAGATTTACTTCACAAGTAATTCTCCAGTAAACGTTGAAAACGACCAAAAAAAATCTCAGGCAAATTCTAAAATAATAAACTGTATTGTACCTTGTAGTCTACCACAAATGTAATTTTTCAGGCGGATGTATCGTGTCATTATTGTTACCCATAATCCCTTAATCCAGGTGCGGATTCACGAGATTTGAATACAATCCCTAATCTCACACAAATAAGTTGTTTCGTTGGAGGTGGGTGTAGTGTGTCATTTCTGTGATCTGTAATCCTGAAATAATCGCTCCGCACTTATCTGAAATATTTAGTCAGCAACCGGACTGAAAGCATTTTAAAAAATTAAAAACTTAAAAATAAAAATAATATTTGAGTTCAGAAACTTATTTGTTATTTATATTTTCACGCGGGACGTTGGCCCTGA
The DNA here is from genome assembly GCA_949752745.1 of Protula sp. h YS-2021. Taxonomy (NCBI): domain Eukaryota; kingdom Metazoa; phylum Annelida; class Polychaeta; order Sabellida; family Serpulidae; genus Protula; species Protula sp. h YS-2021. Next base: position 23,545,856 of record OX457025.1, read on the forward strand.
ATTTATTTGGGGGTCTTATAGCCGGGAACTTCATGGCCGGGATACCAGCAAAGATACATAAAGGAATAATTAACTAAAATAAAGTAATGAAAATTGCTGTTTGTTAATGGGAGGTCAAACAAATGAATAACGGAAACAAGGCATTGACATGTGACCTTTCTTCTCTACGGGCGCGTCGTGTCACTATTGTGGCCAGTGAAGCTCAGACTATATGAAACAAGCCAAAACAAAAAATAATAAAGAAATTAAAATGGTAATGCTGACCCATTTCCTGAATGTAAATAGGTTGTCTCGTCTGGACAATAAGTGCTGTTTTTCCCGCGCATTCCTGCATTCGGCTGCCGCCATGCATGTCTCATCTTCTGTACTGATCAAGGTTGTCTGACCTACTTCTTCCAGTCAGACGTGAACGCGTCGGATCGGACAATTGGAGTCAATGAACACGTGACTGTTGAAATATCTGTGTATGAGGGGGAGGGGGGGGGGGGGGACAGAACGGTCCAGTGAATGAAAGACTGAAGTTATGGCAAAACGCTAGGAACGTATGTATTAATGTATTAAATGCTCGTATATCAGACTAAGAGTTTATAAAATCTTAAGCATACAAAAAAAGTTAGCATTATTGTTTCCTCATATGCCACTTAATGAGAGCGGTTTGTGTTAACTCTAATTGTAGAAGTCTTTCTGTAAAAAATTGTAACAGATTCAACAAAATAAGGTGCATGGAAATGCAGTGTTGTTTGAAGGCTATGCGTAACTTTTTGGCTTTTACACCCGCGTTGTCTCATTTTCTCGTCTTCTTTTATTTGAGTCAATAGGATATGCATTTTCTGAATAAGTACTTCTTGGAAGATTTTCAAAAAAGTGTTTGGGCCATCCAGGGACGTGGTGTAAATAATTGAAAGAAAAAAAATTACCTTGACGTCATTTGTCTGGCCCAGAATGGCTGCTGTCTCGTCACACCCCGTTTGACGTACTCAGACGTCGAAGTGCCTGCATGCCTATCGGGAATTTTAATCGTGGGCTCACGAGTTGGTTTCAAAACTGAATCTTGGCTTAATAATTAACCTGCATATCAAACTGCTTTTTGTATTGAAATGGGAGGTTTGCTAAATAAAAGATAATTAGAATTTCGTATGTAATATTTCAATGCTAAAGTTGATAAATATTTTTTGCGACGTACAGACGTATGTCTGTATGTTTTCATGGGCAGACGATGTCCAGACAGTTATAAATAGTTATGAAATCAGCGTTTCTTTCAGAAGCCAAAAAATGGTTATGATTGGTTCAAATGACAGACAACCCAAGGTTGTCTCAATTCTCCCCTTTAATAAGGGCGTATCTTGGTTTGCTTGGATTTAGAGCAAGTGAATTTGTACGCAGTTAAGTGGTTTTTACTCTTATGGAAATTGATAACTCAAGTTAATTAGGTTTTTATCTCGGAGTGCATTGAATGATTTTATTCATGTGACTTTTGAGTAATTTTAAACTAAGTCGGATATATGTATCATTTAAGCTGGTTTATTAAATCGGATCTTGAAAAATGTTATCATGCCTTGCAAACTTAATTTATCTTGAAAATTAAATGGTGGAAGAGGGCGTGGTATTTATGTATTTAAAATT